>CM062805.1:1281122714-1282322714 GCA_031772625.1 Pinus tabuliformis
TATTTCAACACAAGATTTATGTTTCAATCAAAGTCCATTTAATAATATTATGGAATATTCTTTAATTATTGATGATGAAAATCATTTAATTCATAGGGAAGAATCTAAATTTTTATACTCTATAAGAGATTATTTTATGTATGTGGTATTGCACGAAGAAAATTTAGGGGCTCTTAGTGTGTATTGCAACATGGTTTAACCACCTCCAAGTGATCCTTAAATCAGGTGATGTGCCAACTTAGCAATTGTTGTGGGTGTTAGTGTAATGGAAATTGTGCTCCATTTATAGATGGTATCAGATCTTAAGTCACAAGTTCAATACACACTCATCTCACGCTATGGGATATATTGTTGCACGAAGAAAATTTAGAAGCTCTTTGTGTATGACATGTCATGGGTTAACCGCCTCTCAATGGTCCTTAAATATGGTGATGCATTCATTTTACCCATTCCTTTAGGTTTTGGTTTAATGCAAATTGTGATAAATTTATATGCACCCCCATTAATTAAGTGTTCAAAAGGTAAGGGGCCTCTGCAATTAACCATAGCCATTGATCAGGTTGAGGTTAAGTTAATTGATGATCAACCGAAGTAAGAGGTGTTAATAACCAATGAAGGCATAAGTGGCACTGAAGCAACAAGACAATGAAATTAGCAATGTAATTGGTTATTCAAGCACATGGTTTTGAAACTCTAGTCACATGTTACGAGGAGCTAAATTTGGAGATGTCAACGCATACGGTTATGGTCCCATTAGCTAGTCATACATTTAAATATTTAGAGTTGGTTCAAAAGTAATCAAGGTCAAAAGGAATGTGGATGTACCATAATGTTTTACAATTTAATGGAACCAAATATGGATTTTCAAGTCCACAGTCATACCTCATGGTGTTATGATTAAGACCACTGAAGATTGAGGTACACTGCTAATGAAACTTGACATTTTGAGCACCAACTTTAGTTAAAGAAACTTAAACACAAATACAACTCATATGGCTATGTGGACTCAATCCAATTAATATAATCAAGAAAGGATTTTACCAGGAGTAAAAAGGTATGGTCTATGCCTATGGTAATTCAGGCACAAAAGCTATAAAATATAGCATTGTTTATTGAAAACTTTTTGGTGGTACTGTTGAAAATTAGACTTAGAGATAAAGTGCCAAAATGAGGAAATAAAGTAAGTGTTCCCCAATGAAGATATGAGGGGACCGATATAGACAGAGGCTAAGGCAATTTGAATAACACATTAAGAAGGATGAGTGGGAGCTATAGGAGAGAGTGCACCAAATATAATTTTAAAGATTAAAATGATAGAGTGCTTGCAGATTTGAGTCTAATTTTTTTATTTAAAATGGATCTACTATGTATTGTAGTTTGGTTCCTACACATCAAGGAAATAGTAAATAATGCTTCCTTCAAGTGGTTGTCTAAAAACAAATAGCTTGGGGGCCAATGTCTCTTACAAGTGGATGCTTGTAAACTAGGGAGTTTGGAATTCCTCCTGGTCAGTGTTAGAAAAATAGAAAAAAGGTAGTTGGTGCTTCCTAGACATCAGTACTTGTAAAATAATTGGGGGTTGGTTCATCATACAAGTCGATGCTTGCAAATTAGGTAGATGGAGCTTCCTATTAGTTGGTGCTAGCAAAACAAAACAAAAGGAGCCAGTGCTTCCTACATGTTAGTGCATGTAAAAAAATTGGGGGTTGGCTCCTCTTAGAAGTGGGAACCTGGAAATCAAGGAGTGGTTCATTCCTTCTAATTTTTGTTGGTAAACATAATATAAAAACATGTTGTTGATTGCATTTCCATAAAGAACAAAAATGAAGAATGGTGGTTTTCTCCCTTTATGGGTTTCCATGTACATCTAGTGTCTTTATGTGTTTCATATGTGTGTGTTTCTTATGTTTTTGTTGTGTGATTTATGTGTTTCTTACATGATTTCTTACTAAGTAAATTGAAATATAGTAAAGTGGCATTAATTGTTAAAATTGGTCATAATATTGATTCACCCCCTTCTGAATATTCTCTTGCTTTCTAGAAATTGGTATCAAAGAAGGTTCCTTCAAGAACATTTTAACCGCTGGAAGGTATATCTAAAGAGATCATAACTAACTAGGATTGGCTTGCACTAAATTGAGTACCACTTTTAAATGGATATGGGTATCTACTTTAGAAGTTAATAATAGAAGCCTATTCAATTGCTCTTGATTTAAAGGTATGGTTGTTTATAGAGAATAGAGTAAATAATGAATGTGATATTGAAGAAAAGAAATTTATCTTGAAAGGGATATCAAATTCGGACTCTGATAAAGAAATACATTGTGATACTTCAAAATAAATTCTAGATCTAGGCTACACTATATATATGAAGGATAAAATCAAAAAGCACTAGTAAATATTGAAGACTATGTTTGCTAAAGTAATGAGTTATATATTCAAGAAGACCCCCTTATCATAAATGCTCAAGGTTTTGATCATCATCTAGAAAATGAAGTTAGAGATAAAAATAATAAAAGGAATAACAACAAGAAGAAGACATCCCAGAAGAAAGATACTCAGAAGATCGAGGATGACTCCATTAATGTATAAGTAGTGGATCATTAAGAGGAAAAATCATGTTTAGAGGATGAAGATAAAGGTGAAGAAGACCTAGATGAGATGAAATGAAGTCTAAAAGGTAAACTACTATTCTTTTATAATTGTATAAGAATAGTTCATGTATCTTGTAGATGTTCATATGCATTTTCATAAGAAAGAGATAGATATACATCTAGTAATAATGCGGAGGGACCTACACTAATAGCAATGGAATATGAAGATACTATTCAAGAAGTTGATACAACACCTGATGAGTAAAATAATAAAAGATCCCATGACTATTCATGTGAAGAAGATAAAGGGTGCATTTGTAGTAGTGATAAATAAGGAATACTTTTTATGTCCAAGGAATAATCTTTAGATTCCAAAGAGGAAGAAGATCTTGATGAAGAAAATATCTCAAAAGAAACTAATCTCTACTCTTGTAGAAATTGAAAATCTTATAGCAATAAATCATAAATAGAAGGACTTGATATAGGATTATGAGAAGGAGGATCATCATCTTGAATATTAAATAAATATGTTCTTACCTTGAGGACACATATAGAAGAAGTAAAAATAATGAATGAAGTATTGACAAATTAGTTGAATGAATGAGAAGCTTGTTAGCGCTTGAATTTGGCCTCATGCTGAAAAAGACAAAATTCAAGGCAACATCAAACCACTTAGCCTCGTAGCTAGCCCTACGGGGACAGGAGAGGGCTCTCTCCGGGTCTATCTCGGCAAAAGGTCTTCAAAGGACTGAGATGACCAATAAAGAACACTGATTTTAGGCTAGTAAGCTGATAGGGAAAGTTTGATTCTAAATTTTTAGGGTTTTGTTGGAAAACTGAGCACGACAATTTTGGGTGTGGAGATGAGACACAGTTTTTGCAGAGGTCTTTTTGGGGCAAGGTAGGAGATTGTCTTGATGCCTTTGAAGGAAGTGAATGGATAGGTATGACTGGTGAGGAGCTAAGGAGAGCAAGAAACCATCAGGATTTCTCCTTAAACAGATGAAAACATAGATATTAAGCAAACTTAAAGGTAGGGCATAGAAACCATGAATTCTACCTTAACACTTCATTTACTTAATTTTCAGAAGAGAAGAGTAAGAAAATGGTACACATAACAAACTTACAAGTACATGAGAGAAACACACCATCAACACAAATCACCACAGGAATCCCAAATAGTGCTACAAAACCCTGGTCTTTCCTTTGCCAAAATTATAGAGATACAAAGAGTAATACAATCTAAGCTTATCCCTCAAGAGTCCAACCATGAAAATGACTAAGAAAGTACATAATATAGGCAAGCTAACACATTTCCTTTCCTCTAGGGGTCGAGCTCATCATCCTAGGAGCTGTTTCAACCAATTCTAAACTGAGCACTACAATCTAGGCAATCAAAACAACTTGCCTCTATAAGTTAGGAAACCAATTCATTCATTAATTTTTTGCTATTTTATGAATGAATATTCTAGAATAGGTAAATAAGTGCCATGTCAACATGAAATTACATAAATTACATCAAGGAGGATGAAGAATCCCACCAAAAAGTCAAAACTGGTCAAATGCTGCGTTTTCCTGAGCTGGAAGTGAAAAATTGAGAAAATGTCCTGATGTGTAGCGCACCATTTCTCAACGCGTAGCGCGCCTTTGAGCCCACTTTTGGGGCACTTCCCGGAATCCAAATGAGGCAAAAGTGGGCTTGCTGGAACGGTCGGGATGTCGACTCTCCATTACAAGTGGAATGTTTCAATTTGGTGGCCATTTGCCCCTCCAAAAATGCAATCTCCCAAGATTGCTTCCTGTGTGTCCAAAAAGTGGCAGAAGGTCATTTTTTGCTTGTTTTTTGACCTTTTTGGGGCTCAAATCTCCATGAAATGTCTTGGTAGTGGCTGAGCAAGTGCAATTTGTCATGAAAAATCCAAAAATTCTGATTTTTTTTGAAATGGACCTCCCCAACTTAAGGGTAGCGCGCGGCGCGCTACGCGTTGAGCCAAAACCCTGATGCGTAGCACGCCTGAGCCCTACGCATAGCGCGACTTTTAGATGCTTTTTGGAGACCTTCCCGATGTCCAAATTGGGCGCAGGATAGATAGTTGGAAATTGCTTTGAGTCTACGTTCCAAAACAACTAGAATGTTTCAATTTGGAGTTCATTTCCCCTGTCAAAAATCAAATCTCCCAAGACTGGTCAAAATGTGCCAAATGAGGTTGCCTCAAGGCATAGTGTTGTTGCAGTCACCTTTTGAATGCCTTCCTCAACTCAAAATTGAGCTCATGATAGCTCATTGGAAAGCTCTTTGTTTCTAGTTATCATTTGACTCATCAAGAAAGTCATTTGTCCAACCAAGCTAGGAGAAAACTTGATTTTTCCAAGGTCACTTCAGAGGTGCATTTGATTCTCCTGAGGCAACAATATTTTTGACATTTCTCTAAAACCATGACACTTGTGTAAAAAGTGAAGGAGCTTTTTCTTCTTTGGCATGTTGTGGACAAAAAATTTTCTCAGTTTTCCAAAATGCATCTTTGATTTCTCTGAAACATCTTTTGAGTGAAACTTATCCCGATGTGTGGAACAAGGGATTTTGTCGAAAGGAAGCGAAATAAAGGGGATAGGGGGCTTCTAAATTCTTGAGAAAATTTTTGGAAGTAGGGAGGGATGTTAGGAAGCAGGGGAAAGTGGAATATTGGAGATCAAGTGAGGGGAAGGGGTCCAAAAGGGAAAAACACAGGCCCAACCTAGAAAAATGCCAGGTTGTAGTAAGAAACTAGGGTTTGTGGAAAAATGAGAAATTTGGGGGATCTAAGAGATGGGAAGTGTTTGATAAGGTACATGAAGGATAGGGGAAGGTGTATGAACATCTGGATACAAGTTTTTTCTAATGATTTGGCCATCCAAGAGAAATTTCCTTCAAAACCCTAGGAGAGGGAAATGAACCTTGCATAGGCTCAACTGAACCATGAACAAGGTGTAAAATGACCCAACGGAACATGACATGATGAGGAAAACCCTATGAATGATGATAGACTCAGCTGAATGATGACATGGACCGACATTTGGACAACTTTAGAAAGAGTGAAATCAAACCCTAGATCTAATGCCTAGTGACCAAATTTTGTTTGAAGACTCTTTGAAATGACAAAATTTGACCTTGACACTCTGAGACCACTTCGTAAGAGCATATTTGATCACTGGAGGAAGGCTGGAAAGACTGACACTAACATTGGCTCCAATGGGGATGGTAGCTCCTTGGAGGTGCCAAGAACCGCAGATCTCTGTAAGAGCTAGACAGTGCCTTCATCTATTGGGCGATGGAGTCATTATTTGACAAACAATACAAGACTTTGACTCATTTATTAACTGAAACTTGATTCAAACCGACTCAATTATGAAACCTACATGACTGAAAACTGACTCACAAATGACTCATGACTGACTTAACTAAACAAGAACTTACAAAGCTTATTTGAAGGGCAACAGTCCATCAAGATTTGAAATCATGATGACAACCACCTGTGTTTCTTACAAGACAATATATCATCAAACTATATCAAAATGCCAATGCAACCAATCAAGAAGATGGCTTCTTGACTGATTCTTCTTATCAGATCTTCTGGTCAACAGTACAAACCTATCACTGGGTATCCTAAAACATAGTTGACCATGGCTACAACAAAACACTGTAATAAACACTTTCACTGCTGGCTGCAACAAACTTGCTAGAGGATCGTGAAAAACATGAAGATTTGCCACTACCACCTCCTGCTGAAAGAACAAGGTGTCCTTTGTTTCAAATTATGATCTGCCTTCATCATGTGTTTCAGTAAAAGTATGCTCATTGGCTTCAAAAAACTCTGGACAAGTAGATGAGCAGATCTCCTCTTGAAATAACATTTCAAAACATGAGACATATGAGGAAGAATTTGAAATGGAATCCTGAATGGTCTGATCTTTTGTAGTTTGAATATATGGTAGGTTATCCTCATATGATATGACAACCAGATTCTCATTACATTCATCAATCATAAGAAAATAAATTTCAGATGTTTCATGAAACCAAACACTAACATTTCTATCAGCTAACATAGATTCATCCTGAGAAACCTTTTCACTTACTTGAACGAAGACCTTGTCTTGTTTTTCACAGAGGCAATGAACTACCTCCTCATGAAGATCTAGCGTTGGTGAGATGAGAGCATTTAGGTCTGCTACTCCATTTTCTTCATTTGAGGCAGCCGCGACAATACAACTCTCTTTTATGAGATCTGGAACAACATGTTTTTCCTCATCACAATTTATCTCTCGATCTGATTTATCATCATCACTTTCTGAGATTGGAACATTACTTTCTTGCGTTACCTGCATGCTGTCTTCTTCTATGGATAGATCTGAAACAACATTTTCTCTTTCCTCATTTTCAACCATATGGAAATCTTCAGCCTGCTGATCTTGACAAGTATCCTCTACGATTTATGTGTGCTATTGAAACGGATTTTCATACAGGGCTTCCATGATCTCTTCATCCATGAAATTATCATCTTCATAAAGCTTCTCAAGACTTTCAATAAAACTATAAGCATGCTTGCAACAGTCTTGAACTAAATTTAATGATGGATAAGAGTCCTTATATCTTTCAATGAACATAGCATGAAAATCCTTTAAACAGTAAATACAAGCAGGCAGCAAACTTTCATACCAGGAGTGGGCTTCACCTTCCAGAGTAGCCAGGAATATCTTCATCAAGCAATCTTCAGGAAAATCAACTTTCAACTTGCGAATATGCATGTGAAATCTAACCAGATGTAAAGCAGCGTCCTTCCTACCATCATCTTTAAATGTAGGCAAATTCCTTGACCAATCTACCTTCAGAATTTTATTTGGAAAACCAAGGATGTGATCTCGGCTCATGGGAGAATATCTTCTTGTGATTCGGTCCATCTTGAAAATCTCACAGCTATTGATCTCTCTACAGTGAAGTCACCATGAAGCACATGTTGCTAGATTCTTCATGAAAGGAGTCGCCAAGTGAATGATTTCAGCCTTCATATGTGTCTGACTGCTGTCCACCATCAGCATCAGATCTGCAATTTGATTTCACGTACTGGGACAAGACAAAGCTCATGGTGAGAGTCTAGAAGATGAGATAGTTTCACTGAGACATGATTTAGAAAAGGAAAATTACCAATTAAATCAATACTAAAAGATTACCAATATCTTGGATGATATTCTCAATAGTCGAAGATATCCACTCATCAAGATTGGACTTGGATACAAAGAAGAATCAAGCTCCAAGAAAGTAGATTTCAAAAAATCAGTCATCCATATTGAAATAGTCAAAGGACCTATCAGAAATAAGGCTAAAGGAAGTGTTACACATCAACAAAAGTAACAAAATAAACAACAAAAAACAAAAGTGGATAGTGACCATAAGGAACAAAAAATACAAAGAAAGATAAATAACATAAATATATATCAGCAGCAACAAAGGAAAGTTCATGGCACTAATTCAAACACCTATTGAGTGAATGAAGAACCCATGGATATCCTATCACCCTCAAGGAAAAAATCTTCAAATCCAAAGTACTCCCATATATCAAAATATCTTTAATGGTTATTGGCTTTCTTGCAATAATTATGGATATAAAACAATAGAGTGTAGATATTATGCAAGAAAACTAATTATGTTAAGTAACAATAATAGGAGCACATATAAGATCTCAAGAAATGATTATGTAAGAAACAATAGAGGATATGGTGAGAATTTTGTTAGAAATTACAACTCTTTTTCCCTTTCTTACATCTTGTAGACACAATCAGAATCTAGTAGCAGTGGCACTTTCCATATGGTCATTAACTCTTTGAATCCGAGTGAAGCACCAAAACAATGAGTTAGAAAACATTGAAATAATAATGGAGAGATGCATTATAGTTATTGGTACCGAGATGAATTGTAATATGGAGAGTGATTGTTGAGCTATGGAAAAGGTATGAATTTGACATTTATTTCCTTTCTTTTTCCTCAATCATATCTCCTTTATATTCTAAGATGGTAATATATCAAAGAATTATACTGAAAACTAAGGAGTTATTGATTATTGCAAACTAGTTAATTATTGTCTTTCTCCATGCAGGAAATAGAAGAAATGGAATATTACCATTTTGAAGGAAAAGACAAAACATAGTAACTACTGTTCCTTCACCAGGAAGCCGTATCCAGACAAGAAGATCAAGATCGAAGTGCATAGTTAATGATAAGAATGGAAAATCACAGCATTAGTGCAAAAAGACAAAGGGTTGACTGGAGTTAGAAGATGGAGCGAATCCCTCAAGATGTCTTGATCCTGAGGGATCACTGTTTCAAAGACTATCTGTTATTTCTTGTTTTATCCACTTGGCCATTATAAAAGGGATAGCGCTTGTAAAGATTAGGATTCATTATCGTTATTGAGAACTCACTATTGTATTTCCACTTTGATCATCAACTCTCGTTCATTAAAACATAGTACGATTACCTGTAAACATTTTCACATATGATTAATACATAAGTTGATTGTTGTTCCATTCTTTTATACTGAAGTAGTCTAGCGGTGCTCCACTAGCGGCTAAGGGCCCAGCGCTGGTGGATCCACTTGCTATTCTGTACCATTACTTTATAATAGCAGTCGTGTGATGGTTTGGTTTGACTTTTGTTTATTTGAAACCATTTCTTTACTATTCCTTATTCAAGAGTTTATGAATTGTTTTATTGTATATGTTATAAATGAATAGTGTTGCCATTCCTTTTGATCATAATAAGATTATTACTCTCTGCAAACTATATTGCTATGTTGTTCATTTCAATTATAAAGCTTCATTGTTCATTCCAGTAAACTAACTTTGTTTTTCTTTCTAGATTGTTGTTCATTTCTACTAAATAACATTTATGTTCATTTCCTTTCTACAAGTATTTGGTTTTGCCTTTTAGCATTATTACAATTAGTCTATTTATTCCATTTCTATTAGCAACATTGTTGATTTAATTCCTTGTCATTTCCAATCAGTCGCTTTAGTGTGGAGTGTGAGATCAACAATTGTAAAGGACATTGGCTATTACTGTCAGAGTTCTTAGATTGAGGATCTTGTTTATGTTTGATTTCATTTACATTAGTTGACAAAGCAAAGAGTTATTGCTACTGCATCCTTGACTGATAATTGCTGTTAATTTCCTAAGTGAATGATTTAGTTTCAAAGCATTGAGTTTCTTTTAATTGCAAGTAGGTTTTATTTCAAGCATCTGTTTACTCTTATATTTGAAAGCACTGTACTGCAAATTGGAAAACATTACTCTTCGATTAAGTTGCTGCATCAGATTGAGTACACTCTTGAAATATAAAATCATACCTGGATTGATAATTAATGTAGGATAAATAGGAGTTAAAAAGACACCTTTTATACCTCAACATTTTTCCGTCGTTGCTGGGTAGAGTGTAGCCATTTTTTTTTCTTTCAGAGAGTAGTGTGCATCTGATGAGTACCTACTAGGAGAGAATTGGGCATTAAAAATGGAAGGTAAGAACCTGCGTACAGAGCATGTAACAGCCCTGCTCCCCTGCCCGCTTTCCAGCAGATTTGTTCTCTTTTTTTGGGTAGAAACAAGCATTTGACTTGTGTGTATGACTAAGAAGAAAAAACTTGAAAATAATCCAAAACCACTACCCAAACCTAACAAAGCTAAGGGACCGGTGACCCTTGGTCGATCAACCTTCATAGAAGATATCATTAAGAAAGTCGAATCTCAGCCATTAGTGGGCCCTAGAAAAGTTGCTTCTAGATAGACTACCAGCTCCCTTTGGGCCACAGGCTCACCATCTGTAGCCTTTGCTAAGGTGCACAGCAAAACAGAAGACATTGAGCAAGATTTTCAAAAAATTGAGAATTCTCACTCAATTTCTTTTCAAGAAGGGAACTCTAGTAATCTCCGCGAAGGAGGAGGAGAAATAGGGGAAATAGAAGAGCCAAAATCCCCTCTCGAAATAGTTCAAACACTCAGTAGCCCAGATAAGGGGAGTGTTGTCAAGATCATCCAAAACAAAGCAGAAGAACCTGAAGAGCCAAGATCCCCCCAGATGATAGTTTAGCAAGGAACACTCATTATCCCAGATCAAGGAATTGTTGTTAAGGTCATTCCTACTCCTTCTAGTCATCCTAGGCATAACTCCCTAGAAATCCGAGAAGGATATTGGCACATATTTGATCATATGGCCCAGAACCAACAAACACCTTAAACCTCCACACTGCAATACCTGATTGTGGACACTGCATTTAATGCACCTTTGAAGCCCATTCCTCTCCAGCATATTCCTACATTCCATGGCCTAACATCAGAAGATTCGGATGCATTTCTTTTTGAGTTTGATGTATTATGCCAGGGGTATGACTATACCATCGATCCCCAAAAACTAAAACTATTTCCCTCCACATTAAAAGGAGCAGCTTTACGATGGTTTATGGGGTTAGGTGGAGGTGTTATAAAAGACTGGGATCAGATGAAGACTGCTTTTCTAAAGATATATCAGGATTATTGTAGATCCGGAGAATTAAATGATGAAATATTTCAAATGACAGCAAGACCTAATGAGACACTGGGGGAATATGTAGAACACTTTCAATACAATCTCTAGAGATCTCCTTATGCATCTTTACCCTTGCTTGACAATGTGTTAAAAACTATATTAATTAAGGGGATGAAAGAACAATGGGTTGAAATATTAAACATTGTGGGCAGAGGTGACATATATCAGGAACATTTTGCTGAAATCATAGATTTGTGTATCAGGAGTTTGAGAGGTAGCACAAGACTAAAGCTAGCAGAATGTGACATGATCACAAGGGATAGCAAGCTCCCCGATGGAGGTATAACCCACGCAGAAATCGGCAATCTACTAGAAGATTTCAAAATTGATATTCTAGGGACTCTGACAACACAGTTCAATATCATGCAAGCTAAACAAAAGCAAGCAGAAGAAGAGAAAAATTTGGCAATATTTTGCCCTAGATGCAAAAAGAAACATAGCCACAAAGAGTGCCCAATGGATGCAGTCCATGTCTGTGCCATTTTCATGAAAGATCACTCCATAGAAAGCTGCCCCTCACTCCCAGGATTGAAAGCAGTCTACAAAGAAGCAGAAGAAGAAACATAACCGGTTTACCTACTAAATCAGCGCCGCCAGTGGCAGCCACGACAAATAGGTATGCCCGTTGATCCATCCTCTTCTTTTCAGTCTCCTCAGTATAATGCTCAACAATATAATGGAATGTGGTAGAATCAGCCACCTTTCCCCAACTAGTCATAACAACCATTTCCCATATCATCATGGCCAAATCAAACAAATCAAACCAATTAGCCGAAATTTCCTTACTATCCACCATTTTGGCAAAATAACGCATATTCAACACAATGTTCACCCTCCACCTCGCAGAGTCAGACCTAGCAGTCGAATTGGCAAAGACCTATGAATCAGCCAGCTGGAACGATTCCTCTCCCTCAACCTACACTGCTAGCACCTTATACATTGCAACAAAATCCCCAGACCAACTTAAGACCGCAACTCCCAGCCCAACGGAACCCGAACCCCAACAATAGACCGATTCAATCTGTTCAAATAATTGAAGGACCAAAACTAGAAACTGAGTTAAGGAAGTGCAACAATATTCAATTAAGATCTAGGCGCATAATAGAATCAGAGGGAGACAAAAATGCTCAAGTTGAAAATTCGTTACCTTTAGAACAAACACTACAAGAAGAGAATTTGGTTAGACAACAAACTCATGAACAAGAAACCACCTCTTCTCCTCCATTCACAGAATGATTAATCATATTGTGCCCAATAGAACATCCTGATTTTGATCTTCTAGGAGAACTAAAAAATTTGTGTATAAAAATACCACTCCTCTAGGCAATCCAAGACATTCCAATTTATGCAAAAACGATCAAAGAATTATGTATAAAAAATCCAAAGAGGAGAATAACAACTAATCCAATTGTCCAAGTAGTCGGCACCCTATCTGACTTACTATCAGGAAGAGAAGCACCTGTAAAATATGAGGACCGAGGGAATCCTATAGTCATGGTGCAAATCAATGGATGCTCCTTCCCAAATTCCTTAGTTGATTTAGGATCTACAATCAATATTCTAACAACCACCACTTGTCAAAAACTTGGCATTACATCATTAGATCCAACCATAAACTTATTGGAGTTGGCTGACCGATCGGTAGTCAGAGCAAAAGGCACACTACATGATGTAATGGTATCTGTAGACTCTTGGGAATACCCTGTAGACTTTCTGATCATTAATCCCAAAAACTAAATAGATGGACACCCTTTAATTCTAGGTAGACCTTGGCTAGCAACTGTTGATGCTTACATTGGCTGTTGGCAAGGCAGCATGACTATAGCAAGAGGGAGTAATGTCAAGAATTTAGCCTTATACCCTCCAACCCACCCAAGTTTAACAATAATCAAAAAAAAAAACCACCTGTATCATACTTGACAGAAAACATTAGATCACCATTAAACATAGAAGATGCCCTCAAATTTGAAGACCAAACAGAGGACGACATCATCAATAGCTTCATTAACCAACCAGAAACCAGATCCCATTTACAATGTCACATGATTGAGGCATCATTTGATAATGAAGAAGAAAAAGATCCCTTGAAAGACACTCATGATCAATCAATACCTACCACCTCTATTTACAATAGCAAAACTATAGAAATTGAGCTAGGAAAAACTTTGAACATTAACAGAAACCTGACTGCTAAACAAGAAGAAAAGTTGGTCCAACTACTAAGAAAATATAAGGAAGCTTTTGCATGGGATTACCCAAACATGAAAGGAATTGATCCCCAGTTGTGTACACACCACATTTATACAGAAAATGATGCTAGACCCATTCACCAACCCCAACGGAGATTAAACCCTCATCTTAAGGATATTGTGAAAGCTGAATTACAAAAACATTTAGATGTAAACTTTATTTACCCAATATCTGACAGCAAGTGGGTCTCTCCACTAGTAGTGGTGCCAAAGAAGAATGGAAAGTGGAGGATATATGTAGACTACAGAGAATTGAACAAAGCAACCCAAAAATACCACTTCCCCCTTCCATTCATTGATCAGGTATTAGACACATTAGCAGGAAAGAAATTCTTTTCCTTCCTAGATGGCTTCAGTGGATACAATCAGATTCAGATTGCCCCTAAAGATAAGGATAAAACTACTTTTACATGTCCTTGGGCAACATTTGCTTACAGAGTCTTACCATTTGGATTATGCAATGCCCCTACCACATTTTAGAGAGCTATCCTCAGCATTTTTTCAGATTTAATAAATGAAGGGATCGAAGTATATATGGATGATTTCACACCTTATGTAGATGATTTTGAGCCAGCATTACAAACATTGGAAAAGGTGCTGCATAGATGCACTGCCACCAGGCTCTGCTTAAGCCATGAAAAGTGACATATGATGATGACCGAGGGACTCATCTTAGGTCATTATATCTCAGCAGCTGGAATATAGGTAGATCCAGCTAAAATTCAGATAATTTTGTTAATACCTACTCCTACCACACAAACAGAGGTATGTAGTTTTTTGGGATTTTCTGGTTATTATAGAAGATTTATAGAGCATTTTTCTCAAATTGCTGCACCTTTATATGCACTAATAGGAAATGCTGATTTTATTTGGACAGATAAGTGTGACCGTGCTTTTGAGAATCCAAAAAATCTTGTGTCGATAGCTCCAGTGCTAAGGGGCTCAAATTGGGATTTGCCATTCCAAATTTCATCTGATGCTTCAGACACAGCAATCGGAGCAATTCTTGGGCAGCAAGAAGATAAAAAGCCATATGCAATTTATTATATTAGCAAGAGTCTATCTCCTGCTGAATTAAACTATAGTGTGACTGAAAAAGAATTTCTAGCTATAATACATGCTGTAAATAAATTTAGACATTATATAACTGGGTATCCTATAGCTTTATATACAGATCACTCTGCCATAAAATATTTAGCAAATAAACCTGTTACAAATGGAAGAGTGACAAGATGGTTGATTCTCTTGCAAGAATTTGACATCACAATTAAGGATCGACCTAGAAAAGAGAATCCTGTAGCTGATTTTCTCTCATGAATGCCAAAGCCAGTGGACGCAACAACAGTCGAAGATCAATTTCTAGATGAACATTTGTTTTTTGTTACTTCAGAACACCATGGTATGTTGACATTGAAAATTACTTAGTAGTAGGCAAATTACCTAAGCATCTAAAACCTAATGAACGAAAACAAATAGAGCAATGCAGTGCCTGATTCTCTTGGATTGGGGGCTACTTATTTCATATAGGGGCAGATATGAACATCGGAATCTGCATTCGAGAAGATGAAATATTTGACATTCTGAAAGCATGCCATGATGGGCCGTGTGGCAGACATTTTGCAAACCACAGAATTGGTCACAAAGTTTTACAAACAGGCTATTACTGGCCCACTATTTTTAAAGATGCTGAAAAGTTTGTTCAAGCCTGTGATAGTTTCCAAAGGGTGGGACACCCTGGACAATCTGATGAAATGCCTCTAAAGCCGTAGCTTGATTTTATTGGTCCTATTAACCCATCATCAAATCAGAAAACATACATACTAGTTGCAACAGAGTATGTTACCAAATGGGTTGAAGCAGAGGCATTGCCAAGAGCTATAGAGGATTCTGTAATACATTTCCTTTTCCAATTATTTGTGTGATATGGTCTCCTAAGGGACATAATTACAGATGGAGGACCACAATTTGTAGCTAATAAAATTGTTGCAACATTAAAAAATTATCACATTCGGCACAAAATTATAACTCCATACCACTCACAGGCAAATGGCCAAGTAGAAAGCACTAATAAGGTGATTGAGGCAATATTTACAAAAACAGTTGCATCACACAGACGTGACTAGGCTTCAAGATTGCCAGAAGCCTTGTGGGCATACCGAACAACGTGGAGAAACACCACCGGGTATTCACCATATCAATTAGTATTTGGAAAAGAACCCATCTTTCCAATTGAATTCAAAATTCAAACATTAAGAACAATGCAGGAGGTGGGTTTGAATTTAAATGAGACCCAAACTAATAGATTACAGCAAATCGATGAGTTAGATGAAATTATGCTCTTGGGTCTTCAACACACTGCATTAATTCAACAACAGAGAGCAAAATGGCATGGCGTCCTTATTAAAAAGAAAATCTTCGATGAAAGAGATTGGGTGCTCCTATACGATTCCAGGTTTCAGGATTTGCCCGAAAAACTCCAGACACGATGGCTTGGACCTTATGAGATATAGAAAGTGCATGACAATGGCACCATTACATTGACTACCATTGATGGATCTAGACATTCTTTCAAAGAAAACAGTCATCGAGTGCGACTTTATCACAAATCGCTTACTCGAGAATCCTTTTACCATCAATTATGGGAAGATTCCACTATGCATATTCTTGCTGAGGAAGATAACCCCTCCTCAGCATTAATTCACTGAACAATTCCTTTGTTTCTGAATTTTGTACATAAATTTTTCTCCTTAATTTTTCTTGTATAAACTAGTTTTTTTGTATAGATTTTTGTTGTTCTTCCATTTAAGGAATAGTTGTTGTTCCTCTTAAGGAACAACAACCGTTCCATTTAAGGAGCAGCAGAAGGTTTCTTTATTTTATTTTTGTGTTGTTCCTCTTAAGAAACAACAACCACTCCTCTTAAGGAACAACAATCTTGCGTGCTTATATTTTCATATTATTCCTCTTAAGGAACAGTTGTTGTTCCTCTTAAGGAATAACAGCCGTTCCTCTTAAGGATCAACGGTCTTGTTTGCTTATATTTTCATGTTGTTCCTTTTAAGGAACAGCTATCATTCCTCTTAAGGAAAAACAGTCATTCCTCTTAAGGAATAGCGATCTTGCATGCTTATTGTTAAGGGATAAATTCCCCTAGGGTCTTGGGTTGATACCCTAGCAGATCAGAGGTTATCTACAAAGAGAAACACACATTCCATATAGCCATGATGCTAATATAAACAAACTATACGAAAAGGGGTGCACCTAAGGGTCCTTCGTTTGAGAAGATCTAGTTAGGGTCCAAAACCTCTTGGAGTTCCTTTTAGTCCTTCAACCTGCAAAACAAACAATTCCAGAAAGTACAACAGTATATTGACCAAGCATCATAAAGAAATCATCTTCATAACATAAGGAAAGGTAGTTAGTTATACAATTAAAAACAACCATTCACATATGAATCATAACATTGATATCATAAACATGAAGAAGATTTATATCAAGAACAAATGTTTCTTTTATTATAAATAACTAAAGTACAGAAAGGAATGATTTCACCTAAGTCTTCCTTTCGCAGGTTCCAAGCAGAACCATCCTTTGGATTCGTCCAGTGTCAAGCCTTCAACAAACTCCTTCCAACACTTACTCCAAGATATCTCAAGTAGTGGAAAGACATCATAACACAAGGAAATAAGAGTTTCCTGTAAACGGGGGAAGTGTTGGAAGCACAAGGATCTTTAGACCTGGTCAAGGAAAATCTCAGCAGAATGATGTTTCTCTATCTTCTCTCCTCCTTTAGGCCTTCCCATTGAAGCCTTTTATACTTCTCCCAAAGTAGTTTTTTAGTTGGGAATTCGTTGGGAACAGTTGGGCCATGGACAATAATAGGTAATCAGCAGGTAAAACCCGTGATCTCTGCCAAAAATTAAGGAGTTTTAATTTTTTAAGTGTTTTAATACATATACGTGGGTTGGGTATACACAAACCCACATACACATGCATTTATGTTAGGGAAATGTCACGTATAGGGAGTAAAACACCGTTTTTCTGAATATTTGGACTAGGTTTGGAAGGAAGGGTTGCCCTAGGCCATGAGTGCAGCATCAGAAACATCAAGAGTGAGATTTGGAGCTATAACACTTATATTTGTTTGTTGTTCCTCTTAAGGAATAACTGCTATTCCTCTTCAGGAATAGCATCCATTCCTCTTAAGGAACAACATTTTTGCATGTCCCATTTGATGTTTGTATTTTTGTTGCTCCTCTTAAGGAATAGCTGCTATTCCTCTTAAGGAACAATAGTTGTTCCTCTGAAGGAACAACACCTCCGCGTCTTTTATTTTTGTTGTTCCTCTTAAGGAACAACAACCGTCCCTCTTATGGAACAACAACTCTGCGTGTTCATATTTTTCGTTGTTCCATTTAAGGAATATCTACTATTCCTCTTAAGGAACAGCAACCGTTCCTCTTAAGGAACAACAGCCTTGCGTGCTCTTATATTTGTCGTTCCTCTTAAGGAACAACAATCCACGTGTATTCTTTAGTTGTTTCATTTAAGGAATAGATGTTGTTCCTCTTAAGAAACAACAGTCGTTCCATTTAAGGAACAACAATATCACCTGCTTACATTTGCGCAGTTCCTCTTAAGGAACAGCTGTTGTTCCTTTTAAAAGGAACAACAGTTTCACTATTTTTTTTTACTTTCTACTGTTCCTTCTAAGGAACAACAGTTTTGATTTGGAGTGTTTTTAGGTTCTTCCACCAAAGGATCAGCATTGTATTTTGCGCTTGTTTTACTTGTTATTTTGCTTAAAGAACAGTTGCCATTCATTTTAAAGGAACAACAGTTTCGTGTGTAATTCTTTTTTTGTCATTCCTCTTAAAAGAACCACAGTTTTGAGTGCATATGTTCTTTTCGCTGTTCCTTTTAAGGAACATCAGCTATTCCATCTAAGGAACAACACTTTTCAAGTGCATTTTTCGTTGTTTCTCTTAAAGAACAACATTTTTCTTAAGAGTTTTTGTGAATAATGTTTCACTCTTCATGATCCTTTAAAGGCAAAGATACAAATATATGCAAGGACACAAAAATTAGAGGTTACTGAAATAAGCAAATCAAAGAAAAATTGTCATCTTTAAAGAGATTGCCTTGTATGGATAAGAAAAAGGAAAGGACACAACTATATATATCACTTTGTTGTCTTTATCTTCACTAAAACTTAATTTGATTGATTATTTTTATCATGTTGGTTCTTCCCTTATTCTCATAATTCTCTTTGATTATTATTATTGAATAAGAACAAGGGCATATTTTCCTCTATTGAGATGTTCCGACTTCTTCCACCATCCCTACTCTTAAGGAGTGTTGAGCCATCCCCTATATATAAATAGGAAGTGCTATATAAAAGAAAATGAAAAGAAAGAAAAATATATAAATATGATTACTAAAAATTCTATGATTTGTTAGATGGAGGATAGGGGGTCTCATAAAGAGCTAGCCTACCATGATCATAAGGAAGCAGCGAAGTGGCATTCCCACTATGGCCACAACACCAAGGATATGATCCAAGGGGCACATCAGAAAATAAATGTCCTTGGAACAGGAGGTCTCATCACAAGCTGGCCTGCCCACCTTTCACTCCTTCCTGGTGAATGGCATTGTGATTCAACTAGTTACCAAGCTAGCACAATGGCCTCCATTCTGACATCACAAAACACTTTCCTAGGCATACATAAAGGATTATGGTTCCAAAGGGTGAAAAAGCAACTTTGTCAAGGTTATAAACACCTGTGGGCAACAGAGCTCTGCTGATGGTATTGGAGTCATATTTTTCAACCTCAATAGTAATTACAAACCCTTTTCTTATTTCTTTATCTTTATTTCAAAAGAGATTATGTTCCCAATTCCTTTTGAACCTTTTATGCATGAAATCTCATTTAAGAAAAGTCAATCATAACAGTTTAAGTGGAATAATGACCGCATAAGCATTTTACCTATGTCAGCTGTCCTTTTCCCTTTTTCACATCACTCCATAGCATCTCCATATCTATTCACAATTTTCATCATAAGCCTCGATTTCAGCAACTTGATACTTTTTGTGATCTTGCCATGAATATGTACACCTTTCCTTTTTTATACTGTACGATTGCCGTCCAGTACATTGCTCCTCCATTTAACCGGTCAAGGACAACCTATCATATTTTAGGGGAGCGCAGGTGACTGCCAAAATACTCCTTCATATGTGTCAGTTTCCTATTTGGAGGTACTAGACTACATCAGATCTGTTAATAGCAAGTTTTAACAGTACTGATGTTAAAAAAAGGGATATTATCCGATATGCACAGTTTGTTGTTCCATTGTTATCTCTGTGTATTGTTGTGTAAAATTAACAGTGTACAGAACTTAGATGAAATGGGAGGTCGATCAATACGCAACGAGCCATAGGTACTAGCAGTTTCTTAAGTTGGACGAGAAGTTTTGGTGAGGGCAGGATGGGTCACATATTTTACACGACTACAACAACCCCATGAAATTGTGGCTAAGGAATTTTTGTAGAATTTGCAAGATGATCATTCCATAGTAAGAGGAAGGTGAATAACAGTGACAGATACAGTAATTGCAGAGGTATCTGGACTACCAGCAGTTGGACCCATTTGGACACATAAAAAATTGAGACTTCAAGATGCCATGGCCACCTTTCGGGATGAGGGACAAAACTTGATCGTTAAAGGAAAAGGAGTCTAGCCTTCATCTCTTGGAGAAACATGGATGAAACTGGATAGAGTAGTGCAAAGCTACATTACATGCAACGGGAGAAAGGATGTGGTAAGACCACGCCACCTCAAATTATTATCAGTACTAAAACAGAAATGTGCCATAAATTTGCCTGCATATTTAAATTTTTTGCTACATGATGCTGCTCAGAGCATAAATAAATCCCGTCATATAGGTACTGTAGTGAGCCACCATTATTTAATTCGATTGATTGTAAGTTATAGCCTTGCTCAGCAACAGACCAGTTGGGAAGAATTGGTGTTTTCTATAGATGGGGTACTAGCTTTACCTACCCCAAAAAGAAAAATAAACAGCAGCACAGCAAACAAACCTCAAAAATGCAGACACCCGTCTAGATTAAGAATAGGAAGGGGAATTTTTCAGAACCTCTAGGGTAGCAGCAGCCAACCCTTAGAATTACACAGTTCTGAAAACGAGCAACCCTCACAATCCGAAGGACGAGATAACCAAGAATCAGAATTGGAGGAAGAAACTGAGCACACTAGTGGAGAAGAGAGGGGGGAAGTGGAACTTCCCTTAACGCCCAGTGAAATTCCACTACAAAACCCATTGTAGGAGGAAGAATTGGCTCAGATTTTGGCTAATATGAGTGAGTATATTCAGCCCCAAAGTCCGCTCAACCTCAATACCGAGGCAGAGTAATCACAGGAACACTCTGCCCAGGGCAAGAATACATTAGAGGAAATAAATGATGAGGAAGAAGCAGGAGCAGAAGCCACTCAGGAAGTGGCAAACCAAGCTAGGGTTACCTCTCCAGAGGAACCTAGTCAGGATAATGCGAATACTGAAGAGATGCTCCAAATAGAGGATATGGAAACTAGCCAGGGCAAAGGCACATCCCTTGAAGAACAAAATCCAACTGAGTAGCCAAGCCCAGAAAGAATAGAAACAATTAAGGAAATAGCTATTCCTCCCATGAAGAAGAAGAGCGAAATTGAGAAGCTACGAAGGAACAGCAAAAGCTGAAAAATTTAGTAAAACAACTCAGACAGAAGATAAAGACACTGAAAAGAGGGAAAATCTCAAGAAGAACCCCGAAAACAGTGGATGCAACTATCCAAACTGAACTCCATGATACAAGGGCCATGGAGACTCAAACAGAGCCCATATTTATTCAAAACAATAAGGAACAACAAGTAGCATAGACTTCACACACTCCATTCCATGATAAAGAGAAGCAGACTATAGGCACTCAGTATTGTAATAAGAGTACCCATATAGATCTTCAACCCAAAGAGTACTATAGAGAGGCTTGAGGAAGAGACTGTTCCTTAGAAGAAATACCAAGAATTACAGCAGTAATTAAGGAACATCAATGCATCAGAGAATGAAGCCTTCGATAAATATTGGAGGGCAGAAGAAAAATTTGAAGAGGTAAAGAATAGACTGAAAACAGTCATGAGTCAAATGGATACTCTCTATTCTTTATATACAGATGTTCTAGCATGTAGGTCCCCTGCCAAAAACTATGCTTTATTTTTGTTAGAAAGATATTTACAGTTAAAAATTAAGGTTGTTAAGGCAGGGAAACCTATAGAATTAAAAACTGTTGATGATTTTATAAACTACTGTAAACACCATGGAGTAAAAGTTCAATTATTACTCTATGAGTTTTATTTACATAATTTAATATTGGAGGAGGAAATGGAGAAGAATCCCAGTCATTTTGTGGGTGATGTAAAGTTTCAAGCATTTATTTCATTTGTTGTTAACCAGTTAAAGTGGATCAAGGCCCATAACACTTTTCAGAGACAAGAAAATGGGTTAGACCTTTGGGTTAGGGGTGAATCGAAAAACCCATTGCAATTGTTGGCTAAACATAAAAGCCTAATGAAAAAGGAGAGAGTGATCCAGACCTTGGGACCCCTCCACAAAGAAATTGTCCAGCAAGGGGTAGAATATTTCCTCTCTATCAAAGACAATTCCTTGGTAGTAGCTAAATTCAAATGGAAGACTTCCAATCAAAATATACAGGACAGAGAGCCATTCAACTACAAAAACTTTAAGTTAGCTGCAGATCGCCTGGTTACCTATAGTAACCTCATCTTGAGGGAAGGCCCGTATTGGCTTGGTTGTAGGTTTCGAAGCCCTATTATCTCATATCCTACAGAAGGGTGTAGGGCCATATATGAATTACCTGAAGGGTAGACAGGGCCCATCTTTGAAGTTTTAGCTACAAATCATGGTTTTAGACCACTTCATGACAATCCCTCTCTAGCCTATTCTTTGACTGCTTTGCATGCAAATTATATGGTTTTCATGAGGGCATGAAAAGGGTAAGCAGGGGGGTGTGTTGAGCTATGGAAAAGGTATGAATTTGACATTTATTTCCTTGTATTTTTCCTTAATCATATCTCCTTTATATTCTAAGATGGTAATATATCAAAGAATTATAGTGAAAACTAAGGAGTTATTGATTATTGCAAATTAGTTAATTATTATCTTTTTCCATGCAAGAAATAGAAGAAATGGAAAATTACCATTCTAAAGGAAAACACAAAACAGAGTAACTGTTGTTCCTTCACCAGGAAGCCGTATCTAGACATGCAGATCAAGATCAGAGCACACAGTTAAGGATAAGAATGGAAAATCATAGCATCAACACAAAAAGACAAAGGGTTGACTGGAGTTAGAAGATGGAGCGAATCCCTTAGGATCTCTTGATCCTGCGGGATCCCTGTTTCAAAGACTATCTGTTATTTCTTGTTTTATCTGATTGGCCATTATAAAAGGGACAACACTTGTAAAGATTAGGATTCATTATCGTTATTGAGAACTCACTATTGTATTTCCACTCTGACTGATCTGATAATCACCCTATGAGTGCCATCAGTTAAAGATTTATTGAATAAAGGTATTATAGACTCATGTGTTGGTGTGTGTCTATGTTATTTAAGCAACGGATCGATCAGATTGCCAATACACAGACATTTAAATGGAAAGACAGCAGAGAAATATAGTAAGAAATACGAGAACACAAGAAATTAATAAGGAGTTCACCCTATACTCTATGGCTACATCTCCTGTCCAGCTTTCAATGGTGGCCTTATTTTATTGTGTCTCAAGCAAAGAATTACAATGAAGGAGCTCAATATGAGTCACCTGAAACAGATTTGCTTGGAAGGGTGGTTCTTGGATTCCCCAAGCCACTGGAGTACACATACTCTTCTACCTACCAGCTCTGTGACCTTCTGGTCTACAAGTGGAAAGAGCCCAATGTGGTGCTGAGTCCGGACAGATCCTCTCTAGGATGGCTCAAATCTCTCAAGCTCTCTGGTGCTTGATGCTGTCTCTGGTCAGCTCGGCCCTCTATCTTCCATATTCTGCTTTTGCTTCACTGTGTTCTTCTTTGTGTTCCAACCTCCTCTTGGGATTCTGGTCTCTCTGTCTCTCATCCTCCTCTCAGGATTCTCTCCTGCGTCTTCTGTCTCTATTCATGGCTTTAACGCCATTCATGCCCATTACTGTTTAGTTCCTCTATCGAATCACCTTCTGAAGCTATGCTTGGAGTTCCTTATTCGGCGTCATCATCAGCTCTCAGGGAGTGGCCACATGTCCTCCTGTAACGTGCCAGCCTGCTTTGTCGATTCAGTTATTCAATTTCGTTGTGGATGAAGTCTTCCTCCACTGTGGCAGTCAAAACAAACTCCAAATCCTTCTAAATCACGGCTCATTCCTTCGTCGATTCTACTTCCCCATCGGGCGCGATGTCAACCGTCCGATCTGGATGCCCTAGATCCAATGCAATACACGCATTTCATGTAGTTGACTTGCTCGACCTTTAGCACGCGATCAACAATGGTTTTCTCTCTCCTCCGCTTGCCACACATTGGTCACTAAGTGGAATCTCTCCGCTTTCATCCAAAATTGCTTACCATTTGAGGGCATCCCGATCAATATCGCAGGTTTTTCGGAGTGAGTCCTTCTTTTAGCTTTTAGCCCTTCTTCCTTTTCCCCTACACTTCTCTGGCTCCCCACGTGACCGAGTGCTTGGAGCTTCCCCATTTCAAGCCTTTTCGCCCAGCGATGCGCTATTAATCGTGCACCAAAATCCACCTTTGTTTCCTGATCTGGGCCTCCGAGGGGCTAATTCGGGCTCCCGCACAATCTCGATGGGCCTCGGTTAGCGTGCATTGACCGAGGTCCTCGTCGTTCCACGTTGGCCGCCATTGCCACTGGTTTTGGGTGTTTTTTATCACTGTTTTGGAATTTCTTGATGTTTGTCTGCTCTGATACAATCATGGTTCCTTTGACAGCGCTTTATGGATCCAATTCGGATCATGGTGTTATGAAACCAGTTCAAGAAAAGATAGAAAATATAGATCAACGCCTTAGAATTTAGCCTCTTTGAGGGGATAACCTCCTTTACATCACATAAATGAACAATTCTTGGATGATACAAATGACAAAACCTCCTTTCTATATATAGGAGTCTAAGGAGTCACAATATAACCCAGCCGACCTAACAATAATAATATAAAGCCACAAAAATAACAATAGAGGGATTCTATGGGGCACAGTAATATTAATATGGGGGCAATAGGGGCACAACAATATTAATAATGGTATAACTACAATAGTAATGGGGTAATCACTAGTATTATAGGGACCCAACATGCCCCTCTCCTTCAAAAAAGTGTTTTCCTCAATGCTTGAGTAGTTCTGGACACTTCTGTATAAAATTCTCATCCTCCCATGTGGAATCTTCAGCAGATAAGTTCTTCCACTTGATAAGATACTCCGAAATTGATCGATTTCGTAGCTGTCGAGTTCTTGTTTTTGTGACTGCTTCCGGTTCCAATATAATTTTTCCTTCCTCGTCATGTTCTGGCAATATTGTTTGAACTGGGAGCTTGTCGCCTATAACCTTCTTTAAACATGAAACATGGAAAATTGGGAGCAATCGAGAAGCTTCAGGAAGCTCTAATTTGTATGCCATAGTACCAATCTTTTGCAACACCTTGTACAGACCATAATACTTTGGTGATAATTTATTATCCTTCTTAGCTTACTTGAGGGACATTTGCTTATATGGTTGTAGCCGTAGGAATACCCAATCACCTACATCAAAACTTCTTTCACTGCGATGTTGATCTGCCTGTTGTTTCATTCTATTCAGTGCCAACACAAGGTTATCCTTTAAGAGTTGGAGGACTTGTTGTTGATGTTCGATCTGATGTTCCACTGCCTGAACCTTAGAATTTTCTCTTAAATATGATGTGATGGATGGTGGTTGATACCCATAAAGTGCCATAAATGGGGTCATTTTTGTTGTTGTATGGAAGGAAGTGTTATACCACCATTCAGCCAGACGCAACCATTTGACCCATTGTGTTTGTTTATCAGATACAAAGCAACGAAGATATCCTTCCAAACATTTGTTTACTATCTCAGTTTTCCCATCAGATTGAGGATGTTAAGATGAGCTATGAGCTAACTGAGTACCAAGACAAGAAAATAACTCTGTCCAAAAATTTCCAGTGATAATGGGATCTCTATCATTTACAATAATCTTTGGGTTTCCATGTAGCTTTTGAATTGTTCCATAAATGCAGTAGAAACTGTACTGGCCTTAAATGGATGTGATAATGCACAAAAGTGTGCATACTTGGTAAGTCTATCAACTACCACCATGATGACACTCTTTCCCTCAGACTTGGGTAAACCTGTGATAAAATCCATTGAAACCTCCTCCCAACATTGGCTTGGAATGGATAAAGGTTGTAATAGACCCGGTGTCTTAATTGTTTCAACTTTATTTTGTTGGCAAACCAAACATTCTGCCACAAACTTTTGAATATCTTATTTAAGGCCATCCCAAAAAAATTTCTTCTTAACCCTGTGGTAAGTTTTTAAAAATCCTGAGTACCCTCCTAAGGGAGAAGTGTGCAATTCCATAAGAATCTTTTGTTTTAGCTGGGAATTCTTACAGAGGTATAAGCGATCTTTGTACCATAATGAATCATTTTTCCATCTAAATGTATCAGACGTACTGGAATCTTGTTGTAAATTTCGAATAAGTGCCCACACTTCTTCATCATTCTTCCATTCCTCCCTTTCTTCGTTTATCCAATCTGGTTGGATAATAGAAATAGTGCACAACAATGCTTCCACATCCTCATCCTTTCTTGAGAGTGCATCTGCCACCACATTTTGCTTCCCTTTTTTGTAGATGATTTCAAAGTCATAACCCAACATCTTTGTGACCCACTTTTGTTGCTCTTCAGAGGATAATCTTTGTTCTAAAAAGTATTTAAGGCTATCATGATCCGTTTTTACCTTGAAGTGTCTTCCCATTAGGTAGGGTCGCCATTTCTTAAGTGCATGGAGTATTGCCAACATTTCCTTCTCATAAATAGCTTTGCTTAAAAACTTTCCCTTGATTGGACGACTTTCAAAAGCAATGGGTCTTTCATCTTGCATTAGAACAGCACCAATTCCATTTCCTGAAACATCACATTCCACAATAAAGGTTTTTGTGAAGTCCGGTGTAGCTAAGACCGGTGCTTGGCACATTGCCTCTTTAAGATGTTCAAAGGCCTTTGTTGCTTTCGGAGTCCATGAAAATGCATCTTTCTTCAATAATGTTGTTAGAGGTGCTGCTATTCTCCCATAATTTTTAACAAACTTGCGATAATACCCTGTCAACCCAAGAAATCCTCGTAGATGCTTTATGGATGTGGGAATTTTCCATTCCTTAATGGCTTTAATTTTGCTAGGGTCTACCTTAACTCCTTCATGAGATACAATATGACCCAAATATTCCACCTCCTGGACTCCAAAGAAACATTTGGATCTTTTTGCATATAATTGTTTCTCCTCCAATAGTTGTAGCACCCTGTCAACATGTTCAACATGATCCTTCCAAGACTTGTTGTAGATTAGTATATCATCAAAAAATACTAACACAAATTTTCTAAGGAATGGTTTGAAAATTGAATTCATCAAACCTTGAAATGTTGAAGTTGCATTGGTAAGGCCAAAAGGCATGACCAAAAATTCATAATGACCCTCATGAGTTCTAAATCCTGTTTTCGGAATTTCTTCAATCTTCATTCTGATTTGATGATATCCTGAATGAAGATCCAACTTGGTGAAGTAAATTGATCCATGCAATTCATCCAGTAATTCATCAATGACAGGAATGGGGAACTTATCTTTAATAGTGAGCTTGTTGAGCTCCCTATAATCCGGACACATGCACCATGATCCATCCTTCTTGTGCACCAATACTACTGGAGCAGAGAAAGAACTTTGACTCGGTTGAATTATACCAGCCTCTAGCATTTCTGCAACCATACGTTCAATTTCACTCTTTTGGACATAGGGATATCTGTACGGCCTGATGTTTGGAGGAAAACTTCCTGGAATCAGATGAATAGCATGATCATGATCACGCATAGGTGGGAGACCTTTGGGAGTCTCAAATACCTTGGAATGATTGTCCAGGACTTTTTGGAGATCTGGAGAAATAGATGATTCCAATGTGGAAACATCTAGCGAACATAATTGTGCAATTACACCTCTTTGTTCCTTTTTTAGAAGCTTTGTCATACCATTAGAGCTGATTATCTTTCCTCGTTTCCCTGCAATACCCCTTAATTCAACTTCCTTTCCTTTCGTAGAAAATTTGATGAAAAGTTCTTGAAAATTAAAAGCTATTGTACCCAAGGATTGTAGCCATTGGACTCCTAGTACAACATCAGCACCTCCCATTGGAATGGAAAGCATTGGGCTAGTCAATACATATTCTCCCATGGATAGCTTGATATTATGGCACTTTGAGAGCAATTTATTGTTCCTCCATTTGCAATCATCACTTGACACTCTGGTGCTGGATATAGGAAGCAATTCAATTCTTTTGCTACCTTACAATGAATAAAATTGTGGGTGCTTCCTGAATCAATCAACACTATTACCTTTTTCTTCTTGATTTGTCCTTCTATCTTGATGGTTTGAGGAGTGGTAATTCCCGCCAATGCATTACAAGATATGGTCGGATTTATTTTTTCTTCATTTAGGCTTTGTTCCTGGAGTATATCCTCTTCTTTTGACCTTTCTTGCTCCTTTTCTTCTTCCTCTTCACAATCTATGTAGAATAATTTCTTCTCAGCACACTTATGACCTTTAGTGTATTTGCTATCACAACTGTAACAAATCCCTTTTGCTCTTTTTTCTTCCAGTTGTTGTGGTGTCAACCTTATAAGTTGTGGAAGACTAGGGGCAACAACACTTCCGTCTTTATAGTTGTGAGTGGTATGCTTCCTGGTTGCCATAATTTTGCTTTCCATTTTTCTTGCTAACCTGAATGCCTTCTCTAATGAATCAGGTTCCCAAAGGTGAACATCATGTTGGATATTATCCTTTAAAGACCCTATGAACACATCAATCCTATGCTCCTCTGGAATATCTTTTACCCTTATGTTCAATTTTTGGAACTCCTCAATGTGATCCATTATTGAACCCTTTTGTTTGAGACTTATCAATTGGCTAAAAAAAGTGTTGCTTTTTGTATCCTCATAATTTGCTATCAATTCTTCCGTAAAAATTGCCCAAGTGATAAATTGTTTACGAGAACAAAGCCATTGATACCATACAAACTGATTTGGTTCCAAATATAAAGTTGCCATACGTACCTTTTGTGTGTTTTGCACATTATTGAGATCGAAAAATTGCTCCATCTGTAATATCCATGTTGCGGGATCCTTGCCATCAAACTTCCTCATATCAATTTTTGGAATATGGTGGGTCTTTGATCCAACATTAGAGTCTATGGAATCATGATTAACATTTCTTTTGTTCACATCATGAGTTTCCTTTACAACCTTTTCACCATTAGTAAGTATTTCTTGTAGAAAATTTGTCAAATATGTCTTCAAATCTGCCATGTCTGTCTTCAAATCTGCCATGTCTCTCTTCAAATCTATCTTCGAATCATCCATCTTAGCTTCCATGCCCTTTATCTTAGATTCCACACCATTTATCTTAGATTCCGCGCCATTTATCTTAGCTTCTGTTAGCTTTTGTGAGCGTGACATTTGTTGCACTTGTTCTTGTAATTTTGATATATCATGTAGCATTTCTTCCTCTTCTTCATGAGTCATGCTAGAGATCTCAGGTTCCTTACTGGGTGTTTGATTTTTCTTTCCTCGGGGCATCAGTTACCAATAATAATGCTTTACTATGCCCTTTGAATTCCTTCAAACCAAGCTTACGCAAAAATTTAAGAAAAAACTAGACACCTTTTTTCACTTCATAGAAGCCTGATATTGAATCTGATGTATCTCTATAATTTCGGATCATCCAGTTCTGAAATTGTGACCTGTAGTAGCCTTCTGCGTCCTCTTTACAATGCCACCAGTCTGATCCAAATTGGATTCTCCAAGGAAGAGTTATGCAAAAACTCCCAAAGTGACCTGTTTATAGACTAGTTCAGTAGAGCCAACTTGTACGACGTGCCACAAATCAGTGTTTCAGCCTTTGGCTCTAAAAAATATATATACAACAAACTACAGTCCGTCCTATTTCTTTACCTTCTTAGGAAATTTCAATCCGATGCTCAGAAAGAAATTTATGACGATTTTCCCCAAGTCACCTGTTTGGAATGTAATTTAGGAGTCTGCAAGAAGACCAACTTCCTCAGATCATATCTCTGGAAATATAGCACGAAATGTTCTGAAATTCGGACCCGAGATTCAGCACGATGTCTTCTCAAATGGGTTTTTTTTTAACTTCTGAAACATCGCATAAAAAAATTTATAGCAAAAATTCCACGATGACCTATTGGGAGCAGCAAAACCCTAGAATCCAAGGCTGTGATACCAAATGTTATGAAACCAGTTCAAGAAAAGATAGAAAAGATAGATCAACACCTTAGAATTTAGCCTCTTCGAGGGGGAATCCTCCTTTACATTACATAAATGAACAATTCTTGAATGATACAAATGACAAAACCTCCTTTCTATATATAGGAGTCGAAGGAGTCACAATATAACCCAGCCGACCTAACAATAATAATATAAAGCCACAAAAATAACAATAGAGGGATTCTATGGGGCACAGTAATAACAATATGGGGGCAATAGGGGCACAACAATATTAATAAGGGGTATAACTATAATATTAATGGGGTAATCACTAGTATTATAGGGACCCAACACATGGCCTTCCCACTGAAAAAGCTTTTGGACCACCAAAAGTTGGTTTTCAAGCATCGACTAAGTGAGGGTATTGTTTTCTCACTAGTCCAATCTCAATCCACTTTGCATTGCTTGGCTTTGAACCTTTGAGCCCAATTCTGAGCTACTCAATAGCTCCCCTACGTGTTGTCATCACCTTCCTGTCCAATACTATGTCTTCCTGCAACTCATTAAGATATTTAGGTAGCAGGTCATCAATAGAAGGCAATTGACTTTGCTCTTCAGGGTCCTCAATCATCGAAGGTTCAAACAATCTCAAGCAATCCGCATTTATGACTGAGTAGATTGACATGTAAGTTGGTAGATCAAGGCGAAAATCATTTTCACCAATCTTCTCAAGTATCCTAAAGGGTCCATACCTGATAGGCTTTAGCTTTTTACCTTCACCTTGCATCCTGTCCTTGCTGATATACAGCCATACCTGGTCACCAACTTGAAAACTATGCTCCATCCGATGCTTGTCATGCCTAGCCTTGTACTTGGCTTGGCTCTTTTCCAACTGTTCTTGTACTGCCTGGTGGATCTCCTAGATCTATTCAATGAACCTAGTTGCCTTGTCCACATCACTGTGTCCATCAACCATGATATCTTTACCAAAGACAAAATCCAAAGGAGACCTTGGTGTGAAACCAAAACAGGTCTCAAAAGAAGATCTATGTGTAGAAGAATGTTTTGCTCTGTTGTAAGCATGCTGCACATAACGCAAGTGTTCATCCCAAAGCTTAGGATGTTTGCTGCAATATCCTCTTAGTAACTGGATTACTATCTTGTTAACTACTTCTGTCTGGCCATCTGTTTGTGGATGAAAAGTTGTGCTTTTCTTTATTTTGGTGTCCATCAATTCCCACAGACTCAACCAAAACTTCCCCACAAATCGGGTGTCTCAATCAGATACAATGGAAGTGGGTAATCCAAAATGAACCCATACATGTTCGAAGAATAATTTTGCAGTTTGTTCAGCTGTAATTTATTTATTACAAGGTATCAAAATACACATTTTGCTGAAGTTATCCACAACAACATATAAATAATCATGACTTTTCCTAGATTTAGGCAGTCCTCCAACAAAATCCATGGAAATACTTTCCCAAGGGTGAGAAGTAACTGGAAATGGAGTGTATAAGCCTAGTTTCCTATTGTTAGGCTTGCTTTTAGCACACATAGCACACCCTCTTACATATCTAGAAACTGTCTCATTCATTTTCGGCCAATAACAAAATCTTTGCAGCTGTGCAACTGTTTTACTTACCCCAAAGTGACCTAATATCAGAGAAGTGTGTGCTTCCCTAATTATCTTTATCCTCTTAGTTTGTGGAATGCAGAGTTTCCCACAATGGTATAAGGGTCCGTCCTTCACATGATAGTCCAATTCTTCTACTCTTTTTCCTTGACTCAAAGTTGCATATACATCTTTAAAGTCCATATCGTAAGTATATTGTTTAATGTAGCTTTCATGTAACACAAAATTATGCTTAAGTATGGTGGATGCATTTATAATGGATCTAGATAACATGTCTGCAACCTTGTTATGCATGCCCTTTTCATACCTGATGACTAGATGAAACTGTTGTAGAAAACCCATCCCTCTGTAATGTCTTGATTGCTGCAACTTAGTTTGGGAGTGAAAATATTGAAGTGGTTGATGATTAGTATGTATTACTGTCTCTTTGCCCATTAAGTAATTTTTCCACTTTTTCACACTCTGAACTAATGCATACAATTCTTTATCATATGTAGGATAGTTAACTACTGCAGGATTAAAAGTCTTAGAATGATAACATATGGGTTTACCGTACTGTGTCAGCACTGCTCCCATGGCATAGTCACTGGCATAGTCACTCTGAAACAACTTTTTCTATATCAGCTTGTTGTTCATCATTACAGCCCTCAAATACATTGGTTTTATCAAATTTCTTTTCCTTTATAACCATCAGTAAGAATTGTTTGCATGAATTTATCATTCTTTTCATCTGCCCTAAGTTTATGAAAGTATAATTATTCTTGAGCTTATGAGCTCTTAAAAAGTATTTGATTCCCTATTTAACAAGTAGATACTTGTTCTCAGCTCTATAGAAAATAGCCTTTCTATCATACAAGTAAGGACTCCCTAAAACAATTCCACATCTATCCAAAGGAATTATGTCTAACTCAACCTCATCGACAAATGCTGACCCAAAAGAAAACTTTAGTTTGCACTGTCTAGTCACTTGTAGTTGTACTTTATCATTCAACCATCTTAATGGGTATGGTTTCTTGTGAGGTGTAGTTGCTAATCCCAATTTCTTTATAATTGCTTTAGAAATTAGATTTACTTATGAGCCACTATCAAACAAAGTATCAATCTTTTGATTTTTGGAAACAACTCGAATATGGAAAAGCTCATGTCTTTTTCTCTCATTTTCTTCATCAATAACAGATTGAGCAGAATTATTAATAGATGCTTTAGAATTCTTACCTTTTATACCTGTGGCTGCAATAGTTGTTTCATCTCCTGAGTCTGACACCAAATCCTTTTGAATAGCTGCAACAGTCTTCTTCTTCTTGCCCTTGGACTTCTTAGGTCTCAGCTCTGAATGCAGAATCCAACAATGCTCATCATGCTGCCCATCCTTTTTACAGTGAGTGCATGAAGCTTTGCTTTTCTGTGCAGTGTTAGCCTTCCTTGCTTTCCACTTTTGCTTTCTTTTCTCCTTACTCTTGCTTGCAGTGGGTTGGGATGGTCCCCCAACTTCTAGATTTCCATTCTTTCCTCTAGCTTCTAGATGAGTAGCTTGTACATATACCTCATCTATACTAGTGAGATTAAACATGAGGATGGTGTGCCTCATGTAGCTGTGTAGACCACCAATGTACTTCAAAAGATTCTCTGGTGAGTCTAATGAGATACCCAACATCAATGCTCTCTTTCTAAATTCTTGAGTATACCCTTACACACTTTGCCCTTTCAACTGTCGAAGATTTTGCCAACTCATCACGGCTTGTCAAATGTAGGCCAATGGATAGAACTACTTTTTAATTGTAGAAACAACTTCACTCCAGACAGAGATGGTCTTACCATGTCTTTTCATATCAGCTTGGGTTCTGCCTTCCCACCAAACCAAGGCAGTACCTCCTAGGCGTAGGCTTGCCAGTTGAATCTTACTCTTGCCTGAGTCTATGTTCTGTACCCTACAATACACATCAATTTGTCTAATCTAGTTGTCCAACTTTTCAGCATTTAGCTCACCATCATATATAGGCAAATCAAATTTAACATCTAACTTGATCAAAGATGCTTTCTTATTATGCACAGGGCTATTAGGAGGTGTGAGAAAGCTTTCTTCTGTCCCTTTTCCTTTGGAGTGGTCATGGAAGTGAGACTCATCCTCTTCTTTATCTTGTTTAGAACCTAATGAATCTTCAGTCTTATGCTTTTTAAAGTCCTTATACATTTCTTCTACCATAGACTTTATAGCTAGGAAACTTTCTATGAATTGAGGGTCTGGCCCCACAGAACCTTCTTCTGACATTGTCTTCTGAGGATAAACTCTCCCAATTTCAGGATTAGTTTCCACCAACTCTCCTTCTTCTAATTTGAGCTTTGATCTCGTGAGCATTCAACAACTAAACCAACACAAGCTTGTCTAACCTTACAACCTAAAGCTTTGATGCCACTTGATCTGATAATCACCCTATGAGTGCCATCAATTAAATATTTATTGAATAAAAGTATTACAGACTCATGTGATAGTGTATGTCTATGTTATTTAAGAAACGGATCGATCAGATTTCCAATACGCAGACATTTAAATGGAAAGACAGCAGAGAAATATAGTAAGCAATACAAAAACACAAGAAATTAATAAGCAGTTCACCCTATACTCCAGGGCTACATCTCTTATCCATTTTTCAATGGTGGCCTTCTTTTATTTTGTCTCAAGTAGAGAATTACAATGCAGGAGCTCAGTATGAGTCACCCAAAACAGATTTGCTTGGCAAGGTGGTTCTTGGATTCCCCAAGCCACTGGAGTACACAGACTCTTCTACCTACCAGCTCTGTGACCTTCTAGTCTACAGTGGAAAGAGCCCAATGTGGTGCTTAGTCCAGACACATCCTCTCTAGGATGGCTTGAATCTCTCAAGCTCTCTGGTGCTCGATGCTGCCTCTAGTCATCTCGGCCCTCTATCTTCCATCTTTTGCTTTTGCTTCACTGTCTTCTTCTCTGTGTTCCATCCTCCTCTTGGTATTCTGGTCTCTCTATCTCTCGTCCTCCTCTCAAGATTCTCTCTTGTGTCTTTTGTCTCTGTTCATGGCTTTAAGGCCATTCATGCCCAAGACTGTTTAGTTCCTCTATCGAATCACCTTCTGCAGTTGTGCTTGAAGTTCCCTGTTTGGCATCATCATCAACTCTCAGGGAGTGGCCACATGTCCTCCTGTAACGCGCCAGCCTACTTCATCGATTCAGTTCTTCAGTTTCGTCAGGGATGAAGTCTTCCTCCACCATGGCGGTCAAAACGGACTCCAAATCCTTCTAAATTGTGGCTCATTCCTTCATCGATTCCGCTTCTCCATCGGGCACGATGTCAACTGTCTGATCTCGATCCCCCAGATCCAACACCATACGCACATTTCGCGCGGTTGACTTGCTCAACCTTTAGCACATGATCAATGGTGGTTTTCTCTCTCCTCTGCTTGCCACGTGTCGACCATTGAGTGGAATCACTCCAATTTCATCCAAAACTTCTTACCATTTGAGAGCGCCCCGATCAATACCACTAGTTTTTCGGAGTAGGTCCCACCTTTAGCTTTTAGCCCTTCTGCCTTTTTCCCTACGGTTCTTTGGCTCCCCATGTGACCGAGTGCTAGGGCCTTCCCCATTTCGAGCCTTTTCGCCCAGCAATGCATGATTAATCGTGCATCAAAATCCACCTCCGTTGCCCGATCCGGGCCTCCCAAGGGCTAATTCGGCCTCCCGCGTGGTCTCCATGGGCCTTGGTCAGCGCGCTTTGACCAAGGTCCTTGTTGTTCCACGCTGGCTGCCATTGCCACTGGTTCTGGGTGTTTTTGATCGCTATTTTTGAATTTCTTGATGTTTGCCTGCTCTGATACAGTCATGGTTCCTTTGATATTTCTTTATGGATCTAATTCGGATCGTTCATCATCGACTCTCGTTGATTAAAATAGAGTATGATTGCCTATAAACATTTTCGCATATGATTAATACATAAGTCGGTTGTTGCTCCTTTCTTTTATACTAAAGTAATCCAGCGGTGCTTCACTAGCGGCTAAGGGCCTAGGCCTGGTGGATTCACTTGCTATTTTGTACAATTACTTTACAATCATAGTCATGTGATGGTTTGGTTTGATTTTCGTTTATTTGAATCACATTACTTTACTGTTCCTTGTTTCAAGAATTTATGAATTGTTTTATTGTATATGCTGTAACTGAATCACGTTGCCATTCCATTTCATCATAATAAGATTATTACTCTCTGCAAACTATATTGTTATGTTGTTCATTTCAATTATAAAGCTTCGTTGTTCATTCTAGTAAACTGAATTTGTTGTTCATTATAGATTGCTGTTCATTTCTACTAAATAGCATTGTTGTTCATTTCCTTTCTGCAAGTATTTGGTTTTGCCTTTTAGCATTATTATAGTTAGTGTATTTATTCCATTTCTATTAGAAGCATTGTTGATTTAATTCCTTGTCATTTCCAATCAGTCGCTTTAGTGTGGAGTGTGAGATCAACAACTGTAAAGGACATTGGCTATTACTGTCAGAGTTCTCAGATTGAGGATCTTGTTTATGTTTGATTTCATTTACATCAGTTGACAAAGGAAAGAGTTATTGCTACTGCATCCTTGACTGATAATTTCTACTAATTTCCTGAGTGAATGATTTAGTTTCAGAGCATTGAGTTTCTTTTAAATGTAAGTAGGTTTTATTTCAAGCATCTATTTACTCATATATTTGAAAGCATTGTACTGCAAATTGGAAAACATTACTCTTCGATTGAATTTCCGCCTCAGACTGAGTACACTCTTGGAATAGAAAATCGTACCTGGATTGATAATTAATGTAGGATAAATAGGAGTTAAAAAGACACCTTTTATACCTCAACAGTGATCATCCATTTCTTTCCCAAAATATGATTGAGAGCATGTGCTTACAATATTAGTGGAGTAATGAGCAAAGGTTTAAGCTAGAATTTGTTGTCAGTCCAAGGTAGTATTATCAACAACATATTATATTCTCTTACGGGAATAATGGTCAAAGACAGAGTATCCAGGCCCTTTTACATTGACCTCAAAGGGGAAGAATCAGAAAACATTGGCATCATATCCTATTAGAAATACATTCAATTGGAGTCTTAATACTTTGAGGTTGACATGCCATGTATTTACTTATACAGAGATATTGAAAGAAAGTTGCCAAGTAGTATTGTTTTATGGACAAATCCCTTCTATGGACAGAAGCAATCTCCTTATACCTAGTGGCTTAATCTAGAAACAACCAAGATAAAATTGCAATGCTTTCCTTAGATATGTTTTAAATATGCAAGTAATACATACTTGGAATATGATGTAATATTCCTCCTTCTCTTACCTAGTTAGCTCCAGGTCCAACTCCAGTTTCTATAGATGGAATTGGCAAAAAATTCAAAATAAGGAAGAGAACAAAAACATACAAATACCATATACAAACAAATTTAAAAAAGAAGCAAGGATTCATGTTCTACATATGCATAAATAAGACAGAAGTATAGTTGAAACAATGCACTTTTTATTAATGTAAAAAGGAAAATATTACAATCAGTGTAGGCATTGGCCTTGCATATTTCTCCTAGCTATGTTGTGCTTCCTTTTCCACAATAGTCAGCTTTCAATCACACCTCAAGCACATGTATGGATTATGGAGCTCTAGACACAAATTAGGAGCATAAGGGCATAATTTAGAGTCTCCAAAAGCCAACCCAAACTCTATCGGGGGTAGTGAATTTATAGGGTAAATGAGGTGGTTTTGGATTTATCATTCTAGGGATTATATCCACATAAGGGGGAGGTAAGTTCTAGGAGATATGAGATAAGACCTCAATATTAGGAGTTAGAGATTTGATCCAACATTAAATGGTTAAAACCACTTCGAAGCTTCTAGAAAGAGAAACTTTGATTTTTTTTATTTATTTTTACTCATTTCTAGCTATCATCACACTTTTTGGGAAAGCAATTTGCGTTGGACAGTGCAGTTTCTATGTGCGCAACCTGTGTCGGTGTAGTTTGTCTTAAAGACAAGTGTGATGACACATAAAATTAGTGTTTTTACCCAATGTACTCTAGTATTCTTGTAACATTTAGAGAGGGAATGCCTTTGGCTTTATAGGGGATGATTGTAAAGTCCCAAAGGATGATGCTAGATTAGGGTTCAAGGCCAATTGTTTGGATGCAACAAAATGACCTATAACAAGTATTGTCATCAATAACCAATAAGGTTTGGTTTTGTTGTCATCTATGCAAAAAGGGTGATTGTTGAGAAAACTATTGTCATTAATGTTAGGCTTAAAGACTATTGCGAAAAATGTTGTCATTGATGTCAAACAATGAAAATTTTAATTGGGGAGCTTGTCAGAGTGAGAGCATTGTAAGTTTTAGTTGGCTGTATCAATTTCAGGGGGGCTTGGTAAGTATGTTGATGCGTGTTGATTCCATATATTTAAAGTTAGATATGGATTATTTTGTAATCCCCAATAAGGAAACTATGAGTTCTATTGGATATTCCTATCAAAGATCATACCAATAGTATATGGCACTTGGAAAATCTCCTCAGGGATCAAGAGTTATTTTAGTTAATTTTTTTTCAGGGTTCGAGGGGCATTGTTCCACTTAGCTGACAAAAGATGCAATATGAGACATTTCCCAACAATTGATGTCTCCAAACTTGACATACTATAGGGTTGATAGATTTTGTTTTTAACGAACTCTGCAAGACATGAAATTCTATGTCAATTGACATATATTAGAACATAGAGGTATTATGTTGGAGAGATCATAGAGTCTGGATTATGGGGCCATGTTTAACACTTTGTTCTTGAAAAAGTTTGAACTGATGAACTTCATGGGTCACGTAAGTGATGGGAATGCAATGTTTGGGACCCTTTTGAAAATACAAAGGAAATTATTGAAAAACCAATCAAACTCAACTCCTCCTCTATACCAGATGAAGTGGCACCTATGAAAAATGGACAAATGTGATTGGATAAGGTAGATGATGTGGTATTTCCTGCTGGCAATGACATGGTCAGTGCGATGAAGTCCTGCATCGATAGTGTGACATGTGATAGGTGTTTTTGGACCTTTTGGTTTTCCAAGTTAGTTGAATCTAAGTGACATGTGGCACCACTCAGAGGATGCCATGTTGAATGATGGTGGAATCATGATTTAAGGATGATGTCAAGAAAATGAGTTATGTGAGTTTGTGATGAAATAGTGACAATAAGGTTGAGACAACGGATAGTGGACATGGATATAGGTGGATGGCCTAGCACTGATAAGTGATGATTTGGTTAATAGGTTGACTTTGATATGATATAAACATTATGCACAAGGACATGTGACATAGTTTAGTTGGTCCAAGTGAACATGGAAAGGTAGGGTTAGAGGCTTTGGGACCCAGTCTGCAAAATGACAAATTGCGCCCCCCCACCCCCCCTAATTAAGTATCGAGCATACAAGGGGGTCATAATTAATATAGATCGGTTATGTACAAACAATTTTCAGATTTATCATGTTACATTGAAGGAAGCTAAGCGTGGTTTAATGACAAAACCAATAAATTGCAAACCTCAACCCTGTATTAACTATCAAATATACATCAGGGCCCCTAAGTTGATACAAACAATTAGATCCAAGCATGTGGATATTGGAATAGGGCATGCTTCAAGGAATGTGTGCAGGGGTTAGTCACAAAAGTGACAAATTATGGAACCCCCCCCCCTCTCTATTAACTATTGAGTAAGAAGGGGGGCTCTATAATCAACCACAATCGTTGATTAAGAGGAGGTGAATTTAATCGATGATCAACCGAAGTAAGAGGTGCTAGTGACCAGAAACGAAACATGTGGCAACCAACATGGTACTAATGCAATCGGATGATGATGTCAACATAGAAATGCACTTGGTTAGTCAAGGACATGGTTTTTAAGCACTAATACTAGGAGCCAAAGTTGGAGGGGGGAGCACATAAGGCTATGATCCCATCAACTGGTCATATGTTGAACTCCTTGGAGATGATTCAAAATTAATCGATGTCAAAAAAATCTAGATGTACAATAATGTGTTATAATCAAATGGACCTGAACAAGGATTTTTTAGTTCATGGTCTTATGGGAAAGATGATTGAAGTTTGAGGTTTGTTGCTAATGAGATTTGGCATTTTGAGCACCAAATTAGTTAAATATAGTTAAACATAACAATTACTAATATGCTTGTGTGGGCAGTGTGATTGATACATTCAAGAAATGATTTTAGTAGGAGTAAGAATTATGGTCTAATACCCATGGTAATTTGGGCACAAAAAATATAAAAGATAATGCATTTGATTGAAAAATTCTTGGTGGTTCCATCGAAAATTAGACATACAGATAGAACACCAAAATCAGGAAACAAAATAAGTGTTGTTCCAATGAAGAGTTGAGAGGAGTGATTTTGTGTATGGGTCGAGATTATCTGAGGCTGAGATAGTCTAAAGAAAGCATTAAGAAGGACAATCTTGTGAATGGGCTGAGACTGATAGAGTTTGAATGATGTTGAAGAAGGTTAAGATAGGAAGAATATTCTAGATTAGATATCTATGAAGATCTATCATTTAAGTTGTTTCCGATTGTTAAAAAGAGTATATCTGAGTGTTGATAATAGATTAAGGTTATAGAAGAATTGCTCAGAAAAATTGAAAAGTTGTGATCAAAATTGAATGTGAGAAAAGTGTAGCTAAGCAAATTTGAAGAAGTTGTGATCATATCTAAGCATTGGGAGTGATTTGTAGAGAAAATACTAAATCTAAGGATGTTGCTTATATTGTGACATACCTAATTGAGTGAGAGTTGTAATAGAGAGTGCACCAAATGAAATTATGAAGATTAAAATAATAGAGTACTTGTGGGTATGAGTATGAAAATGTCATACAATAGGAACATGCTAGGTACTAGAACTTGGCCCCTGTATATAAGGGAGTTGGTGCTTCCTTCATGTGGGTGCTTCAAAAATAGATTGGGGGATCAATTTCCCCTACAAGTGAGTGCTTGGAAATGAGGGAGTTGGAATTTCCCACTAGTTGCTGATAGAAAAATAGAACAAAGGCAATTGGTGCTTCGTAGAGGTCAATGCCTATAAAACAATTGGGGGTTGGTGCCTCCTACAAGTGGGTTCTTGCAGATTAGGGGGTTGGAGCTTCCTGTTGATTGGTGCTAGAAAAATATAACAAAGGGAATTGGTGATTCCTATAAGCCAATGTGTGTAAAATAATTGGGGATTGGTTCCTCCTCCTAGGCGGTGCTTGGAAATCAAGGTGGTTGCTTCCTTTTGATTGGTACTAGTAAATATTTTGTAACAATAGGTTGAAGCTTGCATTTTCATAAATAACTAAAAGAATGTTAGTTATTTTATCCTTTTATAGGTTTCCACATGCATCTAGTGTCTCTATGTGTGTATTTCTTATAGTATTGTTGTGTGATTTATGCTTTGTTTACGTGATTGCTTACTAAGTAAATTGAAATATTGTAAAGTGATAATAATCGTTAAAATTGATCATAATATTCATTCACCCCCTCTTCGTGTTATCCGAGTTTCCAACATTTGCATATGTCTTCTCATTCTAATTCATACAATAATAACCATATTAATCCTTATGTTGAAATTTCTATTTCACATAGTTCATATTAATCATTATGTTGAAATTTCTATTTCACATAGTTCATATTAATCATTATGTTGAAATTTCTATTTCATATAGATTTCAAAAAGAAACTTTTGTAAAACAACGAAATAAACCCCATGAATTTTCCTTCAACTTAATTTAAGATTTAAGATGATGAAGTTGAAAATAATTTACACGTGGATATCAGTTCTCAATCTCTTGCATATCCATTTGAAAATCTTATTAATTCTTTTTTTTTCAAAAGACGTTATGTTTAATAATAATTTTGATATTGATGATATGGAAAGTGAGATACATCCATTTGTAGACATAGAAGAGTCTCATTTTTCATCCTTCCCTAATCACCAATCCGAGTCAATTTTAAGTTATGATGATGTTTACTTTGTTCCTCGGGAATTCATTTCAAGTACGCAACGATGTTCATTTTTCATTGGATACTTCCTTTCAACAAATCTTTTTGATACAATTTCCCTTTTTTTGGGTGGCATCTTGTTTCGATAGTGAAAGAATTTTTGTAATTAATATTATATAAAGATGCTTTGTTCGAGTGTCCTATCTTGATATAACAACCTGTTACGATTCCCTGTGCATGAAATTGTTAGTTCCCGCTCCTTGATAAAATTGTGTCTTCACAATGAAGAGTTAATATTATGATAGAATACATGAAGATGATTGTGCCATCTTGATAAGATTTCATAAAATTTTGTTTTCACAATGAAGAGTTAACATTATGATAGAATACATGAACATGATTGTGTCATCTTGATAAGATCGGAAGCTACAAATAAGTGTGTTCAACCTTTAATTGTTACTCGTTTTAATTATTATGTTTTTATAGAAAATTTAAATTAGTGAATTATAAATGAGGGAAAATAAAATACATTAGTAAATTCTTTTTTCGTTGCATTAATTCTGAATTTATTAAATTTTTTGATTATTTGACATAAAATCTAAATTAATTAATTAAAGAAAAGAAAAAAATACATTACTAAATGTTTTTTTTTATATAAATAGTTATTATTAAGAAGATGGTTTATATAAATTTTGAATTTATTAAATTTTTATTAATTTAAATTTAATTTAATTAATTATTTTTTAGGTAGGTAAGCACCCACGGGGAATTTGAACCTGTTAAACACACATGGACAACAACAAATAGGAAAGATAAAACATGAGAATACGTTTTTTATTAACAAGAAATATACATTTATAGTACATGGATTGACCGTTGGATTTCACATCCCAAGGTCTCTTGGACTCCTTTTGTTTATTCGGCTTCCACACTAATCCATTGAGGATTAGGTGTCCAACATTCCCCCCCTTAATCCAAAGGGTTATGTATGAGTCCAAGAAGAGAGCGATAATACAAAATGTGCAAAAATGCATGGCAGCACTAGGCTGAATGTGCTCTCTGAAATGTTGGTATAAAGGGTGGTGGTTTAAGGATGACCACCAACACTGGAATGCTTAGTGCAGTTCCTAGAACTCTTCCAAAACTGGCAAGAAGCTAAAGTCTTCTGCTAGAGGAAGTGCTCCTATTGTTTTGAAGAGGGAAACCTTCAACCATGAAAGGGAGGTCTCACCCCGCATAAAAGGGATAACTTCAACCTGAAAAGTGAAGTCTCAACCTGTGATGGTTTAAGGATGACCAACAACTCTGGAATGCTTAATGCAATTCCTGTAACTCTTCCAAAACTGGCAACAAGCTGGAGTCTTCTGCTAGAGGAGGTGTTCTCAATTTTGTTCTTGGAATTCTTCCGAAACTGGCAAGAAGCTGAAGTCTTCTGCTAGAGGAAGTGTGCCAGATTACCAACTGAAGACATGCTCATGAGCATCTTTGTCTTTGGATACAACTCTGAAACTGGTTTGGCAGGTTGTGGCTCAGGCTAGCTTGATGTGACTTTGAAGCTTTTAGATGACCATCATTTCCCCTACTATAAGATACAAGGTGAGATGATGCAGAAAACTCAACTACAAGACTATTCAATACTCTTGAATAAGTTCTGACATGTGACTGAAATATGTTCTTGGCTATTGATGCCCATTGCCAAGAAGCGATGCATCCAAGATGAATCTTTGTTCTTGCAGGACGTTTGTTTTTAAAGCATCTGTGTGAAGAATGGGTGGTTTTATGACAGTGCTTACATGGATGAAGATCAAAACAATGAACTTTCAAAGGCCAACTCGGTCACAGTGTTGGCATTTCACAATCTGTTGTTTTTGCTGTTGTTATGGAAGAGGGGCCGAATCTGGGAAAGCTGGAGGTGAACTGTCATGAAGGAATCTAGCACTCTGAAACTGAATGGGCTTTGAGTAGTCTGGAATATGAAAGGAAAAGTCCTTCTCATATCCAAGACCAATTCTGTGCTTGTTGTGGACAAGCTGTTCCCAAGGTCTGATGATGGGCTTAGGAAGTGCGGACCGAGTTTCTACATTTGCATGTATAACTACTGCTTTATTGGGTACTAAATCTGAACTAACTGTAACATTATTGACTTGCTTTTGATGGGTTGCAGTCTCAATGTTATGAGCAGAAACATGTTCAAAATGATTCCTATGTTTTAATTCTTCGTGCTGTAGTTGAGATTCGAGCTGCAAAAAATCAATTTTCTCTTGTGCATTTTGTAGACAGTCCTGAATGTCTGTTAGAGAAACTTTGCTGACTTTTAGTGTATCATGATTATTAGACAATATGAGAGTTTTGAGGAACTCTAATACTTCACTGATTCTAGCCATTTTTTCTTCAATGTCAAATTTACACCTTAAAAACTGATCACAACTACTGCTCAATGCAGAAAAGTAATACCCACTCACAATACACAACAATATCCTTTATAAATGTGTAGCAAATGAATTAAGGAATCAATGCATATATATGTAGACAGAAACTATAATGAGTTTTAAATACAATGCCACACTGGGGCAGCAGCAACTGCAAACTTGCTTGGATCCTTCAAATACTCCTTCACTTTCAAATCAGAAATGATGGCTATCAAAAATTCAACAATTATAACACCATGTCATGGACAAGACTTGAATGCTCATATATAAATGCTTTGACTGGGGTACAAATCAATATTCTCTGATCTTGCAACTTTCATCAAAGAAAACAATACTCCACTGTAAGAAACCCAACCGAAATAACTAAGTGAAAATCACAAAGAGTCTTGAGTTTGTATGGTTTGGTCCACTGTAGTATTTTAACAAACAGTTTGTGTATCAAATGCTGTAGGTGCATTCCTTGTTGTTGGCTCATGTAAATATATAATATGCTGGACAAATACTTGTGGAAGAACTTCAAAATATTAATTTAATATCAACTTTCGACCCAGCAAGCATAAATAATACTAATAACAAGTGTAGCAACCACAAACTTCTTCACTGTTCACTGAAATACATGTTCAGAATTTACACAATGATGTTGTAGATAAAGAGGAGAGCTAGTACACAAACAAAATATGATATATATATATATATATATATATATATATATATATATATATATATATATATATATATATATATATATATATATATATATGCACTGTCTATGATGGCATTAACTCACGGTTAGCTTCAGCATTTGATCACGTTGAAATGCCCAACCCTTGTTGTATATGCACTTATATATCAGCAGTGCAACTTTCAGAGAATAGATGTTCCATTCTTCCACTTTATGCCCTCTGCTACAACCATGTGAAGCTACAAGAATAGATTCAATTGAAGAGTCATAGGTATAGTCAATCAAATGACTGCATCCCTCTAGGAACTCATGTTTCTGCTACTGAAAAGGCATGCATAGTCAGTAGATAAGAAGAGTGGCTCTGTTCTATGCAAACAGTGGTCCTCAAAGAGAACCCAGTAAACATAATCAAGGCAATGGCTTAGTTCATCAAAAGAACACGGGTATCTCAAGGCCACTTTCGAACTCCAGAAAGGAAGCCCCCGCAGTTTTTCCTTGAGTCCATATCAATTGACATATAAACATTGAATTTTCATCTTACATCATGAAATTCCCATTTTCGTATATTATGCACCTAAAAATTCCAAAGAGGATTCTAAATCCTAGAAGTATTGACATTAACAAAAATGGTGTTAAAGGATAACCTCGATAGAGTTATTTTAGATGGGAGAACAATACTGCATTAGCCATGGTCTCCTTTCATTTTTTGTTTCTAGAAAGAAACAAAAGAAAAGATGATTCGAATACATCCTTGATGAAACCCATGATGTTCAAGACTTGAAGAAAAGCTGTGAGGGAAAACTCTACGACTTTTGCTCAAAAATAATGGTTCCCATTCATTTCTTTAATATCTATAGTAGTGGAAGCCATGACATTAGCATCATGCCATAGGAGTGAGTCAAATAAGTGAGAAGTTTCTCCTAGCTATCGAGAATTCTGAGATGCTACTGTACAATGCTAAATATGTGATTAATTGCTAGAAGAGGCTTTGCTAGACTGCAGAGATATATACCTACAAAATATTCTCAAAATCTTGGGATTCAAATGCCAATCCTTCATCCTTCTATGTTTCCATGATTTTGTAGTTTTAGAAATGTGAAGCGTCATCCAAAATCAAACTCGGAATGCATAAAATTGCAAGCAAGATATCATTGAATAGTCATAATAACTCCACGTCAATGGTCAAGAGTTGGTAATGCTTATCGCTCTATCGTTTTTGATGTTGGAGTCAATCTAGAAATAAGAAAATTCAGTTTGCGTCGACTGCTCAATGCACTTAATCTACTGTTGAACACACGTAGTAGTTACAGTTGGGGACTTTGTACTACTTCAAAGGGACGCCTACTAACTCACATGTATACAACTCCATTCAACAGAGGTTACACAAAGTTACTGATTCATTCCATGTCGGATGTCAACAATCAACTTTCACAACCAATGCAATTAATATAGTTATATTCAACTCGGTAAAATCTCTATTTAGATATCAATGTACATAGAGGACTGGATTACAGAGTCGGGTGGCATTACGTAGACAACACTAGGCACAAATAAACCATTTCAAATATGGGAGGCATTATTGTGCTCTGCAGAATAACATAGTGGATGGAAAAGAGATGATGGCAGCTGGGCAGGAGAATTTTGATGTTGTCTGAGCAACAGAAGTCAGAGAGATATTGAGTAGAGTAGCTGGCAAAGAAATGCCAATGGAATGCTAACAACACTGTAGGAGCAGGTATTCGATGGGAATACCAAGCGTTACCCATATTATCACTCAGAGAGTAGATTATTACGACTGAGCAGATTCAAAATGGCGGAGACATAATTAGATGAAATGGCTTGGTGCATGTAAGTAGCAGCCCTGATAGACAAAGGTGGTAGCTAGAATTTTGGTGAGGAAATATTCATAAGTGATGGCAGAAATGATTTGCATATAAAGGCCATAAAACAAATGGCTCAAAGTAATTATGCAGGGCAGGAATACGCCTACTTTGATACCATGTTAAACACACATGGGCAACAACAAATAGGAAAGATAAAACATGAGAATACGTTTTTTATTAACAAGAGATATACATTTATAGTACATGGATTGACCATTGGGTTTCACATGCCAAGGTCTCTTGGACTCCCTTTGTTTATTCGGCTTCCACACTAACCCATTGAGGATTCGGTGTCCAACAGAACCAGTGACCTATCGCAAGAAGTGTCTTAATAGTGCACCCATTCACCGTTAATCCAAAACCCTATGGACTTAATTTACTTAATTATTATTATTAAGAAAAAATATTATTATTATATTTATAAATGAAATTTTATAATTATTTATCAAAATATTTATATTTAAATTTTAATAATTTTCATTAAAATAGTATATGGGTAATATTTCTATTTATATCTTAATCTAGTATGCATTTTTATTTCTATACATCTTTTACATTATAATGTTTTTTATTAAAATTATATATATATATATATATATATATATATATATATATATATATATAGATATATATATATATAAGAGTATAAGTATTATTTATATTTTAATTTGGTATCTTTTAAAATAATTATATTATATCATTTTTATATATAGTATTTACGTATGAAATTTTGAAAAATATTTTAAGTAGTTATGAGTTGTAAAAAAATTATTCTAAAATTATATTTATATAATTTTAGGGTTTATTTTTAAATTATAGATTATTAAAATTATAATATGAAAAATTAGGTACTCTATATAGCATCACTTTACATCTAGAATACATTAGGATTCTCATATTATAATGTAACTAATGCATTCTAAAAAAATACATTTTTGAGATGGGATTGACGGATTTACAAAGTTGACACAAATTTCTTTTCTAAAAACCTTTTCTTTCCTAAGAAAATTTGTGAAAATTTGTACAAGTTGACGATATGTAAGGTAGATGAACACTTGTAACACAATTATGAATGGGCATTCTAATGAAGTGAATTTTTTAGCACTATGTTTAATGTGTTGATGTTGAACTAGGGCTTTGGAAAGCATGACGGTACTCTTATTGTCACACTAGAGCGTGGTTAGATGTTGTTGGTAGAATCCAAACTTTTGAAAGCATTTATAGATGGCATAAGACTTCTTGACTTGCATTAACTATTACTCCATAATTCCATGCGAGATGAACGCATTCATTAACCATACTACCATATCAAAAGCTATAATGATAGTATTTTTAAATGTTTAAAAAACTCTGCAAGAGAAAGAGTCCACTTTCCTACCAATATAGCCACTTAAGTCAATTTTGTTCATGCAAAAAATAATTATGCAAAAAAATTCTCTATCTGCCATAACCCTACATGCTCTTTAAGTAAAGTTCATGGACCAACATAATGTTAAACCACATAGTTACTGTCTAAAAAAATATAATTACTTAAATCACTCTATATCTAAAACATAGCCTTGGGATTACAATATATAAACATATTAAACCAATATCTCTTAATTCTATATTATAATAAATATTTATCTTCTCTAAATAATGAAAATATAATTTACTTAATTTACTAATTATTAAAGATAAAAAATAAAAATACTAAAAAAAATAACATTATCTTTATCATAATTTCTAAATCCACTACTTACTTTTTTTAAATATATTTAGACAACCTAACCATCTAACTTTTTTTATAAAATAGATATATTTGTACAACATAACCATCTAATGTTTCTCAATGGGATAAATTTTTTTTCACTTTCATAATCAAAATATGTACTATTCAAACACGATACTAGGGAGTTGTCAATATGAGCTGTCTAAAATCATATCCCCTATATAAGCTGTACAATTTCTTTATTTCCAGATTTTGTCAAGCTGCATTTTCATATTTAGGATTGGTTTTAACTATTATTGTAACATATGTTTGTGTTACAATCAAATATCTTATGTTTTTAGGTATTTGTGGTTATTATGATATTTAATAAAAAATTTATTAGCTTTTTTTCAATTAAAGAAATCCAGATTAGATCACAAATTTGTGGGGAATTAAATTTCGACAATTAACCATTACAGTACATAGTCAAAACTATCCAATCTATTAGTTAGACGAAGAAGAAAAAAATAAATGACTGCAACGTCAACCGTGGTATTCCATCGAGTATCATAAACGGGATTCTACGTCATCTATTTGACGAGCTGATGAAAGCATATTTTGGTCTACATATATATCTCTTCACGAAGAGAAAGTATAAGCAAAAATTAATGCCTATGTTTGGTATGAGTGGAAAAACTGTTTGTTAAAATTTTATGCTAAACTTCAGAATATAGCGGAAGGAAGACATAAAGGTGCGTGCAAATTCATGGAAAAATGGCAATGTGATTCCTAAGAGTCGATGCCGTCACCACCGGGGACTAATAAGATTCCACTATGAGTCAGTTTCTTGAGGGAGGGGGAGTCTATGTATTCTGAAAAATATGGACATATTCTGATATTTTGATTAAGAAAAGTTTATGTATTCTGAAAAATGTGGACATTTTCTGATATTTTGATTGAGAAAAAATTACAGCACAAGATGATTATGATTTTGGCAACGTGGTTTATTACTTCTAAGCTTATCGTCGTTTCCTCGTCCTCTAGCAAGGCTAGATCATTCTATCGGGTGCATCTTAATGTTTATTGCGCATTTTAGAATATTTATATATATAATTTTGGAATATTTGGACAATTTGAAGGGACGAAGTCAATTGTATTTTCCTATTTTCTTAATATTTTATATATTTGAAAAAAATGATTTTTAAAAAGTTGTGTTATAGGATACGACAATAATGCTTTCAGGTTTTCAAAATAATTAGCTTTTAGGTTGGATTAAATCGTTTGATTGGTTATATTGAATTTTCTTTAGTGAAATTTTGAAAAAATTGAAATCTGTTCAAGGTGATTATTCAAATTCTTAGGAGATTAAAAATATTGTTTTAATATTAAAAAAAATTATATTAGATTTATAATTTTTTTTATAATATGATAATTCATTATTTATATGAATTCTTTTTTTTTTCTAAGACAAACAAAATCTATTAATGGAAACATAATTTACAATGAGGCCCTAGACTCTGGGGGCTAGAACAGCCAAATAACAAGTTTAAACATCAAAACTAAAGCGACACTGCCCCGAGAGCGGAAACCAGTTCGAAGACGAAAAAAAAAACCAGCTGGGGTTACAACTCCAAAACTCGGAATTAACTGTCATGGTGAATCTCCAAATTGTCCAACTATTTTGAAATAATCAACAGTAAAAAACAAAACATCTAAAAAACCAAGTTGGGAAGGTGACCTGTCTACTTGAGAGTAGCTAGGTGTCTTATGACGGTGGCTTCTCCTCCACTATCAGACACCTATACTCGCCAGAATCAGTATCCTCTGCCTGCTTGCCACTCGTATTGTCGTGTTTCTCTATGGCTTCATCCTGAACTCCTTTGGCTTTGTTGGTGGCCTTGCACCCGAAGCCTTTGGTCTACTGGTGGTCGAATGATCCTGGGCCTCCTGTTGATTGCTGGTTCTCAGCACCTTCTGCACCTTCTGTGCAGTGTCGGGGGGTGGATGAACAAGGTTCTTCGATGGGCTGTGTTCTGGGTCATTGTGCGTGCCAGCTTCCTCCCTGAATTCCATCGAAATGGTGGCTATAATGACAAGTCTATCCATGGAGCAAAGGAAGCGAAATTGAGTGGACTGGGTGGCAGCACTTAGATTGGGCATCTGGGTGGCCTCATCAACCCGACGAGCCACACAGGTACGAGGTCGTCCCCTTCCGCTTCGGGTAACCAGATGACTGCCATGGAAACGAGGTGTGGATGGGTGGAGGGTAGGGAGGATGAAGGGGAAGTTGATGCAGAGGGAGATTGTGGAAGGGGGCGGATGGCTCGTTCGTAGCTGCCGCCTCGCCTGCAGCAAATGCGGTGACGAAGTTGCGCATATTTCTTTGAGCGAGGTGTTGCAGTGAGGAGTGAGCCGAAATGGTCAAGTTACAGATTGGGAGCGGGATGAGGGCAGCAGAGTTAACACTGTAAATGATAGGGTGATTCAATTCAGGGATAGAGGCAGGGGTCGAGGCATCAAATTGCAAGGTGCAGTGAATAGAGTGGGAGAAGTGAATACCATTTCCTAGGTCAACATAGCTAAGAAGCCTGCAATGCCGCCCTGTTGCGGTGCAAGAACTTGGCTCTGTTGCAGCAGGGTAGCAAAAGCAGTCCAGAGGCGGAATGGAGGTCTACTGATGGCACAGAGCCATGATTTTAAGATTACAGGGAAGGTCTCGACCCGCGCATCATATTAATGGTGTTGGCCAAGTGACAGAGGCCTACCTTAAATTCCCATAGGTGAGAGAGCGAAAGACCATGTGGCTCGACCACCTGCCAGACCCGCGTCGCATCCACCATAAATCAACTACAACCACCCAGATCCAGGGAATTTATATGAATTCTTATTTTTAAAATAAAATCAAGATTAATTTCAATTTAAGAAATTATTATTTTTTTAATATTATCTTTATATATAACCATTTTAATTTATAATTATAATTACTAATTTTTATTAATATTTTTTTGTTATATAAATTTATAATATATGTGTTACAAATTTGTATTTTTCATATTTTTAATTTCTTAAAAGTTTTTAATTCAATAAAATTATATAAATTTAGAAGTATTTTTCTAATTTTTTATATATATGTTTTCCCCGCCATTGTTATGATTTGATCGGTAAAATGTGCTTTGAAGCATAGTTACTAAATTCACCCAAGTTCAAAAATTAGTTAAGTCGATTCTAAAAGCGAATACTTCCATAAAAATTCAGTTCAGTTTAGGTAGTCTATAGATTTTTCCGTACGGACACCTTGTCAATAAAGCAATATGTCGTAATGTACCAGTGTTTTTAACAGTGTTGGCTTGGACACACAGGTGGAAATCAAATCATTAGATATATTTTCTTTGGTTCAGTCTTACTCCTAGCCTCTTTAGAAGAATAACTCTGCACAAACTTCGTTCGCATAGAATGTTGAGAATGTTGAGTCTATTACTTTAGTTGAACTTATTTTTTGGTCCAAGATCAAGTCATTAGATGTTTTGTTTGGTTCAGTCTTACTGCTAGTCCTAGCCTCTTTAAAGGAATAGCTATGCACAAACTTCGTTCACATAGAATGTTAGTCTATTACTCTAGTTGAATATATATAGATTACTACTAGTATCAAAGAAAACAGAATAGGAAATAGAAATAATGAAAATAACACATAAATTTTATTTTCCAATTTTATCATTGTTTTAGAGGTTTGGAAGGTCAAAAAAAATTTAGAAAAAGAGATAATTTGTGAACTGGAATAAGTTTCATTTTTAAATATGTTTAGAATATACACTGATTATCAGGTAAGAATTTTGGACAAACAAGTTTTCAAATTAAGTAATTATGTTAAGTCTGGATAGAAAGAGAAGGTGAGTTTTTTGGAAAATTATATATCTAAAGCAGTTATATTATTTACTGGAATATTCAAAATCTCAAATGAATTAAGAATTATTAACAAAACTTATTATTGTTAAAAGAAAAAAAGTATATATATCTTGCTCTTCCACATGGCAGTAGTTTAAAAATTATAATACACTACATTTACAAGATTTTTTGAATTTTTTTACCCAAATTCCAACCACGTTTAACTGTAGAGGCAATTGCTCCACCTATACAACTCCTTCAACATATATACTATCTAATTTTTTCCCAATTAAAATGGTTTGATCCTAATTTTTAACAAATTCTAATTTGGATTCGAATTCCAACTCATAAAATAATTAAATATCTCATAGTAAACTCCACGTCTGGGAATCTTTTTTCAACTGAAGTAGTTAGAATGTTTTTTCAATTGAAATACTTTTCTCATTATCGAATAACGTTTCAACTGGATTGAGTTTTTTTCATTAAGATGTACTATTGCAACGAGATACGAGTGGGTTGTCGTACGAGAATCTGTCCAAAATCTGTACAAGAAAAACCTGAATAATTTCAAACTAAAAACCATTTGCATCTTAAAACTGTGTGCCTTGTTGTACAGATTCCTGAAAACTTCTAAAACGCGTTGCGGGTTACGTTTATTTTCTAAAGTAAGAAATTTTCTTGGTTCGCATATTTTGTTAATTTGTATTTTCATATTTAGGTTTGGCGAGATTTAGATGCCAAAATTTATCAAACCTAATTCTGGTCTTCGTATCTGCCTGTCGACAAAGATAAGAATGAATAAGATTCGAGTCAAAACTTCGATAACTTTTTTCCGGGAGTTTATCCATTTATGAAAACCGTGGACACATTCTCTTCGTTTGAACCAAGGAAAAAAAATTAAAGGAAATCGGAATATGACGAGTGCACGATTATTTCTGAGTTTATCCTCATTTCTTCACGTAATCTGAGTTGCATTGATTATTTCTAAGTGTATCCTCGCCTATCCACTGAAGCTGAGTCATCCGTTCACCTAATTTGAGTCGTGTTGTGAAATTATTCTCTTTACCTAATCTAGCCGTCTTGTGGTTATATTGTTATAACCACAACAATATCATTAACTTCAATTCTGTGTCAGTCAACATTGCCTCATCTGTTAACCTAATTTCAGTCGTGTTGTGAGATTATTCCCTTTACCGAATCTAGCGGTGTTGTGAATATATTATTATAATCATAACAATGTCATTAACCTCAATTTTGAGTCAGCCAACATTGCCCATTCTATTTATTTATTCTGATATACTGTGACAGGTCTCCCTCTGATATTTTTATGGGTATGGAGTGAAAATTAAGTGGAATTTTTAGAACCTAATTGTTGCACCCAACTTTAAGAGAATGAATTTATAGTCAATGCGATTTAGTCATCAATATTTCTTTGATATATATGGAGTTGTGATGTAAAACACTATAGTTTATATTCTAAGGAATCTTCTTCAAAAGTACTCGGATTTATAGATCTTTGTATATGAATGTTCAGGTTAAAATATAGAGTTAAAGTAATAATGTCAAAATAATTAAATTATTGTATTTATTTAAAAAAAAATTGTATATTTGGTAGTTCATTTTTATTGTAGTTTCGAAAACAAGTATGTAAGACATAACATCTATCATTACATTTCCCAAAGTCAGTTGGTGAAATAACTGTATTATAGGCCAGCCAAAATCTGAAAAGTTTGAGAATCTTTTGCAAAGCTAGATAATTTTGAATGTCTTTAAGTCTACTATTTACTAGATGTTTATGATTGAAAAATAAAAGTTTCATGCTATTCATATCTATATGTCAAAATAAACATCCAAGCTATATTAAGAGAATTCCTAATCATGAGAAGATTATATTGGCGTCGGGTCTTACGCAGTAGAAGTGGGCATTTCAATTTGAGGAACCCATGGAATATGCTTCTCAATGCGACGTAAATTGTTCTTGTATCTCGGGCTAAATGAGCTAGAATTCAATGTGGATTTCGTATATCCATTGTTGATCACGAGCTTCCTCTAAAGGTGTTTGCTACAACTTTTTCTAAAATATTTTTTTCATTCAGAACAGAAAGAGGGTGTGATGGAACTCGGTGTATCTAACTCTAGAATGTCCCACATCTAGGATGAGATTCTCTTATTCATCAACATCCAAATCACTAACCTTTGGTTATTGCTTCAGTTCACTCTCCCACCCCTAAATTTTCTGGCCTGAGGATGAGTGTTCGTCGTGAAGGACCGAGCTCCCTCCATAATTAAATCCTCAACATTTCTCTGGCCTCGACTGCTGGAAGGTCGATATTGGGCTTGACTGCCTCCACGACCATGACCCGAACCCTGCCTACGGTCATGGCTTCTCCTCAAATTCCCCCCCACCCGGTTCAAAGTCAACCTAGCCGTCTTATGGCATTGCAGTTCGCAAGAGTGGAGAGAACAATTATTCTTAGACACCCAAAGATTCACCTCAAATTCCATCATCAAGGCTGCAGGTCAGCACACTGTACCAATTAACTAGGTTTAGGTCAAGCCCTGAGCCTACAGGTAATAAAGTAACACATGCAATCAAACAAAGAACATTAGACCAATGAAACCAAGATTCCCCACCCCCAAGGCATGAGATTGATGAAGGAGTCTCCTCGCATCAACTAAACATGCATTGTAAATCCATAAATAAAACACAATATGTAGACTCGAGAATACCCTCGTAAGACCTCCCCAACTCAAACTAGGCAAACAATTCTTCATAGAACTGTAATGGAGAAAAAATTTCCTCGAACAATGAATTAACATCATAATTAGAACCAAACTCCATGCTTGCATGCAAACCAAAGATGACGAGTTACTAAAATAAACTGCAAACTTTCTAACTAAGGCCCATAAAGTCCCATACAAGCCAATATATAGGTTGGTATTTACACCCTATATATTCCTAAACGATTTGATTCTTAACTAGAAAGATGCACTGGGAAAGTCCATCAACTCATTAGAAAGACAACAATAAAACACAGAAAACAAAGCATTCATAAAAGGTTATATTTTGAACATACCCATGACTACAGTTGCTAAGAGGGATAATTTCACCACCTACAATTGGGTTCCAAGTGGGAGAGAGATCATGCGCTACCACCTAGATGAATATACTCTGTATTTTGCTACCTAAGGACACGATATCAAAAAGAGCAAGTTGTTCTAGGTCACCCACCATAAAAGTCGTGTTCTTACCAGTGAAACATTCCAAACGTCAAGAATTTGAATTTGAGCTCATTCCAACGAAACCCGCCATGCTCTGCTCCCTTTTGAATTTGAACTCATAACCTTTCAAAAGGAAACATGTACTCTTAGGAATATATATATATATATATATATATATATATATATATATATATATATATATATAGATATAAAAGGATGATGAACAACATCCCATCATAATTGAAGATTAGTTTTTACATTTTAATTTTATATTCGAAAAATATTTTGAAAAACTAAAAGAATAAAACAATTAATTATGGTTCACTTCCTCGGAGATTTATGAATTCTATATCCATGGCATATTTCTATTATGAAAATCCATCCTATTGGTTCAACAATGGAGTCTAACCCCAAATTGTCCAGAGAATTAAACTTGTGACTTAACAAACTAGGATAACCATCGAGGCTATATATATATAGTTAATTGAGTTTAGCTTGGTACAGGCAATTGGAGTTGATATCGATGGTTGGAATGATTTGAGGTCATTTTTGGGTAACTACCCACCCACACTTTTCCATTCCGGCCTCATTCACTCGCCTTGGAGTGGGATCTGCATCTATAGGTCATGTCCAACCCTTACTTCTTTTGGTTTTGCCTCTACGACTTCTCTCCCTCTCGATTCCATTGAACCAACTAGAGGAGTCATTGCACAGGGTCTACAATGGCAGTAATTAATGATATTTATTCTCGGCATGACACTTTAATTCCCTCTATAAGTTTTATTCCAATGCCCATCTTGAGTTTTTTTTCTATGTAATTACCTCTGACTTACGACTAGAAACCCTTACCGCAAGGTTTTGAAACTTGCATCGAAACAAGGGTTTATCTGGTTAGCCTTCTTGGTCCTAAAGAATGCTGGTTATGAATCCTCCACTTCAATCTCTTTTATTCTCTAAAAGTTGGAGTCCCTTAATTTTTCCCATTACTCTTGCATGCTTGATGGACCACCCCAACCCTTCCATCATGAGGATGAAGAGAAAAGGCGAAAGGAGAGCCATTCACTAAAATTGAAAAGCTGGAAGAAGTCACAAGGGCCATGACCCATCTGACCCAATTATGATCAAAACCAAATGTTGTGAGCACCTTTTTGATGTAAATCTAGTTTACTTTGTCATATGCTTTCGCTATGTCCAGTGTCATGATCGTGACTGCTCTCTTGTTGCAATTTAACGAGTGAAACACCTCGTGAGTTTGAATTATGTTGTCCAAAATTTGTCTTCCTTCTACATACCCTGTTTGTTCCCCGGAGATGAGCGTGGGCAGTAGGGGTTTAAGTCTGTTAGCCACAACCTTGGAAGTTATCTTATAGATTACATTGCATAAGGCAATGGGCCTGTAGCTCTCACGTGCTTGAGCATTATCCTGTTTTGGAACAAGAGCAATGAAGGAGGAATTGAGAGCTTTCAAAATGGTCTTGTTCCTCCTGGAGTCTTCAAAAATCTCAACAATATCTCTTTTAACAATATGCCAGCAGGCTTTGAATAAATCCACATTAAATCCATCCAGAACTGGTGCCTTGCCATTTTGCATTTCCTTGAGGACCTCACTGATCTCCTTTTCAGTTACAGGTTTGTTGAGATTACAATTGTCCTCTGTGGATACCAGTTGAGGAATATGTTCTATTAAGTTCTTAATGAAAGGTTTTCTTCCTGAAAATTTTTCCTTGGCAATGCCCCGAAAATGCTTTACTAACCCTGCATCTATCTCCTCATGGGATTGAAGAATTTGGCCATTCTCATTCTTTATCGAAGAGATTCTGTTGTGATTTCTATTCACAATGGTAGATCTGTCGAAACATTTAGTATTTCGTTCTCCTTCTTTAAGCCAGAGAACTCTAGATTTTTGTTTCCAAAAAAATTCTTCTTGATTACATAGCCTTTCCCATTCTTGGTGATATTTCTCTGCTTTTTCACTTTTGTCTTTATCAAAGCCATTCTTGATCAGAGCTTGATTGAGCTCTAGGATTTTGATTTCTACAGTTTTTTTACTTGTGAAAATATTGCGAAATTCCTTCTGGTTCCATTCCTTTAGCTTCTGCTTGATGTGTTTTAATCTCTTGTGTAATAGGTAAATGGATGATTCTTGCATCTGTAGGTCTTCAGCCCACCATTTTTCAATGTTGCTGATGAAATCCAGGTGTGAAAGCCAAATATTTTCAAACCTAAATGGTTTGTTTCTTGGGGTACCAATGCCCTTGATCTCCATTTGAATCGGCCAGTGATATGAGCCTCCAAAAGGAAGGATATATGATGTAATTTCCTTGTCTAGAAGCATGAACTCTTCTGAGATCATGAATCTGTCTAGCTTTGAAGCTACCTGGGAATCCCCTCCTCATTTATTGTTCCAAGTGCAAAGACCATTATTTGTCTCAATGTCTCAAGTGCAAAGCAATCACTTGTCTCAAGGGATTGCTAGCTCATCATGGCTTGCTGCATGTAGGCCAATGGATAGAACTGCTTTTTGATTGCAAAAACAAATTCGCTCTAGATAGATATAGTCTTACCATGTCTCTTCATGTCAGCTTGGGTCCTACCTTCCAACCAAACCAAGGTAGTTCCTCCAAGGTGTAGGCTTGCCAGCTAAATCTTTCTCTTGTCTGAGTGGATACTCTGCACTCTACAATAAACATCAATTTGTCTAATCCAATTTTCTAGCTTTTCTGCATTCAACTCTCCATCATATATAGGTAAATCAAATTTAACATCTAGTTTAATCAAAGTTGCTTTCTTTTTGTGTTTAGGGCTATTAGGAGGTGTGAGAAAGCTTTCCTCTTTCCCTTTTCCTTTTGAGTGGTCATGAAAGAAAGACTCTTCTTCTCCTTTATCTTGTTTGGAGCTTGATGAATCTTCATCCTTATGTTTTCTAAAGTCCCTATACATTTCCTCTACCATGGACTTTATTGTTGGGAAACTATCTATGAATTGAGGGTCTGGCCTCATAGAACCTTCCTCTGACATTGTCTTCCAAGGATAGACTCTCCCAATTTCAGGATTAGTTTCGACCAACTCTCCTTCTCCTAATTTGAGATTTGATCTAGTTACCATTCAACAGCTAAATCCAACAGAAGCTTGTCTAACCTTAACAGCCTAAAGCTCTGATACCACTTGATCTGAAAATCACTTGTGAGTGATCTCAAGTAATCAATTAATGAATGAAGGTATTACAAACTCATGTGCTGGTGTGTTCCTATGTTATCTTAGGCAATGGATCGATTAGATTGCAAAATACACAGACACTGGAAAATGGAAAACAGTAAGAGAAACACAGTAAGAAAAATAGAACACAACAAATTAATGAGTTCACCCAGTCCTCCTAGGCTACGTCTCTGGTCCAGCTTTCAGTGGTGGCCTTCTTTCATTATGTCTTTAAATTCGAGTTTTACAATGGGGAGCTTGATTTGAGTCTCCTGAAATAGATAATTCTTAGTAGGGTGGTGCTTGGATTCCCCAAGCCACTAGAGTGCACAGACTCTTCCTTACCAAGTTTTGACCTCACTGGTCTTAATGGGATGAGTCCAATTTGGTACTCAGTTCCTGACATATATCCTCACAGGGATTGCTTGAACCTCTCAAGAATTCTATCTGCTCGATGCTACCTCAGCTCTACAGGTCAGCTCGGCTCTCTACGTCTGCCTCTATCTCTTCTGTCTCCTTCTTCACTATTCTCTTCTTTCTTATAGTGCTCGCTTCTTTTTCTCTATCTGTGCATTCATGGCTTAAAGCCAATACGTTTCATGAATATTCGCCTCCTCGTCCACCTCTTCAGATCACTTGTTGTTGTTCGCTTGGAATTCCCTGCCTCTACATCATCGCCACTATCTAACATCTCGTAGGGAAGTGGCCACTTGTCCTTTCACGAACTGCGCCAACTCTTCCTCAAATAGTTTGGTATTTCGGTTACTCTGTGTAATGATTCATCTACCAGCTCAGCAGTCAAATCAGACTTCAGACTTTTATATTCCGTAGCTTATTTTCTCTCTCCGAATCTGGTTTCCCATCAGGCGCAACCTCTGCTATTAGATATGGAGCCCCCAGATCCTACAGTGTTCGCTCTTATCGCGCGATTGACTTGCTCAGATGTTACCCCGCGATGCGAGGCGGTTTTCTCTCTCATCTGCTAGACACGCGTCGTTCGCTATATGGCATCGCTAGGTCTCCTGACAATTCCACTTATCACCCAAAATGCCTCCAATATTCCGCCAGTTTGGTGCATGGGATCCACCTTTCGCTTCAACACTTTTTCCATGGTTTTTGACTTTCCTTGTGACCAAGCGCTCAAGGCCTTTCCATTTGAAGGGGTTTTTCCCAGTGATGCGTGATTAGTGCTTAGCGCTATCGCGCTTCAGAAACGACCTCCGTTTTCTGATCCAGACTTCCTAACTACTAGTTTTCGTCCTGCGCAGTCTCCATGGGCCTCGATCAGCATGCTTTGACTGGGGTCCTTGTCATTCCTTGCTGGCTACAAACTGCCACTATCCAGAGGTCCTTCCTTATAGCTCATTGTTCACAAGTTTTTGAACTTTTTCATGATTTGATATAGTCATAGAACCTTCATAATTTTCATGGATCCAATTTGGCTCATGTTACAAGGGGCTAAATTTGGAGATGTCTACGCATACGGTTATGGTCCCATTAGCTAGTCATACGTTTAAATCTTTAGAGTTGGTTCAAAAGTAATCAAGGCCAAAAGGAATATGGATGTACCATAATGTTTTACAATTTAATGGAACCAAATATGGATTTTCGAGTCCACAGTCATACCTCATGGTGTTATGATTAAGACCACTGAAGATTGCGGCACAATGCTAATGAAATTTGACATTTTGAGCACCAACTTTAGTTAAAGAAAGTTAAACACAAATATAACTCATATGGCTATGTGGACTCAATCCATTTGATATAATCAAGAAAGGATTTTACCAAGAGTAAAAAATTACGGTCTATGCCTATGGTAATTCAAGCATAAAAGCTATAAAATATAGCATTGTTTATTGAAAAATTGTTGGTGGTACTGTTGGAAATTAGACTTAGAGAGAAAGTGCCAAAATGAGGAAATAAAATAAGTGTTCCCCAATGAAGATGTGAGGGGACTGATACAGTCAAGGGCTAAATTTGAATAACACATTAAGAAGGATGAGTGGCAGCTATAGGAGAGAGCACACCAAATATAATTTTAAGGATTAAAATTATAGAGTACTTGCGGATTTGAGTCTAATTTTTTATTTAAAATGGATATACTATGTATTGTACTTTGGTTCCTACACATCAAGGAAATAGTAAAGAGTGCTTCCTTTAGGTCGTTGTCTAAAACAATAGCTTGGGGGCCAGTGGCTCTTATAAGTGGATGCTTGTAAACTAGGGAGTTTGGGATTCCTCTTGGTTGGTGTTAGAAAAATAGAAAAAAGGTTGTTGGTGCTTCCTAGAAATCGGTACTTATAAAATAATTGGGGGTTTGTTCATCATTCAGGTCGATGCTTGCAAATTAGGTAGATGGAGCTTCCTATTAGTTGGTGCTAGCAAAACAAAACAAAAGGAGCCAATGCTTCCTACATGTTAGTGCATGTAAAAAAACTGGGGGTTGGCTCCTCCTGGAAGTGGGAACTTGAAAATCAAGGAGTGGTTGATTCCTTCTAATTTTTATTAGTAAACATAATATAACAACATGTTGGAGATTGCATTTCCATGAAGAACAAAAATGAAGAATGGTGGTTTCCTCCCTTTATGGGTTTCCATGTACATTTGGTGTCTCTATGTGTTTCATATGTGTGTGTTTCTTATGTTTTTGTTGTGTGATTTATGTGTTTCTGACATGATTTCTTACCAAGTAAATTGAAATATTGTAAAGTGGTAATAATTGTTAAAATTGGTCATAATATTGATTCACCCCCTTCTAAATATTCTCTTGGTTTCTAGCAATTGCTATTGAAGCAGGTCCTTTCAAGAACATTTTAACCACTGGAAGGTATATCTAAAGAGATCATAACTAACTAGGTTTGGCTTACACTAAATTGAGTACCATTTTTGAATGGATATGGGTATCTACTTTAGAAGTTAATAATAGAAGTCTATTCAATTGGTCTTGATTTAAAGGTATGGTTGTCTATAGAGAATAGAGTAAATAATGAATGTGATATTAAAGAAAACAAAGTTATCTTGAAAGGGATATCAAATCCAGAATCTAATAAAGAAATACATTGTGATACTTTAAAATAAATTCTAGATAAACTACACTGTATATATGAAGGAGAAAATCAAAAAGCACCAATAAATATTGAAGACTGTGTTTGCTAAAGTAATGAGTTATATATTCAAGAAAACCCCCTTATCATAAATGCTCAAGGTTTTCATCATCATCCAGAAAATGAAGTTAGAGATAAAAATAATAAAAGGAATAACAACAAGAAGAAGACATACCAGAAGAAAGATACTCAGAAGATCGAGGATGACTCCCCTAATGTAGAAGTAGTGGATCATTAAGAGGAAAAATCATGTTTAGAGGATGAAGATAAAGGTGAAGAAGACCTAGATGAGATGAAATGAAGTCTAAAAGGTAAACTACTATTCTTCTATAATTGTAGAAGAATAGGTCATGTATCTTGTAGATGTTCATATGCATTTTCATAAGAAAGAGATAGATATACATCTAGTAGTAATGGGGAGGGACCTACACTAATAGCAATGGAAGATGAAGATACTATTCAAGAAGTTGATAGAACACCTGATGAGTAAAATAATAAAAGATCCCATGACTATTCATGTGAAGAAGATAAAGGGTGAATTTGTAGTAGTGATCAATAAGGAATAATTTTTATGTCCATGGAATAATCTTTAGATTCTGAAAAGGAAGAAGATCTTGATGAAGAAAATATCTCAGAAGAAACTAATCTCTACTCTAGTAGAAATTGAAAATCGTATAGCAATAAATCATAAATAGAAGGACTTAATATAGGACTATGAGAAGGAGGATCATCATCTTGAATATTAAATAAATATGTTCTTACCTTAAGGACACATATAGAAGAAGTAAAAATAATGAATGAAGTATCGACAAATTAGTTGAATGAATGTGAAGCTCATGGTGAGAGTCTAGAAGATGAGATAGTTTCACTGAGACATGATTTAGAAAAGGAAAATGACCAATTAAATCAATACTAAAAGATTACCAATATCTTGGATGATATTCTAAACAATCAAAGATATCCACTCATCAAGATTGGACTTGGATACAAAGAAGAATCAAGCTCCAAGAAAATAGATTTCAAAAAAACAATCATCCATATTGAGATAGTCAAAGGATCTATTAGAAATAAGGCTAAATGAAGTGTTACACATCAACAAAAGTAACAAAATAAACAACAAAAAACAAAAGTGGATAGCGACCATACAGAACAAAAAAAACAAAGAAAGATAAATAACATAAATATATACCAGCAGCAGCAAAGGAAAGTTCATGGCACTAATTCAAACACCTACTGAGTGAATGAAGAACCCATGGACATCCTATCACCCTCAAGGAAAAAAATTCAAACACAAAGTACTCCCATGTATCAAAATATCTTTAATGGCTATTGGATTTCTTGCAATAATTATGGATATAAAATAATAGAGTGTAGATGTTATGCAAGAAAACTAATTATGTTAAGTAACAATAATAAGAGCGCATATAAGATCTCAAGAAATGATTATGTAAGAAACAATAGAGGATATGGTGAGAATGTTGTTAGAAATTACAACTCTTTTTCCCTTTCTTACATCTTGTAGACACAATCAGAATCTAGTAGCAGTGTTACTTTCCATATGGTCATTGGCTATTTGAATCCCAGTGAAGCACCAAAGCAATGAGTTAGGAAACATTGAAATAATAATGGAGAGAGACAAATATAGTTATTGGTACCGAGATGAATTGTAATATGGAGAGTGATCATCCATTTCTTTCCCAAAATATGATGGAGAGCATATGCTTACAATATTAGTGGAGAAATGAGCAAAGGTTTAAGCTGGAATTTTTTTTCAGTCCAAGGTAGTATTATAAAAAACATATTATATTCTCTCAGGGGAATAATGGTCAGAGACAGAGTATCTAGGCGCTTTTCCATTGACCTCAAAGGGCAAGAATAAGAAAACATTGGCATCATATCATATTGGAAATACATTCAATTGGAGTCTTAATACTTTGAGGTTGACATGCCATGTATTTACTTGTACAAAGATATTGAAAGAAAGTTGGCAAGTAGTATTGTTCTATGGACAAATCCCTTCTATGGACAGAAATAATCTCCTTATACCTAATAGCTTAATCTAGAAACAACCAAGACAAAATTGCAATGCTTTCCTTAGAGATGTTTTAAATATGGAAGTAATACCTACTTGGAATCTGACGTAATATTCCTCCTTCTCTTACCTAGTTAGCCCCAGGTCCAACTCCAGTTTCTATAAATGGAATTGGCAAATCATCCAAAACAAGGAAGAGAATAGAAACATACAAATACCATATACAAAAAAAAATAAAAAAGAAGCAAGGATTCATGTTCTACATATGCATAAATAAGACATAAGTATAGTTTAAACAATGCACTTTTTATTAATAAAAAAAGAAAAATATTACAATCAGTGTAGGCATTGGCCTTGCATATCTCTCCTAGCTATGTTGTCCTTCCTTTGCCACAATAGTAAGCTTTAAATCACACCTCAAGCACATGTATGGATTATGGAGCTCTAGACACAAATGAGGAGCATAGGGGCATAATTCAGAGTCTCCGAAAGCCAACCCAAACACTATGGGGGTTAGTGAATTTATAGGGTAAATGAGGGGGTTTTGGATTTATCATCCTAGGGATTAGATCCACATAAGGGGGAGGTAAGTTCTAGGAGGTATGAGATAAGACCTCAATATTAGGAGTTAGAGATTTGATCCAACATTAAATTGTTAAAACCACTTCGAAGCTTCTAGAAAGAGAAACTTTGAATTTATTTTTTTATTTTTACTCATTTCTAGCTATCATCAAAATTTTTATGAAAGCAATTTGCGTTGGCCAGTGCAGTTTCTATGTGCGCAACCTACGTCAGTGTAGTTTTTCTTAAATACAAGTGTGATGACACATAAAATTAGTGTTTTTACCCAATGTACTCTAGTATTCTTATAACATTTAGAGACGGAATGCCTTTGGCTTTGTAGGGGATGATCGCAAAGTCCCAAAGGATGATTCTAGATTTGGGTTCAAGGCCATTTGTTTGGATGCAACAAAGTGACCTGTAACAAGTATTGTCATCAATAACCGATAAATTTTGGTTTTGTTGTCATCTATGCAAAAAGGGTGATTGTAGAGAAAACTATTTTCATTAATGTTGGGCTTAAAGACTATTGCGAAAAGTGTTGTCATTGATGTCAAACAATGAAAATTTTAATTGGGGAGCTTGTTAGAGTGAGAGCATTGTAAGTTTTAGTTGGTTGTATCATTTTTTTTTTTTGTGGGGGGGGGGGGGGGGTGTGGTGGGGTGGTGGTGTTGGTAAGTATGTTGTTGTGTGTTGATTCCATATTTTTAAAGTTAGATATGGATTACTTTGTAATGCCCAATAAGGAAACTACGAGTTCTATTGGATAGTCGTATCAAAGACCATGCCAACAGTATATGGCACTTGGAAAATATCCTAAGCGATCAAGAGTTATTTTAGTTAAAAAAATTCAGGGTTCGAAGGGCATTGTTCCACTTAGCTGACAAAAGATGCAATATGAGACATTTCCCGGTAATTGATGTCTCCACACTTGACATACTGTAGGGTTGATAGATTTTGTTTTTTATCGAACTCTGCAAGACATGAAATTCTATGTCAATCGACATATGTTACAACACAGAGGTATTATGTTGGAGAGCACATATATTTTGGATTATGGAGCCATGTCTAACACTTTGTTCTTGAAAAATTTTGAACTAATGAACTTCGTGGGTCACATAAGTGATGGGAATGCAATGTTTGGGACCCTTTTGAAAATACAAAGAAAATTATTGAAAAAACACTCGACCTCGACTCCTCCTCTATACCAGATTAAGTGGACCCTGTGGAAAATGGAAAAATGTGATTGGATAAGGTAGATGATGTGGTATTTCCTGGTGGCAATAACATGGTCAGTGTGATGAAGTCCTGCCTCGATAGTGTGACATGTGATAGGTGTTTTTGGACCTTTTGGTTTGCAAGTTAGTTGAATCTAAGTGACATGGGGCACCACTCAGAGGATGCCATGTTGAATGATGGTGGAATCATTATTTAAGGATGATGTCAAAAAAATGAGTTATGTGAGGTTGTGACGAAATAGTGAAAATAATGTTGAGACAATGGATAATGGACATGGAGATAGGTGGATGACCTGGCACCGATAAGTGATGATTTGGTTAATAGGTTGACTTTGATATGGTATAGACATTATGCGCAAAGGCACGTGACATAGTTTAGTTGGTCCAAGTGAACATGGAAAGGTAGGGTTAGAGGCTTTGGGACCCAGTCTACAAAATGACAAATTGTGCCCACCAACCCCCTTAATTAACTATCGAGCATACAAGGGGGTCATAATTAATATAGATCAGTTATGTACAAACCATTTTCAGATTTATCATGTTATATTGAGGGAAGCTAAAAATGGTTTAATGACAAAACCAATAAATTTCAAATCTCAACCCTCTATTAACTATCAAATATACATCAGGGCCCCTAAATTGATACAAACAATTAGATCGAGGCATGTGGATATTAGCATAGGGCATGCTTCAAGGAATGTGTGCAGGGGTTAGTCACAGAAGTGACAAATTATTCAACCCCCCCACCCTCTCTATTAACTATTGAGTAAGAAGGGGGTCTCCATAATTAACCACAGTCGTTGATCAAGAGGAGGTGAATTTAATCGAGGATCAACCGAAGTAAGAGGTGCTAATGACCAGAAAAGGAACATGTGGCAACCTACATGGCACTAATGCAATCGGATGATGATGTCAACATAGAAATGCACTTCGTTAGTCAAGGACATGGTTTTTAAGACTAATACCACGAGCCAAAGTTGGAGGGGGGAGCACATAAGGCTATGATCCTATCAACTAGTCATATGTTGAAGTCTTTGGAGATGATTCAAAATTAATCAATGTCAAAAGAAATCTAGATGTACAATAATGTGTTATAATCAAATGGACTTGAACAAGGATTTTTTAGTTCATGGTTGTATGGAAAGATGACTGAAGGTTGAGGGTTGTTGCTAATGAGATTTGGTATTCTGAGCACCAAATTAGTTAAACATAACTATTACTAATATGCTAGTGTGGGAAGTGTGATTGATACATTCAAGAAATGGTTTTACTAGGAGTAAGAATTATGGTCTAATACCCATGGTAATTTTGTCACAAAAAATATAAAAGATAATGCATTTGATTGAAAAATTCTTGGTGGTTCCATCGCAAATTAGACATAGAGATAGAACACCACAATCAGGTTACAAAATAAGTGTTATTCCAATGAAGAGCTGAGAGAAGTGATTTTGTGTATGGGTCGAGATTATCTGAGGCTGAGATAGTCTAAAGAAAGCATTAAGAAGGACAATCTTGTGAATGCACTGAGACTGATAGAGTTTGAATGATGTTGAAGAAGGTTAAGCTAGGAAGAATATTTTAGATTAGATATCTATGAAGATCTGTGATCTAAGTTGTTTCCGATTGATAAAAAGAGTATATGTGAGTGTTGATAATAGGTTAAGGTTATAGAAGAATTTCTGAGAAAAATTGAAAAGTTGTGATCAAAATTGAATGTGAGAAAAGTGAAGCTAAGAAATTTTGAAGAAGTTCTGATCATATGTAAGCATTAGGAGTGATTTTTAGACAAAATACTAAATCTAAGGATGTTGCTTATATTGTGACATACCTAGTTGAGTGAGAGTTGTAATAGAGAGTGCACCAAATGCAATTTTGAAGATTAAAATGATAGAGTACTTGTGGTATGAGTATGAAAATGTCATACAATAGGAACATGCTAGGTACTGCAGCTTGGTCCCTGCATATAAGAGAGTTGGTGCTTCGTTCATGTGGGTGCTTCAAAAATAGATTGGGGGCTCAATTCCCCCTACAAGTGTGCTCGGAAATGAGGGATTTGGTATTTCCCACTGGTTGGTGATAGAAAAATAGAACAAAGGCAACTGGTGCTCCGTAGAGGTCAGTGCCTATAAAACAATTGGGGGTTGGTGCCTCCTATAAGTTGGTTCCTACAGATTAGGCGGTTGGAGCTTCCTGTTGGTTGGTGCTAGAAAAATATAACAAAGGGAATTGGTAATTACTATAAGCCAATGTGTGTAAAACAATTGGGGATTGGTTCCTCCTCCTAGGCGGTGCTTGCAAATCAAGGTGGTTGCTTCCTTCTGATTGGTACTAGTAAATATTTTGTAACAATAGGTTGAAGCTTGCATTTTCATAAATAACTAAAAGAATATTAGTTATTTTCTCCTTTTATAGGTTTCCACATGCATCTAGTGTCTCTATGTGTGTATTTCTTATAGTATTGTTGTGTGATTTATGCTTTGCGTACATGATTGCTTACTAAGTAAATTGAAATATCGTAAAGTGATAATAATCGTTAAAATTGATCATAATATTCATTCAGCCCCACTTTGTATATCTGAGTTTCCAACATTTGAATATGTCTTCTCATTCTGATTCATACAATAATAACCATATTAATCCTGATGTTGGAATTTATATTTCAAATAGTTCATATTAATCATTATGTTGAAATTTCTATTTCAGATAGTTCAGATTTGAAAAAGAAACTTTTGTAAAAGACGAAATACACCGCATGAATTTTCCTTCAACTTAATCTAAGATGATGAAGTTGAAAATAATTTACACGTGGATATCAGTTCTCAATCTCTCGCATATCTATTTGAAAATCTTATTAAATCTATTTTTTTCAAAAGAAGTTATGTTTAATAATAATTTTGATATTGATGATATGAAAAGTGAGATACATCCATTTGTAGACCTAGGAGAGTCTCATTTTTCATCCTTCCCTAATCACCAATCCGAGTCAATTTTATGTTATGATGATGTTTACTTTGTTCCTCAATTTTATGTTATGATGACGTTTACTTTGTTCCTTGGGAATTCATTTCAAGTATCCAACGATGTTCATTTTCCATTTGATACTTGCTTTCCACAAATCTTTTTGAAATAATTTCCCTCTTTTTTTGTGGCATCTTGCTTCAATAGTGAAAGAATTTTTGTAATTATTATTATATAAAGGTGCTTTGTTCGAGTATCCTATCTTGATATGACAACCTATTACGATTCACTGTGCATGAAATTGTTAGTTATCGCTCCTTCTTGATAAAATTTTGTCTTCACAATGAACAGTTAATATTATTATAGAATACATGAAGATGATTCTGCCATCTTATAAGATTTGATAAAATTTTGTTTTCACAATGAAGAGGTAATATTATGATAGAATACATGAACATGATTGTGTCATCTAAGACTTAAAACTATGATAGTATACATGAAGATGATTGTGTCATCTTGATAAGCTGACAAGCTACAAATAACTGTGTTCAAGATTTAGTTGTTATTTTTTTTTTAATAAAATTGTTATTTGTTTTAATTATTATGTTTCTATATAAAATTTAAATTAGTGAATTATAGATGAGTGAAAAGAAAAATATATTAAATTAGTGAATTATAGATGAGTGAAAAGAAAAATATATTAGTGAATTATAAATGAGTGAAAAGAAAATTATATTAGTAAATTATTTTTTAGTTGCATTAATTTTGAATTTATTAAATTTTTAATTATTCGACATAAAATCTAAATTAATTAATGAAAAAAAAATATCATTAGTAAATGTTTTTTTTCATATAAATAGTTATTATTAAGAAGATTGTTTATATAAAGTTTGAATTTATTAAATTTTTATTAATTTAAATTTAATTTAATTAATTATTATTATTAAGAAAAAATATTATTATTATATTTATAAATGAAATTTTTTAATTATTTATCAAAATATTTATATTTAAATTTTAATAATTTTCATTAAAGTTGTATACGTATAATATTTCTATTTATATCTTATTCTAGTATGCATTTTTATTTTTGTACATCTCTTACATTATAATGTTTTTTTATTAAAATTAAAATTATATATATATATATATATATATATAAAAGAAAGAGCATAAGTGCTATTTATATTTTAATTTGGCATTTTTTTAAATATTTATATTACATCTTCTTTATATAGTAAGTAAGTATTATTTATGTAGAAAATTTTGGAAAATATTTTAAATAGTTATGAGTTGTAAAAAAATTATCCCAAAATTATATTTATATAATTTAAGGGTTTAGTTTTAAATTATAGATTATTAAAATTATAATATGAAAAATTAGGTATTTTATATAGGATTACTTTACATCTAGAATACATTAGGATTCTCATATTATAATGTAACTAATGCATTCTAAAAAATACATTTTTGAGATGAGATTGAAGGATTTACAAAGTTGACTCAACATAAGAAGGAAAGAGGCATTAGAACCTGTCTCCTCTTATTGACAACTTACTAAACTCCTAACAAATATCTAAGTCTAAAATTTTTTTCTTTCCTATGAAAATTTGTGAAAATTTCTAGAAGTTGATGATATGTAAGGTAGATGAACACTTGTAACCCAATTATGAATAGGCATTCTAATGAAGTGAAATTTTTAGCACTATGTTTAATGTGTTGATGTTGAACTAGGGCTTTGGAAAGCATGATGGTACTCTTATTGTCACACTAGAGCGTGGTTAGATGTTGTTGGTAGAATCCAAACTTTTGAAAGCATTTATAGATGGCATAAGACTTCTTGACTTGCATTAACTATTACTCCATAATTCCATGCAAGATGAACGCATTCATTAACCATAGAACCATATCAAAGGCTATAATGATAGTATTTTTAAGTGTTTAAAAAACTCTGCAAGAGAAACAATCCACTTTTCTACCAATATAGCCACTTAAGTCAATTTTGTTCATGCAAAAAAAAATTATGTAAAAAAATTCTCTATTTGCCATAACCCTACATGCTCTTTAAGTAAAGATCATGGACCAACATAATGTTAAACCACATAATTACTGTCTAAAAAAATATAATTACTTAAATCACTCTATATCTAAAACATGGCCTTGGGATTACAATATATAAACATATTAAACCAATATCTCCTAATTATATAATATAATAAATATTTATCATGTGTAAATAATGAAAATATAATTTACTAATTATTAAAAATAAAAAATAAAAATACAAAAAATAACATTATCTTTATCATACTTTCTAAATCCACTGCTTACTTTTTTTTTTGTTGTATTTAAATATATTTAAACAACCTAACCATCTAACTTTTTTGATAAAATAGATATATTTGTACAACATAACCATCTAATGTTTCTCAATGGGATTTGTTTTTTTTCACTTTTATAATCAAAATATGTACTATTCAAACACGATACTAGGGAGTTGTCAATATGGGCTGTCTAAAATCATATCCCCTATATAAGCTGTACAATTTATTTATTTGCAGATTTTGTGAAGCTGCATTTTCATATTTAGGATTGGTTTTAACTATTATTGTAACATATGTTTGTGTTACAATCAAATATCTTATGTTTTTAGGTATTTGTAGTTATTATGATATTTAATAATAAATTTATTAGTTTTTTTTTCAATTAAAGAAATCCAGATTAGATCACAAATTTGTGGGGAATTAAATTTCGACACTTAACCATTAGAGTACATAGTCAAAACTATCCAATCTATTAGTTAGACGAAGAAGAAAAAAATAAATGACTGCAACGTCAACCGTGGTATTCCATCGAGTATCATAAACGGGATTCTACGTCATCTATTTGACGAGCTGATGAAAACATATTTTGGTCTACATATATATCTCTTCACGAAGAGAAAGTATAAGCAAAAATTAATGCCTATGTTTGGTCTGAGTGGAAAAACTGTTTGTTAAAATATTATGCTAAACTTCAGAATATAGATGAAGGAAGACATGAAGGTGCGTGCAAATTCATGGACAAATGGCAATGTGATTCCTAAGAGTCGATGCCGTCACCACCAGGGACTAATAAGATTCCACTATGAGTCAATCTTGATAAGTTTCTTGAGGAAAGGAGTTTATGTATTCTGAAAAATGTGGACATATTCTGATATTTTGATTAAGAAAAGTTTATGTATTCTGAAAAATGTGGACATTTTCTGATATTTTGATTAAGAAGAAAATACAGCACAAGATGATTATGATTTTGGCAACGTGGTTTATTACTTCTAAGCTTATCGTCGTTTGCTCGTCCTCTAGCAAGGCTAGATCATTCTGTTGGGTGCATCTTAATGTTTATTGTGCATTATATAATATTTATATACATAATTTTGGAATATTTGGACAAATTGACGGGATGAAGTCAACTGTATTTTCCTATTTTCTTAATATTTTATATATTTGAAAAAAATGATTTTTAAAAAGTTGTGTTATATGATACGACAATAATGCTTTTAGGTTTTCAAAATAATTAGCTTTTAGGTTGGATTAAATAGTTTGATTTGTTATATTGAATTTTCTTTATTGAAATTTTGAAAAAAATGTAATCTGTTGAAGGTGATTATTCAAATTCTTAGGAGATAAAAAATATTGTTTTAATATTAAAAAAAATTATATTAGATTTATAATTTTTTTTATAATATGATAATTTATGATTTATATGAATTCTTTTTTTTTCTAAGACAAAATCTAGTAATGGAAACATAATTTACAATGAGGCCCTGGCCTCTGCGGGTCTAGAATAGCCAAATAACCAGTTTAAACATCAAAACTAAAGTGACACTATCTCGGGAGGGGAAACCAGTCCAAAGACGGGAAAAAAAACCAGCTGCCCGGGCTGGGGTTACATCTCCAAAACTTGAAATTAACTGTCATGGTGAATTTCCAAATTGTCCAACTATTTTGAAATAATCAACAGTAAAAAACAAACATCTAAAAAACCAAGTTGGGAAGGTGACTTGTCTACTTAGAGTGCTAGGTGTCTTATGACGGTAGCTTCTCCTCCACTATCAGACACCTATACTCGCCAGAATCAGTATCCTCTGCCTGCTTGCCACTCGTATTGTCATGTGTCTCTATGGCTTCATCCTAAACTCCTTTGGCTTTGTTGGTGGCCTTGCGCCCGAAGCCTTCTGTATGCTAGTGGTCGAATGATCCTGGGCCTCCTGTTGATCGCTAGTTCTTGGCACCTTCTGTGCAGTGTCGGGGGGTGGATGAACAAGGTTCTTCGCTGGGCTGTGTTCTGGGTCATTGTGCGTGTCGGCTTCCTCCCTGAATTCCATCAAAATGGTGGCTATAATGACAGGTCTGTCCATGGAGCAAAGGAAGCGAAATTGAGCAGACTAGGTGGCAGCACTTAGATTGGACATCTGGGTGGCCTCATCGACCTGACGAGCCACACAGGGACGAGGTCATCCCCTTTCGCTTCGGGTAACCAGATGACTGCCAGGGAAATAGGGTGTGGATGGGGTGAAGGGTAGGGAGGACAAAGGGGAAGTTGATGCAGAGGGAGATGGTGGAAGGGGGCGGATGGCTCGTCCGTATCTTCCGCCTCGCTTGCAACGCATGCGGTGACGAAGTTGCGGCATATTTCTCTGAGCGAGGTGTTGCAGCAAGGAGTGAGCCGAAATGGTCAAGTTACAGATTGGGAGCAGGACGAGGGTAGTAGAATTAACACTGTTATGATAGGGCGATTCAATTCAATGACAAAGGCAGGGGTCGGGGCATCAAATTGCAAGGTGCAGTGAATAGAGTGGGAGAACTGAATACCATTTCCCTGGTCGACATAGCTAAGAAGCCTGCAATGCCGCCCTATTGCAGTGCGAGAGCTTGGCTCTGCTGCAACAGGGTTGCAAAAGCAGTCCAGAGGCGGAATGGAGGTCTGCCGATGGCGCAGAGCCATGATTTTAAGATTACAGGGAAGGTCTTGACTGGCGCATCATATTAATGGTGCTGGCCAGGGGACAGAGGCCTACCTTAAATTCCCATAGGTGAGAGAGCGGAAGACCATGTGGCTCGGCCACCTGCTAGACCGGCGTCGCATCCGCCATAAATCAACTTCAACCACCCGGATCCGGGGAATTTATATGAATTCTTATTTTTAAAGTAAAATCAAAATTAATTTCAATTTAAGAAATTATTATTTTTCTAATATTATCTTATATATAACAATTTTAATTTATAATTATAATTACTAATTTTTATTAATATTTTTTGTTATATAAATTTATAATATATGTGTTACAAATTTGTATTTTTCACATTTTTTATTTTTTTTATTTTTTTAATTCAATAAAATTATGTAAATTTAGAAGTATTTTTCTAATTTTTTATATATATGTTTTCCCTGCCATTGTCATGATTTGATCGGTAAAATGTGCTTTAAAGCATAGTTACTAAATTCACCCAAGTTCAAAAACTAGTTAATTCGACTCTAATAGCGAATACTTCCATAAAAATTCAGTTCAGTTTAGGTAGTCTATAGATTTTTTCATACGGACACCTTGTCAATAAAGCAATATGTCGTAATGTACCAGTGTTTTTAACAGTGTTGGCTTGGAATCTTTGGTGGAAATCAAATCATTAGATATATTTTCTTTGGTTCAGTCTTACTCCTAGCCTCTTTAGAAGAATAACTCTGCACAAACTTCGTTCGCATAGAATGTTGAGTCTATTACTTTAGTTGAACCTATTTTTTGGTCCGAGATTAAATCATTAGATGTTTCGTTTGGTTCAGTCTTACTGCTAGTCCTAGCCTCTTTAAAGGAATAGCTATGCACAAACTTCGTTCACATAGAATGTTAGACTATTACTTTAGCTGAATATATATAGATTACTACTAGTATCAAAGAAAACAGAATATTTTTTGGAATCATTAGATGTTTTGTTTGGTTCAGTCTTACTGCTAGTCCTAGCCTCTTTAAAGGAATAGCTATGCACAAACTTCGTTCACATAGAATGTTAGACTATTACTTTAGCTGAATATATATAGATTACTACTAGTATCAAAGAAAACAGAATAGGAAATAGAAATAATGAAGATAACACATAAATTTTATTTTTCAATTTTATCATTGTTTTAGAGGTTTGGAAGGTTAAAAAATTAGAAAAAGAGATCATTTGTGAATTGGAATAAGTTTCATTTTTAAATATGTTTAGAATATACAGTGATTATCAGGTAAGAATTTTGGATAAACAAGTTTTCAAATTAAGTAATTATGTCAGAAGTCTGGATAAAAAGAGAAGGTGAGTTTTTGGAGAATTATATATCTAAAGTAGTTATATTATTTACTGTTATGAGAATTATTCAAAATCTAAAATGAATTAAGAAGAATTAACAAAACTCATTATTGTTAAAGGAAAAAAAGTATACGTATCTCGCTCTTCCCCATGGCGGTAGTCTAAAAATTATGAGTTTTCCAATCATGTTTTGAAAAAACCCAGCAAGGCTTTTTGTAAATCCAAGTAAAAGCTGTCAAAATTCATAATTTTAGGTGCCCCAGACATTTTAGATGGTGCTGAATCCATTTCAACTATCAAAAACATGATTCAAACACTGCATTTACAAGATATTTTGAATATTTTTTACCCAAATTCCAACCACTTTTAACTGTTGAAGCAATTGCTCCACCTATACAACTCCTTTAACATATATACTATCTAATTTTTCCAATTAAAATTGTTTGATCCTAATTTTTAACAAATTCTAATTTGGATTCGAATTCCAACTCGGTAACTATGCTTTAAAGCATAAAATAATTAAATATCTCATAGTAAACTCCACGTCTGGGAATCTTTTTTCAACTGAAGTAGTTAGAATGTTTTTTCAATTGAAATACTTTTCTCATTATCGAATAACGTTTCAACTGGATTGAGTTTTTTTTATTAAGATGTACTATTGCAACGAGATACGAGTGGGTTTCGTACGAGAATCTGTCCAAAATCTGTACAAGAAAAACCTGAATAATTTCAAACTAAAAACCATTTGCATCTTAAAACTGTGTGCCTTGTTGTACAGATTCCTGAAAACTTCTAGAACGCGTTGCGGGTTACGTTTATTTTCTAAAGTAAGAAATTTTCTTGGTTCGCACATTTTGTTAATTTGTATTTTCATATTTAGGTCTGGCGTGAGATAGTTGCCAAAACTTATCAAACCTAATTCTGGTCTTCGTATCTGCCTGTCGACAAAGATAAGAAAGAATAAGATTCGAGTCAAAACTTCGATAATTTTTTTCCGGGAGTTTATCCATTTATTAAAACCGTGGACACATTCTCTTCGTTTGAACCAAGGAAAAAAAATTAAAGGAAATCGGAATATGACGAGTGCACGATTATTTCTGAGTTTATCCTCATTTCTTCACGTAATCTGAGTTGCATTGATTATTTCTAAGTGTATCCTCGCCTATCCACTTAAGCTGAGTCATCTGTTCACCTAATTTGAGTCGTGTTGTGAAATTATTCTCTTTACCTAATCTAGCCGTCTTGTGGTTATATTGTCATAACCACAACAATATCATTAACTTCAATTCTGTGTCAGTCAACATTGCCTCATCTGTTAACCTAATTTCAGTCGTGTTGTGAGATTATTCTCTTTACCGAATCTAGAGGTGTTGTCAATATATTATTATAATCATAACAATATCATTAACCTCAATTTTGAGTCAGCCAACATTGCCCATTCTATTTATTTATTCTGATATACTGTGACAGGTCTCCCTCTGATATTTTTATGGCTATGGAGTGAAAATTAAGTGGAATTTTTAGAATCTAGTTGTTGCACCCAACTTTAAGAGAATGAATTTATAGTCAATGCGATTTAATCATCAATATTTCTTTGATATATATGGAGTTGTGATGTAAAACACTATAGTTTATCTTCTAAGGAATCTTCTTCAAAAGTACTCGGATTTATAGATCTTTGTATATGAATGTTCAGGTTAAAATATAGAGTTAAAGTAATAATGTCAAAATAATTAAATTATTGTATTTATTAAACAAAAAAATTGTATATTTGATATTTATTTTCTATTGTATTTTCGAAAACAAGTATGTAATACATAACATCTATTGTTAAATTTCCAAGGTCAGTTGGTCACATAACTTTATTATAGGCCAGCCAAAATCTGAAAAGTTTGAGAATGTTTTGCAAAGCTAGATAATTTTGAATGTCTTTAAGTCTACTATTTACTAGATGTTTATGATTGAAAAATAAAAGTTTCATGCTATTCATATCTATATGTCAAAATAAACATCCAAGCTATACTAAAAGAATTCCTAATCATGAGAAGATTATATTGGCATCGGGTCTTACGCAGTAGAATTGGGCATTTCAGTTTGAGGAAGCCATGGAATATGCTTCTCAATGCGACGTAAATTGTTCTTGTATCTCGGGCTGAATGAGCTAGAATTCAATGTGGATTTCTTATATCCATTGTTGATCATGAGCTTCCTCTAAAGGTGTTTGCTACAACTTTTTCTAAAATATTTTTTTCATTCAGAACAGAAAGAGGGTGTGCTGGAAGTCGGTGTATCTAACTCTAGAATGTCCCGAATCTGGGATGAGATTCTCTTATTCCTCAACATCCAAATCACTAACCTTTGGTTATTGCTTCAGTTCACTCTCCCACCCCAAAATTATCTAGCCTGAGGATGAGTGTTTGTCGTGAAGTACAGAGCTCCATCCATAATTAAATCCTCAATATTTCTCTGGCCTCAACTGCTGGAAGGTCGATATTAGGCTTGACTGCCTCCACGACCATGACCCTAACCCTGCCTACGATCATGGCTTCCCCTCATATTACCCCCAACCCACCGATTCAAAGTCAACCCAACCATCTTATGGCAACAGTTCGCAAGGATGGAGAGAACACTTATTCTTAGACACTCAAAGATTCACCTCAAATGCCCTCGTCGAAGCTGCAAGTCAGCACATTGTACCAATTAACTATGTCTAGGTCAAGCCCTAAGCCTATAGGTAATAAAGTAACACATGCAATCGAATAAAGAACATTAGACCAATGAAACCAAGCTTCCCCACCCCCAATGCATGAGATTGTTGAAGGAGTCTCCTCGCATCAACTAAACATGCATTGTAAATCCATAAATAAAACACAATATGTAGACTCAAGAATACCCTCGTAAGACCTCCCTGACTCAAACCAGGAAAACGATTCTTCAGAGAACCATAATGGAGAAAAAATTTCCTCGAACAATGAATTAACATCATAATTAGAACCAAACTCCATGCTTGCATGCAAACCAAAGATGACGGCTTACTAAAACAAACTGCAAACTTTCTAACTAAGAGCCATAAAGTCCCATACAAGCCAATATATAGGTTGGTCTTTACACCACATATATTCCTGAAAGATTTGATTCTTAACTAAAAAGATGCACTGAGAAAATCCATTGATTGATTAGAAAGACACCAATAAAACACAGAAAACAAAGCATTCATAAAAGGTTATATTTTGAACATACCCATGACTACAGTTGCCAAGAGGGAGAATTTCACCACCTGCAATTGGGTTCCAAGCGGGAGAGAGATACTACGCTACCACCTAGATGAATATACTCTGTATTTTGCTACCTAAGGACACAGTATCAAAGAGAGCATGTTGTTCTAGGTCACCCACCATAAAAGTCATGTTCTTACCAGTGAAACATTCCAAATGTCAAGAATTTGAATTTGAACTCATAACCTTTCAAAAGGAAACATGTACTCTTATGAATATATATATATATATATATATATATATATATATATATATATATATATATATATATATATATATGGATGATGAACAACATCCCGTTATAATTGAATATTAGTTTTTACATTTTAATTTTATATTCGAAAAATATTTTTAAAAACTAAAAGAATAAAATAATTAATTATGGTCATTTCCTCAGAGATCTATGAATTCTATATCCATGGAATATTTCTGCTAGGAAGATCCATCCTATTGGTTCAACAATGGAGTCTAACCCCAAAGTGTCGAGAGAATTACACTTGTGACTTAACAAACTAGGATAACCATCAAGGCTATATATATATATATATATATATATATATATATATATATATATATATATATATATATATATATATATAGTTAATTGAGTTTAGCTTGGTGGTTGGGTGGAATTGTTGTAATCCTCCCCACTAACTATAAGTCAAGCAGTAGCACTACTTTTAAATGAATACACTCATGGGTTGGTATGTTGTTGTATTAGCTTGAAAGAGCTGGCCATATTTCCAATTCCTCTAAATAAAAAATAAAATTATAATTATAAAATGAAAAATGTTGGATGTAAGGGTGGAAATAGTAAACTCCAGTTCTCTAAAGCATAACCTTGAGTAACATGAATGTGTGATTCTATCACAGAAAAAATGGTGTGCATGTTTACCTCATAATAAGGTTCCTTGAGAATCAAAACATCTATATTCTTTATATAAATATTTACCATGAAAAAATATATATGTATAACCACTTTAGTAGACTTAATGATTAAGAATATGTGTTTCCAAAAAGTTCAAATCTAAATAGAAATGAGAGTGTGTACACCTATGTTAACTTGATTACTTATCATATAAATAAAAAATCTCACACATCAATTGTAAACCATTTGTAAATAATTTTCTAATTTAGAAAACATTTATATGCACTCTTAATTCAGAAAACAACCTTTATGTACACTCTTAATTTTTCCTTAAAATTGGTAACACAAAAAATCATTATTGTATACAATGATGTCTATTTATTAATTAAAATATTGCATTAACATGATCATTGTAATGTCCCTCAGTAGGTTGTAAATATTTTAATTACTTTTATTGAGAATGGTTTGGTAGATTGTGAGCCATATGAAAGGCGTGATATGAATAGGTAATAAAAAAAAGTGTTTATTTTATTTTTCATATAAATAATATTAACTATGGTCAATTATAGAATCATGGGAGAAATGCTATATGGGGGTTTTACATACGAGACATTTTGAAGACAATTATTCCTCTTCCTAGAGATAAATAATCTCAGATGGAAAAAAGGAGCCAAAAGTGTGAGAGGGAAGAAAACCTGAGGCAACCTTGTGATCTTGGTACCTAGTTGGAAGAGGGCCAAGAGAGGAGAATAAGTTGTAAGCTTGTGTACATCAAACATGGCCAAGAGAGGAGAGTAAGTTGTAAGCTTGTGTACATCAAATAGAGCCAAGAGAGGAGAATAAATTGTAATCTTGTGTACTTCAAACTGGATGTTGTTGAGATAGGCAGGATGTTGCCTAGTAAAAGGATTCTTTAGTTGGTTGGCCAGTGAAATCCTAGAATGTAGTCATGTGCTTAGTTGAGTTCCTAGACCTAGACCTGGTAAGGGTTAAGAAGAGTCTTGGAATAGGCATGTTATGGTCATTGTTCAAATAATTGGTCTTGAACTGCAAATTGGCTCGAGGGAGTTCTAGTTGTGGATAACATACTTAGTGGTTGGGTGGAGCACTCCCGTTCCTAGTGATTTTGTGGTTGGTTCGGATAGTTAAGAAAAGATAGGTATTTGATCTATTATATTTGGTCACTTACATTTATGTCATATGTGTGAGTAATCCCTATCTGTGTTTTGGAGTCTGTTTCTTTGTGTAACATGAAATTTGTTGTATGGATGTTGGTTGCAGTCTTCATTTAGAAAAAATAATTAAAAGCAGTGAATCAAGTTAGTTTTAGGCCAAAGTGGTTTACCAGTGGCCTATAAACAGTCTTGGCTTCAGGATGAGGGGACTAAATAAATGAGCAGGTATGTGGTAAATTAGTGTCTGGAAAACCAAAAATAAAAAAAATCATTTAAGGAAGGGCTAGATTAGCCTTAGACCGAGCTGGATGGAAACCAATAGCCTAGAGGTAGTGCTAATCTTGGCAGAAAATACTGGAGAGGGTAGGCATGTTTTCTGAAGTGAGAGTGTTGGAAGTTGGAGTTAGTTGTATCAATATCACAGGAAGCCTAGTAAGTACGTTGATGTTTCTTGATTCCATATATTTAAGGGTAGATATGGATTAATTTGTTAGCCCTAGTAAGGAAAATATGAGTTCTATTGGATAGTCCTATCAGAGACCCTTCCAATGGTATATGGAACTTGGAAAATATTCTGAGGGATCAAGTGTTATTTTAGTTAAAAAAAATTCAAGGTTCCAAGGACGTGGTTCCACTTGGCTGACAGAAGATGAAAGATGAGACATTTCCCATCAATCGATGTCTCCAATGTTGAAAGACTCTACGGTTGACATATTTTGTTGTTAACAAACTCTTCAAGACATGGAAATCCATGTCAATTGACATACGTTACAACACATAGGTATTATCTTGGAGAGTTCATGGAGTCTTGATTATGGGGTCATGTTTGGTACTCTGTGGTTAGCAAAATTCACAATGATGAACTTTGTGGATCATGGTAAGTGATGGGAATGCAATCTCAAGGACCCTTTTGAAATTAGAAAGGAAATTAATGAAAACCCACTCGACCTTAGTGCCTCCTTTGTACCAGATGAAGTGTCACCTTTGAAAAATGGAAAAATGTGATTGGACAAGGTAGATGATGTGGTAGTTCCTAGTGCAAAAGACATGGCCAATGTGATGAAGTGGTGCCTCAATAGTGTGACATGTGGTAGGTGTTTTTAGACCTTTTGGGTGGCCAATTTAGTTGAATCTCAGTGACATGTGGCACCATTCAAACAATACCATGTGGAATGATGGTGGAATCGTGATGTAAGAATGATGTTAGCAAGATGAGTTATGTGAGGTTGTGATGAAACAGAGACAATAATGTGGAGACAGTTGACAATGGACATGGATATAGGTGGATGACTTGGCATTGATACGTGATGATTTCGATAGCAGGTTGACTTCGATATGGTATTGACATCATGAAGGAAGACATGTGACATAGTATAGTTATTCCAAGTGTACATGGCAACATAGGGTCAAAATGACAATTGTGCCTACCTCCATTAACTATTGAGCATACGGGGGGGTGTAATTAATACAGATCGTTGATCTACAAACTATTGTCAAATTTCTCATGGAACGTCGAGGGAATCTAAAGGAGTTTTAATGACAAAGCTGACAAATTGTAGACCCTGCCCCTATATTAACTATCAAACATACACAAAGGCCCTGAAATGGATACAAAGAATTAGATCCAAGCATGTGGATATTGGCTTATGGCATGCTTCAAGAAATATGTGTATGGGCTAGTCACAGAAGTGACAAATTACGGAACGCCCCCCCTTTATTAACTATTGATAAAGAAGGGGGGATCCATAATTAATCATAGTCGTTGATCAAGAGGAGGTGCATTTAATCGATGATCAAGCAAAGTAAGAGGTGATAGTGCCCAAAAAAGGAACAATTGGTAACCTGGGTGGCATTGATGCAATTAGTTGATGATGTCAACATAGAAATGTACTTGGTTAGTCAAGTATATGGTTTTGAAGCACTACTAGTAGGAGCCAAAGTTGGAGTGGGGAGCACATAAGGCTATGGTCCCATTAACTAGTCATATGTTGAAGTCTTTGGAAATGATTCAAAATTAATTGATGTCAAAAGAAATCTAGATGTACTATAATGTGTTACAATCAAATTGACAAGAATAAGGATTTTTTAGTTGATGATATTATGAGCAAGACCGTTGAAGGTTGAGGTGCCTCACTAATGAGATTTGGCATTCTGAGCAACAAATTTAGTTAAAGATAGTTAAACATAACTATTACAAATACGTTTGTATGGAATCAGTTTGATTGCTACATTCAAGAAAGTATTTTACTAGGAGTAAGAATTATGGTCTAATGCCCATGGTAATTTTGGCTCAAAAATTATAAAAGACAATGCATTTGAATGAAAATTTGTTGGTGGTTCCATCAAAAATTAAACATAGAGATACAACACCAAAATGTGGAAACAAAATAAGTGCTCTTCCAATGAAGAGCTGAGAGGGGAGAGTTTGTGTATGGGTCAAGCTTTTCAAAGGCTAAGATAATCTAAAGAAAGCAATAACAAGGACAAGCTTGTGAATGGGATGAGATTGATAGAGTCTGAAGGATGTTGAAGAAGGTTATGCTATAAAGAATATTCTAGACTAGATGTGTATGAAGATCTACAATATAAGTTGTTGCAAATTGATAAAAATAGTAGATCTAAGTGTTAATAATAAATTAAGGTTATAGAAGAATTGCTGAGAAAAATGAAAATTTGTGATCAAAATTGAATGTGAGAAACGTGTAGCTAAGCAGATTTTAAGAAGTTGCAATCAAATATAAGCACGAGGAGTGATTTGTAGAGAAAATACTAACTCTTGAGGATGTTTATTATATTATGAGATACCTAGTTAAGAAAGAGTTTTAATAGAGAGTGTACCAAATACAATTTTGAAGATTAAAATGATAGAGACCTTATGCATCTGAGTCTGAAAATGTCATACAATAATAATATTCCAGGTACTACATGTTGGTCCCTGTACATAAGGGAGTTGGTGCTTCCTTCATGTGGGTGCCTCAAAAATAGATTGGGGGATCAATGCCCCCTACAAGTAGGTGTTTGCAAATCATGGATTTGGAATTTCCTACTAGCTAATGAGAGAAAACCAAAACAATGGAAATTGGTGCTTCCTACCAGTCAGCGCCTATAAAACAATAGAGGGTTGGTACCTCCTACAAGTGGGTTCCTGCAAATTAGGGAGTTGGGGCTTCCTATTGGTTGGTGCTAGCAAAATAGAAAAAAAAGGAGTTGGTTCTTCCTATAGGCCAATGGCTATAAAACAATTGGGGATTGGTTCCACCTCCTAGCGATTGCTTATAAATCAACATGGTTGCTTCCTTCTTGTTGGTACTATTAAACATAATGTAACAACAAGTTGAAGCTTGCATTTGCATAAATAACTAAAAGAATATTAGTGGTTTTCTCCTTTTATGCATTTTGACATGCATCCAGTCTCTCTATGTGTTTCATAAGTGTGTATTTCCTAGAGCGTTGTTGTGTGATTTATGCTTTTCCTACATGATTGCTTACTAAGTAAATTGAAATATTGTAAAGTGGTAATAATCATTAAAACTGGTCATAATATTCATTCACCTCCTCTCAATATTATCCTGATTTCCAACATCTAAATATATTTTCCCATTCTAATTTACAAAATAATGACCATATTAATCCTTATATTGAAATTAATATTTCAACCAGTTCAGATTTCAATGAAAAAGAAACTTTTGTAAATTAACAAAATAACCTCCATGAATTTTCGTTCGACTTAATTCATGATGATAAAGTTTAAAATGATTTGCATGTGGATATCAATTCTAAATCTCTTACATAACCATTTGAAAATATTAATAAATCTATTTCGTTTCTAACAAAGTTAATTTTGATCATTATTTTGATATTAATGATATGGGAAGTGAGATACATCCATTTTTAAAAATAGAAGACTCTCATTTCCCATCCTCCCCTAAGCACCTATCCGAATCAATCCTTCCCTAAGCACCAATCCGAATCAATTTTATGTTAAGATGATGTTTACTTTGTTCCTCATGAATTCATTTCAAATATCCAATGATCTTCATTTTTCATTGAATACCTACTTTCCACAAATATTTTTGAAACAATTTCCCTATTTTTTTGGTGGCATCCTGTTTCGATATTGAAAGAATTTTTGTAATTAATATTATATAAAGATGGGTGGGCTTGGTGGGCGTGGGCGTGGCATACTTTGGATATGTGTCCTTGATGTGGACTTAGCGGCCTTCCTTTGCTTGGCAAGCTCCTTATGGCTTTTAGTGCTAGTACGTACACATACGAGTTAGGTCAGGCTATACCAGTGTTATGTCTGGAGTCATCTAACGAGGTGGAGGAAATGCCTAGACGGCCAAAAGTGGCCGGAATTCGGGAAAAAAAAATTCAAAAAAACATGTAGAGTCAGTGTTTGCATCATATTTTTGATGGTGGAAATGGATTCAGCACCATCAGAAACATCTAGGACACCTAAAATTTTGAAGTTTAAGAACTATAACTTGGATTTACAAAAATCCTTGCCAGATTTTCTCTAAATATGACCAGAATTTCCATAACTTTCTAGGCAACTCCTCCGCCTCATTAGACTACGTGGTTATCTTTGGATCTCACCAAAATATAATTTTAGGGTTTAGTTTTAAATTATAAATTATCAAATTTATAATATGAAAAATTAGGTACTCTATATAGGATCATTTTATATCTATAATATATTATGATTCTTAAATTACAGTGTAACTAATGCATATTAAAAAAACACACTTTTGAGATGCGATTGAAGGATTCATAAATTTGACACAATATAAGAAGGAAGGAGGCATTAGAGCCTATTCCCTCTTATTGAGAACTTACAAAACTTCTAACAAAGATCTAAGTTTAAAAAACTTTTCTTTTGTAAGAGAATTTGTGAAAATGTCTACAACTTGATGATATGTAAAGTAGATGAACGCTTGTAACCCAATCATGAATCAGCTTTAGTGAAGTGTATTTTTCAGCTCAATATGTTTAATGTGTTGATGTTGAACTAGAGCTTTGGCAAAGCATGATGGCACTCTTATTGTCGCAATAGAGGGTTGTTAGATGTTGCTGTTAGAATCCAAACTTTCAAAAGATCTATAGAAGCCACAGGACTTCTTGCCTTGCATTAACTATTACTCAATAATCTTCCAAAAAGAAAATATATGAGGGTATTCCATGCAAGATGAACTTCATTAACCATAAGACTGTATCAAAGGCTATAATGATAGTATTTTTAAGTGTTTAAAGCACTCTGCAAGGGAAACAATCCACTTTCCTAGACAATGTAGCAACTTGAGGCAATTTTATTCTCGCAATTTTTTTTTTACATAAAAGGGTTCTCCATGAGCCATGAGGCTACATGCTCTTTAAATAAAGATCATCTACCAAGAGATTATTAAACCATAGTTACTGTCTAAGAAAATATAAGTACTCAAATCAATCTATATCCAAAACATGGCCTTGAGATTACAATACATAAACATATTAAACCAAATAAGTCCTAACCATTTAATATATTAAATATCTATCATCTATAATAATAAAAATATGATTTACCTAATTTACTACCTACTTATTAAAAATATGAAAAAAAAAATTAACATTATCTTTATCTTACTTTCTAAATCCACTGCTTACTTTCTTTTTTTCTTTTTCTAAGATATATTTGGACAACCTAACCATCTAACTTTTTATGCTCCAAATATGTGCTATTCAAACATGATACTAGATGTTGTCAATGGAAGCTATCTAAAATCATCCTAGAAGTTGTCTAAAATCATCCCTTATATAAGTTGTACAGTTTCTATATTTGCATATTTTGTTAAGCTGCATTTTCATATTTAGGGTTGTTTTAACTTATACTTTTAACATATGCTTGTGGTGCTGTCAAATATCCTGTGCTCTTAGGTATTTGTGCTTATTGTTGTTTTAACTTATAATTTTAACATATGTTTGTGACGTTGTCAAATACCCTGTGCTCTTAGGTATTTGTGCTTATTGTTGTTTTAACTTATAAGTTTAACATATGTTTGTGGTGTTGTCAAATATCCTGTGCTCTTATGTGGAAAAACTGTTTGTTAAAATATTATGCTAAACTTCAGAATATATAGGAAAGAAAGACATAAAGGTGCGTGCAAATTCATGGACAGATGGCAATGTGATTCCTAAGAGTCCATGACGTCACCACCACGGGCTAATAAGATTCCACTATGAGCTATGCCAAAGTCAAACTTCATAAGTTTCTTGAGGGAGTTTATGTATTTTGAAAAATGTGGACATATTCTCATATTTTGATCAAGAAAAAAATACAGCAGAAGATGATTATGATTTTGGCAACGTGCATGATTAATTCTAAGCTTATTGTTGTTTTCTCGTCCTCTCGCAAGACTAGATTATTTTGGTTGGTGTATCTTAATGATTATTATGGATTTCAGAATATTAACCTCCTTAATTTTGAAATATTTAGAAAATTTGAGAAGATGAAGTTAATTGTTTTTTTATTTTCTTGAAATTTTTAAAAAGTTATGTTATAGGATAGAATCATAATGTTTTTAGGTTTTCAAAATAATTATCTTTTAGGTTAGATGCAAGAAATATAAAAGCAAGTTCCATCACTTATTCTAACTTCTAGAGTTTTGGTGTTTGAAATCAATTTGTAGTAGTCTCACCCGTGATAGATTAAATAGTTTGTTTTGTTATATTGAAATTTATTTGTTTAAATTTTCAGAAAATATAAAATGTATTAAACTTGATAATCGAAATTCTTGAATATTAAAAATATTGATTTACCATCTCTCTGAAGTAATAATGTACGATCTCTGTGGTAATAATTTACGATCTCTCTGCGGTAATAATTCACGATCTCTCTGCGGTAATAGAAAAATAATCTAGGGCACATGCGTCTGCGGTCTGGCTTGCTGATATCAAGTACACACATTCCTTATATTTTTCTAATACATATCTGCTCATATATTTTCAAGTATGAATAACTCACCACAATTACCAAAGATTACCAAAGGTAGACCTAGCACAATTACTCTACAGAGCTTCTATGAGTTTATAGAGTCTTTAGAGAAACGTAGAGAAGAAAGAGAAGTCGAGCCACAAACAGAATTAGCAGCCATGTTGGAAAATAAATTCACATCTCTTGAAGACAAGATCCAAAAACAAAAACAAAATAAAATAGAACTATTGGAGAATAAGATGGAGGCAATGAAGACTAGGTTGCAGGTTATAGAAAAACAAAACCAAGATATGAACCAAACAACCCAGTAGGTAGATGTTGATACTTTAGAGATTCTTAAAATGAAGGACATGATTAAAGAGCTAGAAGAAAAATTTAATAGTTGCCTCACCCTAAATAGTGTGGCAGGTAAATTAGATATCAGACCAATTAAAGATGAAATGAAAAAATTGATAGAATTAGACCATGAGCATAACAAAAGGGTCTTGAACCTTATAATATTCAGTTTGAAAGAGGAGGTAGATAAGGATACTTTAGCCATAGCCCAGACAGACTTACATAATAGATTACAAATTGAAACAACTTGTCTCACAAAAGCAACAAGGTTGGGGAAACTAACTCAGAATAAAGGAAGGTTGATTCGAATAAAGGTGAGCTCTACTGACCATAAGTATGACATACTTAGTAGAACCTTAAGTCTAAAAGGAACGCGAATATTTATAAATTAAGATCTCATTCTAGAACATTAAGAAAAACTGAGAAAGGAGGTTCAAAAGGTAAAGGAAGCTAGGAAGGAAGGAAAATGGGCAATAATCAGAAATAGAAAAGTCGTTATTCAAGATAGAAACCAAAAAGATAATAATAAATAGCAATTCAACATGCTCCGGATTCTTTCTTGGAACTTTCGGGGCTTTCCATGGAACAAAGGCCCCAAGCTAAGTTGGATCTCGAATGATGTTGATATTATTTTGCTTGTTGAAACTTGGGAGCATGAAGAATCTAACGTCACTAACATAGATGGCTTTACATTATGGTCTACCTGGAATAAGTGATCCTCCCATAGAGGCATTGGTGGTATAGCTTGTTACATTAAGAAGAACATCTCTCCCCATGTTAGGATTTATAAAAACGACCCTTACAACCTATATAGTTGGATAGAAATTACTGACATTAATGATAAAAAGACCTACATAGCAATCTATTATTTCCCCCCCATCAATTCTAACTTCTATAAGAAAAAGAATCTAGATAAAAATAGTCCTTACAATGGTTTAGAGGATGATATTTCTAGCCTAAGGAATGAAGGCAATATCCTTTTAATGGGTGACTTTAATGACCGAACTTCAAGCAACCAAGCTATTCTTCTAAGCAATCATTCCAACCCTAATCCTCTTTGGTTAGACAAAGACCTTCCTCTAGCTAGCTTGTACAAAAGGAGCTCTGAATACCTCAGGAAGAATTTGTTTGGGTCAAAGCTGGTGAAGCTTTGTAGTGCTCAGGATCTCATAATTTGCAACGATCTAAAGAAGTGGCCCAATTCTACCAAGATGACATGCATCCATGGGCTTGGTAGCAACGTGGTAGACTATGTTATCTCTAATCTCCCTCTATACAACAAAATAACAAATTTTGACATCTTAAATGACCACGAGCCTAACTTTGATCATGGGCGTCTACTTATAACTCTCAATTTTGTCATCCATAGAGATCCCATAGAAGATAATCCTTATAGCCAAAATAAGTTAATCTTTGATAGAAATAAAAAAGATCTCTTCCCAAGTGAATTAAAAACTAATTTTCTTTCGTTATCTAGTATAGACAACATAGAAGATCTCTATCATAATTTTACCACAACCCTCTCATATTCTATTAATAAGTTCTCAATTGAAGTTTCAAGTAATAAAAGAAATAGCAAAACCAACCCATGGTATGACAAAGATTGTAAAAATGTGAGGAGAGAAATTAATGAAGTTGTTGATGAATCTCTTAAAATTGGCAAGACAAAAATATACAAAGCCCTAACTAAAAGGAAAAAAGGACAGTATATTCATAAAAGACAAGAGAATCTCTTACACCTCTCTAACGTAGCTTCTAAGAAAATCTGGAGGCAAATTCTAACTAGGAAAGCTAAAGATAATAATAAAATTGCTTTACATGACTGGAATTCCTATCTTAACAAGCTTTATGAATATCCAAATGTCATGGATAACTTTGAAACCCTTCTCACAACGAGAGAAGTTTTCTCATTAGAAGACATTGATTTTGGGGTTAGTCGCTTGGCTAATGGGAAAGCTAAGGACATTGAAGGTTACCGGGTGAAAATCTTAAAAATTGGAGGTCCTCTCCTCATCCCCCACATTCACAAGCTTTTGAATCAAGTAGTCAAGCAAGAGTTCCCTAAACCATGGACTCAAATCCTCATTATCCCTATTTTTAAAAGTGGGGATACAAATAACCGCTCTAATTATCGGACAATTATGATCATCCCTCTCCTAGCCAAGTTATATGGTATTATTTTGGAAAGAAAGTTGAGCGTATGGCTTGAAAGTGAAGGTAAGCAGGCTAAAGGCCAAGTGGATTTTAGAAAGTAGCACTCAACAACAAACCACCTCGTTACTCTTAGGATCATTGTGGAGGAATGCCGCAATGATAAATCCAATCTCTTTTGTTTCTTTGTGGACTTTAGAAAGGCTTTCCATATGGTTCCTAGAAACAACCTTTGGAACAAATGAGAAGAGCTAAAAGTTCCTTTCGAGTTGAGAGTTGCCGCTATAAGGTTATACGAGAATGTAATTGCCAAGTTAAAGAGCAATGAGGGGTGGTCGAAAGATATTAAGTGTAATATCGGAGTTAAACAAGGTTGCCCCCTCTCCCCTACTCTATTTGCCATTTACATCGACAAGATAGAAGGTTGTTTAGGGGAAGCAGGTTGTGCTGGCACGATCTTAGCTAGGATAGTCATCATCCTTCTTCTCTATGCTGATGATATTATTCTTGTCGCAAGGTGCCCATCTGATCTTGCTAAGCAACTTATACTTCTTAAGGATTTCTACTCTACCATGGGTATGATTGTTAACATTGAAAGAACAAAAGCGATGATTATCAAATCCAAGAAGGACACTTACGCTAATTTTATGTATGACAATAGTAAATTGGAGGAAGTGTCTTCCTACAAGTACCTATGAATTGATATTCATCACAAGCTCAACTGGAACTATATCATTGAGAAAAGGATTAATGGGGGATGGAAAGCTTATTTTGGTCTTGAAAATAATTGTAAGATGGCAAACCTCGTAATGTGGGATAAAAAGAATTTCCCCTTTGAAACTTTAGTCAATCTAGTTATCCTATATGGATGTGAGGTTTGGGGTTGTAGCATCTCTAGAGAATCCTAGAGAAAGATTGAGCAAATCTAGAAGCGTTTTATAAAGTATAACCTTAAAATTAAAAGCAACACACCTATCCTGTTCTCCTTATAGAAGTGGGTCTTTCCCCTATCGAGAGCCTAGCTATGACTAGGCTTCTGTTGTACAAGCACAAACTCAATAACATAGGAGACCATAGACTTCCTAAGCTAGCTTTAAATTCCAGCCAAAACCACCTAAGGCTCAAACAAGGTTGGTATAACAACACCAGGGCCCGGTTAAACCATTGGGAGATCGACGAGAACATTGCATTGCAAAACATTAATAACATTCAAAATATTGTTAATTCTAAGTTCAAAGAAAAAATGTGGTGTGAGAAAGATTTAGCAGCTAAAAGAAAATTAAAATATTATAAAGAGGTCATCAACCCCACCCTAGAAGATCAAAAGTATCTCTCTGTTTTAACTAGCTCAAAGAAGAAAATTAATATAGCCAAGACTAGAACGAACTCTCATGAGCTCCATAGTGAAACAGGTCGTTGGGCAGTTCCTAAAACACCATGGATGGGAAGCTTCTGTCATCTCTGTGAGAATACGAACATCGAGGATGAAAATCACTTCCTCTTAGAGTGCCCCATGTACAACCACATTAGATCTCAATTTCAAAATCTTTGTTGCAATACTGACCTTCCTAGCCTTTGATGTTCTCAAAATTATAGTGAACTCGAAAAGCTTCTCTCCAAGTTTTTTGAGCATAGGAATAAAATCTTAGATCAAACTAAATAATTCGTTTCTTTAGGTCCTATAGACCAAAGTTTGGTCTCAGTGGACGTTAACCACCACCACCACCACCACCACCATCATTATCAATTATATTAAATATTTTTCATAATATAATATATTTTATAATTTATATAATCTTTTATATTAAAATTAGATCGGAGGAATTTTAATTTTTAAGTAAATGAATAAACAAAATATAATTTTAAGAGAATATTTTTATCTAATACATCATTTAACAAATAATATAAAAAATATTTAAATAAATTATAGATTTGGAAAAAAATAAATAAAAAATAACATATTTAATTTACAACACCACTTAACTTTCTTGGGTTGATTCGTTGAGTTTTGGTGATTCGAGCAGTTCAGCAATCGCATCTTCAATGTATACTCCGTTTAAATATTGTTAGTAACCTACCAAATGTGAACCGGTGGCGATTCGAGCGGTTCAACAACGACAGGCAAATATTGCGAGTAATACATGGTGTATTTTTTATAAAGCATCACTTTTTTTAGTTGTAAATTGTTTAATTATTTAAATGGTTTGTAATATTATTTTAATTATTAAATTAAAAACATAAAATTTATGTGTATAGACCTATAATTTTATTATTTCCGTATTAAAAATATCGATGGTCTATATAATTTTGATTATTGCTGTCTAAAAAAATATCGACGGCTTTTAAGGTTTATCCATTCTAGTTTGGTGGATTTCGAGGCTATATGGGATGATATCATAAACTTTGAGCTATTATTTGAGTTTTTTTTTTTAATCAAAATATAAAGATTATATATATATAGATATAGATATAAAATATTGTTTATATGAATAATTATTTAAAATATATAATTATTATTAAAAAAATGAAATATATACAGTTTTATAATTTTTTTATTTAAAGATATCTTTTGTGAAGAAAGAGTCTAGTATGTGATTTAATTTGAAGCTTACTTTGAACACGACGGTATTATTATACATCAAATAAATTATTCTTATGGCATATATCAATTATATTTATTAATATAATTATATTAATTAGAGTAAAATCAAGATTAATAAATTTATTATCAAATTAATTTTTTTCAAATCCGCTAAATTATTATTTTTTATTATTGTATCTCTATCATATATATATGACAATTTTTTATTTCATATTATCAATTTTCTTTTTTTTTTAATTCATCAAAATTATATTGATTTAGAACCATTTTACTAGATTTTTAATAATAATAAGATTATTTTTTATTATTGTATCTCTATCATATATATATGTGACAAATTTGTATTTCATATTATCAATTTTCTTCACTTTTTTTAATTCAGCAAAATTATATTGATTTAGAATCATTTTACTGGATTTTTAATAATAATAAGATTTCTCCATCATTATTATGATTTGATAGGCAGAATGTGCTTTTATGCATAAAATAATTCAATATCTAATAGTAAAGTCCACATCTGAGAATGTTTTTTCAATTGAAATAGTTTTAAAGTCCACGTTTCAACCGGATTGATTTTTTATTAAGATATACTATTGCAACAAGATACGAGTGGGTTGTCTGTAAAAGAATCTGTCCAAGATCATTCCTTGTATTTCTCATTTTTGGATAACCCAATCTCAATCTCTTTTCTCCTGTCTTAGGTGCTACGTTTCTATCTATATATAATTTTTAAAAAAGACACATGTCTAGCTCTCACAAAGTACTATCAAGCCGCAACAAGAAAAACCTGAATAATTTCGAACTAAAAACCTTTTGCATCTTAAAACTGTGTCCCTTGTTGTACAGATTCCTGAAAACTTCTAAAACGTGTTGCGCGTTACGTTTATTTTGTAAGGCAATAAATTTTTTTGGTTCGCACGTTGTTAATATGTATTTTCATATTAAGGTTTGGCGTGAGATAGTTGCCAAAACTTATCAAACCTAATTCTGGTCTTCGTATCTGCGTGTCGACTAAGATAAGAAAGAATAAGATTCCAGCAAAAACTTCGATAATTCTTTTCCGGCAGTTTATCCATTTATGAAAACCGTCGACACATTCTCTTCGTTTGAACGAAGGAAAAAAATTAAAGAAAATCGGAATATGACGAGAGGGACGATTATTTCTAAGTTTATCCTCATTTCTTCACGTAATCTGAGTTGCATTGATTATTTCTAAGTGTATCCTCGCCTGTCCACTTAAGCTGAGTCATCTGTTCACATAATTTGAGTCGTGTTGTGATATAATTCTCTTTACCTAATCTAGCCGTCTTAGTGATTATATTATTATAATCACAACAATATCATTAACTTCAACTTTGTGACAGCCAACATTGCCTATTCTGATATACTGTGATATGTCTCCCTCCTTTGACATTTTTATGGATCTCTAGTGAAAATTAAGTGGAATTTTTAGAATCTAATTGTTTCACCCCATTTTAAGAGAATGAATTTATAGTCAGTGCGATTTAATCATCAATATTTCTCTGATATATATGGAGTTGTGATGTAAAACAATATAGTTTATCTTCAATAGAATCTTCTTCAAAAGTACTCGGGTTTAGAGATCTTTGTATATAAATGTTCTGAGTTAAAATATAGAGTTAAAGTGATAATGTCAAATATTAAATTATTATATTTATTAAAAAAAATTGTAGGTTTGGTAGTTTCTTTTTATTGTATTTTTAAAAATAGGTATGTAATACATAACATCATTTATGATTAGATGGACTCAATCAGTGTATTGTGAAATTAGGTGAGTTGGTCATGTAATCAGCTCACTTGGTCATCTAACTACATTATAGTTGCCAAATCAGGTCATTTGGTCATCTAATTAGTTTGGTCATCTAATCAGGTCACTTGGTCATCTAACTGCATTATAGGCTAGCCAAAATCTGAAATGTCTAAGAATGTTTTGCAAAGCTAGATAATTTTGAATGTCTTTAAGTCTACTATTTACTATATGTTTATGATTGAAAAATAAATGTTTCATGCTATTCATATCTACATATCAAAATAAGCATCCAAAGTGCACTAAGAGAATTCCTAACCATGAGAAGATTCTATTGGCATTGGGTCTTAGGCACTCGAACTGGGCAGTTCAGTTTGAGGAAGCCATGGAATATGCTTCTCAATGCGGCATTAATTGTTTTTGTATATTGGGCTGAATGACCTAGAATTCAATGTGGATTTCTTGTATATCCACTGTTGATCCCGATCTTCCTCTAAAGGTGTTTTCTACAACTTTTTCTAAAACTTTTTTATTTCATTCAGAACAGAAAGAGGGTGTGCTAGAACTCGATGTATCTAACTCTAGAATATCCTAGATTTGGGATGATATTCTCGTATTCATCAACATCTAAAGAACTAACCTTTGGTTGTTGCTTTAGTTCACTCTCCCACCCCGAAGTTATCTAGCCTGAGGATAACTGTTTGTCGTGAAAGACCGAGCTCCTTCCATAATTAAATCCTCAATATTTCCTTGGCCTCGACTACTTAAAGGTCGATACTAGGCTTGACTGCCTCGAAGACCAGACCCTAACCCTACCTAAGGTCATGGTATCCCCTCATATTCCCCCCCGGTTCACAATAAACCGAGCCATCTTATGGCATTGTAGTTTGCAAGGATGGAGAGAAAACTTATTCTTAGGCACCCAAGGGTTCACCTCAAATTCCCTCATCAAGGCTGCAAGCCAACACACTGTGCCAATTAACTAGGTCTAGGTCAAGGCGTGAGCCTACAAGTACTAAAGTAACACATGCAATCGAATAGAGAACATTAGACCAATGAAACCAAGCTTACCCACCCCTAAGGCATGAAATTGATGAGGGAGTCTCCTCACATCAACCCAACACGCATTATAAATCCATAAATAAAACACAATATGTAGACTCGAGAATACCCTCGTAAAACCTCCCTGACTCAAACTAGGCGAACTATTCTTCTAAGAACCATAATGGAGAACAAATTTCCCTGATCAATGAATTAACATCATAATAAGAACCAAACTCCATGCTTTCATGCAAACTAGAGATGATGGGTTACTAAATCAAACTGCAAACTTTCTAACTAAGGACCATAAAGTCCCATACAAGCCAATATATAGGTTCCTCTTTACACACCATATATTCCTGAGAGATTTGATTCTTAACAAGAAAGATGCACCGGGAAAATTCATCGACTGATTAGAAAGACACCAATAAAACACAGGAGACAAAGCATTCATAAAAGGTTATATTTTGAACATACCCATGACTACAGCTGCCAAGAGGGACAATTTCGCCACATGCAATTGTTTTCCATGCGGGAAACAGATCTTGTACTACCACATATATGCGTATACTCTGTATTTTTCTACCTAAGGACATGGTATCAAAGAGAGAAATCTAGTCTAGGTCACCCACCATAAAAGTCATGTTCTTACGAGCAAAACATTCCAAATGCCGAGAATTTGAAATTTGAACTCAACCACCAAAACCCACCATACTCTGCTCCCTTTTGAATTTGAACTCATAGCCTTTCAAAAGGAAACATGTACTCTAAGGAATATATATATATATATATATATATATAGAGAGAGAGAGAGAGAGAGAGAGAGATGAACAACATCCCATTATAATTAAATATTAGTTTTTATATTTTAATTTTATATTCGAAAAATATTTTTAAAAACTAAAAGAATAAATTAATTAATTATGATTCACTTCCTCTAAGATCTATGAATTCTATATCCATGGAATATTTTTACTAGGAAGATCCATCCTATTGGTTCAACAATGCAGCCTAACCCCAAAGTGTCGAGAGAATTAAACTTATGACTTAACAAACTAGGATAATTGTTGTAATCCTCCCCATTAACTACAAGTCAAGTACTAGCACTACTTTTAAATGAATACACTCGTGGGATGGTCTCGTGTTGTATTAGCTTGAAAGAGCTAGCCATATTTCCTCTAAATAAAAAATAAAAATAAAATTGTAGAACTAAAGACGTTGGATGTAAGGGTGGAAATACTAAGCTTCAATTCTCTAGAGCATAACCATGAGTAACATGAATGTGTGATTCTATCAAAAAAAAATGGTGCATGTTTACCTCATAATAAGGTTCCTCGAGAATCAAAACATCTATATTCTTTTTATAAATGTTTATCATGAAAATATATATATATATATATATATATATATATATATATATATATATATATAACCACATTAGTAGACTTAATGATTGAGAATATGTGTTTCCAAAGGTTCAAATCTAAATAGAAATAAGAGCGTGTACACCTATTTTAACTTGTTCACTTATCATATAAATAAAAAATCTCATTTTCTAACTGAGAAAACATTTATATGCACTCTTAATTCCCCACCATTATCTAACTAAGAAAACAACCTTTATGTAGACTCTTAATTTTTCAAATTGGTAACACAAAAAATAATTATTGTATACAATGTTGTCAATTTATTAATTAAAAAATTGCATTAGCATTATCATTGTAATACCCCTCAGTAGGTTGTAAATATTTTAATTACTTTTAGTGAGAATGGATTCGTAGATTGTGGGCCATATGGAAGGCGTGATATGAATAGGTAATAAAAAAAGTGTTTATTTTATTTTTCATATAAATAATATTAACTATGGTCAATTATACAATCATGGGAGAAATGCTAAATGGGGGTTTTACATACTAGACAGTTAGAAGACAAATATTCCTCTCCCTAGAGATAAATAATCCCAGCTGGGAAAAAGATGCCAAAAGTATGAGAGGGAAGAAAACATGAGGCAGCCTTGTGATCTTGGTACCTAGTTGGAAGAGCGCCAAGAGAGGAGAATAAGTTGTAAGCTTGTGTACATCAAACAGGGCCAAGAGAGGAGAATAAGTTGTAAGCTTTCGTACATCAAACAGAATGTTGTTGAGATAGGCAAGATGTTGCCTAGTAAAAGGATTCTTCAGCTGGTTGGCGAGTGAAATCCCAGAATGTAGTCTCGTTCTTAGTTGACTTCATAGGCTAAGACCTGGTAAGGGTTAAGAAGAGTCTTGGAATAGGCATGTTATGGTCATTGTTCAAATAATTGGTCTTGAACTACAAACTAGCTCGGGGAAGTTCTAGTTGTGGATACCATACTCATTGGTTGGGTGTATCACTCCCATTCCTAGCAATTTTATGGTTGGTTCTGACAATAAAGCAAAGATAGGTATTTGATCTATTATCTTTGGTCATTTACATTTAGGTCATATGTGTGAGTAATCCCTATCTGTGTTTTGGAGTATGTTTCTTTGTGTAACATGAATTTTTTTGTATGGATGTTGGTTGTAGTCTTTATTTAGAAAAAATAATTAAAAGAAGTGAATCAATTTAGTTTCAGGCCAAAGCGTTTTACCAGTAGCCCATAAACAATCTTGGCTTTAGGATGAGGGGACTAAATAAATGAGTAGGTATGTGGTAAATTAGTGTCTAGAAAAAAAAAAACAAATCATTTAAGTTAAGGAAGGGCTTGATTAGCCTCAGACCAAGCTGGATGGAAACCAACAGCCTAGATGCAGTGCTAAGCCTGGCAGAAAATACCAGAGAGGGTAGGCAGGTTTGTTGAAGTGAGAATGTTGGAAGTTCGAGTTAGTTGTATCAATATCAAGGGGTGTGGTAAGTATGTTGATGTGTTTTGATTCCATATATTTAACGGTAGATATAGATTAATTTGTTAGCCCTAATAAGGAAAATATGAGTTCTATTGGATAGTCCTAACAGAGACCCTTCTAATGGTATATGGAAGTTGGAAAATATCCTGAGGGATCAAGGGTTATTTTAGTAAAATTTGTTTCAGGGTTCCAAGGACATGGTTCCACTTGGCTGATAGAAGACGTAAGATGAGACATTTCCCATCAATTGATGTCTCCAACATTGAAAGACTCTATGGTTTACATGTTTTATTGTTAATGAACTCTATAAGAAATGAAAATCCATGTCAATTGACATATGTTACAACATGGAGGTATTATCTTGTATAGTTCATGGAGTCTTGATTATGGGGACATGTTTGACACTTTATGGTTAACAAAATCCACAATGATGAACTTTGTGGGTCATGGTAAGTGATGGGAATGCTATCTCAAGGACACTTTTGAAATTACAAAGGAAATTATTGAAAAACCACTCAACCTTAGTGCCTCCTCTGTACCAAATGAAGTGTCACCTGTGATAAATAGAAAATCTGATTAGAAAAGGTAGATGATGTGGTAGTTCCTAGGGGAAATGACATGGCCAGTCTAATGTAGTGGTGCCTCGATAGTGTGACACGTGGTAGGTTTTTTTAAACCTTTTGGGTGGCCAAGTTAGTTGAATGTGAGTGACATGTGGAACCACTCAAAGGATTCCACATGGAATGATGGTGGAATCCTGATGTAAGTGTGATGTCAACAAGACGAGTTATGTGAGGTTCTGATGAACTGGTGAAAATAATGTAGAGACAGTTGACAATGGACATGGAGATAGGTGGATGACCTGGCACTGATAGGTGATGATTTGGTTAGGAGGTTGACTCTGATATGGTATAGACATCATGCAAGAAGACATGTGACATAGTGTAGTTGTTCCAAGTGTACATGGCAAAATAGGATCAAAGCCTTTGGGACCCAATATGCAAAATGAAAAATTGTGGCTACCTCCATTAACTATGAAGCATACAGGGGGCGTAATTAATATAGATCGTTAATCTACAAACTATTTTCAAATTTCTCATGGCACGTTGAAGGAAGCTAATCGAGTTTTAATGACAAAGATGACAAATTGAAGACCCCACCCCTATATTAACTATCAAACATACACAAAGGCTGTGAAATGGATACTAACAATTACATCCAAGCATGTGAATATTGGCTTATGGAACGATTCAAGAAATATGTGTAGGGGTTAGTCATAGAAGTGACAAATTACGGAACCCCCCCCCCCCCCCCCTCTATTAACTATTGAGCAAGAAGGGGGGATCCATAATTAATCACAATTGTTGATCAAGAGGACGTGCATTTAATCAATGACCAGGCAAAGTAAGAGGTAATAGTGACCAGAAAAGGAACATGTGGTAACCTAGGTGGCATTGATGCAATTAGTTGATGATGTTAACATAGAAATGTACTTGGTTAGTCAATTACATGGTTTTGAAGCACTATTACTAGGTGCCAAAGTTGGAGTGGGGAACACAGAAGGCTATGGTCCCATTAACTGGTCATATGTTGAAGTCTTTGGAAATGATTCAAAATTAATCGATGTCAAATGAAATCTGGATGTACTATAATGTGCTACAATCAAATTGACAATAATAAGGATTTTTTAGTCCACGGTCATATGAGCAAGACAGTTGAAGGTTGAGGTGTGTCACTAATGAGATTTGGCATTCTAAGTGCCAAATTTAGTTAAAGATAGTTAGCATAACTATTACAAATATGCTTGTGTTGAATCAATTTGATCGCTACATTCAAGAAAGGATTTTACTAGGAGTAAGAATTATGGTCTAATGCCCATGGTAATTTGGGCACACAAATTATAAAAGACTATGCATTTGATTAAAAAATTGTTGGTGGTTCCATCGAAAATTAGACATAGATATCGAACACCAAAATGTGGAAACAAAATAAGTGTTGTTCCAATCAAGTGCTGAGAGGGGAGAGTTTGTGTATGGGTCAACATTTTCAGAGGCTGATATAATCTAAAGAAAGCATTAAGAAGGAAATATTGTGAATGGGCTGAGACTGATAGAGTCTGAAGGATGTTGAAGAAGGTTATGCTATAAAGAATATTTTATATTAGATGTGTATGGAGATCTGCAATCTAAGTTGTTGCAGATTGATAAAAATTGTAGATATGAGCATTGATAATAAATTAAGGTTGTAGAAGAATTGCTGAGAAAAGTTGAAAATTTGTGATCAAAATTGAATGTGAGAAAATTGTAGCTAAGCAGTTTTTGAGAAGTTCCAATCAAATCTAAGCATGAGGAGTGATTTGTAGAGAAAATACTAACTCTTGAGGATGTTTATTATATTATGAGATACCTCGTTAAGTGAGAGTTGTAATAGAGAGTGCACTAAATACAATTATGAAGATTAAAATGATAGAGACCCTATGCATCTGAGTTTGAAAATGTCATAAAATAATAATATTCTAGGTACTGCATGTTGGTCCTTGCACATAAGGGAGTTGTTGCTTCCTTCATGTGGGTGCCTCAAAAATAGATTGGGGAATCAGTGCCCCTGCAAGGGGGTGTTTGCAAATCAGGGAGTTGGAATTTCCCACTAGCTGATGATAGAAAACCAAAACAAAGCCAATTGGTGCTTCCTACCAGTGAGTGCCTATAAAACAATTGGGGGTCAGTGCTTCCTACAAGTTGGTTCCTGCAAATTAGGGAGTTGGAACTTCTTATTGGTTGGTGCTAGAAATATAGAAAAAAAGGAGTTGGTTCTTCCTATAGGCCAATGCCTATAAAAAAACTGGCGATTGGTTCCACCTCCTAGTGATTGCTTATAAATCAACGTGGTTTCTTCCTTCTTATTGGTAGTAGTAAACATAATGTAACAACAGGTTGAAGCTTGCGTTTTCCTAAATAACTAAAAGAATATTAGTGGTTTTCTCCTTTTATGCCTTTTGACATGCATCTAGTGTCTCTATGTATTTCATATATGTGTATTTCTTATAGTGTTGTTGTGTGATTTATGCTTTTCTTACATGATTGCATACTCAGTAAATTGGAATATTGTAAAGTGGTAATAATCTTTAAAATTTGTCATAATATTCATTCACCTCCTCTCAGTATTATCCTGATTTCCAACATCTAACTATATTTTCCCATTCTAATTCATAAAATAATGACCATATTAATCCTTGTATTGAAACTCCTATTTCAACTAAGTTTAGATTTCAATGACAAACAAACTTCGGATTTCAATGAAAAAGAAACTTTCGTAATTTAACAAAATGAGCTCCATGAATTTTCATTCGACTTAATTCAAGATGACAAAGTTGAAAGTGATTTGCATGTCGATATAAATTCTAAATCTCTTGCATACCCATTTGAAAATCTTAATAAATCTATTTCTTTTCGAAAAAAAGTTAATTTTGATAATTATTTTGATATTAATGATATGCAAAGTGAGATACATCCATTTTTAAACATAGAAGACTCTCATTTTCCGTCCTCCCCTAAGCACCTATCTAAATCAATCCTTCCCTAAGCACTAATCCGAGGATGATGTTTACTTTGTTCCTCACGAATTCATTTCAAATATCCAAGTATGTTCATTTTTCATTGAATACTTGCTTTCCACATATATTTTTGAAACAATTTCCCTATTTTTTCGGTGGCCTCTTGTTTGGATAATGAAAGAATTCTTGTAATTAATATTATATAAAGATGGATGGTCTTGGTGGGTGTGGGCTTGGCATACTTGGATACGTGTCCTTGATGTGGACTTGGTGGCCTTCCTTTCCTTGGCATGCTCCTTACGACTTTTAGAACTAGTATAAACACATACGAGTTAGGTCGGGCTATACCAGTGTTATCCCAGTGTTATCTCTTGATCTCACCAAAATATAACTTTAGGGTTTAGTTTTAAATTATAGATTATCAAATTTATAACATGAAAAACTTGGTACTCTATATAGGATCACTTTATATCTAGAATATATTATGACTTTTAAATTACATGTAACTAATGCATATTAAAAAACACACACTTTTGAGATAGGATTGAAGGATTTAGAAAGTTTATACAATATAAGAAGGAACGAAGCATTAGAACCTATCCTCTTTTATTGAAAACTTACTAAACTTCTAACAAAGATCTAAGTTTAGAAAACTTTGCTTTTGTAACAGAATTTCTAAAGACTACAACTTGATGATATGTAAAGTAGATGAAAGCTTGTAACCCAACCATGAATGATCCTTCTAGTGAAGTGCATTTTTTAGCTCAATATGTTTAATGTGTTGATGTTGAACTAGAGCTTTGGCAAGCATGATGGCACTCTTGTTGTCACATTAGAGGGTGGTTAGATGTTGTTGTTAGAATCCAAACTATGAAAACATCTATAGAAGCTACAAGACTTCTTGCCTTGCATTAACTATTACTCAATACTCTTCCGAAAAACAGAATATGCCAGGGTATTCCATGCAAGATGAACTTCATTAATCATAAAACCATATCAAAAGATATAATGATAGTATTTTTAACTGTTTAAATCACTCTGCAAGGGAAACAATCCACTTTCCTAGCCAATGTAGCCACTTAAAACAATTTTAGTCACGCAAAAAAATTTACACAAAAATGTTCTCCATCATCAACTACATACTCTTTAAATAAAGATCATTAACCAACACAATGTTAAACCACAATACTGTCTAAGAAAATAGAAGTAACAAAATCACTCTATATCCAAAACATGACCCTAGAATTACACTAAAAAAACATATTAAACCAAAGAACTCCTAACCATTTAATATATTAAATATCTATCATCTATAACAATAAAAATATAATTTACATAATTCACTACTTATTAAAAATAAAAAATTGTTAAAAAAAAATTAACATTATCGCTATCATGCTTTCTAAATCCCATACCTACTTACTTTCTTTCTTTCTTGTTTCTAAATCCACTACCTATTTTCTTTCTTTCTTTTTCTAAGATATATTTGGACAACCTAACCATCTAACATTTTATACTCCAAATATGTGTTATTCAAACAGGATGCTGGCTGTTGTCGATAGAAACTGTCTAAAATCATCCCCCATATAAGCCGTACAATTTCTATATTTTCAGATTTTGTTAAGCTGCATTTTCATATTTAGGATGGTGTTAACTTATAATTTTAACATATGTTTGTGGTGCTGTCAAATGACCTGTGCTTTTAGGTATTTGCGCAATGTGATTTGTTATATTGAAATTTGTTTGTTGAAATTTTGAAAAAATAGAAAATCTGTATAGTTGGATAATCTAAATTCTTAGAATATTAAAAATGTTGTTATCTATATATATATTAAATAGTTTTTTAGTTTATATGATTTATTTTTAAGTTATAGGCGCCGTTTATATTAAAATTGAATTTGAGGAATTTTGATATTTAAATAAATAATCAATAAAATTTCATTTAATATATCATCTAACAAATTATATGAAAAATATTTAAACCACTTTTAAATTTCAAATAAAAATAAATAAAACAATAATTTATTTAATTTAAAATTTATTTAATTATATGAAAAATATTTAAACCACATTTAAATTCCAAATAAAAATAAATAAAACACTAACTTATTTAGTTTAAAAATCATTTATTCCAATTAACCTGCTTAGATTGATTTGTTGGGTTTTGGGCTTCGAGAAACTTAATAATGGCATCTGCAATGTATACTCCATCTAAATATTGTTGGCAAGCTACGAGATGTGAACCAGTGATGATTCGAGTGGTTTAACAACCACATCGGAAAATATTGTTGGTCATACTTAGCATATTTTTTTAAAACATTAAAAAAAAATGGTTGTAAATTGTTTAATTATTTAAATGGTTTGTAATATTATTTAAATTATTAAATTAAAAATATGAAATTTATTCATGTATATACATATAATTTTGATTATTTTTATATTAAGAAATATTGATGGTGTATATAATTTAATTATTGATATATGGTAAACTTTAAGGGTTCTACCAGTTTTAAAATAGATATAAATATTATATGGAATTAAATATTTTATCTTTTATATAGCTAATTATTTAAAATATATAATTGTTATTAAAATAAATTGAAATATATATAATTTTATAAATACTAATAATCAAATTTTTTTATTTAAATATATTCCTTATCAAGAGATAGTCTAGTATGTGATTTAACTTGAGATTTTCCTTTAAGCTTACCTTAAATTTAAGTGTGCCATTAAAGTTTATCCATTCCAATTTGGTAAATTTCGAGGATATGTGGGATGATATTGTAAACTTTAACCATGTTATCTTTTCTTTTTAAATCAAAATATAAATATTACATGAAATTAAGTATTTTATCTTCTATATAAGTAATTATTTAAAATATATAATTGTTATTAAAAAAATGAAATATATACAACTTTATAAATTTTAATAATTAAATTTTTCTACTTAAATATATCCCTCATCAAGAGAGACTCTGTTATGTAATTTAACTTGAGGCTTACGTTAAACCTAATTCCTTGATTAGATATTCAAATAAATTAATGCCTACTAGGTATATTAATCACATTTATTAATATTATTTATATTATCTAAGTATATTAATCACATTTATTAATATTATTTATATTATCTAGTTAAGATAAAATCAAAATTAATAAATTTATTATCAAATTATTTTTTCCCAATCGAACAGATTATCATTTTTTATTATTATATCTTTTATCTATCTATATATAGATAATTAATTTTCGTGACATTTTTAATTCAGCAAAATTATATTGCTTTAGGAGCATTTTACTAGTTTTTTATTAATAATAATAAGCAACATCGATATATAACTATCAGTTTTCCCTATCATTATTATGATTTGATAGGTAGAATTTTCTTTAAAGCATAAAATAATTCAATATCTACTAAAGGTTTCTTCAATTGAAATAGTTTAAAAGACCACAATTATTTTTTATTTTTGAAAAAGATACACATGTTTAGCTCTCACAAAGTGCTATCAAGCCGCAACAAGAAAAACCTGAATAATTTCGAACTAAAAACCATTTGCATCTTAAAACTGTGTCCCTTGTTGTACAGATTCCTGAAAACTTCTAAAACGTGTTGCGCGTTACGTTTATGTTGTAAGGCAAGAAATTTTTTTGGTTCGCACATTTTGTTAAACCTAATTCTGGTATTCGTATCTGCCTGTCGACTAAGATAAGAAAGAATAAGATTCCAGCCAAAACTTCGATAATTCTTTTCCCGGGGTTTATCCATTTATGAAAATCGTCGGCACATTCTCTTCGTTTGAACGAAGGAAAAAAAAAAAAAAAAATATCGGAATATGACGAGAGGGACGATTATTTCTGAGTCTATCCTCATTTCTTCACGTAATCTGAGTTGCATTGATTATTTCTAAGTGTATCCTCGCCTGTCCACTTAAGCTGAGTCATCTGTTCACGGAATTTGAGTCGTGTTGTGATATAATTCTCTTTACCTAATCTAGCCGTCTTGTGATTATATTATTACAATCACAACAATATCATTAACTTCAACTTTGTGTCAGCCAACATTGCCTATTCTATTTATTTATTCTGATATACTGTGATATGTCTCCCTCCTTCGATATTTTTATGGATCTCTAGTGAAAATTAAGTGGAATATTTAGAATCTAATTGTTTCACCCTATTATAAGAGAATGAATTTATAGTCAATGCCATTTCATAATCGATATTTCTTTGATATATATGAAGTTGTGATGTAAAACACTATAGTTTATCTTATATAGATTCTTCAAAAGTACTCCGGTTTAGAGATCTTTGTTTATAAATGTTAGAGTTAAAGTAATAATGTCAAATATTATTTATCAAATTATTAAAAATATAATAATAATTAGTTTATTATTTTATTTTTTAAAATTTTGGTCGTTTCTTTTCTATTGTATTTTCAAAGATAGGTAATACATAACATTATCGATGATGAGATTGTTTCAATCTGCCCATTGGAAAACCACATCTTTGGTCATCTGATTGCATTATAGGCTAGCCAAAATCTAAAAAGTCTTAGAATGTTTTCCAAAGCTAGATAAACCGGAATGTCTTTAATCTCCTATTTACTATATGTCTATCACTGAAAACAAAAGTTTCGTGCTATTTATATCTCACATTGAATGATTTAGAATTCCCTATGGATTTCCTGTATATCCCCTTTTGATCTCGATCTTCCTAGAAACGTATTCGATGGAACTTTTGCTAAAATATTTTTCGTCATTGAAAAAGAAATAGGATTTGCTCAAACTGGGTGAATATACCTCTGATATGGCCTGAATCTGGGATGAGATTCTCTTATTCTCCTATTCATCAACATCCAAATCACTTACCTCTGACCGCTGCTTCAATTCACTCTCTGACCCCGAAATTATCGGACGGACACGAGGATGAGTGTTCGTGACCAAGTTGCTTCCGTAATTAAATCCTCAATATTTCTCTGGCCTCGACTGGTGGAAGGTCGAGGCTCAGCTTGACTGCGTCCATGACCATGGCCCTGACCTTGCCTACAGCCATGGCCTCCCCTCATATTCCCCCTCTGGTTCAAATTCAACCAAGCCATCTTATGGCATTGCAGTTCTCAAGCATGGAGAGAAAACTTATTCTAAGACACATAGAGATTTGTCTCCAAAGCCCTCATCCAAGCTAGAAGCCGGCATATTGGATGACGGCCCCTCGGATGGTACCAATTAACTAGGTGAAGTCTTGAGCCTGCATGTACTAAAGTAACACATGCAATCATATAGAGAACATTAGACCAATGAGAGAAGTCTTTCTCCACCCTCAAGGCATGAGATTGATCAAGGAGTTTGCTCATATCAACCTAGTAGGCATTATAAATCCATAAATATAGGACAATATGCAGACTTGAGAATACCCTCATAAACCCTCCCCAAGTCATACGAGGCAAAGGGTTCTTCTATGAACCAGAATGGAGAACAAATGCCCTCGAACAATGAATTAACATCATAATTAGAACCAAAATCCAAGCTTGCATGCAAACGAGAGATGACATGTTACTAAAGTAAACTGCAAAGTTTCTAATTAAGGGCCATAAAGTCCCATACAAGCCAGTATACAGGCTGGTCTTTACACCACATATATTCCTAAAATATTCGATTCTTAAAGAGAATGACCTACAGAAAAAATCCATCGACTAATTAGAAAAACACAGGATAAAAACATTCATAAAGGTTATATTCTAAACATACCCAGGACTATAGTTGTTGAGAGGGAGAATCTGATGTAGGAGCATCTAACCTAGGGTATCATGTTTACTAAAGGAGTTAGTTCCCTAAGTTAGTATTTAATTATTTAATGTATTTTTCCTATTTCTTTAAGAGAAAATGAGAATTATTGTAATTAAAAGAAAGTTCAAGAGTATTTTGGAAGATTTGAGAGGTTTGAGGGTTAGTTACATCTCATCTAGAGATAAGGGATTAGGTGAGATTTTTTATGGATCATGAGAGATATTGTGGGAGTTTGCTTAGGATATAGACCCTACTATGGATTCAGATTCACTTATATAAATCTAGGTGAGTCCATGTGATATAATTAAGAATATTAGTTTTGTTGTGAAAAGATCCTCCTTAGACTAGAAACAAAATTATATTCAAGTTCTTAAGGATTCAAGAGTTTTGCAAGTCAAAAATGAGTATTTTATGTTAATTTTATGAGAAATTTTAACATAAATAAGAAACTGAACAATAAAATTATAAATGTATAGAACATCACCAAAAACACATCACAACATGAACATGATGAAGGAGTTCACCCCTCCTAGGCTACATCTCCGTGGTTCAGCTTCTAATGGCTTGGGCCTCTATATTATGCTCAAATGTGTAAAAAGACTTGTTTACAATGCTCATGCTTCTGAAACCTACTCCAATGAGTCCAACATGTCAAAAAATGGCTACCTAGCCTCTTTTTTCACCTAATTTGGTTCAAAAATGGAGAATTTCTGACCCCTCCTAGTTTCTCCACTATTTTCTCTACAATTTTCCCAAAATTCGGCACTGAACCCCCATTTTTACCCTGTTTTCCGTTAACGGGCCACCAAATCTGCCAAAATCCAAGTGGATTTTTCGGACAGTTCATTTGGTCATCGAGGCATAAAAATCGAGAAAATAGAGTCATATGGGGGGGTCATGTGCCTAAGGGCTAGCCCTCAACACTGACCCCTTCGCTCTGGCACTCACAAGACCCTCACAGTTAAGTTGAATTAGTGTTCACATGGTGCGTGGCTACCCTAGCGGTCAAGTGGTGGTGGTCATTCCTTGGCGGTTAATGGTAAATGTTGGTGGCTTGAGAATGGGTTGGCATCGGGTGGTTAAGTTCTCCCAACCTCCAAACTTGATGGCATTATGATTTTGATTATTGCTAGAAGACCTTTTGCACAACTGTCAAAGAATGAAAATGAGCTACAATAGAAGAAAAATTAACAAAATGTTTCCTCCAACATTGTGCTGCTCCCAAAATACCTCCTACCCAAATGACTATCTTGAGCATTGACCAATCAATAATGGCATCAATATTGGAGAGGTCTATTTTCAACTCACCCTCTCCAATATCATGGCCCAAGTACATCAAATAAGTTTTATCCAACATATACTTTGAGATCTTCAAAACCAAATGTTATTGACATACGACAACAAGTATTTTTGGGTCACACATGACATGTTCATAATGAAATTTGTTAAAAATGAAAATGTCATCCAAGTATGCTATCATGTCTATAAATGGCTTCTACACATATTTCTTCATATGCATGAAATTATTAGGAGCATGGAAAAGACCAAAATGCACAACAAGCCATTCAAACAAACCTTGCTTGGTTTTGAATGTCATCTTCCATATGTCTCCTTCAACAAATCTACTTTGATGAAAGCCACTCCTTGAGTCCCATCCAATGAAATGATTTCCATTCTTCTTGGACACCTATCCAATAGGTGCACCACATGGTGAAGGATATGGTCGAACAATCCTTTTGTTCAAAAACCCATGGATTTGCTTTGTTATTTCCGCACTTTCCCTTCTTGACATCCTGTGCACGTCAATATTCTTAATAAGGAACGTTTGTTGCAATGGTATTTCATGTTTGATTCTCCTCTTGGAAGAAAATCCTTTTTCTTTCTGAAACGCCTCATCATCATGGTTAACAACATCAACCAAATAAATCTTTAATTTTGAATTATAACCATCAAACACTTCATAATCAAAATCAACATTGGGTTTGATCATAAGAAGCATTAAATTCTTGGTTGAATTCAATGGTATTTTCATTTTCCATGCATTAACTAATGAATGGTTTAGCTTCTTGCGATGAGCTCTCACAAAATATTCCACACCATCCTTGAACAAGTGATACTTTTTTTCATAATGATAGAATATTGCTTTTCTATCATAGAGGTAAGGACTACCCAAACCAATTCCTAATATATCAAGCAGTATAACATCTAATTCAACTTCGTCAATGAAGTTTGTTGTGATTGCAAACTGAAGAATACATTTTCTTGTAACTTGTAAATTTGTGTCATTGCATATCCAACCCAATGGATATGGCTTGAGATGTAAAATGGTTTCAATATTAAGTTTCTTGACTAAGTCATTAGATATCAAATTAGCTTCAGACCCACTATCAAAAAGTGTTTTTATTTTTGTATGTTTTGAGATTACCCTCACATGAAATAATTCAATCCTTTCTTCTTTTGGAGAACTAGTCTGACAATTTGATATTCTAGTGCTAGCAATGAATTCTTTTCCTTTTATCCCCATGGCTATAATTTTAGTTTCATCACCCGAATCAGATCCCAAATCCTCTTGAATGACAAAAAATGTCTTTTCTTTTCCTTTGTTGTTGAATTTCCTTGGTTTCATCTTGGGATGAAGCTTCCAACAATTAGCTTCATCATGACCCTCCTTGGAATGATGCTTACATATTTTTTTCTCTCCTTCCTTTTTAATGGATGCATTTTTCTTTCCCTTTAAACCCTTTTCTTTTCCTTTACTCTTAAATGGCTTTTTACTACCTTCTTCTAGAGTTTCTTTCCCTCTTGCCTCAACATAAGTGGCTTGCACACACACATCATCTATATTATTTGGATTAAACATTAAGATAGTATGCCTAAGGTAACTCTATAAATGGCCTATGTACTTCAGCAACATGTCTTGTCATTGAAAATCTACACCTAACATTAGAGACCTTTTTCGTAATTATTGGGTGCAATCTTGCACATTTTTCTCTTTAAGTTGTCTAAAGCTGTGTCAGTTCATGCCGGTTTTCTGCATATAAGCTAGAGGGTGGAATTGTCTTTTAATTGCAACAATGAAATCAGACCAAGAAATTGATATTTTATAGTGTTTTTTAATCTCCTCTTGTGTCTTTGATTCCCACTATACTAGTGTTGCACCCTCCATTCCCAAGGAAGCTAACTAGATCCTTATGCAATCCTATTGAAGGTTTCGAATTATACAATAGACCTCCAACTAATGAATCCAATTATCAAGTTTATCTTCATTCACTTCACCATTATACATGGGAAGCTCAAATTTAACACCAAGTTTTAGTAAGGGTGATTCACCAGTTCCTTTTGAAGTATGTTGATGAGTATGAGTAAGGGTTGTGTTAGTGGAAGAGGATGAAGATACTTGTGAAGAAGATGATGAAGAAGATGGTGGAGAGGGTGGAGTTTTACCTCCATTTCCATTACCAACTCTTTAAGAACCTTCTCCTTTGGGAGGTTTGGAGATTTCACCCTAGAACTTGTTATTTCTCCCTTCATAGAGGACCTTCACCATCTTAGTCATATAAAAGAAAGCCTTCTTGAAGACATTCTTACTCTTTTCATGTTTGTAGGTTCTCCTTCATGAGACATACTCACTATAGTCCCAACTGAAACTTAAGGATGAACTGGTGTTGGAGATTGTGGCAACCTTTCCCTCCTTCCCATTGATCCAACTTCATGGCTTGCAACCACCTTCCCTTCTCCTCTTTTGATTTTTAACCTTGTAAGCATGACATAAACTTGAAAGCAATTAAATCCTTCTTGCACAAAGAAAACCTAGTGCTCTGATACCAAAATCATCTGGTTAAGAATATTAGTTTTGATGTGATAAGATCCTCCTCAGATTAGAAACAAAATGTTATTCATGTGCTCAAGGACTCATGAGTTTTACAAGTGAAAAATGAGTTTTTATGTTATTTTTATAAGAAATTTTAACATAAATAAGAAAGTGAACAACAACATGTAAATGTACAGAGCATCACGAAAAACAAATCACAACAGGAACATGATGAAGGATTTCACCCCTCCTGGGCTACATCTGTCTATGTTCCAATGGCTTGGGCCTCTCTATTATGATGAAATGAGTAAACATATGTGTTTATAATGCTCAAATGCTTCTGAAATCTACTTCAATGAGTCCAAGATGTCAAAAAATGTCTACATAGCCTCTTTCTATACACAATTTGGTTTAAAACTGAAGAAGTTATAACCTCTCCTACTTTCTCCATTATTTGCTCTACAATTTTCCCAAAATTCGACAGTGAACTGCCATTTTCGCCCTATTTTCCGCTAATGGGCCCTCAAATCTACTGAAATCTGGGAGGATTTATTAAATCGTTAGTTTGGCCACTGAGGCTTAAAAATCGAGAAAATAAGGTCATATGGGGGGTGTCATGCGCCCATGGCTAGCCTGCGACACTGGCCCCTTCCCTCCGACGGTCACAAAACCCTTGCGGTTAAGTTGAAGTAGTGATCACATGGTGGTCGGTTACCCTGGAGATCATGCAGCGGTGGTCCTCCCCTGGCAGTTAATGATAAATGTTGGTGGCTTAAGAATGGGTTCACATGGGGTGGTTAAATCTGCCAATCCTCCAAACATGATGACATTATGGCTTAAATATTCAATGTGAACTTTAATAGTTAAGTCATAATGGTGTGGTGAAATGGTAAGTGGTTGCATTTTGTGTTTGGTGGTGACGGGTTCGACCCTTGTTATCTTCGCCTGGTCTATGGAAACAATTTTGGTGTCCTCTCGGACTGCCACATGCTAGCACCCATCTGGGTCACTTATCAGCCTGTGGTTGGCCATCATTCCATCCAATCATAACCATGAAATTTAGACCATTCAAAATGTGCTAGTTGGCATGATTTCATTAGGCAAGAAATTCTTTGACCAAGTCAACGTCCAAATCACCTACCTAGGAAGTTCCACATCAGCAATGCAGACTGGTGACTAGACTGTCCTTTTTATTTAAGTTTTCCTATTTCATAAAGTGAATAGAACTTGTTTCTGGAGTCATACAGAGTCTGTTTTTCACCCAACGAGTTGCACCAAATTTAGGATGACGGGCACTACACGGTCGTTTGGGTTCCACACCAATCTAACAACTTTGAAATTTGAGTTGTTTTTTGAGCACCTGATCATTCCTCCCCACTGGAATCCTTTTGGACCCAAAAAGATTATTTTTAGTTGTCTAGGAGGTGAGCATACATTTCCCTCACCTTTCGAATCTCGATCCATTCGTCACTGACTTGGAACTTGTGATCTACATGATTCTTGTCATGCATTGCTTTATACCTGCCTTTTCTCTTTTCAAGTTGATCTTGCATTGTTTGATGTACCATTTGGGGTCGTTCAATGAACTCTTTGTCTTTTTCCATGTTACCATCAATAAAAACATCCATCTTACCAAGATGATACAATACATAATGATGTAAATGGTAAATAAATTCCTCCACTAGATTCCTTTGGCTCAAGCTTGAATGTACACTTTGAAAGTATGTATTTTTTTTTAACATAACTTTCATGCAAAACAAAATGATGCTTGATGAAAGTAGTTATACAAACTATAGGCCTAAAAATTACATCAAAAAACTTGATACTTATACCATTGTTATACCTTTTGACCAAGTGGAATAATATAAGAAAACCCATCCAATGAAAGTGCCTTTGTTGCTACAACTTAAGCATTGTATCATGGAAAATTTATGAATGAAATGAAATGGGCTTACCACATTGCATTAAGACTGCACCCATGGCATAGTTTCATACATCAACCTGAAACTCAAATAAATTTCTCAAGTATAGAAGAGCAAGTTTAAAGGCTGAACTGATCTTTCGTTTCAAAGTATCAAATGCATCTTGTTGTTTACCTCCCCTTGGAAGACCATTTGCACTACTATAAAAGAATGCAAATAAGCTACAATAGAAGAAAAATTAACAAAATATTTTCTCCAACATTGGGCTAGCCCCAAAAAACATATTATCCAAATGACTATCTTGAGCATTGACCAATCCATAATGGCATCAAACTTGGAGAGGTCTAACTTCAGCTCACTCTCTCCAATGTCATGACCTAAGTACATCAAAGAATTTTTATCCAACATATACTTTGACATCTTCAAAAAATAAATGTTCTTGACATATGACATCAAGTATTTTTTCTCACACATGACATGTTCATAATGAATTTTTCTGAAAATGAAAATGTCCTCCAGGTAGACTATGATGTCTAGAAATAGATTCAACACATATTTCTTCATATGCATTAAAGTAGTAGAAGCATGGACAAGACAAAAAAACATGAAAAACCATTCAAATAAACCTTATTTCGTTTTAAATTTCATCTTCCATATGTCTCCTTCAACAACTCTACTTTGATGAAAGCTAGTCCTTGAGTCCCATTGAATGAAATGCTTTCCATTCTTCTTGGACACCTTTCCAATAGGTCCACCACACGGTGAAGGAGATGGTCGAATGATCCTTTTGTTCAACAACCCATGCATTTTCATTGTTATTTCTACACTTTCCCTTCTTGACATCAGATGCATGTCGATGTTAGGAAGAAGACACTTTTGTTGCAATGGTATTTCATGTTGGATTCCCTCTTGGAAGGAAATCGTTTTTCTTTCTTAAACACCTCATCATCATGGTTAACAACATCAACCAAATAAATTTTGAATTACAACCATCAAACACTTCATAATCAACATCAACATTGGGTTTGATCATAAGAAGCACTAAATTATTTCTTGAATTCACTAGCCTTTTCATTTTCCCTGCATCAACTAATGAAAAGTTTAATTTCTTGTGATGAGCTCTCAAAATATATTCCACACCATCCTTGAACAAGTGGTACTTGTTTTGATGATGATATAAGATTACTTTTCTCTCATAGAGGTAAGGACTACCCAAACCAATTCCTAATATATCAAGTGGTACAACATCTAATTCAACTTTGTCAATGAAGTTTGTTGTGACTGTAAACCAAAGAATACATTTTCTTGTAACCTGCAAATTTGTGTCCTTTCATATCTAACTCAATGGATATGGCTAGGGATGTAAAATGGTTTGAATATTAAGTTTCTTGACTAAGTCATCAGATATCAAATTAGATTGAGAGTCACTATCAAAAAGTGTGTCAATTTTTGCATGTTTTGAGATTACCTTCACATGAAATAATTCAATCATTGTTTCTTCTTTTGGAGTACTAGTCTGAAAATTTGATATACTAGTGCTAGAAATGAATTCTTTTCCTTTTATCCTTGTGGCTAGACTTTTAGTTTCATCACTTGGATCAGATCCCAAATCCTCTTCAATGACGGCAGTTGTCTTTTCTTTTCCTTTGCTTTTTAATTTCTTTGGTTTCATCTCGAGTTGAAGCTTCCAACAATTAGTTTCATCATGACCCTCTTTGGAACAATGTTTACATATTGTTTTCTCTCCTTCCATTTTGATGGATTCATTTTTATTTCCCTTGAAACTCTTTTCTTTTCCTTTACTCTTAAATGGATTTTTACTACCTTCTTCTCGATCATTTTTCCCTCTTGCCTCAAGATGAGTTGCTTGCACACACACATCATCTAGATTATTGGGATTAAACATTAAGATAGTATGCTTAAAGTAAATGTGTAAACCCCGTAGGTACTTCAGCAACATGTCTTGTGATTGCAAATCTACCCCTAACATTAGAGACCTTTTTCTGAATTATTGGGTGTAATCTTGCACATTTATACCTTTAGGTTGTCTAAAGTTATGCCAATTCATGATGCCTTCCAGCATATAAGATAGAGGGTAGAATTGTCTTTTAATTGAAGCAATGAAGTCAGACCAAGAAATTGATATGTTATCATGTTTTTTTTTTATCTCCTCTTGTGTCTTTGATTCCCACCATAGTAGTGTTGCACACTCCATTCTCAAGGAAGCTAATTGAATCTTTATTTCATCCTCTTGAAGGTTTTGAATTGTTTAATACATACCCAACTGAAGAATCCAATTATCGAGCTTCTTTGCATTCACTTCACCATTATACATGGGGAACCCAAATTTAACATCAATTTTTAGTAAGCGTGAATTACCGATTCCTTTTGAGGTATGTTTATGAGTATGAGTAAGGGTTGTGGAAGAGGGTGAAGATGCTTGTGCATAAAAAGATGAAGAATATGGTGGATGGGGTGGAGGTTTACCTCTATTTCCATTACCTCCTCTTCCATTATATTCTCCTAAAGAAACTTCTCCTCTGGGAGGTTTGGATATTTCACCCTACACCCTGGTATTCCTCTCTTCATAGAGGAACCACCATCTTTGTCATATCAAAGAAAACCTTTCTGGAGACCTTCTCATCTTCTGTCATGTTTGTAGGTTCTCCTTCATGAGACATACCCACTAGAGTCTCAACTACAACTTGAGGATGAACTGATGTTGGATATTGTGGCAACCTTGCCCTCCTTCCCCTTGACCCAACTTCAAGGCTTCCAACCACCTTCCCTTCTCCTCTTTTTAGTTTTAACCTTGTAAGCATGACATAAACCTGCAAACAAATAAATCTTTTTTTCACAAAGCAAACCTAGTGCTCTAATACAAAAATCATCTGATTAAGAATATTAGTTTTGTTTTGCTAAGATCCTCCTCATATTAGAAGCAAAATGTTATTCACGTGCTTAAGGATTCATGAGTTTTGCAAGTGAAAAATGATTTTTTTATGTTAATTTTATGAGAAATTTTAACATAAATAAGAAACTGAATAGTAGCATATAAATGTATAGAACATCACAAAAAACACATCACAACAAGAACATGATAAAGGAGTTCACCCCTCTTGGGCTACATCTCCTTGGCCCAGCGTCCAATGGCTTGGGCCTCTTTATTATGCTCAAATGTGTAAAAATATGTGTTAAGAATGCTCAAATGCTTTTGAAACCTGCTCTAATGATTCTAACATGTCCAAAACTAGTGACCTGGTCTCTTTATATATCCAATTTGGTAAAAAACTGGAAAATTTATGACCTCTCCTAGTTTCTCCACTATTCACTCTACAATTTGCCTAAAATTCGGCACTCAACCCCCATTTTTGCCTTGTTTTCCTCTAACGGGCCACCAAATCCATTGAAATCCAAGCAAATTTGTCAGAAAGTTAATTTGGCCACCAAGGCCTAAAACTCAAGAAAATAGGGTCATATGGTAGTGTCATGCACCCAAGGGCTACCCCCGGCGCTGTCCCCTTCCCTTCGGCGGTCACAAAACCCTAGTTGTTAAGTTGAAGAAGTGTTCACATGGTTGGCAGTTACCGTGGAGGTCCTCCCTTGGCGGTTAATAGTAAATGTCGATGGCTTGAGAATGAGTTCATGTGGGGTGGTTAAGTCTACCCAACCTCCAAACATGATGGCGTTATGGTTTAAATATTCAGCGTGAACTTATATGGCTAAGTCATAACAGTGTGGTGCAATGGTAAGTGGTTTCATTGTGTGTTGGAAGGTCATAGGTTCAACCCTTTCTATCTCCGTCTGGTCTACGGAAACAATTTTGGTGGCCTCCCTGGCTGCCATGTGGCGACCTCCAGTTGGGTCATGTGGCGACCTATGACTGGGTCACGTGTCAGCCCGTGGTTGGCCATCATTCTAACCAATCATAACCACAGAATTTCAACCATTTAGAATGTGTCACCTGGAATGAATTCATTGGCCAATAAATTATTTGACCAAGTCAATGTCTAAATCACGTGTCTAGTCAGCGCCACGTCAGCGGTATGGACTCCTAACTTGCCTGTCCTTTTTTTTAAAATTCACATGTCTGAGAAAGTGAAGAGAACTTGTTTCTAAAGTTATACATAGTCTATTTCATGCCCAACAAGTTGCGTTGGATTCTTTTTAAATTCACATGTCTGAGAAAGTGAAGGGAACTTGTTTCTAAAGTTATACAGAGTCTATTTCATGCCCAACAAGTTGCGTTGGATTCAGGATGACGAACACTATAGGGTCGGTCAGGTTCCACATCAATCTCACAACATTGAAATTTGAGCTATTTTTCTAGCACGTAATCACCATGAGGCATGTAAATGAAGCAAAGTGAGGAAAGAGAGGCCAATGATAAGGCCAAGAGTTATCTTGTAAATATATTATTTATTAATGAATTATTTCTAAGATTTTATATGCATACATACATATTGTGTGAATATTTCAACTGTATGTTGTGTGTTAATTTTTAATTTGTAAACCCCTAGCGCCATCATTTTGGTATCAGAGTGGGATATGGAATGTGTGAGTTGGGTGTGTGTGCTATGAGAGTGGGATATGGAATGTGTGAGTTGGGTGTGTATGCTGTGAGTGAGTGCGTTTGCATGGGAAGGCTGGATAAAATAAAAGAAGCGTGTTGCAGCTGCGGTGCAATATAAATGCGCAAGAATTCGTATGGAGCACAAGAGAGCATGGAAACTGTGGGAAACTGCAGACTGCATGTATGAATATGTTGGTCGAGTTCGTTCTAGTGCATAGAATATTTGAAGATGAGCAACAACAAGTCTCTTACCACTGATATCTCCAATAGCAAGCGTTATCTCGTAATGTTCTTCCTCATCCGGAGGTGGAATAGTGAGACTCTCGAGATTTGAACTGGGGTCACCAGGGATTTCCAATTGGTTAAGGACTCAGCTCACTGCAACTCGTGTTTTCTCTACTCCCGATAGTTGATTCGCAGAAAGGAGTAAGGAAAATTTTCATGTAAACGTGGAGGAAAACCAACTTAGTAACCCATGGTTGTTTTCAAGCCTCATTGAAAGTGGTTTTGGCCAATGCTCAAATGGCCCGACACAAATGAGCTATGAGAAATGAAGGTGTTTCTCTGCTCAAGTTGGTGAAGGAAGATGAGTAACAAGACAACATGCATGGATCGGGATTCAGACATTGTAGATATCCAAGTTGACTATCACAGAATAGACAATTCAGAAGGAGAAATTGTATTGTTGCCAAAACGTTGAATGCAATATCGCTGGAAGAGATTATGCGTCAACGTGAAAGAGGAACATCATTATGTTAAGAGATGCGTTGAAGCACTGAAAGGGGAACTTTAGATATCCAAGTTGACTATCACAGATTAGAGAATTTAGAAGGAGAAATTGTGTTGCTTCCAAAACGTTGAATGCATTATCACTGGAAGAGAATTTGTGTCAACATGAAAGAGGAACATCATTATGTTAAGAGATGCTTTGAAGCACTGAAAGGGGCACTTTAAAATAGTGGAGAATCGTTTTGGAATGCAATATCACTGGAAGAGAATTTGCGTCAACATGAAAGAGGAACATCATTATGTTCAGAGATGCTTTGAAGCACTGAAAGGGGCACTTTAAAATAGTGGAGAATTTATTTCCATGAAATTTTTCATTCACATAGGTAATTCTTTTGTTAAGTGGAATATTGTTATAATAATACTTGTGAGCGAGAGAGAATGAATGAAGAGTGGATGTGTGAGTGATGAGAACGACAAATGTTTCCTAGAGCGTCATGATATCTTGACAAGCGGTGAATCTAGAATGTGTCGAACAAGATAATTTGATTGTGTATGTGAAACCTGTAATAAATCTGGAGGTATTGTTTCGAATATATACTTGTCAGAATGGAGGATCAAATCTTGAAGAATTATGAATACAAATCTTGTGTGTAGTAAAAAATTGATGGTTGAGAATAGATTGGGTGAGGGTGTATGATAGTGAACCCATAATATAATCTGAGTTTAATTCCAAAATGATTGTAAGTGGACATTTGAAATATGGTTGATATTGGACACATTAGATGTGCAGGTGGAATCACAGTTTGATAGGGTGTGTGCAACAAAATCATGGTTATACGTCATCACAATTCATAGGAATATGAGTCAAAAGGATTTCAACCTAATTAATTTGGATTGAATTCCTAGTCGCCTCAATATTGTTAATGTGAAGGGCCACGGATTGGAGGCTCAAGAACAAACTCGTGGCACTTTCCAAAACAATGCCAATTAATGGGAAGTGGAGACTTTACATTATTTTAGAAGCTTGAAAGATTGTAAACGTTTACAATGGGTTTTATTTTATGACATAGAATTAGTGGAGAGTGAGTGGAATAAGTGCTTGAATGGAACATGAAAAAGATTGAATGTGTTATATATGATATAATCAATTTTGTTTGTTATATAGAGTCATATGGTGATAAAATCACATGAGGACTCAGTAAAGTTGAAGTGTCAAAATCAAATCAATATATTAGTAATGAATGAAGACATGCACCTTATGAAACACAAAAACTTAATGGTTAAATGTGAGTGGAAGAATTAAGGAGAGAGAATTAGTGCTCTATAATATTAGAATAAGAGAATGGAGCATGAGAGAGATATAGTGGAATTTGTTTTTTAATCACACGAGTCATAAGATTTTGGTATAAAGAGTTAAATCAATTATGATAGATTTGCAATGTTAAGGGAGTCACAATGTCAAATGTATTAAATAGATTTGCAATGTTAAGGGAGTCACAATGTCAAATGTATTAAATAGATTTGTAATGTTAATAGAGTCACAATGTTTCAAATCATGATTGATGTCAAAGTCAAGACTAGTTTGAAATTGAAAGTTTTTGTTAGAATGTGATTCAAAGGAAATAGAAGTCATCCAAAGTCAAAAGTTGGTTGTTATTAGGTGCATGGTCAATAGAACCCTACACCCAAAGTTTGGTCAATGTATTATAAGGACAAAGGATATTATAGAAATTTCTAACTTATCCAAGGACAAAGGAGATGAAGATAACCATGGATAGTCATTTGCAAAATCTATGGAAAAGCCATACTAATGCCATAGCAATTTGCATAAGTGATGAAGAATTTGAGAAAGAGATTGATGAGTTTAAGGTACAACTTGATGTATTGATGGAACTGCTACAAAATTAGAAACATAGACGAATAATAAACAGGATATCCAGATGGCCAATCAAGCAGTTGCTTACAACGAGAGAAAAACACAAGTTGAAAGTTTTGTTAAGGGGAGTAGAAAAAATCTAGATAACCAAGATGAATGTATGCATTTCTGAACCAAAACAAGGACCGATGCCTGGTGAGGATGATGATGATGTTGAAATAAAATTTGTTGATATGAACATGGGTTCACTTCCCATAGATGGTGCCACAAACTGTCTAGAAGATCAACATAGAGACTTGAGGACAAAATTATATGTCGAGGCTATAAATCCTTATGTTTTTAAATCTAACAATTGGCGTGTGGATGCAGGATGTGTTGTTGATGATGGAATGAAACTATTCTTTTTTCATGCATGGATGAAGACCAGTATTTTGAAATTATTTCTGAAAATGAATGTAAAATGCTAATGAAATGTGAATAATAATAATAATAATAATTATTATTATTATTATTATTATTATTATTATTATTATTAATTAAAAAATAATATTAACAATTAATATTAAAAATTATTATTATCTTAGATTAAAATTAACTAATTATTAATAATATTATAATACATTATACTAGGATTATATTATTAATATTAATTATGATCAATATTAATAATATTTATATTATTTATATTATTAATTATAATAATTATGATTATTTATAATAATAATATTAATAATGGACACTAATAATAATTATTAGAATAAAAGTAACTAATTATTAATAATATTATAATTAATTAATTAATACTAATTATGATAATGATCAACATAATAATAATTTATATTAATTAAATTAGCTCATCATTAATAAATCAAAATTATTCAAAAGGATAGCCGACATTCTTCTCAAAATTCTCTCCTCATTACTATTTAATATCTTAAATTAGCTCTTCTTCTATCAAGCATTCAAGAATCCCTGATGATGGATCCCAGTTGGGATTTGAAACGTTGGCAGAAAACGGTTCATACTGTGGATTCTCCGGAAATTGAATCAAAAGAATTAAAATTGCTAAAAAAGATGTTGATGGTGTTAGGATATTCCGACACATAGGATATAGTTAAGTTCAACTTGGTCTAGTATAGAGTTAGGTATAGAGTTAGGTAAAGTGTCTTTCTTTACCGTTGTACATTTTGTAACTTACAATCCGACGGTCACGATATGTAGTGATCTGACGGTTCACTCTCACCTCGGTATTACCGACACTTGATCCGTGGCTTGACACCCGATTGGTCCATGAGTTCTATTTAAAGCGCATGGAGGGTCATTTTTCGGGTAATCCGTGCATGAGAGAAGCTTATGTAAATTTTCATTCTTTGATTAATAAATTGCCTGTAGTAGCCACGTTGGCGCAGGCCGTGGACTGTTTCCCTCATTGCACTTTGAGGGTTTTAACCACGTCAAAAATACTGGTGTATTGATTTGAGATCTGGTTGTGAGCGGTGTCCTTTTGGTGTTCTTTCTGAGGAACTTACCCTGTAAATTCCTACATGGTATCGGAGCTATTTGAGGGCCGCGTCCGTTGGTGATCCAAATCTGAAGCCGGTAGAACTGCATACGGCTGTCGTTTCCTAGATCTGTTGTTTCTGATTGCTTTCGGGCCGAGAGGACTGCTCTGTTGCGTTCGGAGCATCTGTTCCAGTGAGGAACCCCTTTCGTTTCACGCGAAAAGGTTTCCGGTAGCCCTAGCTGCGTCATTTTTCAGATCGGGAGGTATACAGTGTTTTTTTTGCAGTTCACTGTTATTTTCTCTCTGCTTATTTCGTTTCAGTTTATTTAGCCTTTTTTTTTAACCGGATCTATACCTTTCATTTCTGCGTATGCTCTTTGCCCTGCGACTCTGTGCGATCTGGGCAAATCAGAAACAGAAAGGAAGGATTTTTCTCATGCGTATGCTCTTTTCCCTGCACCTTAGTGTGATCTCGGAAAATCAGAAACATTGAGAAAAATATTTAATTTTTCGGCTAAAGCTAACTTTGAGATTTTTTTTTTTTAAATTTCTAGTTTTTTGGCTAAGGCTAACTTCGAGCCGCAAGGTTCGTTTTTCTTTGCATATTCGTGTTGGGTTTTGTGTTTTGTGTTTTGTAGGGAAAAAGAGCTTTCTCAAGGTAAGCACGCAAACCAAGCCCCCCCCCCCCCCCCCCCTCTCTCTCTCTCTCTCTCTCTCAAATTTTTTGTATAGATCAATTGGTTCAAAGCTATTTTAAGAGAGTAGAGGTCTTGGGTTCAAGTCTCCATTTTTTGGGGGTGGATTTTTTCATTCCCGCACATTCGCGCACTTTGCCGGCAACGTCAACAATGTTTTTTCAAAAAGCCATAACTTCTTCATCCGGAAGCCTTTTTCAGAGCCGTTTTTTTTAAAACCGCCTATTTTTTCGAGATCTATCCATTGGAACACTTACTTTCAGCATCTTCAGCTTCAGTTTTTTTTAAAAATGGAAATTCCATGCCAAGTCATTCTTGACAGCACTAACTACTTCCAATGGGTAGCCTACATGGAAGATTTACTTAGAAGTAAAGGTCTCTTCAGAATAGCCACAGACCAAGAGAAGAAACCAAAAGATGAAGACAAGGCTGCAAAATGGGAAAATAGACAAGATCAAGCACGTGGTTTGATAGGGATGTCTATTTCTCCTGATCTTAGATTCCACATTGCAGAACTTGAGACTCCTCATGAAGCATTAGAAAAACTCGCTAAAGTTTTTGGGATTAAAAATGAAATTAGAGCCCATCAACTTGAAAATGAGTTGCTTACTTTGGATCCTAATAATTTTTCTTGCATTGAAGATTTCTTGTCCAAATTCAAGACCCTTAGATATCTCTTGGAAGGTGTTAAAGTTAAGAAAGAAGATGGTAACCTTATTTATTCCATCCTTACTAAGTTGGGACCAGCCTACTCTGTATTTTTTTCCACTTTCCATTCTACAAGGGAAGCTTTCATTTGTCAAGGAAAAGACTACAAGGCCCCTTCCTTTGACTCCTTTTGTGATTCCTTAATAAGAGAACAAGAAAAACTCTTACACCTTAGTCTTCTTAATCTTGGAAACTCTTCCACGAAAGCATTAGCCGCCCAGCAGCAACCAAATTCAAAGAATCCTAAGAAGTCATATCCTCAAAAGAATGGTCCTAAACCAACTCGGCCTCAAAATGAAAGATCATTTCAGCAAAATGATAAGACCAATAAAAACAAATGGAAGAAGACTGATAGACATTGTAACTTTTGTAATCGAGATGGCCACTTAGAATCTAAATGCTTTAAGAAGATGGAAGCCTTGGAAGCTGCAATGAAGAAACATAACATCCATGTGGAGCCTACTTCAACTTCAACTTCCGCAATGGTACTCTCTACATGTCGTTGTCAATCATCTCAGTCTGGTTATGCATTAAATGTATCTTCTTCTTCTTCTCATTCTCATGAGTGGCTCATTGATTCTGGAGCCTCTTATCACATGGCCAAAAACCAAGCCATGTTTTCTTCTTTAAATGATTGTAACACCAAAAATATATATGTTGGTGATGATAGATCTCTTAATGTTGTAGGGACTGAAACTGTTCATCTAGACAATGGTCAGTTTAATGATGTATTATGTGTTCCAACCTTATCCTGCAACCTTCTATCTGTCTATCAGATAACTCATTCAGGTGAAGGTAAACTTGTTGAATTTTCACCTCATGATGTTGTAATCAAGGATCTAAAAGATCCTAAACAGATTCTAGCTACTGGTCTTGCTGATGATTCCACAAGGTTGTATAAGTTTCACAACTTTGGGTCATCCAGTCTTCCCTCAGTATTTGTTGCTCATAATGATGAAGTGAGCAAACTTTGGCATGAGCGATTTGGTCACTTAAACTATCGCTCCCTTCAGCATCTATGTAAAGAAAATATGGTGACAGGTCTTCCTATGGTATCTTGCAGAGATGGTGTTTGTTCCAGATGTGTACTTGGAAAACATCATCGGGACAGTTTTGACAAACGTGCCTCTTGGCACGCCTCAGCCCCTTTACAGCTTGTGCACAGTGATTTATGTGGTCGTCTTCCTGTTGCTTCATTCTCTGGCTACAAGTACTTCTTAACTTTCATTGATGATTTCTCCAGACGCACTTGGGTATACTTCTTAAAACTCAAGAGCGAAGTATTTAACACATTTTTGGCCTTCAAAGCCTTTGTTGAAAAACAATCTGGACATCAAATTCTTAAGCTAAGAACTGATAATGGTGGAGAATATGTTAAAAACACATTCATCAACTTTTGCACCGAAAATGGAATTCAAATGCAACATATTGTTCCATACACTCCACAACAAAAAGGTGTAGCTGAAAGGAAAAATCGCACCTTAAAGGAAATGGCTAATTGTATGCTGCAATCTAAAGGACTCAGTCTTAGTTTTTGGGCCGAAGCAATTAATTGTGCAAATTATATAATCAATCGCACTCCTACTAAGGTTCTAGAGAATATCACTCCAGAAGAAGCTTGGAGTTCCATTAAACCAAATGTAAGTCACTTTCGTGTGTTTGGAAGTGAAGCATGGGCCCATATTCCAGATGAAAAGCATAAAGCTTTAGAACTTAAGAGTGAGAAATGTACTTTTGTTGGATATTCTGAAGATGTAAAAGGTTATAGACTTATTCCATTTAAGTCCAAAAATGTTATCATTAGAAGAGATGTAAAATTTGATGAAAATAAATCGGCCTGCGAGCCTAGTCCGGCGGATGTGCCACCTCTTCCTATCTCTTCTACTTTTGAAAACATTTCTTCTTCAGATGATGAAAGCGAGGATGATAATCCTCCCCCACCTTCTCAGGATCCTCAACTTCCAAGATGGGTCCGTGCTACTTGGGATGCAGCAGGTGATCTTGCCGGTGATCCTACAGATCAGCGACGTACACGTTCTCAGTTTGAAAGAGCCGCTTCTTTACTGGCTCAAGCTCCAGTAAATCATGATCCTGACACTTTTGCAGAAGCTTCAGGCCATCCACATTGGGAAGCAGCTATGAATGAAGAATATCATTCATTGATGACAAATGATACATGGGATCTTGTTCCTCTACCAAAGGGACGCAAACTTGTTAGATGTAAATGGGTTTACAGAACCAAGTATGGACCAGATGGGAAAGTTGATAAACATAAAGCTCATCTTGTTGCTAAGGGCTTTTCACAGGTTGAAGGCATTGACTACACTGAAACCTTCTCCCCTGTTGCCAAAATGAACTCTATCTGCCTTGTTCTTTCCCTTGTTGCCTCTTTAAATTGGGAAGTCCATCAGATGGATGTTAAATCTGCCTTCTTGCATGGGGACTTGCATGAAGAAATCTATATGGAACAACCCATTGGCTTCATCCAAACAGACTCCAGCCTTGTTTGTCGACTTAAGAAATCCCTTTATGGTCTCAAGCAAGCTCCTCGGGCTTGGTATGCCAAAATGGATAGCTTTCTTTTAGAATCTGGTTTTTCTAGGTGTCATTCTGACAATACTGTCTACACCAAGAAAGTGGGCACCTCTCTTATCATCCTTGTTCTTTATGTTGATGATCTTATCCTTACTGGTAGTGATCCCAACCTTATCAACCATGTGAAGTCCAGCCTTAAAAAGAAATTTGAAATGACAGACTTAGGACACTTACACTATTTTCTCGGTCTTCAAGTCTTGCAATCCAAGGAGGGTATTTCCCTTTCCTAGTCCAAGTATGCTTGTGATATTCTTCGTCATTTTCACATGGAAGACTGTAAGCCAGCCCCTTCTCCCTTTCAGTCTGGAGTCAAACTTTCAGTCTCTTGTACTTCTCCTGAAGTTGATGCTACATTATACCGTCAACTTGTAGGAAAACTCTTGTATTTAACCCATACTCGTCCTGATCTTTCCTTTGCTGTTGGCCTTGTTGCTCGTTTTATGCAAAACCCCCGTGAAAGCCATTGGAAAGCAGCCAAAAGAATACTTCGTTATGTTCGAGGTACAATACAGTTTGGGATTCATTACAGTGCCAAAGCAGCTCCTCTATTAGTTGGTTTCACTGATTCTGATTGGGATGGTGACCCTGATGATCGGAAGTCTACTGCCGGTTATGTCTTCACTCTTGGTTCAGGACCTATTACATGGGCTTGCAAGAAACAGGCTGCCATTTCTCTTTCGTCAGCAGAAGCAGAGTATCGTGGTGCCGTGGAAGCTAGTAAGGAAGCCTTGTGGCTTCGTCAGATCCTATCAGAGTTTGGCTTTGAGCAGCAGCATCCTACCACACTTTGGTGTGATAATCAAAGTGCCATTCAGCTATGAAAAGATCCAGTCCAGCATCAGCGCAGCAAACACATTGAACTACACATGCACTTCATCAGAAAGCTCATTCATGACCATGTTCTTGAAATGCAATATTGTTCAACAGATGATCAGGTTGCAGACATCTTCACAAAGGCTCTCACAGAGGCGAAGTTCACTAAACTTCGATATATGCTTGGAGTTCAGGAATTTGTCACTAAGGGGGGATAGGCTCTAGTGCCTCCTTCCTTCTCCTATTGTGTCATATTTGTAAATCCTTCAATCCTATCCCAAGTTGTTCTTAAGGGGGGATGTTAGGATATTCCGACACATAGGATATAGTTAAGTTCAACTTGGTCTAGTATAGAGTTAGGTATAGAGTTAGGTAAAGTGTCTTTCTTTACCGTTGTACATTTTGTAACTTACAATCCGACGGTCACGATATGTAGTGATCCGACGGTTCACTCTCACCTCGGTATTACCGACACTTGATCCGTGGCTTGACACCCGATTGGTCCATGAGTTCTATTTAAAGCACATGGAGGGTCATTGTTTGGGTAATCCGTGCATGAGAGAAGCTTATGTAAATTTTCATTCTTTGATTAATAAATTGCCTGTAGTAGCCACGTTGGCGCAGGCCGTGGACTGTTTCCCTCCTTGCACTTTGAGGGTTTTAACCACGTCAAAAATACTAGTGTATTGATTTGAGATCTGGTTGTGAGCGGTGTCCTTTTGGTGTTCTTTCTGAGGAACTTAACCTGAATCTAATCAAGTTGCAGATAAGGAAAAGAAATGTTCAAGTAGTGAAAATATGGAACCTGAGATAGAATGTAATTTGCAATTATGAATTTAAATTCATAAAAATTATGAAAATATTAACAGATTATCTAAATAAATAAATGATTAATTATAATCAATTAATTAACAATTAATTAGTTAAATGAAGATACATTAATCACAAAGGACATGTCTCTCTGATTAGGCATGGCCAGAAAACTCCTATTTAAGGAGCTATGCCTCAACCTTGTAATCATCATTCAATTACTATCAATTAACTAAATATGTATATTTAGAAACTTTTGTGTATTTCTTAGAGAAAATTTCGAAATTAGAGATAAATATTTCTAATAGTGGTATCAGAATAGGTTTCTTCTAGTGACACCCTCACCATCCTGCTGGACATCAAGCCCTACGAGCCTCCCATCCTCGACATGTTCTATTGTTTCACTACTGCAAGGTCGAACAAGCGCTTGTCTGCGGTTCCCTGCATTAGTGGCATGAAGGAACAATTGTACCATGACAGAGTCCGCATCTTTGGGTTCCCCTGGCTCTATGGCATGGAGGAACAATGATTAGTGACGTCGATATTATGTCTATTGTCTCTAGCGCTATAGACTGATGACGCAGGAGCCACGAGGCCATGATCTTGACGTAGCGGGAGCCACAAAAAATGCCACAGTATTGATGTCGGGAAAAGCGATGGTTGAGGTCACAGTCAACAGACATTACTCAAGTGAGGGTGACGTCAAGGTCAATGGACGTGACTCAAGAAAATTCATTGGCATCTATTCGTTTTAAAAGAATAATCAATTTTGTATGGTCGATAAAAAACTATATAGTATAATAACTATAGTTTAATTAATTAAAATATAATTGGGTGTTCAAGGAAAAAAATGGCAGGCAACAACAATGACGATATGAAAAAAATTCAAGAGGACATAAACAAGTTAAATAAATGCCTGGATAACATCGAGAAGTCAGTTAGTAAGCAAGACCAAATGGCCAATGATATCTCCTTCTTAAAAAACTTGATAGCCTAGCATTTCAGAGGGACTGATCCACCTTTAGCTACAAAGAGTCCCAAGACTTCGGAAGGTGAGACTTCTCCAAAGCATGAGTTCTTGAGCCATGAGAAATAGTGAATACCACAAATTCACTTCGAAGGAAGCCAATATTTTACTAAATCTTCCAAGAAGAATCATCTCAAAATCAAAAATGAATTACCTAAGTATGACGGTAAGAACTATAAGAGCGTCATCAAATGGGTAAATAAGATGGATGCCATCTTTTTAGCAAACCCTCCACTCGTCGAGTAAGAAAGAGTCATGAGCACATCCAACTACTTAGAAGAAGAAGCGTACAATTGGTTTTTTTGGTGGTCATCTAAATGTACGGGTTTCTCATTCAACTTTTAAAACTTTAAAAATGCCCTGCTAAAAAGGTATCATGACAAGGAGGAGGATGATGTCTACGAGATATTCATTCACCTGAAACAAAAGGGATCAGTGAGTGAATACACTCATGAATGGGAAGTATTAGCAGTAAGGCAGAGAGGGTTCTCAGATGAAGAGCTATTAAAAATGTATCGTTGTGGCCTTAAAGATTATATTCACAAAGAATTAAAATTACATAAACCCAAAACCATTGAGGAGGCTAGAAATGCAACCATAATTATCGAGCACAAATATAAACTTCACAACGCACCATTTGCCTATAACAAGAGAACTAACAACTATTCCAAGGGGAAGTCAGATAAACCATCATCAAAGAACACTAGCAATTATGTTCCACCACCATTGCGAAATGAAGGAAGAAAAAAATCTATTATCGAAAGTAAAAAGGATGGAAAATGCTCGAAGTGCAAAGACAAGTATTACATAGGACACAAATGCGTAACAGAAAATTGTACAAATGGGAAACCAAACAAGAAGAAGAATATTCAAAAGATAGCTCTGACAAAGAGGACAACGAAGAAAATGGAAATCCTACTCTAGAATCAGAAGAAGATATGCCACAAATTTCTTTAGCGGCCATCATAAAGATAGCTCAACGAGAGACACTAAAACTTAAAGGTCACATCAAGAAGAAAAACGTTATCATTCTAGTAGACTCAGGGAGTACAAACAACATCATAGATGTCAATGTTGTGAAAAGACTGAACATATTTTCTTACCTAGTAGAAAATTTAAAAGTTATGGTATAAGATGGGAAATGTATAGATGGAGTAGGAAAGTGCCATAAAGTTAAGTTGAAATTAAGCGAATACACAATGGAATCTAATTTTTATACAGTTCCCCTAGGATGGGTGGATGCCATTTTAGGGGTACAATGGTTACGAACACTAGGCATGTATTCAACAAATCACATAAAGAAGATCATTAAATTCAAGTGGGATGGAAAAAATATATGTTTTTTGGGCTTCAAGCACCACCAACTCAAGTCATCTCCGCTTAACAAATGAAGAAACTTATTTGCAAGGGGGAACCAACATTTTTCACACAATGTCAGCAGTTTGAGTTATTATCAATAGAAGGGACCCACCAGCCATCAGAAATTTCATCCTTGATTCAGAAATATGAGATGGCTTTTCAATATCTACCAATGAAATTATCCCCTAAAAGGAAAATTGAACACATTATCGAAGTCAAACTGGACTCAACACTCGTAAACGTTAAGTCATATTGTTATCCCCCTCACCACAAGACAGAAATGGAATGCTTAATACAATACCTGTTGAAGCATGGAATCATTACGAAAAGTAGAAGTCCATACCCTTCACCCGTAGTATTGGTCAGGAAGAAGGATGGATACTTCCTATTATGTATATGTTACAGAAGGTTAAACATAATCACTATTAGGCACAAGTTTTCGATTTCATTCGTTGATGAAATACAAGATGAGCTACACGGTGTAAAATATTTCTTCAAATTAGATCTAAGATTAGGCTACTACAAAATATGAGTAACACTAGAAGACGTTGAAAAGGCAACATTTAGGACTCATGAAGGGAATTATGACTTTAAAATTATGCCATTTGGATTAACAAATGCACCAGACACTTTCCAAGCAACCATGAATGAAAATTTTCACCCATATTTGTGGAAGCTTTTATTAGTTTTCTTCGATGATATTTTGGTCTACAATAAGATGTGGAAGGAACATCTCAAGCATCTTGAAGAAGTATTATCTATATTAGAGAAGAACCAGATGTAGGCCAAGCTATCAAAATGTACATTTTGGGAAAAGGAAGTTGAATACCTAGGACATGTTATATCCATGGAAGGAGTCTAAGTGGATCCCAAAAAAGTCAAGGCAATCAAAGAATGGCCCAAACCCAAGAACATTTTCAAGCTTAAAGGATTTTTAGGCCTAACCAAGTAACATAAGATTTATAAAAAAGTAGGCACATTTGACAGCACCCCTGACCAATTTGTTAAAGAAGAATTATTTTGAGTCGATTGACCAAGTAGACAAGTGTTTTGAGAATTTAAAGGAAGTAATGTCAGCCATACTAGTGTTAGTGACTGCTGACTTCTCCAAACTATTCGTAGTTGAATGTGATGCTTTGGGATTTGGAATTGGAGCCATATTAATGCAAGAAAACCACCCTATAGCATTTGAAAGTAGGAAACTTAATAAACGAGAGGGCTTAAAATAAACATACCAAAAAGAGATGCTTCAAATCATACATGCTTTAAAAAAGTTGCACCAATACTTTCTTGGTAGTAAGTTCTTAATCCAAACCAACCACAATAATCTATATTTCTTACTTAAGCAAAAGACATTATCAACAGAGAAACAAGAATGGATGGAGAAGTTGTCAGCCTTTGTCCTCGAGATATTGCATAAAAAAGGGAAAGAAAATGTAGTCGCAGATTCACTCTCCTGTAAAGATGACGACAACACAACATGCTCTGTTATGATAGTTGTTGCAGAATGGTTGGATGAAATACAAGCCAAATATGCCAAGGATGAGGATTGTGACTCCATGATTAAGAATATCAGTCAACATACAAACTACAAGTGGAAGAATGACATCTTATGGTACAGGGGTAGAATTTACCTAACATCTGCATCCAAAATTAAGGTGAGAATACTAAAAGAGTCTCACAATTCGCCTGTCGTAGAACATGCTGAATTCTACAAGAGTTACTACAAAATCTGACAATAATTCTATTGGAAGGGTATGAGCAAGGAAATCCATAAATATGTTGTATAATGTGATATTTCTCAAAGGAACAAGAGCGAAAATGTTCCAACCCCAAGGTTGCTACATCCACTACACATTCCAAACCAAAAGTGGGAGGAGATTTCGATGGACTTTATTGAAGGACTACCTGTATCTAATGGAAAGCATAAAATATTTGTAGTAGTCAACAGGCTCACTAAATATGTCCACTTTATATGTATTAAAAATACTGACACAACTAAAAAAATCATTCATGCATTTTGTAAAAATATTTACAAACTACAAAATTTCCCTAAGGTCATCATCAACGATAGAGATGTAAGGTTTAAGGGAAAATTTTGGAAGGAATTCTGTCACCAAGCAGGAATATTCCTGAACATGAGTTTGGTTTATCACCCCCAAACAAATAGGCAAACTAAAATTTTTAATAAATGCTTGGAAACATATCTTCATTGTTTCGTTATAGATAAACAAAACAGATGGACCCTATGGCTACACCTAGCAGGTGGTATAATACCATGTATCACACTTCAGCTAAAATGACACCTTTCCAAGCCTTATATGGTTAGAAGCCACCTAGGTGGAGAGAGATTGCACTCCTTGATTCCAGGGTACCAACAATTAAAGACCACCTAGGAGAAAGTCAAAGGATTATCAACTTATTAAAAGAAAATCTAACCATGGCTTGTAAGAGAATGAAACAACAAGTTGACCAATACTGCTCTGAAAGAGAGTTCGAGGAGGGAGATTCGGTCTTTGTTAGACTCCAACCTTATAAGAAACTATCACTAAAACAACAAGGGAAGAATAAATTATCACCTAAATATTATGGGTCGTATCAAATAATCAAAAAATAAGTAGCGAAGCTTATGGCTTAAAGTTACCAGATAATTGTTGAATCCATAATACCTTTTATGTATCAAGTCTTGAGAGAGTGTTAGGGAAAAACCAAATAGCACAAATAGAAATACGAGAGATTGATGAAGAAGGAAGAATAGTCCTTGAACTTGAAGGTATACTCACTACCCGAGAAAATGTTTTACGATCCAAGACAATAAAGGAATACCTCATCAAATGGAAGAGGTTACCAGAGGAAGGCTCATCGTAGGAATCAGACTTTTTTCTTCATCAACACCCAAACCTACCTATCCTTTGAGGAAAAAGCATCTTAAGGGGAAGACGATGTTATGAATTTAAATTCATAAAAAATATTAAAATATTAAGATATTACCTAAAAAAACAAATGATTAATTATACTCAATTAATTAACAATTAATTAGTTAAATGAAGAGACATTACTCCGAAAGGACATGTCTCTCTGATTAGGCATGGCCATTGCACTCCTATTTAAGGAGCACTGCCTCAACCTTGTAATTATCATTCAATTATTATCAATCAATTAAATATATATATTCAGAAACTTCTGTGTATTTCTTAGAAAACAGTCTGCAATTAGAAATAAATATTTCTAACATAAAGATGATGAATTGATTTTGCAAACTAGTAATAGTAAAATTCTATCAGAAACTAAATTGGATGATGAGATTGAAAAATTAAGAAAACCAATGGAAAAAGCAGATAAACCAAGATATTGTAAGATAAGGTAGAAGGACAACAACATAATGCATTTGACTGCTCGAGTATACGTGAACAAAGTAGGAGGAGAATTACAGCATAAACTTTGAAAGGCTGGAAGATGAGAAAAGACAACCATAAAACAACAACAACATGACAGAGCAGTTCATTTATTGCAAGTGAATGTTTGGGATCCAGGAGTATGTTTATCAATTTATAAAGACATATGGTCAGGAGACCATGATTTTATTGTACCTGGGGAGTCTAATGAAGGAGCTTCTAACCTAGGGTAGCATGTTTATTAAAGGAGTTTGTTCCCTAAGTTAAGATTTAATTATTTAATGTATTTTTCCTATAGTTTTAAGAGAAATAGTAAAAATAATTAAAACTATTGATTCAAGTTAGTTTTAGCTAAAATCATTTACCAATAGCCTAGAAAAAATCTTTGCTTCACGATGAGGGGACTAGAATAAGGCAAGCGTAAACTTAGTGTCTCAAAGACCAAAAGTAAAACAAATCATTTAAGTTAAGGAAGAGCTATATTAGCCCAAGACAAAGTTGGATGGAAGCCAACAACCTGTAGGTAGTTCTAAGCCTTGCAAAAAATATTGGAGAGGGTAGGAAAGCTCATTGCAAGGCCCACATAGATTATTCTAGACTTCAACTATAAATACAATCCACAACTCTTTTAAAACTGGATTGAAAATACCAGGAAAATAAAATTATTCTTTAATGTATATATATTGAAATGAAAATAACAAAGATGACCTACAAAGCAATTAATTGTTTATCATTTTTGTATAATAGCAGAACAACTCGTAACAAATATAGACAACTGTACTAATGACTTTGTAGTAAAAATGTCACTATGGGGAAAAATCCAACCATGCTAAGGGCTCCCTGGGCAATTTTGGCAGCTTAGATGCCCCTGGGCTGCGGCTACTCAAGAAACATCTTAGGGGTGCCAATTATCTCAATAATTTTAAAAGTAACTTCTTTATTTTCTTTTTGATTGACCGACAAATATTTGAACTTTGAATTTCATTCTTTGCATAATATCTCATAACACGGAAATCACCAATTGAGCTACCCCACATGAGTTATAAAAAGGAACCATTTTTTAAATATAATATTTGTATTGCCTCACAAAATCATGTTTTCTAGTACACCAATCATCCAATCATCTTAAGCATGCATTTCATCAAGTGGTCTCAATCCTCTTATTGCGAAACCAGATATTTCTTATCACCTACTTATGGAATATTTTTTCTAAAACTCCAATAGTACTAACAACTATAGAATATTAAAGTATATACTGTAAAATAAAAATAAAAATTGTTGGTAACCTTTTCAAAAGCTAGGAATCATAAGAGGTAACAAGAGCCAAATTCTTTCCACTAGATAATGGAGGAGCTGACATAGCAGTAATGCACGAAATATGATGCTCACTATGAGCCAAATGAGCATCCATTCTCTCAAGATAGACTTGTTGGTTTCTATGATCACATATCACATCCTCGAGGCTTATAAATAAATTATATATTTTAGCTTGCTTCTCAATAAGGACTTTGCCCAATAGGATTTTCATTTTCCAATATAGGGATAAATTTTGGAAGTAATACTTTTTCCTTGCCTTGGTATGACCAGGGTCAGGAACCCATTGCCAATTTCATCCATTATCTTTGAATATAAGAAGGTATGCCTATCTACAGTTGTTAAGGTTTCCAAGTGTCAAATTTTATTACATGCTTCAAGGGGAACGACTAAATGAAAGGTCTCCTCAAACTCTTGGGCCTAGTCTTGGGCTTAGTTTCAGCCTTGCAGGTCACAACCTCCCCTCCACTCCTTCTTTTCATATGTTCACGTTTCATGTATTAAAACTGGTATTTCCTTCCAATTCAACATAGATTTGTCCAAGAGAAGAAAATTGAGTGCAAAGGTAAGGAAAGATTATAAAAGATTTCCAGATTGGGAGGACTAAACCCAAAAGAAACTTGACCCAACTCCAGAGAGGGAAAGACCAACAACAAAAATTAAAATTACATTGATACATGCAATGCTTGTGCTATCATCCTATTTTTCTCCCTAGGGTTAGTACTCTTGAGTCATTATGTCGATTTACCTTCTTCTTGGACTTGACCACTCTTTTTCCCAATGTTACTCCACAACCACATAGAGGAAAATTTATGTGTCTAGTTAGAACCTTCCAACTACATGGAGGACACACTGTCTGTATGGTTATAACCCAAATTTCACTAATCTATTCGTGTGACTAGGGAACTTGTTCTAGAGACTTATGGTTCCTAGGAGATTAATTTGACTCATCATCTCATCATATCTATTTCAGCTAGCTAGGACTCATTGTTGAGAAGCTTCTCTAACTTCTCTTGGTCTTAAGCATCTACATTAATCCTCCTGGGTTCTTCTTCTTGTTGTTTATACTGGGCCATATTAGACATTGAGTCTAGTTTTTGGTAGCCATAGACTTCGAGAGTGAGCTTCAAAGAGTCTATGTTCCCATTGTGATTCATATTTGAGGGCTTCATGCCATTGTGATTCCTTCTTAATTATAGTGGGGAGACTCTACGAAAATAAGGAGAAGAGGACGAACCTTTTTCCTAAGGATGAACCACATTAGATGGTTCAAAACGTCAACCACAAAATTATGATGTGATTAATTCGAAAGATATTACCAAAATCAGCATGGATCACAAAAGTCTAAAATCAAGCAAGGATAATAGTGTTGAAGCTAAAGGTATATTGATGTATGCTCATTTATATGGTTAACGTGAATTCATGTTCCTTTCCTTTATATCAACATTTTAAATGATTTATATGTGTATTATTTTATGTTTTTGAGCTGAAAATATTCCACGGAAGACCACTTGTCACATTTTTCTATTTGTGTTAGAGTATAGGCTTTTGATTGAAAGAGGATGAAAATGATCATTTGATCGAAGCATGAGGATTCTACATTAGGATAAAAACCATCAACCAGCCTGCAAGGAGGCAAGGTATTCACTCATCCCTTAAAACATTAGAAATTGCATGGAAGTTTCTTGCATGGCCATTTGGCTTGGGAAATTTTGTTGAATTGACTTAGTCATTGCTTTTTATGTCTGATGATCTTAATTGGACATAAGATCACGAAGGAATAGCTCCTTGTGTGTAGAATTTATAGCAACAAATTGGAAAGAGTGGAAAAGAAACTAACACAACACATGTATAAAGGAAAAATACTATAGCTACATAGATGAAACATTAAGTAGGCCCATGCGAGAAACCAATACCCAATACCAAAACTAGAAGCTAACAACATAATCAAATTCCCATTGGGAAACAAAATACTTGTAGTGAAATTATAAATACAAGAAGGCTTTAGATTTACTTGGGATGTCATTAGGGGAATTTTCAAGTCAAAAATGGGCCTCAAAACAAAAAATGTACTAACAAAATTAACCTTAATAGAACCATTAGGATTCAAGATTTTGATCTCCTCCCTAGCGGAAAATATTTTGGAGGAAAACGAAAAAAAATATATTTTTTAATTGTATTTTTTCTTTCTATCCTTATAGATTTACTTAAATCTAAAGTGTAGGCAATTGTGCGATGTTGAATTAAATTGCACATCTAATGCATACCCACTCTACATACTTCTAAGTAGTCCAACATCGAAAAAAATTGAAAATACATGAAAAAAAGTCTATTCAACATGTTCTTTTCATGTATTTTCATTTTTGTTCGATATAGGACTACTGAAAAGTATGCAGAGTGGGTACTCGTTCGAAGCATAATTTATTCCACATCCCACAAGTGCCTACACTTGAAATTTTAGTAAACCTATAAGGAGCTAAACAAAAAATAAAATAAAAAAGGCAATTTCTTTTTTTCTCCTTGAAAAATAATAACCTTTATTTTATTATTTTAACTGTTATTTTATTATTTCTTGAACATGTTTTTTCCTGTATTTTCATTTTTTTCCCAATGTGGGTCTACTCAAAAGAATGCAGAATGGGTACTTGTTGGATGTGGAATTTAATTCCACATCCAATGGGTGTCTACACATGACATTTGAGTAAACGTATAAGGAGATTAGCCGAAAATACAATAAAAATTGTAAATTCATTTTTTATCCTTAAAAATGCACAACTATTATTTTATTATTTTGCTTAGCAAGCTCATTTAGACGTCCAATTTTTTTTAATGAGTAGCCTTCATGCAACGAGAGCAGGTGACTAATGAGAATCTCTTCATACCAATATCAATCAAAGGAACCAAGCCTTGGTGAGTTAAGACCTATATACATTTAAACTCCCAGAAGAGCTTCTTAACACAGACCCATAGAGAACCAGTTTCAACTATCCTTAATACAATTGACATACAACTTCACTCTAACCTCCTTGTCCTCCAGAATCGCTCCCAAGGTACCAAGTAGCTATATTCTCATATTAACTTTAACTAATCACCTTGTGCTAAAATAAATAATTCCCAAAAAGCAACGCAAACCTCATTTCTAGGGGCGTCAACTTTTTCCTTCTAGGGATGCTTCACAGCCGAACATTCCACTCCCTTCTCCTCCTTCAAATAATGCTTAGCATGATTGACAAGACGTTGTATAATTGGATTCACAAGGGTGGCCACATTCATACTAGGATGTAGAATGAGCCTCTTCACTCAATGACACACTTTCACACATGGAAGCATTACTTCAACAATGCATGAGCTGCATGGGGTTAGTCAATCCAGACAAAATGATACCAATGCAATTTATTTTTTTGGATACCTGGAAATGAGGCCTTTCTAGCAAACACTTACTAAGTTCAATAACTGTTGGTCCTCACCATCTCAATAATTTATCTCTTGGTATCACTAAAGCTAAAAACTCTATGTCTTTATCTATAGTTTTTCTAATCCTCCAATCAATTGGGTGGGTATTTATATGTTAATAAATTATTGCTTCAAAAATTACTTTTTTTGAAACTGTCTATGTCTACCTCAACTATGAAGCCACCTCACCAATATGAATTTGAAATATGCGGCATTGAAAGGACCACCCAAAAAGTTGAAATATGTAGCAAATCAACAACCGCCAAGACCTCTAGAATAAATATGAAATGTTTTAGAAGAATTCCTTATTTACTTTCTTGCATTACTCTTCCTCCCACTATCCCTTGTGTCTTCCTCTTGATAGGCACAGTTGTCGCATTAATCACATATGTTGGAGATTGTCACCGCATCCATGAAGGTAGCCACTGTTGTTTTTTCTATTTGACATCATTCTACATAATCGAGGTTCCTACAAGAAACCATCACTCGGATTTCTCAAGTCGTAATCGATGTTGCAAGAAAAAGAAACATTAGCATGCCTTCCTATATGAGCTTTCCTTATGTAAACAAGGATGTGGAGTCCATTAAATCAAGTGAGATGTTTCTATTTGTGATTGAATCAATTTTTTAGTACAATTGTTTGATTTATAAACATTGTAAATTTAAGACATCGTCTTAAAATTTATTATATATAATATAAATCTTTAAATAGTTTATTTAAATTATGTGTTGAAATATTTTTGTAAAGTAAAATGTTTAAACATCTCACTTACATGTAGTGAGTGAAATATTTTTACCACATTGTGTTGCAAATCCTTTTATTTAAAACTAACTAAACATGTATACTCGTTTTTACTTTTTTATTATAGGAGACATTACTTTTCTATTAACAGAATAAGTTATTTTTATTTTAAAAGAAATATGGTTGAAGTTCACATTCAACACAAACGAAGTCACACATTGCTCCCATACTGGACTATAGAATACGTCTCTCAACACAATTATGTTATTCTTTAATATATATAATAAGACTATTATTTTACAATAGTTATAAGAAATTTGTGATTTTTTTATTTTTATTTAGATCTATTTTAATTTCAAAATATTTTAATACGATGACTAAGTTGTATATAAAAATATAAATATACATGATCTAATATTAAAAAATAAAAAATACAAATTAGCATCATTTTAAATAATACAAAATTAAATTAAATTAAACATATATAACTATAAAATACATTTGAAAATATTTAAAAAGGTAAGCACAAATAATCTATTTATAATTGTTTTAATAAAAAAAATTAATACATGACATAGATTAAATATTAACAAAAATTTACACAATAAAAATTTTGATTCTTCTCAATATTTAATAAATTAGAGAGGTATAACCCTGAAGGTTAGTTCAATTGGTCAAACTCTTGTTGCTAAAGTACCGCACTAATGGAGGCATGAGGTGAATTCTCCTCAATGCCCTTGGGGTTAGGCTCTACTAATAAAATATTATATAATTATTATATTTATAGTTTTACTTTTTTATAAGTATAACATTTCTAATGCTAATGGGTCAATACAATAAATGATGGAAGGGTGTTTTTTTAAGACACTTCATGGTGGGAAGGTCACCTTGGGAAAAAAACCAACCATGCTAAGGGCTCCCCGGGTAATTTTGATGACTTAGATACCCCTGGATTGCGGCCACTCAAGCCATGGGTTAGATGTTTCAATTATCTCAATAATTTTAAAAGGAATTTTTTTTTTTTGTCTAACTGATGCGGATTTGAACTTTGAATTTCATGATTTACACAATAATCCATAACATGAAAATCACCAATTGAGCTACCACACATGGGCTAAAATGATTCTTTGTTTAAAGCTCACATTTTTATTACCTCACAAAATCATGTTTTCCAGTACATTAATCATCCAACCATCTTAAGCATGCATTTAAGTAGATGGCCTTAATTTTCCTAGTAGGAAACCATGTATATTTGATCACCTTCCTATAGAATAATTTTTCCAAAACTCAAGAGTATTAACAACTATAGCATAATTAAAGTATCTACTACAAAATAAAAATAAAAAATTTCCAACAACCATTTAAAATTCTAGGAATCAAAAGTGGTAACAAGGGCCAAATCCTTTGTACTAGATAGTGGAGGAGATAACATAGCAGTAATGCACAAAATATGACGCTCAATATGGTTCAAGTGAGTATCCATTCTCTCAGGATAGGCTAGTAGGTTTCTATGAACACGTATCACATCCTCAAGGCTTACAAATACATTATATCTTTTTCGTATGATTTTTAGTAAGGAATCTTCTCAATAGGGTTTTCATTTTCCAATATAGGGATAAAAATTGAAAATAATGCTTTTTTCTTCACTTGGTATGACTAGGGTCAAGAACCCATTCTCTATTTCATCCATTATCTCTGAATCTAAGAAGGTTTGCCTATGTATAGTTGTCAAGGTTTCCAAGTGTCAAATTTTATTAGTGGTTTCTAGGGGAATGAATGAATGAAAGGTCTCAGCAGCCTCTTGGATCTATTGTTGGGCTCAATTTTAGTTGTGATGGCTACAGCCTCCCCCCCAATGTCTGCTTCCCATACGTTGGCGATGCATGTATTCAAATTGGTATTTCCTTCTAATTTAAACATTGATTTATCTAGGAGAAGATAATTGAGTGCAGAGGTAATGAAAAATTATAAATGATGGCCAAACTGGGAGGACTAAACACAAAGGAAACTTTACCCAACTCCAGAGGGGGAAAGACCAGCAATAGAAATTAAAATTACATTGATACATGCAAGGCTTGGCAACAATGGAAGAGAAACTAACACAACACATGTATAAAGGCACAATACTATAGTTACATAGATTAAACATCAACTAGGCCCATGTGAGAAACCAACACCCAATTCCTAGACTAGAAGCTGGTACCAAAATCAAATTCCCATATTCAAAAAGAACACTTTTAGTGAAATTGTAAATACAAGAAGACTTCAGATTTACTCAGGCTGTCATTAGGAGAATTTTCAGATCAAAAAGAGTCATTGAAACAAAAAATGTACTAGAAAAAATAACTTTAAAATAACAAATAGGATTCAAGATGTTGATCTTATCCCTATGGGAAAATATTTTGGAGGAAAAAGAATAAAATTATATTTTTTAATTGTATTTTTGGTTTGTGTCCTTATAAGTTTACTCAAATGTCAAGTGTAAAGACTTGTTAGATGTTGAACTAACTTCCACATCCAACGCATACCCACTAAGTAGACCCAGATCAAAAAAAATTGAAAATACATAGAAAAAGTCTATTCAACATGGTCTTTTCATTTTCTCTTCTTTTTTCTCGATGTGAGTCTACTCAAAAGTATGTATAGTTGGTAGTCATTCGATGCATAAATTAATTTCGTATCTAACAGGTGTCTATAAAATGACATTTGAGTAAACGCATAGAAAGATAAGAAAATAATACAATAAAAAAGGTAGCTTCTTTTTTTCTCCTTAAAATTTCATAATTATTATTTTAATATTTTATTATTTCTTGAACATGTTTGTTTCATGTATTTTCAATTTTTTCAATGTGGGTATACTTCAAAGTATGCAAAGTGGGTACTCGTTGGATGTGAAATTTAATTTCACATCGAACAGGTGTCGACACATTACATATGAGTAAAACTATAAGGAGATAAGCTGAAAATACAATAAAAAACAAGTAATTTCGGTTTTTCTCCTTAAAAAATCATAACTATTATTTTATTATTTTCCTTAGCAAGCCCATTTAGACTTCAAAATTTCCTTAATGAGTGGCCTCCATGTGACGACAGTAGGTGAATGACGAGAATCTCTTTGTACCAATATCAATGAAAACAAACAAGCCATGGTGAGTTACCACTTGTATATGGTTTAAACTCCCAGCATGACTCCTTAACATAGAGCCATAGAGAACCAATACTCGACTATCTTTAACACAATTGGCATACAGCTTCACTCTGACCTCCTTGCCATCTAGAATAACTCCCAAGGTACCAAGTAGCTATATTCCCAAAAAACAAGACATACCTCATTTTCAGTGGCATCAAGCTTTTTCCTTGGAAAGATGTTTCACAAGCGAATCTGCCACTCCCTTCTCCTCCCTTGAATGATGCTCAACATGATTAATAGGAGGTTATGTAATTACATGCATTTGCATATACAGTAATAGCCACATTAATGTTGGGGTGTAAAATGAGCCTCTCTGTTCATTGACACCTATATCACACATAAAAATATAGTTACCAAATTCAATAATATAAAATTTAAATATACTTAAATTCTTTAATTTTGAAAAATTATTGTAAAAAATTAATTCATTTTACTATACCAAAAATTACACATCATAACCAAAAATAAAAAATACCCAAACCTTAAAATAACATTAATAAATTATTGCTTACATTCCTCACAGCTTACTATGAAACCAAAATAACAAGCAAATTCAGAAGTCGAACTTGAACTTGGTAACTATGCGTGGAAGCAATACTTCCAACAATGCATGAACTAGATGGAGTTCGTACAAAAATGCATTGAAGCAATACTTCCAACAATGCATGAGCTGGTTGGAGTTCATCATTTTGTACGACATTATTCCAATACAATTTATTCGTTTATTTGTACGAGGCCTTTCTAGGAGTCGCTTCATTTGAATAATGGATGGTCCTCACCAACTCAATAATTTATCTCTCGGTAACACTAAAGCTCGAAACTCTATGAGCTTATCTGTAGTATTTCTGATCGTCCAATCAATTGGGTGTTGAGTTACATGCTGTCTAAATTATTCTTTCAAAAATTACTTTTGCTGAAACTGTCAGTGTCTGTCAGTGTCTGCCTCAGCTCTGAAGCCACCTCACCAATATGAATCTGAATTATGGAGCAACCCAGGGACCACCCAGAAAGAAAGCTGGAGTATGCAGCAAAGCAATCACCACCACGGAGATCCTCACCGTGGCCATGAATATAGCCACAGTTGTATTTTCTATTTGACCCCATTCTACTGACACAGGGTTCCTGCGGGCAGCCATCACTCAGATTGCTCTAGTTCTAGTCGGTGCTATAAGCAAAATAAACATTAGCATGCCTTCGTATCTGAGCTTGCCTTGCGTATGCACCCGTGAATCAGGCCAGATGTTTCAACAAATTAATATAATATTATATATATATATATATATATATATATATATATATATATATATATATATATATATATATATATATAATTGCAACAAATAATTAGCTATTAAAATATATTTAAAAATACTACAAACTACTAACATATATATTCCTATTTATAATTATGTTTCTAAATTAACACCCTGGAGGATTAAGGGATATATGGGTTAAAGTATTATGCACCTGGAAATGCGAATCCAAGCCAAATTCATGGAAGGTATCCTTGCATACGATTCACTTAGTGAGAACTAATATGTTAGTAATTTTTTTTTTTAATTGAACATTGTTTTTTGATATAATAAATTAGCAGAATATGTATTTTAAGTATGGAGGGATTAAATTGAGAGGATCAAATTTTGTTAACGTGAATTTTTCCTGGGGTTTATATTAAAAAAAAAAAATTGCATCTTTCGCATATTTTGATAGATTTTAATGAATTGGTAGAGTATTTTGATAGATTTTAATGAATTGGTAGTTTTTTTTTTATATATTATATAATTTTAATGGTTTAAGTTGTATCTTTCAAAAAAAAATTGTATTTAAACAAACAAAATGTAAAGTAATGATAGTATTTTGAATGTTTTAACCATTAAAAATTATTTTTCCAATTTCTTTATATGATATATACATAAAAAGTATAAACAATATATAATATTTATATAGTTGACATTAAAATACTTTACATAACATGTGAGTTTGTACATTTTATTTGTGGATTACATTGTTTTTTTTATTAATATATTTTTAAATTAAGGTCAATATTACTGGATATGAATATATTTTATAGATGACTTACATTGAATTTTTTTATTGTTATGAATATTTTTAAATGCCACATAATAATTTTATATTAAAAATTGAATGATTTACATATCTCTTTATTATTTCTATTAGAACATACTTTGTATTTTTTATTTTACTTTTTAATTTTCAATTATTTTTTTCTTTGGAAATTGAATATACTATATATAATAATAAAAAATAAAATAAAAACTTTAGATATATAGATATATATGAACTTGATTCCTATTTAAATTAGATAATATAGATCTTATTTAAATTTTGTGTCCAAATATTTTTGAAAAGTATAAACTTAAAAAATCTTACTCACATTTTTTACATTTTTAATTACTTTATCTATTTTTAAAGTTGATATAAAATTATATTACCTTATGAAATATCTTAACCACATTGCATTACAAATAATTAAAACTTACGAAACATGTATATTTATTTTTCCTTTTTATTATATCAGATATTGCTTGTATATTTAGAGAATATTTTATGTTTAAAATAAATATGTGAATCACACATTTCTCTTATACTAAATTATACAATAAACCTCTAAAAATAATTACGTTAATATTTAAAATTATATAATAAAAATTATTATTGTACAATAAAAAAAATTGATTGTTATTGTAAATAACTTATAAAAAAAAAATTGTGATTTCTATTTAGATTTATTTTTATTTCAAAACAAATGTATAAACTATTTTAAAATTTAATATAATGGCTAAGTTGTAAAAACAAATACAAATGTAGATAATATCATATTAAAAAATAGAGAAAGTTAATATGATTTTAAATAGCATAAATTAAATCAAATTAAGCATAAATAATTATACAATACATTTGGAAATATTTAAAAAAATTAAACTCAAATAATCTATTTATAAATTGTTTTAATAAAAAAAATTACTACATAAAATTAAATAATTATAAAAAAAATTACACAATAAAAAAATGATTCTTCTCGATATTTAAATTGGATTCTTTTCCATATTTAATAAAGAGGAGAGAGATATTTTAATCATTAAATATTTTAAAATTTATTTTTATCTAAATAAATTTAAATGATTATAATCTTACTGGTTTATATATATATATATATATATATATATAAATTATTTTTATATGTATTGCTATATTCTTAAATTATATAATTATTATATATCGATTTATTTATTTTTTATAATTATAAAATTTTAAGTTTATAAAAGTAGATTGGACAATGGAAAAGTGCTATGTTAAGGCATTATGTGGTGAAAATGTCACACACTTAAGATTTTGTGGGCTAAAGTCCATCCATGTTGAGGGTTGAGGCTAAGTGTGATTCCTAAGTAATTGTGATGGGTATTGTTAAAAGAAGACGAAGAAGAAGAGGAAGAAGAAGAAGTTATTTTTAATTGATAAATAGTATTATTGTTATTTTTACATATTTTTTTTAATTTTTGATGATGATGACGATGATGACGACGACGTATTTTATTTAAAAATATAATTAAAAAACAAAAAGAATATCCATTTAAAAAAACTTTTTTTCCAACTTTAATTTAGGGTAACTAATGAATCATTAAGAATAGGAATATTTTATAGAAAGTTTATAATTTTAAAAGGAGCTTCTTTCCTTTTATCTTTAGTTTTAAATTTGAATTTCATGCTTTACACAATACTTCATAACACTACAATCACCAATTGAGCTCCCTCTCATGGGTTGAAAGGAACCTTTTTTTGTAAGATGATATTTATATTGTCTCACAAAATCATGTTTTCATGTACATCAATCATCCAACCATATTAATAAATTTTTTCGACAAGTGGTCTTAATCTTCCCAGCTAGAAACCAAATATTTTTGGTTACCTGCTTATAGAAAAATTTTGCCAAAAATTGAAGAGTATTAATAATTATAACATAATCAAAGTATCTACTACATAATTAAAAAACATTAAATTGGTAGGAACAATTTCAACAACTAGAAACCAGAAGATGTAACAAGAGTCAAATACTTTGCCTTGAATCATGGAGGGCTCACTTAGTAATAATGCATCAAATATGGCACTCAATATTAGCCAGTTGAGCTTCCATTCTCTCAAGATATACCTTTTGGTTTCTCTAAACACATTTCACATCCTCAAGGTCTACAAATACATTCTACATTTTTTCACGTGTTTTCAATTTTTCTATGTGAGTCTACTAAAAAATATGCAGAGTGAGTACTTGTTGGATGTGGAATTCAATTCGACATCCAATAGTTTCCTATCCATGACATATGAGTAAAACTATAAGATGATAAGCCAAAAAAACAATAACAAAGGTAGTTTTATTTTTTCTACTTAAAAATTCATCACTGTTATTTTATTATTTTCCTTAGGGGGATCGTTTAAATGTCAAAATTCTCCTAATCAGTGGCATTTTCATGATGAGAGCTGGTGACTAATGATAGTATCTACATACTAACCTTAATGACAGAAACCAAGTCATGGTGAGTTGTTGTTGTGTATGGTTTAAACTCTTAAAAACCTCCTTAACAAAGAGCCATAGAGAACCAGTAACCAACTTTTCTTAATATAATTGACATATAGCTTCAGTTTAGCCTCCTTGCCACCCTAACTCACTCCCACTGTACCAAGAAATTATATTTCCATATTGATTTTAACCAATTTCATCCCACTAACTTAGATAATCCCTAAAAAGAAAGATATACCTCATTTCCGGGGGAATCAAGCTTTTTCCTTATAGGGATGCTTCATAAGTGAACCCGCCACCCCCTTCTCCTCCTTCAAATGACACTTAGCAACATGACTTATAGGAGGTTGTACTGTCGCATGATTTTTCATGCATAGGTTGGCCATGCCACCCCGTCCATTTAATGATCTCACCTTTGCACGGTGGCAAGCACAACCCCGAGGCTACCGTTCTCCTTGAAACACACCCCATCAAGGTTTAAAGAAACTATTTTTAATATAATAAAATTATAAAATATTTTTAATAATGAGAGTGATTAATATTTATTATAAAACATTTTTAATAATGATAGTGATTAATATTTATTTAATTAAATTCAGTTTATATCTTTTTAAGAGAAGGAAATTATTTAATTTTTTAAAATTATGTTTATATTTTGAAAAAAATAAAAGAAGCGTTCTTATATTATAGTTTCTAAAAATAAGATTGATATTGGATATGGTGTATGTTAGTGAAAATTCTTTTCATTTTTAATTTTTTATGTTGTAAAGATGACAAATTCTTTTTAATTGTAATATTTTAAACCACTATGCATATCTTAAAGATTTATCTTTATTTGAAAAATGTTGATTTCATTCTAGACACTAATCAAAACATATAGATACTTGTTATAATTGATATTAAAGTTGATCATCTTCTTATAACATCTTAATTTTTATTAATACTTTGATTATTTATAAAATCGTGTTTTCACTTTAGATACAATAATAAATTATTATTATTATTATTATTAAAAATGTCTTGCCAATCTCTATTCGTTAAGAAGAGTTTTTTTTTTAATGTGAAGTGATATTAATGATTGTATTTCATATAATTTTTCTTGGTATTATACATTAACTATTTAGTCATAACAAATTCCTAAATAAATAAAAACTAGTTTAAAGATGGCACAACGTGTATTGCCTTTTATTTTGAAGTTCTAAATTACAATATGAAGTCCTACGAAGGTAGGTAACCTCGACAATGTGACTTAATGCAGTCTTATTTGTTTGTATTTTCTGAGTTCATCTTCCACATGGAACTCTACCTGGTGTGGAGTCTTAAGGGTTGTCACCTCTGTCCAGGGTGGTTCGATGGTCTACCAAAGATGCGGAAGAGACTCTACTCCAACAATCCTTTTCGAGAGGTAAGCTCACAAACCACCAGATTTCTTCTGAGTATTTATAATCTCTCAAATTTGAACTCGTTAACTGATGAGGTTTGTTGTATTGCAGGTAGGCTGCTCGATGTAGAAACCCTCTAGTTTCAGGTATGGATTACTCCTCTCTCTGGCATCATGCATTCTATAAATTTGCAGTCGATTAGCCTCACATTGACTCCCTTGTTGTTGCGGCTGTATACAAGTATTTTCCCCTGTCCGCTCAGTTTGTGAAAGTTTGGAAAACACTCCTTAGAAGTTTAGGGGCTTACGACTTCCATGGTCATTTCCAGGTTGGCACAACTTATCTTTGGTGCATAACTATTTAGCTACAAAAAGATTATCTACTCGATGACATAGGGACTGTGCATCGAGCCGAGCTCTTCGCTGAGAGTTACTTAGATTTTTGGTTCTTAATTAATTAACTATTTAATAGAACAATCAAACTCTGTGCACATCATGAGTAATTTGGAGAATGATCATTTATTAATAACCCATGAGTTTCTATGGATATTTTCACTGTTGTGCCTTATTTTTGTGTTAAGTTATGTACTTGGATGGACTTTGAGGGGTTTTGGTCATATCGACCCATTTGAGTCATTTTGGAACTATGGCTCTACCCTTTAAGTCATTCCTACAGTGAAATATATTCAGTTAAACTTATGTGTTTCAGTACTTAAATGATATTTTAGTTATATCATTTTTTATTTAATGATGGGCCAAGATTTCCTCTGTTCTCTTACTCAGAGTATTAAAAATTTAGTGAATTTGTCTTAGTTTGCTCGGCCCTTCCAGAATGATTTGTTTTAGAGTTTGTTTATACCAGGAGTCACCTGGATTACTTCTGGAATGACTTGCAATCTTTTACACTTTCCATCTCTGCAGTAGCCCTATATATTTTTAAATGGTTTATTGCTATTTAGACACACATATATACTCATTCGGCATCTCCCAAATATTTCCTTTTTAATATGACTTTTACAATGAGTAACCTAGAATTATTCCTGTAATGGTTTACGGTGTATTAACCAGTATGTGTTTGACTCTATAGCATAATACATAGATGAATTTGATAGTAATCATATAGGGTTTCAAACATATTGTCCCATTGTTTATGGTAAGGCAAATACACTTAATGCTTTAAGAGTGTATGATTGTTTAACTGTTGTAAAAGGTTATTCTCCACACTGTACTAGGATTAGTTGATATATTTTGCATGCATTAACATCATATACTGTCTACGGTTTTATTTGCATAATTGGTATTTTCTATTCTTTGTCTTAATATACCTCTAGAGAATTTCTTCATTAAAACATCTTGTACATAGGTAATTCTTCTAGCATCAATTTGTAATGAGAAGTGCTAATTTATCATTTAAATAGTTTTTCCACAGTCCAACATTAATTCTTAATAGAACTTTCTATGATACTTATCTATTCAATATTAGCAACCTGTAATATTCAATTCTTTCTGTAAATCCTCTCCTCCCAGCCACAAGTCTGGAAATTACGGCTAGACCCTCCGCCGAGCACTTTCTTTCATTCACAATTAAATAATTCCAGCTACTGTCAAGTACCTTGGGCCTCCAGACTCCTGTCCCGCCTCAAGTCCTGTACTTTTTACTGACTGTTCTTGAGAATTCTCCCACTGGTTTATTCCACCCATCTCTAGGATATCTCCTAGATCCCTTTTCCCCCATCTAAATCTCCCTTCAGGGCAGATGGGTAACTATCTTCTATAATTGTTTCTTTTAATTAATGTAAACAATTTCTATTTTTGTTAAAGTATCTGGACTCCTAATTACCAATAATTTAGGTAACCAAATATATGTTTCTTGGCCTTCCAGCCTTAGTCACTTATTATTTAACATCATAATGTAATAAAACTAAAGTAACAAATGGTAAAGATCAACTTAGTAACCACAATAATTTTTATGCATCTTGGGGTGTTACATCTCCCCCCCCCCATATGAGGAGCATTGTCCCTAGTGTTCTCTCTACTTTCAAAAAATAACACTGGATAATATTTCCACATAAATTCCTCTTCTTCCTAGGTGGCCTCATCCAGGCCAAAATTCTTCCTCTGCTCTTTACCCTGGGTGATGGCTCACTTCTAGAAGGTGGTTTCTCTCTGATCGATAATACGAAGAGCTTCTACCAGAAACTCTCCTTCCAGTTCGACCTGCACAAAAACAATTCATAATCACAACCCTTTTCCAAAACAGTCTATCCAAAAGTCATATATCCCACTTAACCGATTACCTGAATATTTTCCCAGTTAATGATATGTTGTGGATTATACACATATTTTTTTAGCAAAGACACGTGGAACACAATGTGGACCTGAATGTGGCTTGGTAGTGTAATATTATAGGAAACCAGCCCAATTTGTTCCAAGACTTGAAAAGGTCCACAGTATCGGGGTGCTAACTTAGCACATCCCCACCACTTTAAGGAACTTTTCTTGGGCTTTATTCTTAGATATACGTGATCCCCCAGTTGAAATTATTTGTATGTCCTATTTTTGTTTTCATACACTTTTTGTCTATCTTGGGCCACCCTTAGACTTTGTCGAACCTTCGTAATAGTCTCCTCCATTTCTGCTAGCATGTCAGGACCCAATGCTAGCTTATTAACTAGATTATTCCAATCTATTAGCACCCTACACTTTCTTCCATACAACAGCTCAAAGGGGCTCATGCCCAATGATTCATGATGTCCATTATTATATGCAAATTCCACTAGATGGGGTTAGTCTTCCCACTTATGTCGTTGCTACATCACAAACATGCATAGCATGTCCTCCAACACTTTATTTACCCATTCTGTCTGTCCATCCCTTTGGGGATGTTATGTAGTACTAAATTGGATCTAAGTACCCAATCCTGAAAAAGAGTGTTTTCCATAATATGGATGTAAATTTTACATCCCTATCAGAAATCACCACCTTGGGTATTCCGTGTAGATGAAAAATTTCCTTCATAAATATGTATGCGATCTCCACAATTTTGTAAGTGGATTTCACAGGTATGAAGTGAGCAGTTTTACTCAATTTGTCTACTACCACCATAATTGAGTCATGTTGCTTCCTGGTGTGAGGTAAGACGATGATGAAGTCTAGAGATATGGTCTCCCATTTCCATTTTAGAATGGGCAATGGTTGCAACAAACCCATGAGATGTTGATGTTTTGCCTTCACCAGCTGACACTCCAAACATTTGGATAACTACTCTGTAACATCCTTTCTTAACATAGGCCAAAAATACCCTTTCTTGATGGTTAAGAACAGTTTCTGGTAACCTAGGTGGCTAACACATGGTTTCCTATGAAACTCATCCAATATCGATTGTTTAAGCAAAGTTTGACCTCTGATTTTTCCTTTTTCAGTAGGGCTTCCTTTGTCTATTGCCAAAGGAAAGTATACTCTGGATCTTTGATAGATGCTCCCTTTATGATTTTAGGAATATTTGAGCGTACTTTGCTCATTTGGACCTCATCAATACAATGTACTTTTCTGCTCAATGCATCGGGCACTCGATTTTCCTTCCCCTTAAGATGTTTCATTTCGAAATCGAATTCACTTAAAAATGTTGTCCATCTGGGTAGTCGAGCATTTAAGCTAGACTTGTTGAATAAATTTGTAAGGCTACTATGATCCGTTAACAACAGAAATTTCTTCCCCAACAGGTAATGTCACCACATTCTAAGTGCATGCACTACCACTGTCAATTCAAGGTCATAAGAAGAATATCGTTGTTCATACTCCTTCAACTTCCGTGATTCATAAGCAATAACCTTTCCTTCTTGTGTCAGCACTCCGCCAACACCCTCTTTACTTGCATCCATGCAAACCATGAAAGACTTTTCTAGATCTGCTTCCTTTAACATAGGTGTGGTGGTAAGCAGGTGTTTTAGTCTTTCAAAACTTTGTTGACACTCAGGTTTCCATTGGAAAGCGCACCCATTTTTCTGTAAGGAGTTCATTGGAAAGGTGATTTTTGAAAATCCCTCAATGAACCGATGGTAGTACTCGGCCAAGCCCAAGAATGATCTGATATCAACCACATTCTTTGGAGCTGTCCATTTCATAATTGTTTTGATCTTCTCTGGGTCCACCGCTATTCCACCTACTAATATAACGTGACCCAAGTACTGAATCTAATATTTGAAAAAGTAACACTTGCTGAATTTAGCATTTAACTGATTTTCCCATGGAGTTTGCAATACTATTGTCAGATGTTCTTTATGCTCCCCCTGATTCTTCGAGTATATTAAAATGCCACCAATGAAAATCAATACAAATTTATTGAGGTAGGGATGGAAAATACCATACATCAGATTCATAAAGGTTGTTTGGGCATTTGTGAGGCCAAATGGCAACACCACAAACTCGTAATGACCATAACGAGTATGGAATGTAGTCTTGTAAATGTCGTCCTCCTTTAGTCTTATTTGATGGTAGCCAGATCTTAAGTCGATTTTCGAGAATACTTTAGCTCCTTGCACCTGATCAAATAGATCATCGATACGTGGTAAAGGATATTTATTCTTGATGGTTAGTTTGTTTAATTGATGATAATCGATGCATAGTCTCAGGGTCATGTCCTTTTTCTATACATATAATATGGGAGCTCCCCAAGGGGACACACTGGGACAGATATACCTTTTGTTTAGAAGCTTCTGATGGTGAATTTTGAGTTATGTTAACTCAGGTATGCTCATGCGATAAGGGGCCCTGGATATAGGGGTTGCACCCGAAATTAGTTCGATGGTGAAATCAATATCATGCTTTGGTGCTAAATCTAGAATGGATTCAGGGAATACATCAACAAATTATTGAATGACAGGAATGTCTTCCAAGGATGTCATTTTATTTTTGGTGTTTGTAAATCCCACCTAAACAGCATATATTTGATAGCCCTTTCTAATACATTTTCCTAGCTGGCAAGTAGTAATAGGGCGTAACTTGGTATTGGTTTTAATTCCTTGGAGTTCCTTCCTTTGGTCTGTTTTAGCAATAAAACTTACAGTTTTCTGTTTGCAATCCACCAGAGACCAACATTTTTCCAACTAGTCCATCCCGATTAGAATGTCATAAGAACCCAAAGGAAGTATGTTAAGGTCAATGTGAATGGGTTACCCTAAAATTGTTATCATACAAAGTTCTTTTTTTGCAATTACCCTTCTTTTTGTCCCGGTGGCTAATTGAACTAGCCATGGTTTTGGAAACTTACTACTCTATAGTTGACACTTTTCTACTACCTTAGGACTAACATAGCTTAAGCTAGCACTTGGATCAAATAAAACAAATACAGGCTGCTTAGAAATCATACCTTCACATTCGATCATGGTGGGATGATATTCTGCTTGATGATCATTCAAAGCAACATTAATTATGGGCATGCTCCTTGCCACTTCTCCAACCGTGGATGCTTCTTGCATATTTGATAGTTGTTTTGTCCTTGCCTTATGCAGAAAATTTTTGTAATAGTGGGGTTCTCCGCATCCCTAACATTGCAGTGGCAGTTTTGACTACTGGTCATTAACAAATCTAGTAACTCCTTCTGACTGTCTGTTTTCAGAATATGCAGCTTTGGGCTGATTCCTGGCTAGAAATTTGTTGAGAGGTTTTTGTTGTACATTTCTGCTACTAGCAAATTTTGGGTGTCTGTTTGGAATCAGGCTTCTACCTTTCTTGTTTGACCCTCCTTTAGGTCCTTCATTCTTCTGTTTCATTTGCTAGTAGCAAATGTGGGCTTTCTGCATTGCATCATCCATTGTCTTGGGGTAGTCAAAATCCAGTTTTTCCTTCATAAAGTTGGGTAGGCTACTGATGAAGCACTAAATTTTGTCCTTTTCATATTGCATGTAAGGCACATAGAGCAGCAAGGAAGTGAATCATGTCTCATATTCTTCCATGGTTAAGGTTCCCAATCTTAAAGCGTGAAATTATTTGCTTTTTCATCATAATAACATTTAGTTAGATAGTTGTCTTTGAAATGCTTTTAAAATTCATTCCATGTAACCGGCTCTTCATCAATTTTCCTTACTATTTTGATTTCTTCCCACCAAAGGGTAGCCTTACCCCTTAGCTGATAAACTTCCAATCGTGCCTTCAGTTTATCAGTGTACTCATAAATCTGAAAATATTTGCCCATATCAATTAACCATGCTTCCACTGCCTCTTCAGATTCCCCTTCAAAGAGTGGTGGTTTAATCTTTTAAAATTTTCCTTGTAATGAAGATTTTTGTCTCTTTTTTTTTGCGTTGATCAGAGACATTGTTTGAGCATTCTTCTTCATCCTCCCCATGTTTTTTAGCTGACTCAGCATTTTCTTCTCCATGCTGAGATGTTGGGGTCTTCTCCCAGTCTTCAACACTGGGGTCTGGATGCCATTGATTCTGTCGATTGGGCAGACTTCTGAGAATTTTATCATGTTCTAAACGTAGTTGTTCATTGTCTATTCTTAAATTTTCCATTTCAGCATGCAGTCGTTGAACAATTTTGAGTAATACTGCATTAGCTTGACGAACTTCCTTGCCCAGTTGTATCCAAATATCTGGATTATCATTCACATTTGTTATTTCAAGTGGGTCGGGTGGTCCTGGGCTCCTCTACATTTTGACCCTTTTTCTTTTATTGATGTGGTCTCTGTGTTCACACATACATTCATTTAGTTAAAAAAAAAAAAAAATCTTAAAAAAAGATTTGTTTCAAGTATATATCTATATATATATATATATATCCCGAAAAGTCTCAGTGTATGAACTTGATCTCTGATACCATTTGTAATAGCCATAAACCTAAAACCTATGAAATAGATATAATAATAATAATGATAATAATAATAATAATAATAATAATAAATTACATAGAACCATAATCGGCCTTGGATACTGGTCCCTGTCATAATCTGCAGAAGTTATTAATACATTATTGATTACAACCCGTAGCACCGGACAACACTTATGCGTATTTCATGTGTGATTTTATATTACACAGTCCACAAGGTTTATATGGTGGTTAATGTTTAATGCGCACATGGCCTCTGGTGGATTAGTTGTCCTTGCCCAGACTTTGGTTAGCTGGTCCTCGCATGCTGGGACATGTGGCATGATGATGACCAAGGATGTTGCATGCGCCTACCAACTGGTTCTAATCTCCTGCGACATCTGTCTTGCTTTATCTCCATTGATCTCTTTCAGGCGTTCCAACCACTTTTACACACCCAACACTTGGTGGATTCATTGTTGTCACCGATCCGAGGTTTCTTGCTGCTCTGCAATGGTTTGGTTGGGTGAAGATCTCATGTCGGAAACTGATCCTTCTACGTTTTCCTTGGTTACGATGATTAGTCCTACGAAGGCAGGTAACCTCGGCAATGTGACTTTATGCGATTTTATTTATTTGCATTTTCTAGGTTCCTTTTCCACTTGAAACTCCATCTAGTGTTGAGTTTTAAGGGTTGTTGCCTTTGTTAGCGCCTGGATCTACCTCAGGCTGAAGGAAGGCAGGTCTAGGGTAACATCAAACCATGCTTAACCTCGTAGATAGCCCTACCAAGTCGGGAGAGGGCTCCCTCCATTATGGATCTCAGTCAAAATGACTGGATCAGATATGGATTTAGGCTAGGTATAATAGCTCTAGGTTTTTTTGATTAGATTTGCTTTGGGTTGAAACAATAAGAGAAAGGATGATTTGGACTATGGAATCGATGTCAGTTTCTACCGACAAACCTGGGGCAAATTAAGTACCATGTTCAACCAAGTGAAGATTGTAAATGTGAGAAGTATAAGGGAGAAAGCCCACTACCCTACATGCATCAGACAAAGGATGAATCTGCAACAACAACTTTAGATGAAAGAGAATCACGAGGTTTATCAATAGAGCATCTAGCCAAGGATGAATTCTACTAAAACAACCATTACAACTAACAACAAAATCATCATGAAAGGAGCATCATTACGGATGAATTTCTAACATATCACTTAGACAATTTTGTAACAAGGCAAAAAAAACATAATGTGTAAATGAATTATAGGAAAAACATACTAAACATTACCACCATGATGAATCCGAGATCTAAAGGGCAAAAGACTGCTTTATTAAAATGATATTCAGGAGAAAATTTACACAAAGCCAAGACAGCCTCTCTGCTTCCAAAAGCAAACCTCTACACTATGAAATTCATAAAATTTATACATTTAGCTCATACTTGTATTAAGGGAATTGAGCTCAACCATCTTCTTCAAAGTAGAATTAGTTACATTAAACTTGGACTGATTTTCTAAAAATAGGTGTTGAAGATGAACTCGTATCTCCTAAACCATAGCACCTGTTACAAAACTGAAAGAGGTTTTTGTATATAAGGTCATGTTGGAGAAAATTGTCTCTCAAATTTTGGAAATTCATTTCCAGTTGCTCGGACTCTGTGCCACAAAATCATCTCTAAAACAGAAAATAATTAAAAAATTAAATTTGTGAAAATGAGCTGTAAAGATCTAGTCACATATCGAAATTAACGACTCTTGTGAATAAACTGAAAGAGGTTTTTGTTATATGGCTTGTGTTTAACAAAACTTTCCTTGGTTTTTTCAAAATTACTTACCATCTGTTGTAAAATGGCACCGCACTAAAATGACTAAAATAGTAAAATAAATAAAAAATTTGCTTTGTTTTAATGTAGGCTCCAAATATCACTGTATATCTCCCACATAGTCTTGTATGTGCATAAACTAAAGGAGTTTTTCGTTGTTTGGTATGTGATGGAAAAATGCCTCTTTCACTTTTGTAAAATTCCTCTCCAAAATGATTTTGGTGTAAACTTGTCCCTGTGTGCAGCAACTGACCTCAAAACATGCATAACCAATAATCAATCATTCATTTTGATCGTATCTTCTAATCTGGGAGCTAGTTATAGGAGTGTGATATACCATTCGAAAGATTTTTCCAAGCTTCTTCTGATGGAAACACTTGTGACATGTTTTGTGCTGAATATCATGTGCAAAACATCTAACCAAACCAAACCTAGTAAGAGCTCATGTTGATCCCTAGTGACAGGCTACGAATATTGGAACTAACATCAGCCTTATTGGGGATGGCAGCTCCTTGGAGGTGTTAAGAACACTGTAGAACAATTGCTTCATCCATTGGGAAATATGGAGTTAGTAACTTCAGAACACCAAAACAAACACCTCAACTCAAGACTCATAGCTAAACCGACTCAACTGAGACTAACTCGAACAACTAACACTAAATAATCGAAAATTGAAACCAAACATTTAGATCTATAGCCTTCACTTCGGGCCCCAAGCTAAATGAATGGTGACAATGTAGACTTTGCAATGAAAGAAACAAAATGATATGTACAATGACAAAATGTGATAGCAGAAAACTCCTTACAGATAGTACCGTTTTAGAAGCCAACCATTTACTTGTCCTCCTGGACAATCTTCCCCGTTCATTTCTTTGAGTAGAAAATCATTTTGCCCTCTATATGCAGCAATTCTGTATGGTCCCTTCCACAGGTTCTCGAACTTGACATGCTTGCTTTTATCCTTGTTTCTAGCATCCCACAGTAACACTATGTCTTCAATCTGAAATTTGTTCGCCTTTGCCTTCCGATCATCAATCTTTTTAATTCTCTCCTGCGGCCTGAAGGTATTCTGAAAAACTTCCTCTATCATCTACTGTAAATGGATCATTTGAATTTTTCACTGCTGAAAATGATCTTCCTTGCTTCCAGCTTCCTACAAAAGTTTTACAACCGAGACTGCAAGAGATGTCGGGAATACTATGTCAATATTGTATACAATCTTGAACAGAGACATTCCTATTGACTTCTTTTGGCTTACTCTATAAGCCCATAATGCATTAACCAATTTTTTATGCCAACTCTTCTTTTTGGTTTCTAGTAGCTTTTTAGTGATGTTGACCAATGACTTGTTTGAGGATTCGGCCGATCCGTTACATTGCGGATAATATGCAGTACAATTTCCTAAGGTAATTTTGTATTTTTTGCAAAATTCAATCATATTTTTGGACTTGAAAGCAGCTGCATTATCTGTAATAAGTTTGTTAGGACAACCAAAACGTGACAAAATATTCGTTTCAAGAAACTGAATTATTACCGTGTTCGTGGCTTGCCAAGTGGGGATTGCCTCAATCCACTTTGTGAAATAATCTGTCGTTGTCAAAATCTACTTGTGCTGAGCTGAAGATGTGTGATGAATTTTTCCAATGAAATCTAGGCCCCATTGCTGAAATGGTGCACTAACTTTGACTAGCTTGAGAGGTATAGGCTGCAACTTTCTTCTTCCCTGCAAAATCTGGCATTCATGATATCTTGTGACAATTTTGTAAACATTGGCAAACAAGGTATGCAAGTAGTAACCTGCTCCCAAAATTTTGTTAACGTTCGTCTTCCAAAATAAGTGACCTCCATAGTCTCCCTTATGAAAATCACTCATGACCTGTTGGGCTTCATCTTTGGTTAAGAAATTCAGCAAAATGCCTCTGAGATCCTTCCAATAAAGTGCATTGTTCAGAATACAAAATCTAGCAGCCTTAATTTTTAGATTTCTACCTTTATTTTTAGCCATCCCCAGTGGTGGTGAAAGATGCTGAAGCACATACACAATATCTGAATACCAAGGAGATTGGAGAAAAATTTCAGATACCTGAATTAGCGAACTATCTTCTTCTTCTTCAGACATGGCTGCAATCAGATTTATATCTAATTCATGTGGATTGGACTCCACCATTAACTTTTCTAGACCCTGCCCCTTGATTAGCTTTGTAGGCTATATATCCAAGTCATATTGTAGCAATGGTACAATCCATTTTCCCCGCCTTCCTTCGAGATCTGTTTGTACCAAAACATCTTTAACTGCTACATTAGGGATGTAAGCAAGGATATGAGAGTACAAAATATATGCCTGGAACTCTTTCAAAGCTTTAACTAAGGCAAGAGCTTGCTTATCAATGATGTTATATTTCAAGGCTGCATCTCTTATTGTCCTACTGAAAAAGGCAATTGGTTTCTCTAGCTAATCTCTTTTCTGCATTAGAACTACTTCCATATTATGTTTAGAAGCGAATGAAAATAATATGAAATCCTGTGAATAATCTGGACTGACCAAAATCAGGGTTGAATATAGAGCCAACTTTACCAGGTTAAAAGACTTCATAGCGTCCTCAGTCCACTTGACAACACTATCCTTCTTCAACATATTAGTAATTTCCCTCAAGTGTTCAGCTAGATTAGGCACAAACCGACATAAGAAATTCATCTTACCATTAAACACTTGGATCTCTTTCTTATTACGAGGAAAATCTATCTTCTATATAGCTTCCACCCTTGCAGGATCGATGTGAATTCCTTCCTTTGATATTATGTGACCGAGAATATTCCCTTCATCCATAGCAAATAGGCCCTTTTTGGGATTGAGTGATATTTTGTATTTTCCGCAACACTGAAAAACAATTTTCAAATGGTAAAGATGCTCTTCATCTGAATTTGAAAAGATAATCAAATCATCAAGATATACTACTAAAAACATTTCTTTTTCATTTGCGAAGCAATTTCCATGGCACGCTGAAATGTTGCTCCAACATTCTTTAAACCAAACAGCATCTTGGCATAGTGGAATGTTCCCCAAGGAGTGGTGAATGATGTCTTGTCCCTGTCATCTTCATGAACCAAAATTTGATTGTAGTCTAAATATCCATCGAGCAGCAACATACAAGATGCTCCAACTACTCTCTGGAGAATGTGGTCCATTTTCGACAGCGGGTAGTTATCTTTTAATGACACTTTATTCAAATTTCTGAAATCTATGCATAATCTGATCTCACCTGTCTTCTTCCTTAGAAGAACCAAATTGGAGATCCAATCTAAAAATCTGATCGGAACGATTATACCAGCCTTGTACAATCAATTTACCTCTTTTTATATTGACGGTAGCAACTTCGGATTTATCCTTTTCAAATTTTGGCGAAATGGCTTCTAATTTAGCTTAATAGGAATTATATGCTGAATTATACTTTTGTTGTACTCCTTTAAGTTTGTATAGTCCCAACAAAATACATCAGAAAATGAAGACAATAAACTAATGTATTTAGCTTTTACCTAAGGAGGTAATGCCTTTGACAACTTCACCATCTTTGGATTCTCAGTTGCTCCAATATTTACATCTTCAACACCCGTCTTAGCCAAACTAAGCTTGGCTTTCAGGCTATATCATCTTGATCAAATAGTTCCTCTAAAGGTATAAGGCCTTTAAGGATGGCATTATCTTTCAACTTTAAGACTTCCATCTGATTTACTTCTATTTCTAGTTCATCATCATCTCGCTCACCATCTATAGAGGTATCTTTATATTTGCCTTCATCTTGCAGAAAATCATCAATTTCTTTGTCATCCTGAAACACCTGCCAATATCTCAGATTACCAGGAACTGTTGGGCGATGCTTCACATGAGTTTCAAAGTTATTGTTTGAATTCATTGGGATCTTTAAATTACTTGCAGTTGTAGCAAGATAATCTACAATGACATTTTGTGTACAAGGGACACATGTCAAGGTATAATCTAGAAACAATCTCAAAATATCTAAAATTGCATTACGGTAAGCCCTCATTCGTGGATGTTTGGCTTCGTATTCACCCTTGACTTGTTTGATTACTAATTCCAAGTCTCCATAAACAAATATTCTCTTTGCATTCAACTTCTTGAGTATCTTCAACCCTGCAATCAGTGCCTCATACTCGTCTTTGTTGTTAGAACAATCGAAAGCCAGTTTATATGAACAAATTCTTACATTGCTTCGGACTTTATTTGGTACGAAAACAGGGTTGCGTATCCAAATCCCAATACTTGCACCATCCTTACCTATTGCTCCATCGAAATCCATACTCCATAAACTGGCTTCTTCCTCCAAGTGTTGGAATTTTGTCTGCTCTTCTACCTTTCGCTATTGTCCATCAATTTTCTGCTGTTGTCAGAACATAGACTACTCAATGGTACTTGCAAGATTTTGTCTCTCTTGATCAAGTACTACCCTGAAATTTTCTATTATCTCTGGAACATTTTCCACTTCAACTAACTGGCTATTTACATCATTAAAACTACTATCTGAATAAAGAACAAAAGATTCCAAATCTGTATGTACAGAGTTAATTAGATGATTGAAAGGTTTCTCCTTGCTTGTGATGATATACTTCATCTTCTTCTCCCTATATAATTTTCTCAGCTGACCAAACACAGAAATAGTGGCATAGGAGAAGTCTAATTGCAATGTCCCTTTCATTTTTGGACCCCACAACCTAGATAAAAGCATGCCAAATCTGGGGGGGATGTCCGCCATAACTACATCCATGAGAACATTCTTTGTTGGAATCTGATCTAAAGTCACAACCAAATCCTTGATAAGACCAATACATCTAACCCTACCAGAATCAAAAGAATAAAGATCATGATATTTATGAGTGATGTCGAGACCCAATTTTTCCATAATTGCCTTTGGCATCAGATTGTGGGATGCTCCTGAATCAAACATGGCATTGTGCAAGACATACTCATGCAATCTAAGGCTGATGTAAAACGGGGCTACTTCACTATCCTCAGATTGGTCTTCTAATGCAGGACCCAAAATAAGCTCGGGTTGGTCATCTTCCACATTAACCATATCAGACAGGGGATCTACATTCAAAATCTTTGACACTTGACTCTTATAACTGCTATTCTTCATTAATTCTATCAAAGGTATCGACACTTTTAACATAGCAATCTCATTCTCTAAGCTAAAGGCTGTAATTTTATCTACCTCTTTGAGTGGAGAATCTTTCTTTTCAGGCTTTTCCTTGGCTGTACTTGGCTAATTTGTCTTCTCATTTGCAGATAGTACTTTGCTGGAAGTAGGATCTACTGGCTCCTTTCCTTTTTTCTGAACATTTGAAGAATCGTTCTTAGGTTGTGCTACTTCCTTTCGCTTTTGGACCAGATTGATTGGTACATACCCGCTCCTGAGTGAATACTGTCTTTGTTGCATTGTGAATGCATTCATATATCCCCTTTGATATTCATCTGATACTTCTTCCAGGACAGTTTCATTAGCTAGTATAAAATCCTTATCTTTTTGTATAGCTGGGATCTCTGAATATTCCTCATCATCCTGTGATATAGATAGGAAAACCATCTGTTGTAAAAAAATGATTCTCCTCTCCTATGGGATCTTCATCATCCTCTAACTCTTGGACATGAACATAATTATGCCGTAGAGGTGTTTTGACTTGCTGTTACGCTGATTGATCTTGATCCTAAACTGTGGTTGCTGATGACCACGGAAATTTGGATTTCTGATTAGTGTCTCAGGCTCATCTGCAATTGTCAATCTATCAAAAATTTTCTCAATTTTACAAAGAAAATGATCAGATTTTACATCTGAGGAAGAAGCCTCTTCCTTTATCGTCACTTTTTTCTCGGTCTTCATCCCAGCTCTCTTAGCTAGCAGATTTGCCTCCACACTAACGACATTTTTTTGCATATATCCAATGTAGCAGGATCTCATTCTCTCAATTGATATGCCATGTCGGGATCAAAACCATTAGGGAATTTTATCAAAGCTAGCCCCATTGGTGGCTTGATATCAACTGGAATAGCATTATAGACAGTATTGAATCTCACACAGTAATCCTGAACACTTTCACTAGCATTCCTCTTTATATTTTTATACTCATAAAGAATTTGGAGTGGATTTTTCTTTACCTCCCAACAATCTAAGAATTGTCTGTGGAGAACCAGCAATGTATTGATAGTCCCCGCAGGTAGTGCTCTGAACCACTTTCAAACCTCGCCTCCAAAACTTTGCACAAATAATCGCATGGTCACATTCTCTTCATCTATCTCATGAAGATCAGATAAGTCGTTCATCTTGTCAACATGTTGCTGCACTGTGATACCTTGAGTAGCATCAAACAACAGTATCTTACTTTGGTAATCATCAGGCATAGCATCCAATTTCTGTGGCAAAACGAGAGGTTTATATCTGGCAGCCATTACTCGAGGTGGATTGGAAACTGGCCTTGGGGAAACAAGAGGATTTATAACAACAAGGGCAGTCGAAGCGATGGGTTTTTGAGGGGTTGAAGGAGGAGTAGAGGTGATAGATCTCTGATCAGATATGCTAGGTTGAATGGGAAGGGTAGGGATAAACTAAGGTTGCGAATGAACCTCAGAACTAGATAGGACAACAGATGAACCAAGAGTAGCAGATGCTGATTCTAGAAGCTCAGGGATATTGGTAGCCACAATGGATGATTGAAGAGAATTTAAGATATAATCATCAATTGACCTATTCGCTCTTTCGGTTTCAAGTTCTTCAACAAATTGCGGATATAAAATGGTATCACCAATCATAGATTCAGATTTGGTTTCAAACAAAGAAACATCAAAATGTTCATCAAAAGGGAGATCTTCAAGATATTGAAACTCGACTGGGCATGAATGAGATCTGAAAACCAGTCTAGGACTCAATGAACTTTCCTGCCTATGTATTCTTGGAATGAGATTAGGATTTTCAAATACGGGAGGAGGACCAGGATTAGGATTGGCCCTGGTGTGTCTTCTTGAAGCCAATGTGTTTGATTTTTCCCCAAAATTCAAGTGGACATTACAATTTTTTCAGCCTAATGAATTCTAAACCTATCATCCAAAAGTCTAGAATTTTGTGTTTTAAAAGTTCTCGGGTAATATTTTTTAGTTCTTCCCTAGCGGAGTCGCCACTATGTTAGAGCCTTGATTTACCTTAGGCTGAAGGAAGGTAGGGTAACATCAAACCACGCTTAACTTGGTAGCTAGCCCTGCCAGGTCAGGAGAGGGCTCTCTCCTTCTCAATCTCAATTAGGATATTGGCAACTAGGGCTTGAGATGACTGAATTTAATGTGGATTTTAAGCTAGGTATAGTAGCTCAGGGTTTTTAGTTTGTTTTTTAGGTTTTGGTTGCTGGATCAATCAGAGAACGTAGATTGGGTCCAGGAAATCAACTCAAGGATACAGTCATGTTCTGTGGGGCGAGGTAGACAAGGGTTTATGTACTAGAAAAGGATTAATATGGTAGATTTAGATAACTAAGGAGTTGAGGAGGGCATAAAGAAACTATGAATCCTCTTTAAACAATTGAAAACATTGAAAACCAAATGCATTCCCAAGACAAAGCACTGTAAATTAGTGTATTTTGTCTATTCACCTTGATTCATTTAGTTTAGAAGAGAGAGAGAGATGTGGATACATATAAAACATCAAAAAAAACTCATTACAAAGAAGAAGCAATACATAAACTCATTGTCACAAGAATCCGACAAAAATAGCTGTGAAACCTGGTTTATTCCTTACCAAACTGCTAATAAAAATGTTCAATAAGAGCCAACACTTCTGCCAAAGTCCAACCTTTACAAATGAATAATAAATTACATAATATAGGCAAGGAAACCACTCATGCTAGCTATCAGGGTCAAATCCATTAGAAGATGGGTGGTTTCAACCATATCTAAACTAAGAACAGGAATATAGGCAGTGGAACAACTTGCCTCTAAAACTAAGGAAACCAATTCATTACAACTCAAAACCACTTGGAACTTGACGTATCTACCCTATGAAGTGATTTTCATCCATATTTACATCAAATTCATCATTTACGATGAAATGAGGAAAAAAATGATCTCCCAAGAAAACTAAGAAAAATATGGAAAATCAGGCAAAATTGGCAAAATCAATTTAATGCGCAACGCCGGAATTTTAATGCACAGTGCTTTTTCTAGGCCAATTTTGGAAGCCTTCCCAGAGTCCAAATTAGGTCTAGGATAGCTCGTTGGAAATCTTGGCGAGTCTACCTTATGGAACAACTTAAATTTATAAATTTGGAGTTCATTTTCCCCTCCAAAAATTTATTCTCCCAAGATTGCTTCCTATGTGGCAAAAAAGTGGCAGAGAGGGCACGTTTTGGGTGTTTTTTGCCCTTTTGGAGACCTAGAACTTTTCCAAAATTCCTCACTATTTCTGATCTTGCTTATTTTTCCATGTTGATTCCAAATATATAAGCTGTTTTGAAAATGGATGCCCCCAACAAAAGCGCAGCACCGGTGGCGGTGCAACCTATTGGGAAAACTTGTTTTTCGAAATCAAAAATTCAAAAAAGTCAAAATTTTCTCCACATTTCTTGAAATTTTGCATGAATGATCCTTGTTAAGTTCGTTTATGGGCCAATTATGCTTCAGCCAAGATCTTGATTTTATCTTGCTCTTTTTTTATCTTCAAAGCTCTTTTTAGCTTCTCTTTTAGCCTCTTTACCCTTGTTTTACAAATCTTATTTTGGGTTAGGTAGTGATAGGCCATATGGTGCAACATTCTCTTCTCTTTGTTGGATTTCTCAAGCAACTTCTCAAGGTGAATCTTCACCCTTTCCAACCATGTCTCTCAGTCATTCTCAATTTCTTTCTCAAGGGAGGTCATCTCGATCTTTCTTTTCTTTGCCTCTTGCCTATCTTCCCTAATCATCTGTAGCTCCATAATGGTTTGCTTATCTTTCAACTGTTTGTTTTCCTGCTCAAGAAATTTGATGATCCATTTGGCCCTCTCAAGGTTCAGTGATAAATCTTGTATCTCAACCTCCTTCTCTTTGATAATCATGTCCTTTAGTTTTGAGCTTTGAGAGTCCAAATCAGTAACATCCTCCTCAATTAGAATAAACTCTTTGTCTTGCCCTTCCGGAGGGCTCTTCTCATGCATATTTTTCTTTCCTTTATCTCTGCCCTTTGACTGCTAGCCAACCTGTATAGTTGGAGAAGAAGGAAAAGCCCCTTTCACCCCCGGTGAAGATAGCATTTGCCTATGGTCTAGTGAAGAAAACGAGACCCCTTCCACCCCTGCTGGAGATAGTATTTGCCTGGCAGCAGCAAAAAGCCTCCGTGTGCCTCTCTCATAGGTGACAAACACTAGTACACCTGTAGTCTCGGTCTCATGAACACCTGGATGTCCTGATGGCCCTCCTTCCTCCTGAGACATTGATGGAATCACTCGAGGGCCTTTGAAAATCTCATGGGTAATAAAGGTATCCCATGGTATGTTCAGCAAGCTTAGCTGATGCAAGACAACAATTTTGATCAGTGAGAAGTGGTAAATATTGTTGAGTTGTTGGGGAAAAGGTTTCCTTTGCACATAGTGAGCCATCTTCTCAATATTCCTTTATATAAAGTAAAGGAGGTTCATCATTCTTACTCTTGTGAAGTGCATCAACCATTTGATATGATATGCATATAGTCGGGAAAACCTTCCTTCACAGGTGAAATACTTGATGATGAGTTTCATGACAGGAGCGTAAATGTTCTACAAGTACTTGAAAGGAAAAACCCTTCTAATTTGACTGTGATATCTAGCCTTAATGTAAGGCTCATAATGTTCTATGCCCACATACTGCCCCTTATTCCACTGCTCACCTACATTAGGGATGCCTGTTGCTGCTGAAATGGTGGCAGGTGTCAAGGTGAAAGATACACCAGCAAGGTTCACCTGGCCATTATGGAGATGGATAAAAAACAAGCTAGCAAGCTCATGATGAAATTTTACCCTTTCTACCATTTCACAAAATTGATAACAAGACTAGTGTTTAAAGCTAGCTATAGCAAGAGGGCAATCAAGCAATTCTGTAAGAGTGGTGGGCTCCTCCTCAATGACCTTTCCCCCTTTGTGTGGCTTTCTTGGTGCATGAGCTTCTCTGGAAGAATCACTGAGAGTTTCCTCTTCCCTATCATAATCTGAATCTCTCTCCATGCTTTTGGTAATATGTTGGGTGATGAAATTTGTAGTGAAAATAGATGAGTATGAAGAGATTTTGAAACATAAAGTAAGTAATGTGTATGAGGAACTGAATGCTTGGGGGAGTAGGAATTTGAGTTTCTTTTGGGGAATGAGGGGAGTGAATGATGTTAAGGATGTGGAATAAGGGTTTGATAGTGAAGTGGGTGTATTGGAATGGATTGATTTGGGAGTTAGGGTTTGGGAATAGTGTAATAGGGTTAGGGTTTTGTAAATGAGAGTGGGGTTTGGGGAGTGAACTTTGATGATTAGAGGATAGGGAATGTGACTTGGAAAACTCAATATGAATGGAGTAAGAGAGAACAACTACCTCTGATAACTTGTGAGAGGCAGTTTAGTAATTAATTAGGGTTTGTGTTTGACAATTAGTTAGGTTTTGCCCTAAAGGAAGCCAAACAAAACCCTAACAACCAAACATTACTCTTCAAAGCAAGGAAGAATGATATACTTACTTGGGACAGGCATCAAATTATTTTTTAGGAAATTTGGAGGTGATTTGAGGCAATTTAGGCTTCTCCAATAGATGCACAATGCTCACTAACAGGTGTGCAGTGCCAGACCAAATTTACACTGTTAAACTGCAATAGGTGCTCATCGCACTTTTAATGCACAGTGCGAGGGAGAAAATTGCAAACTTGCCTCTGTTTCTCTTCTTTAGCTCAAAATCGCGTTTTCTCCTCTCCTTGGCTCTCCAATTCAACAATGAAGTTTAAAAACACTTGAAATGGCATTTATACCTTTCTCCTTTAATTTTTCATTAACCAAGACCCACTCTTATATAGTTTTGATAGCTTTTTTCAAAATGCTCTGTTTCGCTTACATCTGACTTTTTCCTTTTTGTAGGTGGACTTATTACATTGAATTTTTGTAGTGGTAGGAGTTGACTTTGTCACCAGGTCACCAGGAGCAATTCAATTACATATTAGGACAATAAAATTACATAAAATTACATCAAGTGATTTATTAACTGCAAATGCTCAATTTCACCTCAAAACATAGTTTTGAGGTGAAGGAGCTTTATTTAGCACAACAAAAGTAAACTTATGACTCTATGAACCTTTTTATTCAACTCATGCGCCTGTTGACCTCTTTATTAGAGCATGACTGACAAACGCTAAGACCTAATGGAACTAAACCCTAGGACTATTTGTTATACATGAAATGAAACAGGATGACTGTGAGTAACCAAAAACAAATGTGTAAATAGGTCAGTAGGTGAATGTCATGAGGGAAACTGACATGAAACCACTACCATCAGTTGATCCATGACCTAATGGAATGCAGCTGATCGAATGAGACACCTAATATGCATGCAAAAGAGCAATTTGATCACCGATGGAAGTGTGAAGACACTGATGCTAACAACCTCTATCCAGGGTGGTTCGATGGTCTACCAAATATGCGGAAGAGACTCTACTTTAGCAATCCTTTTCAAGAGGTAAGCTCACCAACCACCAAATTTCTTCTGAGTATTTATAATCTCTCAAATTTGAACACATTAACCGATAAGGTTTCCTATATTGTAGGTAGGTTTCTCGATGCAGAACCCCTCCTGTTTTAGGTATGGATTACTCCTCTTTCTTGCATCATGCATTATATAAATTTGTAGTCGGTTAGCCTCACATTGACTCCCTGGTTGTTGTGGCTGTATACAGGTATTTTCCCTTGTCTTCTTAGTTCATGAAAGCTTGGAAAATGCTCCTTAGAAGTTTAGGGGCTTACAACTTCCATGGTCATTTCCAGGTTGGCACAACTTATCTCTGGTGCATAACTATTTAGCTACGAAAAGATTATCTACTCGAGAAAATAGGAACTATGCATTGAGTCAATCTCTTCGTTAAGAGTTAGATTTTTTTTTGTTCTTAATTAATTAAATGTTTAATAGAATAGTCAAACTCTGTGCACGACACAAGTAATTTGGAGAATGATCATTTCTTAATCAACCATTATTTTCTATGGATATTTTAATTGTTGTGCATTATTTTTGTGTTAATTTATGTACATGGATAGACTTTGTGGGGTTTTGGTCATATCGACCCGTTTGAGCCATTTTGGAACTGTGGCTTTACTCTTTAAGTCATTCCTATAGTGAAATGTATCCAGTTAAACTTATGTGTTTTGACCTTGTTCTCTCACTCAAAGTATTAAAGATTTACTGAATTTGTCTTAGTTTGCTCAGCCCTTCGAGAATGATTTTTTCCAGAGTTTGTTTATACTAGGAGTCACCTGGATTACTTCTTGAATGACTAGAAACCTACTATGCCTTCCATCTCTACAGTACGCATGTAGCTTTTCAAGCAGTTTATTTCTATACATACGCATATATACTCATTTGGCATCTCCCGAACGTTTCCTTTTTAATATGACTTTTACAATGAGTAACCTAGAATTATTCCTGTAATGGTTTACGGTGTATTAACCAGAATGTGTTTGACTCTACAACATAATACATAGATGAATTTGACAGTAATCATATAGGGTTTCAAACAGATTGTCCCACTGTTTATGATAAGAGAAATACACTTAACACTTTAAGAGCGTATGCTTGTTTAACTGCTGTATAAGGTTATTCTCCACACTGTACTAGAATTACTTGCTATATTTTTCATGCATTAACATCATATATTGTCTACTGTTTTATTTGCGTAATTGGTAATTTCTATTCTCTGTCTTAATATACTTTCAAAGAATTTCTTCATTAAATCATTCTGTACATAGGTAATTCTTCTAGCATCAATTCATAATGAGAAGTTCTATTTTATCATTTAAATCGTTTTTCCACAGTCCAACATTAATTCTTAATGGAACTTTCTATGATACTTATCTGTTCAATATTAGCAACCTGTAATATTCAATCCTTTCTGGAAAGTCTCTCCTCCCAGCCACGAGTCTGGAAATTACATCCAGACCCTCCCCTGAGCACTTTCTTTCGTTCACAGTTAAATAATTCCATCTACATTCAAGTACCTTGGGCCTCCTGACTCCTGTCCCACCTCAAGTCCTATACTTTTTACTGACTGTTCTTGAGAATTCTCCCACTGGTTTATTCCACCCAGCTCTAGGATATCTCATGGATCCCTTTTCCCCCATCTAAATGTCCCTTCAGGGCAGATGGGTAACTATTTCTTTTAATTAATGTAAACAGATTCTATTTTTGTTAAAGTATGTGGACTCCTAATTACCAATAGTTTAGGTAACCAAATATATGTTTCTTGACCTTCCAACCTCAATCACTTATTATTTAACATCATAATGTAATCAAACTAAAGTAACAAATGGAAAATATCAACTTAGTAACCACAATAATTTTTATGCATCTTGGGGTGTTACACTACGCCTTAAAATATTTAATATCTTAATAAAATATAACTTTTCAAATTCAGTTTCAAAATTATGTTGGGTGTGGAACATGATTATCTTCTTTGCTCAGAGGTATCGCCACATTGGACCCCAGTTCATAATGGGGTGGCAACACCGCCCATAATATTTGCGCTGCAGGGGGTTCTGGGGGGTAGCTGTGACCTTTGAGAGCCCCCCCTCGTAGGGAGATCGGGGACAGCACCCCTAAAGCTAAAAATATATGTAAAATTACCTTGTGAAATGTTGTAATTTCATAGTCAATCTAGGTCGTTCATTAGGCAGAGATCTGACGATAGAAGGTTTATTTTAGGATTTAGAAGGCAACCCCTCGCTATATATGATGGAATTGTATTGCATCCATGTTGATCTATATTGTGAGTGAGGAAGAGAGAGGAGATTGAGAGCGAAGAGGGAATTAGAATGGATCTGCTGTAAGTTGTATCTCTTTAGTTTGCTGGATGATATAAAAGGAAGGACTGGCTATTTCTCCGTGGACGTAGCCCAAATTGGGTGAACCACATATATATGTGTCTCTCTTGTTTTATGCGTTTTATGTGTTTATATTTCTACAATATTTTATGTATTCCATTGCTCTGTAATATATAATTTTCTAACAACTGGTATCAGAGCCAAAGGCGTAATTGGCTGATAAACTCACAGGAGAGAAGGGTTCCTAGTTTGAGTGGGAGCAATGGCAGAAGATGGTAGGTTTATGGTCGAAAAATTTAAGGGCCAAAACTACCAGCTGTGGAAGATGTGGATGGAAGATTATCTGTATCAGAGAGATTTGTACCAACCATTGAGTGGGAAGGCAAAGAAGCTGATGAGTATGATAGACACAGAATGAGATATTCTCGACATAAAGGCACTTGGAACAATACGACTGTGCCTAGCAATGTCAATAGCGTTTAATATTTCAAAGGAAATGAAAACAAGTGGTTTAATGTCGACATTGGCCAAACTATATGAAAACCCTCGGCCTCAAATAATGTATTTCTTATGAAGCTTTTTTTTAATATGAAAATGTCAAAAGGTGGATATGTTACTGATCATTTAAATGAATTTAATACAATGACCAGGTAGTTAAGGTCTGTAGGGTTAACTTTTGAGGATGAAGTTAGGGCTTTGTTATTTATGTGCTCATTTCCAGAAAGTTGGAATGGTTTAGTTATGGCCATTAGTAACTCTGCCTCTAGATCTAGTACCTTAAAGTTCGATGATGTTGTCAGTGCAATCCTTAGTGAGGAAATGCCACAGAAAAGATCCGGTGAGACATCAGGTAATGCTTTGACTGCAAAGACTGGGGGAAGAAAAATGGAAAGAGGAAAGAGCCTTGGATATCGCAGTAAGTCAAGAAAAGGCATATCCGAGTCCAAATTGGGAATAGTGTGATGAAAATGTGAGAAGAAAGGACACCTGAAGAAAGACTGCAAGTCTCGGAAGGGAAAAGATGGAGACGTGCAACAAGAAAATAATCATGAAGCGAATGTAACAGGTGATGTGTTGCAAGATGCTTTGATTCTTTCTTTAGAAAATATTATTGATGCATGGGTGGTAGATTTAGGGGCCTCATTCCATGCCACACCTAATAGGAAACATTTTCATGATTATGTTCAAGGAGATTTTGGACAGGTTCGATTGGGTGATGATAAACCCTATAAAATCATTGGAATGGTTAGAGTTTTCATAAAACAGCAGAATGGAAATCAATGGCTATTGAAGGAGGTAAAGCATGTTCTATATCTGCAGAAAATTCTTATTTCAACAGGGCAATTGGGCGGTGAAGGTTTTGTGACTACTTTTACAAATAAAACCTGGAAGGTCACTAAAGGATCTCTCATAATAGAAAAATGAGGAAAGGTTGGTACATTATATTTATTCAATGGTATTTCTAATTTTGTTAATGCTTTAACCTCTATAGGAGAAGATATGACATTGTGGCATCATAGGCTCGGGCACATGAGTAAGAAGGGGATGCAGATTCTTCACTCAAGAAATTTGTTACTAGGTTTGAAGCATGTTCATTTAAAATTATGTGAGAATTGTGTTTATGGAATTTACAAAAGAGAGTCAGATTCTTCAAAGTTGGGAAAGAAAAGAAGAGAAAAGAATTAGAGCTTGTGCATACAGGTGTATGCGGACCTGCTCAGGTATCATCTCTTGGTGGCTATCTTTATTATGTTACTTTTATTGATGATGCAACCAGAAAAACCTAGTTTTATAGTATTCGAAATAAATCTGATGTATTTGATACTTTCAAGAAATTGAAAGCTCTGGTTGAAAATGAGACAAGGAAAAGGTTGAAGTGTCTTAGATCAGACATTGGAGGTGAATATTGCATCAAAGAGTTTGATAGGTACTATTCAGAGAATGGAATTCGTAGAGAGAATATAGTTCCAGGAACACCACAAGAAAATGGTGTGTCAGAAAGGATGAACAAGACAATCATGGAGCGTGCAAGGTGCATGAGATTGCATGCAAGAATGCCTTTACAATTTTGGGCAGATGCTATAGATACCGTTGTTTATCTAATAAGTAAAGGGCCTTTAGATTCTTCGGATGGTGGTATTGCAGAGGAGGCATGGAAAGGTAAAAAGGTAAACTACTCTTTTTTAAAGACTTTTGGTTGTGAAGCCTTTGTCTACATTAGTAAAGAAAATAGAACAAAGCTTGAGGCAAAATCAAAGAAATGTACCTTTATTGGATATTATGTTAATGATTTTGGTTATCGCTTTTATGATTATGAAAAACACAAAATCATTACGAGTAGAGATTTCATATTCAATGAAAAGGTTTTGTATAAAGATCAGCTGCAGGAAAAGAAACATGAAAAACAGAGAATACACAGTGCTTGATGAGATCACAGAAAAAGTGATGGTGCCTGAAAATCATAATGATCAATATCCAGAACAACATCCACAATAGCAACAACCACCTCAAACACTTGAAAGTGGTGTTAGAAGATCTACCAGGTTAAGTAGACCCCCTGAACGATAATCTCCTTCATTATATTATGTATTGTTGACTAATTCTGGTGCACTAGAATATTATGAAGAAGCAGTTCAGGTAGAAACTAGGAAGAAGTGGGAGCAAGCCATGAAAGAAGAGATGGACTCCTTAGCACATAACCAGACTAGGGACTTAGTCAGGTTGCCTGCAAGTAAAACAACATTGCAGAATAAATGAGTTTACAAGTTGAAGTAAGAAGATGGAGGTAGAAAAAGTAAAGCTAGACTTGTGGTGAAAGGGTTTGCACATAAAAAGGGTATAGACTTTGATGAGATATTTTCTCTTGTTGTTAAAATGATTTCAATCATAACTATTTTAAGTCTACTAGTAGCTGAAGACTTGCATCTCGAGCAGTTAGATGTAAAGACAACCTTTCTCCATGGGTCTTTGGAGGAAGAGATATATATGTAGCAACCACAACGATATGAGGTAAAAGGGAAGGAGAAACTAGTGTGCAGGTTAAAGAAGAGCTTGTATGGATTAAAAAAAACTCCAAGGCAGTGGTATCTAAAATTTTACAGGTTTATGTCTAAACAAGGTTATACTAGATGTCACTCTGATTATTGTGCTTATCTCAAAAGAAAAAATGATGGCAACTATATTATATTGTTATTGTATGTAGATGACATGCTTGTTGCAGGTTCTAACATGAAAGAAATAAATGTGCTCAAAAGAAAATTGGCAAACTCATTTGCAATGAAGGATTTGGGTACTGCAAAACAAATCCTTGGTATGAGAATAACTAGAGACAAGAAGAATAAAAAGTTGACATTGTCTCAAAGTAAGTACATAGAAAAGGTGTTGAAAAGCTTTAATATGCATAATGAAAAACCAGTTAGTATACCTTTGGCTAGCCATTTCAAATTAAGTAAGGAGGAGTGTCCCATGAATCAGGAATAAATGTCTCATATGTCTAAAGTTCCATATGCATCAGCAGTTGGAAGCTTAATGTATGCAAAGGTCTGGAGAAGGCCTGATATTGCACATGCAGTGGGAGTTGTAAGTAGGTACATGAACAATCCAGGAAAAGAACATTAGATGGCAGTGAAGTGGATTGTCAGGTACTTGAGGGGTACCACAAATCAAGCATTATGCTTTGGTGGTTCAAACATTGCTCTACAAGGATATGTTGATGCAGATATGGCGGGTGATAGAGATAACATGAGGAGCACAACATGGTATGTGTTTACTATAGGTGGAACAATTATCAGTTGGGTCTCAAAACTACAAAGTGTTGTTGCACTCTCAACAACAGAAGCAGAGTATGTTGTTGTTATAGAGGCTAGTAAAGAAATGATTTGATTACAAAGGTTTCTGGATGAATTGGGTAAGAAGCAGGAGTTGGGAAAGTTATATAGTGACAACCAGAGTGCCATACACCTTGGAAAGAACTCTACATTTCATTCCAAGACTAAACATATATAGCTCAAGTACCATTCATACAGTCATCATTAGAAGATTGACAGTTGAAGCTGGAAAAGATACACACGAGCCAGAATCCTACAAATATGTTAACAAAAGTTGTAACAAGGGAGAAATTAAGAGTCTGCTCAGTTTCAATTGGCCTTCAAGTATGATGAAGAAGATGAGAAACATCTGGGTCCAGAGTGGAGTCATTGTCCAGCAAATGAAGCCTCGGTGGAGTTATTATAATCAATCTCCAAGTGGGAGATTGTTGGGTGTGGAGCCAGATTATCTTAGAGGTATCGCCGCATTGGACCTTGGTTCGTAATGGGGCGGAAATGTTTCCCATAATATTTGCGTTGTAGGGGGGGTCCAAGGGGGGCAGCTATGACCTTTGGGAGTCCCACCTGGTGGGGGGATCGGGGGCAGTGCCCCTTGTTAGCGCTTGAAATTTCACCTCAGGCTGAGAAAGGTAAACCTCAAGGCAACATCAAACCATTTAGCCTCGTAGCTAGCCCTACGGGGCAGGAGAAGGCTCTCTCCGGTCAATCTCGGCAGATCTTCAATGGGATGAGATGACCAACAAGGTAACACTTATATTAGGCTAGTAAACTGATTAAAGAGTTTGGTTTTGGTTTTTTGGGGTTTTTGGTGGCAAATTGAGGAATTGCAATTTTGGGTGCGGGGATTTGACACAGTTTCTGCAGGGGGTTCCTTGGGGCGAGGTAGGAGACAGTATTGATGCCTTTAGTTGAGGTGGATGATCAGGAATGAAAGGAGAGGAGCTAAAGAGAGCAAACAATCACTTTGAATTCTCTTTAGACAGTAGAAAACATAGAAATTAAACAAATTTAAAAGCAGAGCATGGCACGCATGAATTCATACTTTAACACTTCATTTGTTTAATATGCAGAAGTAAAGAAAGGAGATGAATCACATAAACACACTTACAAGTACATTAAGAAACACACCATCAACACATGAGTCCACAAGAATCCCAAAGAGGACTGCAAAACCCTGGTCTTCCTTAACCAAAAATTGCAGAGATACAGTGAATAATACAATGATAGCTTCTCCCTCAAGAGTCCAACCATGAAAATGAGCAAGAAAGTACATAATATAGATGATCTAACCTCTTTCCCTGCCTCCATGGGTCAAGCTCACTATCCTAGGAGCTGTTTCAACCACTTCTAAACTAAGCACTACAAACTAGGCAGTCAAAACAACTTGCCTCTATAAACTTGGAAACCAATTCATACATTTAATTTTTACCCTTTTCATAAATGAATCTTCTAGAAGAGTTACAAAAGGGTAAAAGTGTCTAAAAAGTGTCACAATTACATCAAAAAGGACCATCATTAACCTCAAAAAGTCAAAAAGAGTCAAATCTGCGTTTTCTGGGCCGTACAATGCATTTCTGGACAAAACTGCCTGACGGGTCGCACCCCTTTGGAGCCCTGTTTGAGGTACTTACAAGTGGCCAAATTGAGCAACTATGGGCTTGTTGGAAAGGTCTGTGAGTCTACTTTCCAACCCAACTGGAAGTTTTGAATTTGGAGTTCATTTGCCCTGTCAAAAACCAATTCTCCCAAGACAGCTTTCTGCAGTTCAAAAAAGTGGCAGAAAGTCAAATTTTGCATGTATTTTGACCTTCTGGAGGCCCAAAATTCCATAAAAACTCAAGTCCATCCATAGGCATATGTAATTTTACATGACAAATCTAGAAATGCTGAGTTTTTGTGAAAAGGAGTAGCCATGACAAAGGGTCGCTCGGGGGTGAGACCCGTTAAAGAGCCAAAACCTGTAAATTACCAAAAATTGCCAAAATTACCCAAAATTCTCAGAATTTTTTGGGATTTGTACTGTGGCTAGGCTATTGAGTGCCATGATCTTTGAGTGAAGCCTCAGCTAAGATACGGAGTGGATTGGTCTTCTTCTTCCCTTTTAGGGCCTCGGACAACCGCCTTTGAAACATCTTCATTTTGGCCTTGCACACATGCATCCTCGCCCAATAATGATTTTTCATATTCCTTAGCAACTTTTTCTCTTGGTTGGCCTTAGCCAATAGCCTCTCTAAGTGTGCATTCTCCTGAATGAGCATAGACTCTCGGTCAGCAGGCAATGGATCACCGGGTCTTCTTCGGTTTAAGGTTCGGTTGCTACGAATCCTCCATAGCTCATCAAGTGCTTTCTCCTCCTCCAACTGTTTGTTGCGCTGCTCCAGGTAAGTGATGGTCCATTGGGCACCCTCAAATCTCCTCTGCAAAGCATCATTTTCAGCTCTGAGATGCTGAATGATCTCCTTTGCCTCCTGGCTAGGAGAACTGGTCTCAAGATCAACAAACTCAACATCGGGAACTCCTGATGGACCCTCATCAAGCATGGGCTCTTTGCCCCTCTCTGGTACCTGTGCTGGTGAAGAAAGCGAGGCCCCTTCCACCTGATGTGGAGATAACACTCGCTGGGCTGATGAAGAAGGCGAGACCCCTTCCACCTGCTGTGGAGATAGTACTCCCCTGGCTGCTGCAAATAAGGCCCTTGAGCCTTTCTGATAGGTGACCAGAGGTGAGGAGCTGACATGTCGAGTGACCGGGGTATCAGGCTGCTGAGATGGTCCTCCCTCCTCCTGAATGACCTCAGGATGTGGCTGAGGTGGTGCTGTGAAAAACTCACGAGAGATGAACTCCTCCCATGAGATGCCCTGCTGAGTCAACTGATGCAATACTACTAGCTGAATCAAACCATAATGATGAAGGCTCCTGTACTGCTGTGCTGGGGTCTTCCTCTGCAACATGGGCACCATCCTCTGAATGTTCCGAAAGAAGAAAACAGGGATGTTCATCATCCTCACTCGGGTGAAGTGCATCAAAAGGCGAATGTGATATGAGTACACCTGTGAAAATCTGCCCTCACAGGTAAAATAGTGCATAATAAGCCTCATGATGGGAGCATACTCACTCCGGAGAAACCTGAATGGAAAAACACCCGCCAAATGTCTTATGAATGGTGGCCGGACATAAGGCTCAAAGTGAACAGTATCTAGCATCTTGCGTTTATTCCACACCTCACCAACATTAGGTCTCCCTGTAGCATGTGAGATTACCTCGGGTGTCAATGTAAAATCCACCCCTGCAAGGTTGACATGTCCATCATGCAAATATAAAACAAAGAGGCGGGCCAACTCTCTGTGATGTTGAATCCGAGAGATCCTCTCACAAAACTGATAACAAGACATGTATTGAAAACAAGTGACTGCCACAGGACATGCCTGTAATTCTGCCAAAGAGGTGGGCTCCTCTCGCTTATGATGTCCACCCTTACCGCCCTTACGAGGCCTCCTCTGTACCTCAACCTCTGCAGATGATGAATGGTCATCACTTTGCTCATAAGTTTCGGTTTCTGACATAGTTTAGGAGCAAAGTGGACAAACTGTAGTGTTGTCTCTGCCTGTAAAAAATGTTGAATTCTATGCTGTTTCAAGGGGGAAAAAGACATGAGGGAAATGTTAGGGGAGGGATCTTTTAACAAGGAATTGTGAATATATAAATATAACAGGGAATTTTTAAGGAAAATGTTGCAAACCATTATGCATATAGGAGTACATATTTATAATCAGGGATATTGGGAAATCATTTGCAAAAATCACTGCATATGGGAAAAACATGTATGAAAGTGAACATGGGAATATGCATACATGTATTAATAGGGGAGATAGGGAAACATATGCCCAAAACATGCTGACATATTCACCAACATTTTCTTTTGTTTACACATGCATATGGTGGAGGGAAATTAGGGTTTGAATTTTTTTTTTATTTTTTTTTTATGCTTTGGGAGAGGGGTAGGGTTTGCATTTTAGTGATTAGGGAGAGGGAAGGGTTTGTATTTCATTTATAAAATAGTATGGGAAAAAGAGATGTACATATAAGTGTGAGTGAAAGGGGAAGGAGGGAAAAAACACAAAGGAAAAAAAAAAAACCTTTAAACAACACAAACCCTAGCACATTTTGCCCATTAACATTGCAGTCATATGAAGAGGTTTCACTTGCAAAATTTTGATCATTAAACATGTTCATGACATCCACCATTCATAACCAGCAACCATTCCATGTTTAGAACACCTACCTCAAACGATTTGATGGCTTGGAGGGCGTTTGAGCGAATTTGTTTGGAGTTTGCAGCAATACAGTTCAACGGGTCGCGCACCACGCCCAACGGGTCGCGCCCCTCTGACGGGTCGCGCCCGTTGTTTTTCTGAACTGGAAACAACCCTCTGACGAGTCACGCGCACCTGACGGGTCGCGCACTTGGCCTGACGGGTCGCGCACCAGTCTACTGCCCGAAATCGCTCTGCTTTTGCTCCTTTCTCACAATCACTCTCTCAAACCTCTCTTGCAAGCGTTAGGATGCATAATGAGAGTGATAGGAGGGAATTTGGGTTTTTATAAGTTTCATTTGAAAAAAAAAATTCATTCACAAACCCACTTTCTAATGTTTTCTTTTCGACACTTTATAACACTGACTTTTTGGTTTCTTTTGTCCTGAATTTGACTCATTGAGTGCTTTGACTTGATTCTTTTTGCAGGTAGATCATCTGAGGGATCTTGGCAAGGGGACCAGGGTTGCATTTTGTCCGCTGAAGACTTTTGAAATTTCATCACTTATTTACAAAAACTTGAAAAAAGACCTTGGCTTTAAAAAACAGAGTTTTTAAATCCAAGGTGAAAATTCACTGTACCAGATAAGAAATCTTGAAGAAACACGTTTACAATCATCCCTCTGGCTTGCTGAACACTCATTGACCTTTCAGACACATGACCTTGTAAACATTTTTGACCAAAACCCTAGACCTAGGAAATTGACCTCAAGACAAGACGAGACAAGCTTGAAAAAGCTTAATGACTGAAATGACCTGAACCAGCAATGTCAAGAGGGGTACAACACACCAGCTCCTCCATCAGGGTTATGGCATGCCTAACGGGATGCAAAAATTGACACTGGTGAGACACCTACTAATGCAAATGCAAAGAGCTTTGATCGCTGATGGAGGGCGACAAGACCGACTCTAACAAAACCGACTCTAACATAATCAATCTCCAAGTGGGAGATTGTTGGGTGTGGAGCCGGATTATCTTAGAGGTATCGCCGCATTGGACCTTGGTTCGTAATGGGGCGGCAATGTTGCCCATAATATTTGCGTTGCAGGGGGGGTCCAAGGGGGGCAGCTATGACCTTTGGGAGTCCCACCTGGTGGGGGGATCGGGGGCAGTGCCCCTGAAGCTAAAAATAAATGTAAAATTTCCTTATAAAATGTTGTAGTTTTGTAGTCAATCTAGGTCTTTCATTAATCGAAGATTTCACGGTAGAAGTTATGTTTAATTTAGGGTTTTTTGCCCTAGAAGGCAACCCCTCGCAATATATGAGAGAATTGTATTGCGTCTATGCAGATTTGTATTCTGAGTGAGGAAGAGAGAGGAGATTGAGAGCGAAGAGGGAATTACAGTGGATCTGCTGTAAGTTGTATCTGTTCAGTTTACTAGATAATATAGAAGGAAGGACTAGTTGTTTCTCCATGGACGTAGCCCAAATTGGGTGAACCACGTATATCTGTATCTCTCTTGTTTTATGTGTTTTATGTGTTTTATGTGTTTATATTTCTGCAACATTTTATGTGTTCCATTGCTTTGTAATATATAATTTCTAACAAATTAGGTGAATAAAGACTTGAAGGTTTTTTAACGGTTCAGTCTATGCAATATTGTTTAATATATAAATAATTCATTTAATATTTTAATAAGGTATTTAATATTTTTAGTTTGAGTGTATATTAATTTTTTCTTATTTTGTTAAATATTTGGTCAAAATTTATTGCCATTTTAAGTCTATGTAATTTTTACAATAATAATATTTAAAAAAAATATTATTTATGAATTTAAAAATATATTTTAAATAATAAAAAATATAACTTATTCAAAATTATATCACTAAATTTTAATGAAAAAAAAATCAAATAATTAAATGATACATTTAGTTTATATTTATTCTTTAATTTTCAATAAATGAAAATTAAATATAAGCTTTAAATGTAAAATATTCCCTTTCATTACAATGTATCAAATCTATTCCATTTTACCACTTGCTACACTCGTCAGCGCGATTAAAGAAGCCCCTCGATTGTGTACTAAGCACCAAATTCCATACAAAACACCCGTGATGAATTTGGACCCAAGAATACACGGCCATGAAGAACCAAGCAAAATGTCGAGTTGATTCATAACATCACCAAGTCCTCTTTTAAATTGTGACAGTTGCAAAACTTAGGCCACCTTGCATAAATAAATTTCCATGGTTTGCAAAAAATAAAGTATAGCAAGAAAATGATGCCTAGAGAAAAGCGATGTGTCAAATGAGACGATGGATATGTCCACCCCTTAATGTTAAACCATGTATGTGTTCACACCTTAAGAAATTTATTATTAAAATTAATTGTGATAAGATAATTGGTCAATGCAAAGTTTAATCTTTAAAGTTACTTGTTTAAGTTTTGTAAAAACCTTCCATATATATATAAACTAAACCTAACCTCATAAACCCTTAAAGCATATGGAAATTAAACTTTATGAAAGGAGACGAGTGTCTAAGGACAAAACCAAAATTAAAAATCAACATTCGATAAAAACCACTTAGTGTATTTCAACCTTCTTCTTTTTTTAAAATTTTTGTATAGGATTCATTAATTGAAAGAAGTTTATATGGAGTTTACAATACCCATCTGAAGGTGGTGGGGTTTTTACATAGAAACTAAAACCAAACTGTAACTAGATATCAAGGTAAATATAGTAAAAGAAACAAAATTATCACCCAGCTTGGTGTTGGTTTTTGGATTTACGTTTTTCTTTTTTTTGGTTACTTCCACCCATCTATTCGGCAAAGGAGAAACCACTATTTGCTAAAGAATTCCTTGACAGGTTGTTATTGTGTCCTTTTCCGACTCCGAGGAATCTAATTTGTAGGCTCGTTTTATCGTTCCCAACGAAACAATAGTATTGTCTCTTTCTATGAAAAGTGGTAAACTTGTATTCTCCATACTCTCCTCGCGGTCCTCATCTAAAGAGAGAATTTCATTATTTGATTTATTGTCCTCCATTGATATGAAGATGAGGATTCCTCTTCCTCTGTAGCAGGTGGGTTGCATGGCTTCCAAGCCTTAGATTTACTCTTCCATTTTACTCGCTTTTGAGCACAAGAGTTATGTAGATGTCATGTTTGATGGTAGAGGCAACAATGAAAAGTTGTGTTCTCATAGTCCAAGAGCTGGATCCAATGGAAATCACCTACTTCAGGTTGATTCTTTCTGGCAAGATTTTACTGATGTCGAGTTCTACACAGATCCTACCGAAAGTATAAACTCCACTTTGGCCTCGCATAAAATATGTGTCTAGGAAGCGACCCAGTGTGTGTCCGATGCTTGTAAACACTGAATCATGCCATAGATGAGCCATCAAGTTTGGAAGTGAGACCCAAATGGGAAGCATTTTGATTATTGTCATAGACGTATCAAAGTCTAGGAACCAAGGGGTCATGAAAAACCTCGCTTTTCCCTATAACCATGGGCCCTTAGATAGAGCACATTGGTAATCTTCTTGGCATGCAAACACAACTATGAAGAAGCCCTTAGAACAAAAGAGAACCCTATAGGATCTGTCCAACTAGTGTGTACCCATTTATATAAAAATTGTTGTTTGAGGCCAAAATCCATCGAAACAAAAGATCAAGCCATGCTCTACCATTAACTCGTGAATATCTTCCAGATCTGGATGGGAAATGTCAACAGAGGGAATATCCTTTGATTTTTCCACAATAAACAGATTAGGTGCATCCTGGGAAGGAACTGCTTTGCCTAGAGTTTGAGTGTTAGTTGAAGGAGGATGAACACCCTGGGGAGTCTGATTACGAACTACATCTTTATATGAGAAATCTTGGGAGGAGGAGGGTTTCCCCAAAGCACCCCCTCACAAACAAAGAGTAAAAAGCATAGTGGAATCCTTACAAATATGATAATAAGAGATAGGAAGAGGATCTTCTAATTGCTTACCTTCATAAAGAAGGCGTTGAACCCCATGAAGAAACCCTAATTTGAGCTCCAATAAAAATTTTAGGTCCCTGATGAGATTCGTAAATCTCACCAAAAAAAGCAAAGAGTTTTCAGACACCATTTTGACTAAAATCTAGAAGGGAATCTAACTAGGGTTTTTAGCAAGCGCACTTTCTCCTCAACCGCAACCTCTTGCATTGTAACCTCATCTTCTCCATTGCAGGGTTGTTACTCCATAGTCCCGATTTTTCTTCCTTTCATGAGAAAACCCTCGATGAGGAAAGATCCAGTAGTTACACCGACAACTTCTATGGGTTCATTATCGGCATCATAAATTATTATACTATCTAGAGCGTGTGGTGAAGAAGTGGTTTGGTGATCGCCCTTAGTGACACCCAAATGCTCCTCTACAATGACCGAATTATCGGGGTGTCGATGGATATGGTAGTGTTGGGTTTCGTTGTATCGCGGGAAAGGGTATTTCGACATTGATACTTTCATTTAGTCCCTTTCAATCATAAGCATCGAAATCCAGACCAAGGATGAGGTTGACCAGGAGTGTAATGAATATGGTAAGGCTAATAGGAAAAGAGATAAACAATGTACTAGTTATGTGCATATTTGCAAGTATCCAAAATATTTTTCCATTATTCTAGAAAAAATATGATTGAAAACATTGAGTACAAAAATGAATTAATATCATTTTATTATAATTTTATTTTTAACAATTGTGTCAAAGGGATGATTTTCGAGGAATAGATGTTGTAATATCATGTTATGTTACATAAACATTTTGACTCATTAAAATAAAGGTAAAAAATTAAAATTGAAGAGGTGAAATTATCCAAAATAAAATTATTTAAATTTAAAATAAAATTATCTAAATTTACTTAAATGGTTGATGGTTTTTGGGTTTTATATTTTGACAACTCCTTTTTATATTAGAAAAAGAGATTCTCACCTTGAGACTTTTATCCTCTTAAATCTTGTTAAATCTGAGATTAAGATTGATCTAGGATAGTAATTAATAATATTATGTTGCTATAAGTTTAAAATAATTAATGTAATTTTATTATAATTTCATTTTCAATAATAATTAATAATTATATATGTTGTTATAAGTTGAGACTAATAATTGAATTTTTTATTTTATTTTGCTAGGTTATGCGAGTCCTAAGATGGAAGAGCACGCCTAACTAATATTTTGAGTAGTTAACATGAGTAGTTGTGACCTAAGGGTATATAAGTCATCAAAATCACTCGAGGATCATAGTCTAACCCTTAGCACAGTGGGAATTTTGCCTACAAAATTTCAAACCAATGACCCTTTCAACATGAAATACCTTAACGAAACAACCACTCACCATCTACTCTACACATTGTGGACAATTAATTTTTTATTCTTATTTGCTATTGTGAATAACTATTAAAAAAATATTTTAAATTTTTTTTTACAAAATCACATAAATTTTATAAATAGAAAACCTCATTTCAATTTTTTTATATCCAAATATATCATTACTTCCTATATATTATCACAAGCATAGTACATCTTACTAATTACAATAATCTTTAGAAATACTTGTTTAAATTTTGTAAAACCCTTTGTAATTTCTCAACTTCTTTAAAACCATCAGAGATGTATCTTCAATATGGATCTCACATGAGCCAAGAGGGATCCAATTTCTTCACGTGCAAATTTTATTACGAACCAACATTATTTAAATATTTTGTATATTTATTTAATTCTTTTTATTTTTAAATTTTTTTAAATTTATATTTAGACAAATATAAGCAAAATTTCAACTTTAAGGATGGATAGATAAAGTTACACATCACACTCGGTTGTAAAATAAATCTCCCAACTCAATTATAAATCTATAAAATATATAAAGAAATATTCAAAATAAATACTAACCAAACATGATAGACCCGTAAAAAAATATATATGCCAAATAATATTTATCAAAAGAGACCTGTGCCTAAGGACACAAGTGAACACAATCCCTTTTCATGCAGCAAAGACAAATTTTCTTAATTGACTCCAAGCTCTTTAGATAACTCCTATGTATGCATCGGATTTCTCAATAGATAATATATTGAGATTTTCTGTTAATTAAATTTGGAGAAAATCTCATGAATGTGACAACAATAGGATTTGTTGCTAAATTAACTCCATTTATTCCTAATGAGGAGTTATTGCATCCTATATTTGTTGTGAGTGAATTTATGATTCAGTTTTCTACACCCAGCTATAAAGATGTAAGCCCATAGAGGATATGTGTGATGAGAAGGTGTGAGGAAAAAGAATTCCAGATGTGCAAATTTGTCGTTGTAATCTCCTGTTGAGTAATAAGATTGCGATGCCTCTGTTTGGTGGATGTAGCCCAGATTGGTTGGGTGAACCACGTTAAAATCTCTATTTTTCATTGTTGAATGTTGTGTGTGTCTTATTTGTTTTAAATTTTTGTTGTGTTAACTCTAACACTTGGTATCAGAGCATGATCGATCCACTGCTTGTTGTTGAAGAGTGAACCTGTGTGTTGTTAGCATTGCTGCTAGCTGCGTCAGAGATCAGATATTTACAGTGGAAAAGCAAGGTAAAGCAGCAGCCGTGAGACTGAGACAGTCTCAGCATATGCGGTAGCAGAGACAGGTGCATATGCAGATGCACTAGCATCGACGTGTTTTCCAATCGATCTACGTGGTCGTGTGTGTTGATACACTGCGCCATGAGCTGTTGGAAGAGACCAGATCTGTTATCAATCTGCGTGGCCAGATCTGTCATCGATCTGTTGTAGAATCAAAAGAGGAAGAGTTGAATTGAGGCTACCTGCTTGTTGAGTATATGTTGTGTGGAGAGGAGCACTGTGAGCTGGTGGAACATTCTGTATCTGTTAATGAGCGACCATACACATGGAAATCTAATCGGTGGAACACAAGTTTGTGGCTGCATAATTTGGTGACAATCCTTGAGGTGCTGATCGGCGGCCCGCTCTGGATATACTGTTGAATTCTGCTCATCTACGTGGAAGTTGTTTGATTTGCAGTATTGAATGGTGAATTTGCAGCGGTGAAAGGTGAGTTGCATGGTGATTTTGTTTTCCTTTTAGTTGAGATTCAAAACGATGGGTGAATTTGCAGCGGTGAAAGGTCAGCTACACGGTGACTTCAAGTTTTTTTTAACATCGATTATTAAAATTCCATGTTGAACCGTTGAAAAATCGATATTTGATTTGGAACATTTTTTTTAAATGGGTCTTAAAAACAATTTCAAATGGGTCTCCTATTTACATAAAAAAGTCGATTTGAAGTTTTTATAAAGTTTTTACGAAATGCCTTTAAAAAAAAATGATTTGTATTATATATGATATTATAACTATATCATATTTTGTTTTTTAAATTGTAATATGCCATAATATTATAAGGCAAGGGCTTTTTTAATCAAAACTAATTCCTTTTGAAATTGGAGATTTTCTGGGACAAGAGCTACTAAACATGGCAAAAACAAAAAGTGCTCAGTTTGAGATCGAGAAGTTCAATGGCAAAAACAACTTTGAGATCTGGAAAGTGAAGATGTATGATCTACTTGTACAACAAGGCGTGGTGAAGGCACTATTGGGAAAAGCCAAACAGCCTTACACCATGACAGATGATGAATGGAGTGACTTGGATGAAAGAGCACTGAGAGGCATTCGACTGTGTTTAGCGGATGATTTTTTGTTTAACATCGTGTCAGAGAAAACTGCTGCTGGTTTGTGGACAAATCTTGAAAATATGTACATGACAAAATCCTTAACCAATAGGATTCTTCTGAAGCAACAATTATACAGCTTTTGCATGAAAGAAGGTACGATGATAATTGATCATCTGAATACCTTTAATACTCTCCTGGTGCAGTTAGAAAGTATATAAGTAAAATTTGAATCAAAAGATAAAGATGTAACTTTATTATGCTCGTTGCCCGAGTCATGGAATCATTTTGTTACTTCTATAAGTCTTAGTTCATCAGAAACCCTTGAATTTGATGATGTTGTTGGAGCTCTATTGTTCGAAGAAACAATGAAGAGGTCAATTCAGAAACCTCTACATTAGAAGCAATGATGGTCAGAGGTCATTCTAAAGAAAGATGCTTCAATAAGCACAACAACTCACGTTCAAAATTGAAAGGGAAGAAGAGTAAGGTAAAGTGTTGGTTTCATGGCAAATCGGGACATTTGAGGAAGGATTGTTGCAAGAGACAACAAACATCCAATGAATACTCTTCGATAGAGAAGAAAGAAGCAAACACGACAAATACAGGTTCGGCATCCATTTCAGGTATGAGTGATGAAGTGTTATTAGTTAGTTTGTCTAATCATGATCAACATTGGCTGTTAGATTCTGGTGCGTCAAATCACATGTGCATTCATAGAGAATAGTTTAAAACTTATAAATCAATCAATGATGGAAATGTTTACATGGGAAATGATGTCTCATGTAATATTGTGGGAATTGGAAGAATCCAGCTTAAAATGTTTGATGGGACAAATAAAATATTAACTGGTGTAAGACACGTGCCTGAACTTAGAAAAAACCTCATTTCACTAGGAGTACTAGACACTAATGGATATAAAACCTTTATTCAAGGTGGAGTAATGAAAGTTTATAAAGTAATTTTACTAGTAATGAAAACAAAGAAGTTTGGAAATCTTTTTCAGTTAGAAGGAAGAACAGAGTCAGATCATGCTTCTATAGTATCTAAAAACGACAGTAATTCTATTCGTTTACGGCATCAAAGGTTGGCCCATAAGAGCGAAAGAGGATTAAAAATTTTATCTGATCATAAGTTACTTCCTAGTTTAAAATCTTCTAAGTTGGATTTCTGCAAACATTGTCTATTTGGGAAACAAAGCAAGCAGAATTTTAAAACTAGAAAACATACTAGTAAGGGAATCCTTGATTATATCCATTCTGATGTTTGGGGTCCATCTCATACAACCTCATATGGAGGATCATCATATTTTGTATCTTTTATTGATGATTTCTCTAGAAAAGTGATGAGCCCCAGAAATGGGTAATTATATGGGCTCATTTAGCCTCCTAATTCGACTTAATCCACCATTCTCATTAATTTATTGCATATTTTTTATTATATTTATGCTAATAGAGTGAATTGGGTTAGTCATTATGCCAAAAAGTCTAATGTGTGCTTTATGCAGATTTTTGGTCAATTTTGAGACAAAATCAAAGGTTTTAATGAGCACATGGCAGCCAAATTCGTGGAAGAACAAGGGAGAGGATTTGTAGGGAGGTGTCCCCTTCATTTATGAGCCCTTACCTCAAATTCTCCACCAGCATCTCAGAGTTCAAGGGCCACCACATCGATGATCACAAGGGCAGCCGAGAAGGGCTACTAAAGTTGCTATTAATTGCAAGTTTTGGTAGCTGAGTTCCTAAAGTTTAGGAGGATTGTTGGGGTCCTCAATTTGTATAAATAAGAAGGCTTAGGGCCTTAGTTTAGTTAGTCACATTTTAGTCAGATGTTAATTAGATTTTAGTAGTAGGTTAGCTCTGCATTTCACCACATTTTCGAGCTTTTCTTGTAGACAATTTTTGGGATGTAACTATTATTTTTTTGGTTAATAAAGATGAATCCAGATTTGCACTAGCTCTGATCTTTCTTAGGAGGCTGTAGCTCTTGGGGTTGTGCCCAACCCAAGTTCTAGTACCTCCTTTGTGTACTTTTATGTGTCTTTGCTGCATTCATAGAATAATTTCTGTTATTTAGGTTAAAATATTGCTTTGTTACTTAGGTTGTTTTTTATGATTAAAATAGCTTTTCATACTTCAGGTTGATTTGACAATTTGGTAAGGGAAAAGATCTGAAGAAAGACCATCAAGCAATCCTTGATCCCATCTCTCCCTCCTTGGGACTATGAGCTGAGACCAAGGCATACTTGCTGCCACAAAAACATTGTTTTTGCCTTTCCATGCAATTGCTAGTGTTAGATTTTTAGTTGGAAAAGTTGATACCAGTTGTACTTGCATATTTAGATCTGTTCTTTCTTAGTTTCCATAGCTCTCTTGCATGATTTCCTATTTATACACTGTTTTTCATCATATTTCTGGTTTTTAAGAGTAGATTAGGTCAACGTAGATAGATCTCTGTTTTTTTGTCTTTGTTTGGATTAGTTTTTGGAAAGTAATGTGTAGAACACCTATAATACATCCCTACCTACCCTTCCTCCATCATCCAACCTGTTCTAGCCCCTAATTCAGGATTCCTTTCCTTCATTCACCACCCTTTTCCAACTTGACCTAATTTCCATATCTTTGTGCAATCTTGCTCCTTCCATCCTTGAACAAATCCAATCACCTTAATCACTCCTTAACCTCATTCACCAAGTCCTAAACCCCTTAACATCCTTATCCAACCTCTATTTCCACTTTCCCACTGTTTTTCCACCATCAACCCTCCAAAATCCTCTCTCGGAGCTTCCTGTAGAACCCCTGCAGACTTCCTGTAGAAGTTCATGTGAGCAGTTTTTCGAGATATGATCACTGTGAAACTCTTCGGAAGGGTGCTAGGGACCCTTTAGGCCCTATTCTCACCTTCCAAACCTCCTACAAGCACCCACTCCATTTCCTTTTACCAATCAACCTCTGCACAGTAAAAAATTGTTAAAGCACATGCATAATAATTCTGCAAAATTACTCAAAAATACAAAAGGAGTTTTTTCCATATTTTCCTTCAGAGGTAGCTTAGTCACATGCATTTTACCTTTCCAAGAGTTAATGACATCCATTTCCGCAGCTTTCATCTCTTTTCTTGCATCAGTAGGGTTAGTCAGTAAAACTAGGGTTTGCTAAGGCTTGCATTTCCTTTCAGCATTCATCTTCTTTCTGCAAGTAAACTAGCCTCTTTTGAGTTAGATTTTGTCCATTAAAGTTAAAAGCTTCTTCTAAGAGCTCATAGAAGTTGTCTTAAGCTCCTCGCGAACTTGTGCCAGATGATCAAGTGACAACTTACACAAAGAGCTAGTACTTATGCATACAGCACCGTCGCTTCCAAGTTTGTTACGAACTACCGGGTTGATAAAAGTAAAGAAGGGAGCCCTGGGAGTTGTAGCATTATTACTACAATACTGGAGCCCACCATCTTTTTGGCGCCATTGCCGGGGATGCGTCAGAGTATTAGTGATTGCTGCTTTTCTTCTATTTTCTACTACAACCTTCTGCTAAGTAGTTTATTTCAGCAAGAGTAGAGTAGTTGTTTCACTTCCATTCTGCAATTTCATTTCCCCAAAAGTAGATTAGACATTTCCTGCTTTCATTTCATTTCAGCAAGCGTAGATTAGCATTTCAATTCTGCAAGCATAGATTAGCATTTCAATTCTGCAAACGTAGCTTAGCATTTCATTTCTGCAATTTCATTTCAACAACACATATTAGTCCTTTCTTGCTTTCATTTCAATTCTACATTTTCATTTCAGTAAGATAGATTCTAGTTGGTGGTAGTTCAATCTATTTTATTTTTGCAGGCACAAGTAGAAAAAAAGAAAAATAAATAAAAAAACTAACCAAAAATATTTCCTTTCATGCCTCGTAGGAGTAGAGATAAGTTAGAAAAATGTTTACACAACACGCCACTGCTTCACACAGCCAACCTTCTCTCTTCTTCGATGGCTATGATTAAGAAGAACCCCTAGGTGGACAGCAAGACATATTTGAAGAACCTCTAGGGGAGAAGAAAAAGAAAACATTCCTTTGGAGCAAATGGCTGAAAACATAAATGTTGGGAGCAGTACCTTTTCTTCCAACTCATCCATTGAAGGTGAAATTGGAAACATGTGGGAAGATCGCAAGAGAGAGATAAGGTAGATGGTTGCCATGCAAATGGATACCTTGTGGATCCAAAGGAGGCAAGAGGAAGCCAAGAGGGCTTTCGTCATCTTTTGTCTTAGGTGCACTAGAAAGCATCCTAGGAACAAATGTCCATTGTACTCTATAGAAGTGTGTTTTATCTGTGAAAAAGACCATCCTACGAATTAGTGCCCCTCCTTGCCCGGAATTAAAGCTGCATATCAGAGGGCCAAAGGCGCTACTGAACCACTCTATTATATGAACCAAAGGAGGCCACATGGACGCATACCTTACCAGTAGGGAATGCAAGGGACATCCCAGACTTATTACAACCCCTATCAAGCCACTTTAATGCCTTTTTGGGGTCCCCCTGCTCATCATTCCTAGTCCACACCTCCTCCTTGGTCCTTCACATCTCCATATTATGCCCAACCAGCTGCTCATCCATTTCACCCATACGCTCAGCCACAGCCTCAGTGGAATGCACCTCATCAGGGGTGGAGGCCCCAGTACAACACTCCTCCCGCTCCTTTTCCTCCACCACCTGCTCAACCGCAACCATCACCTCCTTCTCCACCATGGTAGCCCCAAATGCTTGCTCAATCAAACCCGAACCCAAATAATAGGCAGGCTCAACAAGTATATAGTGGGAAACCACCTGCCCAACCACAACCCCATCCACATCCATCTCAAATATACACCCCCACTCAACTACTCGTACCACCATTTCCAAACCCGCACATTGGAGTAGCTCAACCCAATTGCAAAGCTGAGGTACAACACTTCCAAACAACTCCTCTTGAGCTCAATGATACTCACCATAGCTCAAGGAGACTATTGCAAAAAAGAGATTATATTGAAAGCATTGAAGGACCACATCCAGCAAAAGAAGATTCAAAAGAGGAGATCAAAGGACCATGGGCTACACTTGATGAAGAGAAGACATCAAAATCAGAGATCAAGAGAGATCCCTCATGGTTAACATCAAATCCTCCATGTATTCAAGAGAAAAATCAGCAAAAAGAGGATGATGAGAAGGTCATGGTAGAAGGTGATATGAAGAATGATATAGATCAACAAAAGGACCAAGGATATCAGAGCTATATTGAGATATGGTTCCAAACAGTCACTAAGTTGCAGTAGTACTCTCTTCCTCAACTATGCTTGATCCCTTCAAAGTCAAATCCTTTGGTCTCTAAAATCTGGATACCTGTCAAAGCATGCAATTCAAGCCTCCACATCATTTTGTCTCTAATCTCGATGTACACATGGCTCCATTTGAAGTATTCTTATACTTGAAAATGATTTTGTTTTTCAAGTAGGGTAGGGTAGAAAAAAGAAAAAAGGAAAAATGAAAAATAAGAGAAAAAATAAAGATCTAAGGTGAAAACCTCCTTAGAGGCGCCTCAGATTGGCTCATTGATTGAAAACCTCCATGAGGCGGTCAACGGGTTGGAAAGAAGAGAAAAGAAAAGAGAATAATATCTCTGGGTGAAAACCTCCCTTGGAGACACCTAGGGCAAGCAATTAGGGTGAAAACATCCATGAGGCACCCTAGTTGTTTTCAAAAAAAGAGAGAAATAAAGAATAAAAGAGAAAAATAAAAATAAACCTAATTTCTATTGAATAATTTCAAGTTGCAGGAAGGACATTGCAGGTTAGGAGGATCGCACAAAACAAATACAGAGGTCAGCACTAGGCTACAAGCATCCTTCACAATCCATTTCAACATGACCACTACCCTTTCCTAAGATTTGGTTTCATTCGGACTGAGATTTTACCTTCTACAGGAAGTTCTCTGTCTTCTACAGGAAGATCCTGTAGAGCCTACAAACAAGCCAAGATCGATCTCCGAGGAGGTCCCAAAGGTTGGGAATCTTTCCATGAGGCTTGTAAACATCCCTGCTTCCATCCATCACCATATGTCACCTTTTTCCATCTCCGTACACCTCCATTGCACTCATTTTTTTATGTTCCTGCCCAGTCACACACAGAAATCCTGTTTTCTTCATACTGCCAGCAAAAACTCCTTAATGACAAATCAAGCAGTAGTTTTTCACTCACCATACCTGTTACCCTCCATCTAGATTCCTCATCAGCCGAGACCCAAGTCTGCATTACAGCCCAAGCTCATTTTTTCCTTACTGTGCAAAAACTACAGAATGCTCTGATACAAAAATACATAGAGCAGAAAATTGTTTTTTCCCTAACTTGAAAACCGTACATCCATTTAAAAAAATGTTTTATGGGGAGTTGTATAGGGATGATGGCAACATGCCCGAGCAATTTCAGCCAATTCCAGTGCACGATTTCCAAGAAATCAACCTCCATCACCTTCAGCCATTTTTGCATTTTCTCCATATCCGTGCATCCATTTCAAAACTTGTTTCATGGGGAGATGCATATGGGTGATAGTAACATGCCCAATCAATTTAAGCCAATTCCAGTGCATGGTTTCTGAGAAATTAACCTCTGTCACCTTCATCCATTTTCATTTTTTCTCAAAATCTGTGCATCCATTGACCACAATTTTGCTATGGGAGGTGCATAATGATGATAGAAACATGCTCAGAAAGTTTCAGGTCAATCCGGTCTATCGTTTGGGAGCTATGGACAAAACAAGTTGCTATCCTATAAAAATCCAGCATCAGCAGCATGAGGGTGCAAATATGAACGTTGAAACAGACCCCTGCAGCTTAGATCCAGCCAGAGGATACCTGCACAAGAAAAATATCCATGTATCAGCAACCAGACCAACATGCATCCACAGAAACAAATGCATGTAGCAGAAGGAAAGGCCAAAACACCTCACAGCAAATGCATTCGACTTCCAGGTATGTGACTAAACCTGTTCCTCTATTGCATGAATGTAATTTATGAACTGAATGGACAGTGAGATGGTTGTGATTAAACAAGATCAGTGGCTAGCTAACTGGCCACCCTCATCTAGTTCAGACAGCACCTCGTCTAGTTCAAATAGCGCTCAGTGGGTGCAATCAGCATGTGTGCTCAGCCATCTCGGGAAGAAAATTGAAAACAGGTAGTGGTGGCTGTTTAAACTCCAACGTAATTGATGGAAGTGATTACGGGCAAGCAGCATACAGTTTCATAATAACACTGTAGTCTGCATGGGGCCAACGTACATCCGGCCACCTCAGCTCCTCACCACGAATCATGCCAGCAGTTAAAAGACAACTCAGTTAATGCATTCACCACTCTTTGTTCACTGTGCCTTCACGATGTTCTCAACTGGAGTATGCATCTACCACTTCCAGAGCAGCTAACCAGTCGTCCTCTGCCAAATTTCTGCCTATTTTTTTTAAATCTCCTGCCTATCAAGCTCTACAGGAAGCGCAATTGCATTCTACAGGAACACTATCTACAGGAAGATTTCTATTGGAAGGGCAGAGAGCGTTTCTACAACCAGAAAATTTGAGATTTTTGTCAAAATTCGAGCTTGAAAAGAGGTAGGCTCAAGAAACTACTCTGCATATGATGTATTTATATAAGGTGGAGGATTAAAAAAAAAGTATTGGGTTGAAAGAAAAAAAAGTGAAGCTTAAAAGTCTGCCTGTGTTTTTTTCCTTCTCTGAGTTCTACAAAGTCTCTCCATTTTTCTGCTCTGCATCCAAAATCTGCCTTTTTCTTTCTCATATTCTTCTGAAAAAAGGGATGCAACCATAGAGGCCAACCTGTGAAAAACCAAATTTGCAAGACTATCCACTCTCTGAAGAAAAAACACTGTGTTATAAATATTTTCTGTTTTGTCAAAAGTATTGATTTTTCTAAAAAACCGAGAAGCAAATTCAAGTTGGAAACAGTTTGAAGAAAAAATCGCAAATTGATGTTGTGAAAAAGAAGAACATGAGAAATTCCTAATTCCAGAAAGACAAACCTCAGCCATTTCTCTATTTCCGGTTTTGAAAGTTTATTTCCTCCCTCCTCACTTGAACATTTCCAGCAATCACTACACATCATGATAGGGAGATTTTTAGAAATATGGCAGGAGAAGATGAGGAGGAAATAGAAAAAGAGGAAAAGACCAAAATGGAGAAAGAAGAACTTGAAACAGAGGAGGAAATCAAGATAGAAGATGAGAAGGAAGACACAGAACAAAAAAGAAAAATATTAAAGTAGAGAAGGCAGAAACTAAACAAGATGAGAAGAAAACAAAAACAGAGCATGAGGAAGCAAAGCTAACAGAGGCAGAGAAGGCAAAAGAAGAGAAAAAAAATGAAGAAGAGACACACCCTGAGATATCAGGGACACAAGCAGAAACAGGGGGCATAGACATTTCTACAGGAAGTGAAGGAAAAGAGCAGCAGAAAGAGAAATCCCCTGCAATGTTGGTAAGGGAAGTAGCAGTTGTGCTTGCTGCATTAAGCACACCTACAAAAAAAAAAAAAGGAAAAAGAAAAAGGTAGGCCTCCCTATATTTAAACGCCAAGAAAAGCACAAGAATTCAAACAAGCAGAATAGGAGGAGCAGTGGAAGGACATGGACAAGAAGGAAGAATTTTATGGAACACATGAGTAGACCACATCAGAAGCTTGGGATGATAGGGAGGCCACCAGGGCCATCAAAGATGAAGAGATAGATTAGTTTCTCAGAGGATGAGCAACGCTTTCAGTAGGGGGGTGACGATGAGCCCCAAAAATGGATAATTATATGGGCTCATTTAGCCCCCTGATTGGACTTAATCCACCATTCTCATTAGTTTATTGCATGTTTTTTATTATATTTATGCTAATAGAGTGAATTTGGTTAGTCATTATGCCAAAAAGTCTAATGTGTGCTTTATGCAGATTTTTGGTCAATTTTGAGACAAAATCAAAGGTTTCAATGAGCACTTGGTAGCCAAATTCATGGAAGAACAAGGGAGAGGATTTGTAGGAAGGTGTCCACTTCATTTATGAGCCCTTACCTTGAATTCTCCACTAGCAGCTTGGAGTTCAAGGTCCACCACATCGATGATCACAAGGGCAGCCGAGCAGGGCTAGTAAAGTTGATGTTAACTGCAAGTTTTGACAACCGAGTTCCTAAAGTTTAAGAGGACTGTTTGGGTCCTCAATTTGTATAAATAAGAAGGCTTAGGGCCTTAGTTTAGTTAGTCACATTTTAGTCAGATGTTAGTTAGATTTTAGTTAGTAGGTTAGCTCTACATTTTAGCACATTTTCGAGCTTTTCTTGTAGACAGTTTTTGGGATGTAACTATTATTTTTTTGGTTAATAAAGATGAATCCAGATTTGCACCAGCTCTTATCTTTCTTAGGAGGCTGTAGCTCATGGGGTTGGGCCCAACCCAAGTTCCAGTACCTCTTTTGTGTACTTTTATGTGTCTTTGCTGCATTCATAGAATAATTTCTATTATTTAGGTTAAAATCTTGCTTTGTTACTTAGGTTGTTTTTGATGATTAAAATAGCTTTTCATACTTCAGGTTGATTTGACAGTTTGGTAAAGGAAAATATCTGCAAAAATACCATCAAACAATCCTTGATCCCATGTCTCCCTTCTTGCGACCATGAGTTGAGACCATGGCATACTTGTTGCCACAAAAACATTGTTTTTGCCTTTCCATGCAATTGCTAGTGTTAGATTTTTAGTTGGAAAAGTTGATACCAGTTGTACTTGCATATTTAGATCTATTCTTGCTTAGTTTCCATAGCTCTCTTACATGATTTCCTGTTTATACATTGATGTTCATCATATTTCTAGTTTTTAAGAGTAGATTAGGTTAATGTAGATAGATCTCTGTTCTTTTGTCTTTGTTTGGATCAATTTTCAAAAAGTAATGTGCAGAACACCTATAATACATCCCTACCTACCCTTCCTCCATCATCCAACCTGTTCTACCCCCTAATTCAAGATTCCTTTCCTTCATTCACCACCCTTTTCCAACTTGACCTAATTTCCATATCTTTGTGCAATCTTGCGCCTTCCATCCTTGAACAAATCCAATCACCTTAATCACTCCTTAACCTCATTCACCAGGTCCTAGTCCCCTTAAAATCCTTATCAAACCTCCATTTCCACTTTCCCACTGTTTTTCCACCATCAACCCTCCAAAATCCTCTCTCGGATCTTCCTGTAGAACATCCTGTAGAACCCCTGCAGACTTCCTGTAGAAGTTCACGTGAGAAGTTTTTCGAGATCTAATTGCTGTGAAACTCTCTGGAAGGGTGCTAGGGACCCCTTAGGCCCTCTTCTCACCTTTCCAACCTCCTGCAAGCACCCACTCCATTTCCTTTCACCAATCAACGTCTGCATAGTCAAAAATTGTTAAAGCACATGCATAATAATTCTGTAAAATTACTGAAAAATACAAAAAGATGTCTTTTCCATATTTTCCTTTGGATGTAGCTTAGTCACGTGCATTTTACCTTTCCAAGAGTCAATGGCATCCATTTCTGCAGCTTTCATCTCTTTTCTTGCATCAGTAGGGTTAGTCAGTAAAACTAGGGTTTGCATTTCCTTTCAACTTTCATCTTCTTTCTGTAAGTAGACTAGCCTCTTTTGAGTTAGCTTTCATCCATCATAGTTAAAAGATTCTTCTAAGAGCTCATAGAAGTTGGCTTAAGCTCCTAAAGAACTTGTGCCAGCTGATCAAGTGACAGCCTGTAGTAAGAGCTAGTACTTGTGCATATAGCACCATCGCTTCCAAGTTTGTTATGAACTACCGGTTGATAAAAGTAAATAAGGTAGCCCTAGGAGCTACAACATTATTGCTGCAATACTAGAGCCAACCAAAACGTTTGGGTCTACATGTTAAAGAAGAAGTCTGATGTATTCACATTTTTCAAACAATTTAGAGCATTAGTTGAAAACATCACTAGAAGAACCATTAAATGTTTAAGAACTGACAATAGTGGTGAGTTTACTTCAAAGGAATTTGATAATTATTTCAAGGAAGTTGGGATTGAAAGACATAGAACTACTGCTTATACTCCTCAGCAAAATAGAGTTGTTGAATGCATGAACATGACTCTTTTAGAGAGAGCAAGAAGTATGCTTAGTAACGCCAATTTGTAGAAGCAATTGTGGACAGAAACGGTTTCTACATCTTGTTATTTGATAAATCAATCACCATCAACTACAATAGGATGCAAAATTCCTCAAGAGGTATGGAAAGGTCATCCTTGTGATTATTCTAAACTGAAAGCTTTTGGTTGTGATGCATATGCTCTAGTTCTGAAACATCAGCGTTCTAAATTAGATCCTAAATCAAAAGATATATATTTGTTGGATATGGTGATGGGACTAAGGGATACAGGTTGTGGGATCCTACTACTCACAAGATCATCATTAACAGAGATGTTAAATTTAATGAATCTTCACTTGAAAATCCAGATGTAGATGATAAATTGAAATAGGATAATGTATCTAAGCTTCAACACATTCAATTTGAAACCAGATTAGATACAGATGATAGTCCAGATGAACAAGTTTCAGATTCAGATCATGAACAAGTTTCAGATGCAGATCATGAACGTGTTTCAGATGCTGATCATGAAGAAGTTCCTACAGATAATAATCAGAAAATTATGGAAATACCAAAAACATCTTTAAGGAGGTCCACAAGAATCGAACGTCCTCCTAAATGGTATGATGATTATGTTACTTCAGTTGCTTTAATCGCTAATGATGATGAACCTTTGTGCTATCAGGAAGCTGTAGAAGGTTCTAAGAGTGATAAATGGAAAGAAGCTATGAAGGACAAGATGAAAGCATTAGACAAGAATGCCACTTGGGATCTGGTAGAACTTCCTAAAGACAGAAAAACGGTGGGATGTAAATGGGTTTACAAATTGAAAAGGGATGTTGATGATAAAGAAGACAGGTACAAAGCGAGGCTCGTCGTGAAATGTTTTTCTCAGAAAGCAGGCATTGACTTTCATGAGATATTTTCACCAGTTGTAAAAATTGTTTCAATTTGGATTGTGTTAGCATTAGTTTCTTTACTTGATTTTGAATTACAGCAACTAGATTTTAAAACACCATTTTTACATGGAGATTTAGATGAGGAGATTTACATGGAACAACAGGAAGGGTTTTTTCAAAATTGGAACAAGAAATTTGTCTACAGACTCAAGAAATCATTGTATGGTCTGAAGAAGTCGCCTCGACAGTGGTACAAGAAATTTTATTCTTTCATGATGAGTAAAAAATATATAAGAAGTGAATATGATCATTGTGTTTACTTTAAGAAAATAAGTAATGGCATGTTCATTATCTTAGTGTTGTATGTTGACGATATGCTTTTAGCAAGCAAAAGCATAACAGAGATCAATAGGTTAAAGTCTTAGATGGCTAGGACGTTTGATCGAGGAGCAGCAAGACAGATTTTGGGCATGGATATTTTTAGAGACAGGAGCAATGGTAAGTTGTGGCTATCACAAAAGAAGTATATTGAGAAAATACTCTTGAGGTTCGGTATGAACAATGTGAAGCCTGTTTCAGTCCCTTTAGCTTCCCATTTTAAGCTTTCTTCAAGTTTATGTCCTAATACAAATGAAGAAAAGGAATATATGTCTCGAATTCCATATGCCAATATAGTAGGTTGTTTGATGTATGCGATGGTTTGTACTCGACCAGATATTTCACATGCAGTTGGGGTTGTCAGCATGTATATGGCAAATCTAGGAAAATAACACTAATCAGCAGTGAAATGGGTGCTTCGATATTTGAGAGGCACAAGTGATTATTGTATCACTTATAATAGAAGTAGTGAATTTGTTTGCGGATATGTTGATTCCGATTTTCCAGGTGACTTGGATAAGAGAAGGTCAACTTCAGGATATGTCTTTACTCTTGCAGGGGGAGCTATAAGCTGGATGTCAAAGCTACAAAACATTGTTGCTTTATCCACTATAGAAGCAGAATACATAGTTGCTTCACATGCTTGCAAAGAAGTAGTTTGGTTGAAATGTTTGTTTGGTGAGTTTGGTAGGTTGCAGGACAACATCAAGTTATTTTGTGATACTCAAAGTGCAATTCACTTGGCTAAAAATCCAACCTATCATAGTAAATCAAAGCATATACCTATCAAGTACCATTTTGTAAGACAGGTTATCAGTAAAAGGGGAGTCTCTCTTGAAAAGGTGCATACAAAGGAAAACCGTGCAGACATGTTCACGAAACCAGTTTTGTTAGAGAAGCTATGATGGTGTCTAGCTTCTCTTGGATTGCAGAAAAGATAAAAAATAATAATGGAATGGGGTATCAGGCTAATTTTTATCAAGGTGGAGATTGTTGAGATTTTCTGTTCATTAAATTTGGAGAAAATCTCATGAATGTGAAAACAATAGGATTTGTTGCTAAATTAACTCCATTTATTCCTGATGAGGAGTTATTGCATCCTATATTTGTTGTGAGTGAATTTATGATTCAGTTCTCTACTCCCAGCTATAAAGATGTAAGCCCGTAGAGGATATGTCTGATGAGAAGGTGTGAGGGAAAAGAATTCCAGATGTGCAAATCTATTGTTGTAATCTCCTATTGAGTAATAAGATTGTCGATGCCTCTGTTTGGTGGACGTAGCCCAGATTGGTTGGGTGAACCACGTTAAAATCTCTATTTTTCATGGTTGAATGCTGTGTATGTCTTATTTGTTTTAAATTTCCACTGTGTTAACTCACACATAATATAGGTTTCAACAACCATTTGAGTTTATCAACGTTATGCCATATCTTTAATTCCCTCTTATAAGAGAGACACATTTTTTTTTTAAGTAAATCAAAGCATTGTTTATTATTATCTCTCTTTATCGCTAGTCTAAAATGATCAGTAATGTGAGAGCATAGGGAACTTTTACATGATTTCTCATATTCAATTCCTTGGTCATTAACATCATATGTGGTCAATTTTGGTTGACTTGATGCTCTTATAACCATTTCTGTGGTTCTCAAGTGAACAAATGAAGCACACAAACCTTTGGTGGGTAGCTTTAAACTTGAAATTGAGAAAATAATTGTTGACAAGTATGAAGGCACCATGAACAAGATAGGTGTAGTATAATTTATCATATTTGAAATGCATATGGTCAAAATGTCACAATTTAAATTATGTATAGGAATAAGTTAATTAGATTATGTATAGGAAATAGGAATATGTTAATTAGATTATGTATAGGAATAAGTTATGGGCATGACAATGTGGAAAGAATTATATTAATGGTTACGTAACTTTTTCCAATAGCCAATGTTTCCAATTATGGTGTTGTCTAGATTACATGATATATGAAGTTTTCATTTTTTTGCTTTTCAATGCAAATGTAATAAATTTGAATAACTTTGTGCATGTGAATGGTTAATTGAGATTTTGGTATGATTTAGGATGTTTACAATACAAATACAAATTCATCAAAAGAATAAATATGGTGTCCAAACAACAATGTTACTTAATTTTGGAACAAGAGGAGTGTGTAAGAAAAAAAAATTGTTTTCAATGCAAATGTAATAAATTTGAACAACTTTGTGAATGTGAGTTGTTAATTGAGATTCTAGTATGATTTACGATATTCAAAATACAAATACAAATTAATCAAAATGATAAATATGGTGTCCAAACAATGATGGTACATAATTTTGGAACAACAGGAGTGTGTAAGCAAAACTTTCAAGAACACGCGTGCATTCTCAGAAATGTTAGTGTTTTTCTTTGTTGAGATTTGTAGCTTGGGAGGTACTCCAAACCCTAGGCTACTGGGTTTTGGAGGAATGGGCACAAAAATGTGTTTGTGAGCTTAGAACCCAAGCCTATGGGCTTTGCACCCAAGCATGTGGGTGTGAACCATGACGAGGATTGATGGTTTAACCGATGGAGATGATAGAAAACCTCTAGAGAAACCAAGGGAAATGAAAATCATCCAAATCAGAGGTCTAGAAGTTGAGTTATGAATTTTTATATGTTAGAGTGTGGTTGTGAGGGCTAAAGTGTCAAGTCAACCTAGTTGGAGGAGTTTCCTTAAGGGCTAATGTAACACCCCACATGAAACATATAAATAAGAGGGAAGTGTGATCCTATTGCACACATCCAAATAGCAACACAAAGTAACTCGCATTAGGAGAAAACTATCTTTTCTTGGCCACATGTTAGAGGTAGATTCCAATAGAAGGAAAAGAGGGCTAGTGAGGTGATGAGTCTCTCTTTTGACTAAAATTTTGCCAACAACATCTTTGTTTTTTCCTTAAGAAACCTTATCATTTCCACTCATACTTGTCTTATTTACTTTAAATACAATTCTACTTGCATTTTCTTCAAGTCTTATCTTTCTGTATACAAAAGAATAGCTAAGGGGATAATTAGATAACTTATGTGTGTATATGTTTGCATAAGAACATAGTTTATATATATATGTGTGATTTGAGGAAAGGTCGGGCTACTAAATCAAGTTGGGAAGTACTTTGATCATAGGAACACATATGGTATCATATATTTTAATTATATTGACAGGGTTCCCTATGATTAATCACCTTGATGAATTTATGTTATGCTTCCAACTTATCTTATTGAAGCCTATTGGTAAAATATTTCAGTGAATCTTACATATGCAAGTCAAAAAGGTTCTGGATCCTACATATAACTTGATCATCTATGGAGTCTAATTGCATATGGGATTAGGTGGCACATTGATAGGTCGATTGATCATTTTGACTACAGTTAATCCTTCAATCATCTAGGTGGCATCCCTACAGTATTTTTCCTACTGGTTCTATGAGAATGGTTTCACTTAATAGTTAAAGTATACAACAATTTAGATTAAAGTTACAACTTGCTCATTGGTTGTGGCGGAGTAATTAAATATGGTTGGCTCATAGAAGTTTCAAACAGTTGTCAACCACTAAAGAAAGTTGAAAGTTATCTATGGGAAATTGTTTATTCACTAATGAGAAGAATGATATTGGATCCCAACAATAGACCATTGTCTCAGATTAGTTACAAGTGGAGATGCTCGCTTCCAGTGCTTATAGGAGAGATGTACCGGTTGATCCGAGAGATGTTAAGCTCATGAATCTATAAGTTAATTGATTTGTCTTTGATTCGTAGATCTTAGGTAAAATACGATGGCAATGCCAACTAAGTTCAATGTTGATTGTAACCACTTACTCTATTTATCCTTGAGGTAGTTGGCCAAGATAGGCCAGACTATGTTTTTATATTTTTGGCTTGTAATACCATGTATAAAAATGGAGTGCCTAGTGAAAAAAAAAAAATTGTTACACTTCTCTTGATCTATTGAAATACACTTTCTGTCTTGGACAATTGGCAGAGTGGTATACTTGCAATTGCAGTGTTTTAGGGTATGCTAAACTATTATGAGTAGCTAAGTTTATAGGGTGCTAACCAATCCTTGAGTTGATCCCTCTTAAGGCGTGTTCATGTGCCAAGTTTCATTGTTTTATTTTAATTGGTAGATAGCTTGTCATATTTCCAAGTCATATTGTTTATCGTATCTCCAAGTAGGATCAGTTTGATGGTAAATAATTTGTTACATTTGCTTGTTGGATTGTCACATTTATATTACTATCTCATTTACATATAATTAATTTCTAAGTTATACGAGGCCTATAATCTGTCCCTCGTCTTATGTGTGTTTGTGTGAGGTGTGGAAAATGTAGAAGTTTTAATCAATTTGTTTGAATTAAATGGATTTTCGCCATGTTTGTATTTTCTAAAGGGATTGAATATATATGTATACCTCGATACGTAATTATTAAGTATTTCATAACACTTTAATAATGCAAAAAGGCTACTTTGATATTTGTTCAAAATTTTTAATTAAAATAACCTTAATAGTAAGAAGTGATTTCATTTTTCAACAACCAATCTCTATGTGATTAGAATAGGCTATTTAATAAAGCATGAAGTATTGTCTTCTATGCATATTCAACTAAGTTCCTCATAATTTTACCTGTCTGGTCGATAATTAAATGACAAGTGTGCATTCACTCATCATAACAACAATAATACAATAAATACACTTGCCATGAGGCATCTTTATGAATGTTTTGGGAGCCAAGTTAATTTGCAGCAAGGGCGAGTAGTTTGAGGCAAGGTTGGGTTGATTTTGTGTTGATTTGTGTGGAAAATTACCTCTATCTTATAGTTTGTGGGGAATTCTCTTTTTGTAAGTGGCCAAAGGCTTGTTTGGGTATTTCAAGGGAGCCGTAAAACTAAAATGTGATTGGGAGAAGGTTTGAGTAGGTCGGAGAGGGCTACAAGTCCTAAACTAGGGTTGTTTTCTCCCTAAGACATTAGAGTATGATAATAGGAGGCGAAAGGAGGAAGGTCTTAGTTGTAGGGAGGCCTATGTGGAAATTTAGAAGGGATAACATAGACCTATGTCATGCCCTAGATAGATCATATACATTGCAGAAAAGACACATCATCTCATGAGGTATGTTTATGTAGATAACCCCGTACATAAATTACCTGCATACGAATTCTAACAATAGAAAATAAGCAATGCGAGAGCATAACACATAAAACACATATACACAGAGATTTTCCCCTGGATCCCAAAACCAGGACTACCAGCTTGATTTTTCATTATGTTCCTTTCAATGTTACACTACATATATATACATGCCAAGGCATCCAATACCATGGACAGAAAACCATCGCACCCAAAACCATGTGCGAAAAACATGCTCCAAACCATAAGTAGGTCCGCCCACCTAATATAGGGTCCCAAAAAAAATTCCACGGGGCGTTGCCCCAAACCCCATAGATGGGGCCTACTCGCCCCCATGAAACCCAGTGTGAACCCCATGTTGCACAAGCGGCGCAACGAAGGGGGGACTTCGTCGCCCCTCTAACCCCCCAGTTAACTAGGGAAGCTAGTCTTGGAAAGAATATAACACAACCCAACATTATCCCACTTGTTGTTTTCTTTCCACAGGGGGCCATAGAAGAGCTTAGTCATTTATCTAACCCTAGAATTCCCATTGTTTCTCTACACCAAGAGAAATTCTCAGAGCTCACAAATTTTGTTAATGCATCTGAAGTATTCTTCAAAGTGTCCACCTTTACCAGCAAGACCTTTTTGTCTTCTATCATATCCCTCACAAAGTGATACTGAACATCAATGTGCTTTGTCTTTGAATGATAAGGAAGGTTCTTTGCCAAGAAAATTGCACTTTGGCTGCCACAGTCTATCCTTATAGCTCCTTGCACTAACCCCATACTTGAACACAATCTCTGCAACCAAACTGCTTCCTTGCTCGCATGAGTGGCTGCCATGTATTCTACCTCTGTAGTTGATAGTGCCACTACATATTGTTTCTTACTCATCCAAATGACTACACCTCCAAATAGGTTAAACACATACCCACTTGTAGATCTTCTCTGATCCAAATCTCCAGCCCAGTTTGCACTAACAAAGCCACGAATATCAAACACTCTATCCAATATTGGTCTTCCTTGGTAGTAAAAACCATAATCACTAATGCCACACAAATACCTGAAAAACCCCCTTCATTGTTGTTCAATGCTCCTTCTCTGGTATTTACATAAACCTGCTCAATACTCCAACTGCATGTGCAATGTCTGGTTTAGTACAAACCATTGCATACATCAAGCTACCAACGCACTTGCATATGGAACATGGGACATGTCCTCTTCCTCTTCTTGTGTCATGGGACACTTTTCAGCAGATAACTTCACACCTATAGGAAAAGGAACCTTGACCGGTTTACTATCCTGCATATTAAACCTCTGCAATATTGTCTCGACATACTTCCTCTCGTTTAACCAGAGCTTCCTCTTTGCATGATCTCTTTTAATTTCCATGCCCAAAATATAGTTTTTACCACCGAGATCTTTCATGTCGAATTTGGAGGACAATTGGGTCTTCAAATCTTGGATAATTTTTTTGTCATTTCCAATGAGCAACATGTAATCCACATATAAGACCAGATAAATAACATGGTCACCAATTAATTTAAAGTACATACAAGATCTTCTTTGCTTCTGGTGAAGCCAAGTCCCCGTATAAATGTATCAAATTTCTGATACCACATCCTTGGTGACTGTTTTAGCCCATAGAGAGACTTCTTTAACTTGCATACTAGTTCTTTCTTACCCTTCACCGCAAATCCTTCAGGTTTCTTCATGTAGATCTCCTCTTCCAGATCTCCATGAAGAAATGATGTCTTTACATCCATCTGTTCTACCTCAAAAAAAGAAAAAGAAAAAAAAAAGCAACAAGAGATAAAAGTAATCTAATAGAAGCTACCTTGGCAACAAGAGGAAAAATATCACCAAAATCAATACCTGACACTTGGGAATAACCTTTTGCTACCAACTGATCTTTATATTTCTCCACATTTCCTTCTCCATTTGTCTTCTTCTTGAACACCCATTTGTTGCCAATGGGTTTCCTTCCATCCGGCAACTCCACCAGATCCCAAGCCTCATTTTTGTGCAAAGATGTCGTTTCATCAACCATGGCCTCTTTCCAAATTTTTCCATCCTCTAAATCTACTGCTTCCTTCATAGTTTTAAAATCAACATTAGTAATAGATAAAGCAAAATTTGAATAGAAATCAGAAGGACTATACCTTTCTAGTTACCTTCTTTCTCGAACTGATCTTCTCACAACCGAAGTTTGTGGCTCTTCATCTTTTGATTCCTCTTTTGCTGTGGAGTTTGATTCTTCCTCCTTTAGCTCAAACTCTATCTTCTCGGGTTTCTTTGATGGGACTTCATGTTTAATAACATCTTTCACCTCTCTAAACACCATATCTTGGCTATACACAACCTTCCTTGTTACAGGGTTCCAAATCTTATAACCCTTTAAACCATCCTTCTACCCAATAAAGATGCAACTTTCATATTTACTATCCAACTTTGTTCTTTTCTTCTTTCAAACATGTACATATGCATCACATCCAAATACCCTCAGATATGAAAGAGAGGGTTTCTTACCATTCCATAGCTCTTGTGGAATCTTATCCTCCAACACTGATGAAGGTGATCTACTGACCAAGTAACATGATGTCTCCACCGCCTCTGCCCAGAATTCTTGTCCTAACTTGGCACCACTAAGCATGCTTCTTACCCTTTCCAACAACGTCTTGTTCATTCATTCTACAACTCCATTTTGCTCAGGTTTGTATGGAGTAGTCTTCTGTCGTGCTATACCACACTTCTTACAGAATTCTTCAAATTCCTTACTGCAAAACTCTCCACCATTATCTATCCTCAACACCTTTATTTTCTTCTCTGTTTGGTTTTCCACTAGAGCCTTAAATTCTTTAAACCTTTCAAAGGCTTCAGATTTATTCTTGAGGAAATATATCCATGTATTCCTTGAGAAGTCATCTATAAATGATACATAGTACACAGAGTTACCCAGTGATGGAACCTTCATAGGTCCAAACACATCACTGTGCACAAGCTCTAATATTTGTTTTGCCCTCTTACCACTAGAGGGGAAACTCACTCAATTATGCTTCCCATATACAAAATTTTCACATAAATCAAAATACAGAGAGCTATTAGTCATACCTTCTACCATACCCTTACCATGAAGTATTCGAAGGCTAAAGCCTTTGATGCCACAACATGGTCTTTTCTCCATAGACCACTAGATTTTCTGCTCCACTTTCAGAAACCACATAACTATTGCACCCATCAAAAATAGTGCTACATTGTATCTTGTACAGAGTTCCAATCGGAACTCCGTGTATCAATACCAGTGCTCCCTAAACCATATTGCAGGTATCTTTCTCAAACACTGTTTTTACACCTGGATCATCCAGTTTGCTTACAGAAATCAGATTTCTAGCCAATGCAGGAATATGCAGAACACCCAAAATTGTTCTAACCCTTCCACCTTGTAAACTTAACTTTACTTTTCCGCAAGCGACAATTCTAGCCTTCCTATGATCCCCTAAGAAGACATCACGACCATCATATTTCTCATACTCATAGAACCACTCTCTATGGGGAGTGAAGTGAAAGGATGCAGCCGATTCAATCAACCATGCCTCATGATCTACATGTGTACTTGAGTAATCCAAGTACACATCGCCACCTTCATCTGAGGTGGTTTTTGCTTCTACAAAAAGAGCATCATCAGATCCCTTTCCTTTCTCAGGAGCTTGAGATTTACAGTCCCTTTTGTAGTGCCCTTCCTTTCCGCATTTCCAGCACACCACCTTTACAGGTTTTCCTAGAGATTTAGATCTCCCTCTAGATTTAGATCTCCCACTTGATGACTTATTTTTGTTTTTTTTCTGGGACCGTCCTCATACAGACAAGGAATCACTATTCTGGCTCTCCATATTTTTCCATCTCATCTCCTCCGTCAACAAGGATGATACTATTTCATCGAACTACAAGGCAGCTACATTGATACCTATTGCAATAACCAGACTATCCCACGAATCTAGTAGAGAACACAAAAAACTAATGCACTTATCTTCATCTGAAATTTTAATATCAACAGACAATAACTTACTTACCACATTATTAAATGCATTCAAATTCTCTGTCACCAAGTCTCCATCTTTCATCCTCAGGTTATACAGCTTTTTCCATAAAAGTAGTTTATTCACCAAAGACTTAGATTGGCACAAAGTCCCTAACTTGTCTCACAAATATTTCGCCGTAGCTTCCCCTGATACATTCAACAATACTGATGTTGGGAAAAATTAATTGTTTAATAAACGAATAAAACAACTAATCACCTAGATATTAATTATCAACTGAGAAGTGTATTTTTATTTCAAGGCAATCTACAAAATATATGCATAACAATACCAACAGCTAACACTAGTTCTATATGATGTTCTATACTATCAAGCTCATTCAACAAGAAATAAAATGTATGACTTGAATAATAAAACTAAAATTGAAAAGAAGAAAGTAAATGACAAGAAAAACAATTATGCTAATCACACAACTAGAATCATTGCTAGATTAAACCACACATTGCTGAATTGGAATTTTAATTTATTGCACTCAACATAATTCAATTGCTAATCTAGAGAAACAAATTAAATGAAATCTAGAAATTGGATGAAATAACAAATCTAGAAAATGCAGCAAACAAAAAATCAGTTAAAAGAAAGGAAATCTACTTTAAGGAACAACGATTGAAATTCAAAGAAATAAGCACACATATAAACTATTGTAGATGTTCAAGGAAGCCCCTCATCTAAGGTAGTGGGCCCAACTTCCCAAGACTCAGTTCTGCCTTGAGAAATAACTCAGATCAGATTACAAATAATGGATGTATAATTCAATGGATAAATTCCTTCATTAAAACATTTGAGAGAAATAATTATAGCATAATAAAGCTCTTATCTTTGCCTCAAATTCAACAATTGTTCATCCTCTCATCTCTCATCTCTTATCTCTTCTCCTACATCCTATCTGACAATTTTCCATCTCCTATCTCTTAATCATCTCCTAGTTATCCTCTAATTCTCCTCCTATTCTCTTCATATTCTCCTCTCCTCTTTGATCTCTGTTTTCATTTAAATACATAGAGAGCAAAAAGAAGTTACAACAAAGTTGATTACAAAATGATTTAAATTACAAATTTTGATTGTACGAAACAAATTGATCAGCAACATCATATCTGAAATATCTTTCCATCAACATTCAACAGGAATAAGTCAAATTTGGTACTGCAATTGGAAGAATTTGGAAAACGGACGCAACAACAAATCTGAGAAAATTGTCTTCAAAGAACCTTCCTTTTCTCTTAATAAAGACCGAATTTTGGTAAACAACACACACTAAAGCTAATTCGGTCCTTTCCGGACAAAACCCATGTTAAGGATTTTCTAGTTTCTCCTTCATTTGCCCAAAACGTCCAATGCAAAAGTTTCACTTCTTATTCCAGTGAATTTATGAGTTGGAATATTTAATTATGAGTTGGAGATCAAATTTGCAATCTGAAAAATATATTGGAGGCTAAAATCATGAGTGATGTTACAAAAAATACATTAATAAACCATCATTGGTAAAATCATGCATAATAATCATCAATTTATTAAAAATAAAAGAGAAAAATAGTATTTATCCATAAGAGAATAAATAATTATAAATTAGAATTATATGATAATTTATGATAAATGATGTGATAAATAAGGGTAGAAATGGATGAAATAGGCGTCAAAAAGTGATAATAATAATGAAAAATTAGCAGACCAACAACTGAATCTGAGACACACAATCGTATTGTGCTCTTTGCGTTCTGATCCAACTTCTTCCATTGTTCATTGGACACTCCCGTTGTTTTAGTACCCGGATCTACCTCGATCCACTAATATTTATCCACCAACAGATCCTCCATCTTGAGTTTCCATAACTCAAAACTCCGACCATTAAATTTCTTGATCTCTATCTTTCCACTGCTCGCCATCTTCTTTCACCACCAGAATCATTCCCGCAGATCTCCCACTGAACAGGGTCTACCACAGGCCCGAGCGAAACCCCTCAACAACAAAGGCATCCCCTTGAAGCCAAAATAACTCTAATACCAAATGTAGGTTTTAACCCCGTAGAGAAATTACTTTCATACAAATTCTAAGAACAGAAAATAAACAATGCAAGAGCATAACACACAAAACACATATACACAGAGATTTCCCCTGGATCCCAAAACCGGGACTACCAGCTTGATTTTTTGTTATGTTCCTTTCAATGTTACAATACATATATATACCTGCTGAAGCATCCAATACCATGGACAGAAAACCATTGCGACCAAAACCATGCACGAAACCATAGGTAGGTCTGCCCACCTAATATAGGGTCCCAAAAAGATTTCCCCGGGGCGTTGCCCCAGACCTTGTAGAGGGGGCTACCCAGCCCCCTCAAACCCCTTGTGACCCCCCACTACGCAATCGGTGCAACGAAGTGGGGGCTCTGCCACCCCTCTAACCCCCCAATTAACTAGGGTAGCTAGTTGTGGAAAGAATATAACACAACCCAACAATTTATGATGTTTTGTAGTTGAATTATTGCCAAGTTTTAGGCCCTAGTTTAGATTAGATTGGATGGAGGTCCTAGTTGTAAAATGACATGTACATCATATACGAAAATAAAATTAGCAATTGCACGTATACCAATGTCAAGAAAAGAAACATTTTGTTGCAAGACAGTTGGTCATCTTCTTGAGTTGATAATTTTCTAGTGGATTTAGTGTCCAGGTTGGACAGTTTGTGGAGAATTGTTAGCAGCCAAGAGGAAGGGTAATTAGAATGGTTTGATACCCTAACTAGTGAGAAGATGCTACAATAGAAAAGTATGTATTTCTGATGTTTTTTTCTTGTATTGGACACTCATGGACTATTAGAGTGCAACGTGAGAATAGACCAAGTTGGCCCTAAGTGAAATGACCTAAGAAGGAATTTAAGCCTACTAGAAGTGGCAGAAGTAGAGCATCCTAAAGAACAATTTGTGGAGGATAGTAGAGGCTTGCTCCAAGACCTAAGGTACAAGTCTCTTAGTGGAATAAGGGATTATTAGAAGTCACAAAAAAAGCTCATAGGTCTAATCATCTAGGAGTAGTTTGTAGCCCTAGAATTGCCTTGTGGAGAAGGACATCTTCAGTATATGTTGGGAAGTACTCCATGCCCTAAGTTGATTATTGGAGAAGGAAATTTGAAAGTGATAATTAGATGCCCTACGACCCTAAGTTTGTCTTCATCGAGAAGCATAGGAAGGCACTAGAGGGAAGAAAGTCCCAAAAGAGCTGAGGAGCAGCAGTAGGTAGTTGAGAGTTGTTCACAAACATATTTTTGAACAATTAAATGGGAGTCTCAATGTGTTGATGCACTGAATAAATAACGCTAAACTAGAGAGAAGGTGAAGCCAAGTTCAGTTATCTAATGGAGTTGGTTCATTCATAAAGGTATATTGGAGTTGTTGTAGACAGGGAGCTGAAGGACTGGTCCTATGTGTACAAGGTACGACCAAGGCAGGTGTGAGGATCTCTACATCAATTAGATTATCAAAGTACTTCGTTTAGGGTAGATTTGTTGTCAAAGGACTGACACCAAGCCCTGGTTGTTTTTTGCCTTGTATAAATGAATGTACGAGGACCGTTATCCCTATTACGGGAGCCATAGATAGTTGTATTTTTAGTGTGATTAATATAATGAAGTTGGGTTGTTGTATAAATTTGTAAAAAGTTGTTTATATTTGTGATAATGTTTATTTACTATTTTATATTATTCCACTATGAAAATTAGTCTTATTGTGATACTTATATTGGTAGCGTCAGTGATTTAAGATTCTATCCCAGCCTCCAATATCGTGGAAAAACAACATCCTCTTTATTTAGGCTTCGTCATTGTTGAAGTGTTGGTGAAAGCTAATGATGGTCTCTAGACACATTAGTGGAAATGCAAACTTCAAAAAAACAATAATAGGTGAAAACAAAGGAAAGATTACGGGTACTTATGCAATGAATTTGAAGATGGTGTAAAAATATTAAATGTAGATAAATGAATTACCTTTACGAATATATATTATTTTTATTTATAGAAATTATTCCTATGTCATCTTGGATTTTCCTACCATCAGAATGTTGTTTTTCATACAAAATATAATATATATGTTTATGTCACTATAGCCTTTGAGTTCCTGAATGATGGAATCTTGCTACAAAAATGGGTAGAGTTGTAGAGAACATAGTGTCCATGTGCACAACTATTTTTTTCAAAATTTGTAATCTTTAACTTTATAATTTTTTAAATTATGAAAGTCATTATATCTTTGAAACTATGAGGTCTTCGATTAGTAAAATCTAAAATGGTCTTAATATTACTAGACCATTTGTTTTCCCTTTAATTGTAGGTATTAATTTCCTCCAATGCACTATATATTTTTTCCTCAAATGGTTAAAAGCCAAAAAAAGGTGTAATGGAAATAAACAACAAATGCATTTTAAGATTTTGATATATGTCAAGAGAAAAATGTATTAGAAATAGTAAACACTATTAGCATTTTTTTAAATTAAATATTTAGAATATCCACAATTGACTATAAATGTGTATTTAGTTTCATGGATAATGAGGTTTTCTAGCCTATAGAAAAATAATTTCAATGATAGAGATATATACACATTTTCTCAAATTTTGATATTTTTATGTATTTATAGCTTAAACTGCCACTCGGGTGATCATGAGCCTATATCCTACACTCATAATGCATGCATGCTTCCCACTAAAAAAAAAATCAAACAATTATATGTGCATTCCTAACACTAAAAACATATACATGTTCCTCATAATAAAAAAAAAAGTGCACATTAGTAGTGGTAGGAATGTATACGTATTCTTGTAGCTAGGGAATTTAACACATGGGAAGTGTTTGAGGCTGGGTTGGGAAAAGGGGGAGGGGATGGATAGAGGGTACAAGGGGGATAAATAGAGGGGGGGGGTGGGGGGGGGAAGGGGGGAGAATGAGTGGGTGAGTGAGGGGAGAGGGGGAGAGAGATTATGTGTGAGTTAGAGTTGAAAAGTGAGAGAAGTAGGGAAATAGGGTGGGGAAAGGACAATGGGGAGATGGTTGTGGGAAACATAGAGAAGAGGAAGGATACAAATTTTCAGGGGCTTTTTGTTAAGGAAGGATTGAGGGAGTGAGAGAGACAGAAGGAGGAGAGGGAGGGAAGAGAGAAAGAGAAAGGGAGAGGGAGGAGAGAGAGTGTGTGAGTAAGTGAGAGGTTGGGGGCTTGAGAAAGAGAGGAGAGGGTGAATATTAAGTAAAAGTGACATAGAGAGATGATGTGGGGTGGGGAAGATAATAAGAGGTTTGAGGGGATGAGGAAGAAAGAGTGACAAAGAAAGGGATAGGGAAGGATAAAGAGAGGGAAAAGGGAGAGAGAGAGGGTGGGTTTGTAAAGTTGGGACTGAGGTAGTGAGCTAAGAAAGGAAGGAGGGATAGAGAAATAAAGGAAGGGGGGAGGAAATGTAAGAGGTATATAATGGGAGGAGAGAGGGAGGGAGATAGAGATAGAGTTCAGGAGGAATAGATAGGGTGGTATGTGGAGGAATGGAAAGAATGTGAGAGGTAGAGAGAGAGAGAAATATAGAGGGATAAGGGAGAGAGAGAGAGAGAGAGAGAGAGAGAGGGGGGATAGGGAGGGAGAGAAGGAGAGAAGGAGAGAAGGAGAGAGGGATAGATAGAGAGAAGGGAGGTGATAGAGCCACACAAAAAGAGAGAAATATAGAGAGGGGAAGAGAGAGAGAGAGAGGGAGGGAGATAGGGATGGAGCTAGATATATAGATATATGGAGATATTTGAGGAGAGAGAGGGAAGAGGAGGGAGATAGGGATGGAAGAATAGAGATATGGAGAGATATAGAGAGCTGGAGAAGGAGGGGGATAGTATTGGGGGATAAATAGAGAGATAGAGTGAGGGGAGAGTATTTGGGGGATAAATAGAGAGATAGAGTGAGGGGGAGAGGAGAGATGGAGGGAGGTGAGAGAGGAGGAAATAGTGGGGGGAGGAATTGTAATGAGGGATAGGTGGAGTAAAGGAGAGAGAGAGAAAAAAAAAGTTGAAAGTGGTGTGTTGAGAAGGAGGGACTGAGGGAGCAAGGGAGGGATTGAGAAAGAGAGGAGAGGAGAGTGAGGGGGTGGTAGTTAGGGAGGGATGGAGAGAAGGAGATAGGGAAGGAGATAAAGATAATGTTGTAGGGGAGAGAGAGTGAGCGATATAGGGGGTGAAGACTTGAGTAAGAGGAAGAAGGAGAAAGAGGGAGGGAGAAAGACACAAATAGATATGGATAGAGAGTGGGGAAGTGAGAGGAGATAGAGAAGGAGAGATACACAAATATATATGGAGAAAGAGTGGGGCAGAGAGAGGAGAGAGGGAGGGAAATAGAGATGAAGCCTAAGGGGGGAAGAGGGAAGAAGGAGGGGATTTGAAGAGATAGAGAGAGTGAAAAGGAAGAGATAGAGAGAGGGAGTAATGGATTGAGGAAGAGAGGAGAGAAACAAGGCAGAGAGAGAAGGGGAGAGAGAGAGTGGGGTTGAGAGAGGGAGTGAAGAAAGGGGTGATGGAGGAGAGAGATAGGAAGAGATGTGGAGAGAGAGACAGGTAGATATGGATAGATCATATGTGGGGGTTTGAGAAAAATATATCTAGAATAAGAGATGCAATGACAAATAGATAGGGCTAGATGGGGAGAGAGAATGAAGAAGAGTGAGATAGAGAGGGGGGAGAGAGATATGGGGAAGATAGAGATACATATAGTGAGAGATTGAAGGAAAGAGAGAGAGGCAGAAAAGGGAGATAGATTTGAATATGGAGGGGAGATATAGTGAAGATGAGAGAGAGGCAAATACAAATGTATATATAGAGAAATGGAGAGTGTGGGGCACGAGAAAGAGAGAAAAGGAGAAAGGGAAGTAGGAGAGGGAGAAGGAGGGGAGGTAGATAGAGATGGCGTTAAAGTGGAGACATAGACATAGAGAGGGCGAGAGAGAGAGTGAAAACAATAGAGAGGTAGAGAGGGATGAAGAGAGAGAGAGAGGGAGAGAGAGAGAGGAAGAATAAGAGGTGAAGGGAGATGAAGACTAAGATAGAGGAAGGGAGTATAGAGCGAGAGGAAGAGATGAAGTGAAGGAAAGATGAGAAAGGAAGGAAGGAGAGAGAGAAAGAGAGAGAGAGAGAGAGAGGGAGGGGGTGTAGATAATGGGGGTGAGGGGAAACATAGGAGATAGAGGAAGAGACAGACAGATATCGAAAAATATGAAGATAGTGGGGAGTTGAGACAAAGAGACAAAGAAGGAGGGAAGGTGTAAGACATAGAGATCTTGTGGAGGGATTGAGAGGCAATAAGAGAGATATGGAGAGAGAGAGAGAGAGAGAGATAGAGAGAGAGAGAGAGAGAGATAGAGAGAGAGAGAGAGAGAGAGAGAGAGAGAGAGAGTCATGGGGGAGAGAGGGAGACAAATAATGAGGGAGTGAGGGGTAGACACGGAGAAGAGGGGGTGAGGAAGATGGAGACAAATATGGATGGAATAGAGAGAGGGAAGAAGAGAAATAAATATAGAAAATATAAATGTGGAGATAGAGAGAAAGAATTAGAGAGGGAGGGACGAGAGAGCAGAGGAGGGGAGGAAAATAGAGACAAAACTAGAGGCAAAGTAAAGGGGGAGAGAGAGAGAGAAGGAGAGATGAAGGGAGATAGAGATAGAGTTGGAGGGGGACATAGAAGGAGTGAAGAAGATATATATAAAAAGGGAAGAAGAGAGAGAGTTGGTGAGAGATAGTGATGATGGAGAGATAGAGAGAGAGATATATATATAAAGAGAGAGTAGAGAGGGAGGAGAGATATAAGAAAAGAAGGAGAGATGGAGAGAAAATGGTGAGGGGGAGGGGGGGAGGAAGAAGGGAAAGGAGGAGTAGAGGGACAAAGATACAAATATGGAGGGGAAGATAGATGGGGAGAGAGTGGGAAGAAGAATAGAGAGAGTGAGAGGAGTAGAGATAAGGAGAGAGGGAGGGAGATATATATGATGTTGGAGGGGGGAGAGAGGAGGGAAGAAGAAGAGATAAATAAAAGCAGAAGAAGAGGGAGAGGTGGAGAGAGAGAGAGAGAGTAACGATGGAGAGATAGATAAAGAGAGAGATTAAGGGAGGGAGGAGAGAAATAAGGAAAGAAGAAGAGAGGGACAGAAGGTGGAGAGGAGGATGGGGGAAGGGAGGGACAAATATATATATATATATATATATATAGAGAGAGAGAGAGAGAGAGAGAGAGAGAGAGAGAGAGGGGGGGGGGGGGATAGCTAGAGGGGGAGAGAGTGGGAATAAAATAGAGATATAGAGAGGTAACAAGAGAGAGGGGTGTAGATAGAGAGTGAGGTAGATGGAGAGAGGTATGGAGGGAGTGCGGGGGAAGGGGAAATATTCAAAGGGTAGGAGAGTTGAATACTAAGAGAGAAGGGGGGGAACAAATAGAGAGAGAGTGAGGAAGAAAAGAGAGAGGCAGTGAGCAAGAGAGGATAGAGGATGATAGGCCTTAAGAACTAGAAATGGGTATATAATTTATTTTATTGAACTTGTAAGAGACAATCGTGAGGGGTCTATTTTTTTTGGAGATTCTATGTGAGTGGCCTCAAAGAAGCAATTGATGCATCAATTTCAACATTGGGATTTCTTTGTTCTAGGTTGGGGTTTGGTTGTTCTAAGTTAGGGTTTATTAATGGAGGGTTTGGGTTCTCACTATGCTCCATGTTAACCAAGTCTACTACAATTCAATATGTTGTTTATGTTTATGGCATCATTTAGCCTTTCATTTTTTAATTTTAAACCAAATTTTCCAAAATAAACATGAAAAAAAAAGCAAATAAAGAAATTCCCTTAGAATGCTTACATGGAATTGAAAGAAGATCTAATTCATTAAATAAATGCTCGATGTAGACCAAGGATGAAATATTTGGATCAATAACAACAAAAAACATGGTCTAAAATGGTTAAAAACATTTTTCATGGTTGTGTAAATCTATGTATAGCTAGGAACATGTGCACAATCCTAAGGCATACCTACCTAGCATCGTAGCTAGCATCTTGGTTGGTATACTAGGGATTCTCAAGCCTTGACACCTAGGAATGTTTGCATAGTCCTAAGATATTGGACACATTCATATGGGTGCATGTTATTGATGCCCCCATTGCCTCTTTTAAGGCCAACATTATCATGGAATCACCCTGAACCTCCACATCAGGTTTTTGACTTGGTCTAAAAATGTGCATGAAATATTTTTTAAATACCATGCACATATTATTTTAATACATGTGTGCCCTTAAAAATAATGTGTGCATGTACTTTTGTGCATTAAAAATAAGCCGCATTTCCTTATTTACCCCACCATGATTTTCCCATCCACTGACCAACTGTCAATAAAAATAGAATGTGTATGTTCTTGTTAAAGGCTCTCAACCACCATGGCTTCAATGGTTCCCTCGTTACAAGGAATTAATCTTTATTTTTTTCTAATTTTTTTATGAAATAAAAAAGTCTAAGTATTTCTTTTTTTTTCTTCTCTCACGGTTGTGCTTTCCAACCTTTATTTGCTACTCTATGCCACTACCATCATTCCTGCTAATTGAAATAATCCTAGACCCAAGTAATCCCAAATAGTTCAACAAATAATATATGCAATTGAAATGATCCTTGAATCAAATGTTATAATTTAGTAGCTCTATCTAGAATGGGTTTTTGAATTGAATTTTTTAATGAAGGTATACATGCAAATAGACAATAGTTACCATTGCACAACATGTGAAAGTGACACGAAAAAATGTGCATTCTTTCCTCACAAATGCACACACATATTTGGAGAAACATGCATGTTTTCCTAAGATTAACAACCACCAACCTTCCTCCTTCAAACTTTTCACATGCGGTGGACCTTTGAAGGATTGCACATGAATTTTGGAACATGTTAATCCTCTCTTGATTTTACTTCTCCTCCTCTCTTTTCCCCTTTCTCTCCCATTTCTCCTATCTTTATATCCTCCCCATGGATGGTCCTTGAAACGTAGATGATCCTATATATAAAAATGTTTATCCATAAGAAATTATCTTATTAAAAAATTATAAGTATATCCAGAAGTCATATACTTCTAAAATTGAATTCCTTCTTACCTTGTTTGGTATGAATTTTTCATCCATTATGTTCTATAATCCCTATTTGAGCACTATCTTTTCAAAGTCCTCAATCACCAATTTTTTACCGACCATTCCTTTAATAATTTCTTCACTCATAGTTGTGCTTTCCAGCCTTTATTTACTACTCTATGCCACTCCCATCATTTCTCTTGAAAACAAAAATAATGATAGACAATTCAACAAATAATATGGTGTGATTGAAATGATCCTCAAACCAAACATTGAAATTTAATATCTCTATCTAGAATAAGCATTCAAATCAAATATACCATTCAAGAAAGTCTACATGCAAACATACAACTCTTAGCATTGAAGAACACCTGTCAATGATTTGTACAAACATATATGCATTCCTAACAAAATAACACAAAAATTCTAAAGGACACTTATGCACTATGACAAATCCCTATAATTAGCTCATTTTTTTGCTTCCAAGAACTATTTTAATGTATTTTTCTCCATTTTCTTGAAAGCGACGGCGCTATTTATGAAGATGACACTATTTTTGGAATTTTTTGCACCTACCAAAACATTTGGGTGCTAAATTAGGAAATAATATCTTTAGAAATAGTGCCAGAAATAGAATTGAAACTAGAGCCAAAAATAGCACCATAAATAGTGCCATAAATTTCCCCAGAAATAGCACTAGTTATAGCGTCGAGTTTAGCTCCTTTTTTAGCTCGCTTTTTGGCATCAAATGTGCCTAAATAGTTAATTAGTTGACATGTTTGGGGTTAAGTGGATAGGGATTTGTGGATTATTGGGTTTAGGGATTTAGGGTACAAGGATTAAGGGTTAAGGGTTTAATGGTTAGTTTTTAAGGGCTTAAGGGTCAAGAGCTAAGGGATTTGGTGCTTATGAGTTAGTTAATTCAATGTTTAATAGCTTAGGGATTACGAGTTAAGAGATTAATGTTTAAGTCATTCTTAAGGCATAGGGGTTTATGGATTAAGGGATTAGGGCTTGAGTGTTTAAGGGTCGATGGCTTAGGGGTTAGGGGATTTAGGGATTTTTCATTAAGGGATTAGTGATTAAATAGGGTTGATGGATTAAGCATACTTTAGGAATTAGTGATTAAGGATTTAAAGGTCAGTGCATGATTAGGGGTTAGGGGATTTAGGGCTTTATGAGAACTCTTGAAATGTAATGGAACATCTTCCAACATTCCCATCACTAATTTCATCCACGGATGATGCACAGTGAATAGTGAATGGGGACAAAATTGGCGTTTCTTCAAATTATTCTTGTATGAGTCGAAATTTGACATGGTTAGACTAGGCACATGCCTTGATACTATGTGAGGGTTTGAAGAATCAAGAATGCTTTGTGTCTCTACATAATCTTTGATATAGTCCACATTTAATAAGAATTCATCATGCAATCTCATTTTTATCATTCATCATTCCCATCTATGGAGTCTTTGTCAAAATTCTCTTGAAATGTCATGGAACGTCTTCCAACACGCCCACTGGCAATGTCATCCATCGATGTCACACGATGAGTAGTGAATGGGGCCAACCTTAAAATTTCTTACAAATTTTCCTATCTGCATCAAAATATGACATGGTTAGAGTAAACACATGCCTTCATCACATGCGATGGTTTCAAGAATCAAGAATGCATGACATCCTCACATAATATTTGAGATCATCCATGTTTTCATCAACATTCATCATGTAGTCTCATTGTCATCATTCCTTTTTCGTATCTATGGAATATTTTTTGAAACTCTCTTGAAATGTCAATATGGAATGTCTTCCAAGATGCCCATCACCAATGTACAACCATTAAAATTTCTTCAAATTGTTCTTGTATGGGTCTAAATTTGGCATGGTTAGAATATGCACATACCTTGATTGTATGCGATGGTTTCAAGACTCAAGGATGTGTGATATCCCCATGTAATCCATGATATCATCAATGTTTGCATCAACTTTCATCATGCAGTCTAATTGTCATTATTCCACATTCCCATATATGGAATATTTGTCGAAACTCTCTTCAAATGTAATGGAATGTCTTCCAACATGCCCATAACCAATTTGATCCACCAATGTCGCACAATGAGTAGTGAATGGGGCTAATGTTTAGATTTAGTGTGTATGGGGATTAAGGACTGTGGGTTAGTTATTAAGGTTTATAAGGGATAAGGATAAGGTTTATAAGGTCACATAATTGGGTTTATTAGGATTTATATATGTTTGGGGCTATGGGATAGAGGGATTAAGGATTATGTGGGTTAGAAACTGGGGGTTTTTAATTATGTGTTAGTGTTTATTAGGGTTATTCTTTAAAGGTTAAGGTTTTTTTTAAGGGCTTATAAGGTGAGGATTTATAGGGGTTGGGAGATTTCATAGTGTTAAAGATTATAAGTTAATATAGTAGTTATCAGCTAGAGTGGATTTAATAACTTAGGAATTTTGGTTATTAATTCCAAGTCCAAAGGATATATGCGAGTCAGAATTGGTAGGTGTTACGGGTTATAGGGGCTTGGGATTATAGTTTTTATGTGCTATACAATTTAGGGGTGATAAGGCTTGGACATTGTTGGGTCACAAAATTGTCATTTTTTTCGTAACTATTTTCCTCTTTTGTCTATCCCTTTTTAACCAATAGGACCATGTCTTATTATGTAACAACCCTTATTCACCTAAGTATGTCCTTTTTCACTTACCTCTTTCTTGGTCCAATTATACTTATAATTTTACATTAGAACTATTTTCTTATGTTTTTTTTATCATAAAACTAATGTATGCGTTGGTTCAGATTTGGATGATTTTTCAAAGCTTGTTGTTACAAGAGTACATTTAAGTTCCTTTACCGATTTGGATTAATTAAGGTTACAAGAGTTGTTGTCATTACCACATAATTACACGTACAATTTCCTAAGCACGTGTTTCCTTTCCCACACCTTTCCTAATCATACTAGATCTAGGATATCCAATTATTCGTCCAATTAATACATACCTCACCTTTCCATAATACTCCATGATTAGACCATTCTGACACCATTACATTTTACAATTAAATCGATGTAATAGTTGTCATTAGTACCAATATTCCTTCATCATTATTACTTTTTTTCTTTATTATTCGTGTTGTTACAACCAAAGATTAGTGCGATTGTTCAGAAACTTCTTTTGATTTAAAATTTTCGAATTGATAATAATTAGGATTAACCGTCGATAATTCCAAGACCTTGCCATTCTCCCCTAAGAAAGCATCTAAGTGCATTGAAGCAACTTTATAACATGTTCCTAACATTGTTGAGTAGTGTGGTTGTGAGCAGTTATAGGTCGAGCGATAGTTAGACATTAATCTAACTCTGTTAAATTGTTATTACAACATCTGGAAGCACTGGAATTTTTTTAAAGGTTTCAATGGCTGAGTTATTTGGAAAAATTATAGGGTTTCAGTGATTTGGTCATTTTATAATTTTCCCAAGCCTTAGTTGAAAAACACTTTGGGGTAGGGGCTTCAAAATTTTTGTTACATAAGAAGTTATCACAGAACTGACATGGCTACCTAGGATAGGAAATGCTAGTTCTCAATGAAGGTGGTCAATCCTAAAGCTAAGGCCATATTCTTATAGGAGGGAGAAGAATTGATGCCCAAGCACAGGGATTTTGATAGAACATATCTTCATCGCCCTTATGAATATGTATCCTCTTCATCCATGTTAGGGTAATATATTATAGGAATCTTAGTTATTTATGTCTTACTATTCATTTGAGGCTATTTTTGTAAATATCAGTTTTGGATTCATGAGTGATATCATCTAAAAGGTCTATTTTCTAAAATCCAAAGTGTAATGTCATGAAGGATTATCATTAAAAGTGTAATCATGAGGAGTCCTTACGTCATCATGGAAGAGTATAGTGGTCATGTCATGAAAAATCCGGTCATCATCAGTTAGTTAGTTGATCCATGTCAGTTATGCGAATCTATGGTCAGTCATGTCATGTTGTCATCATTACAAAAAAATCACTTATCTATTTTTGATATCAAGAAGTAAGTAATCATTGTCCTAAAGAAAATATTAGAAAAATATGAAATTCCTAAATGTGCTTCCTCACCCTCATCTCTCTCATTCGAAACAAATGCTCTGAAACACTTGGAAGGTCAAAAGGAAGAGTGTTGCATATCTGCAAGTTCAAGTTGTTGTGAAAGTTGAAAACTGCTGTGAAAGTTAGAATATGCAGCGAAAGTTTGAATCTGTTGCGCAACTAAGGAACCCATTGCACATCTCAAGAAATCATAAGGTGGGTGGAAATGTGTGGCTTGAATACTACATATCTCTATTTGGAACTTCAGTTGAGTATCATTGATCAACCCCTTGTTTGGTTGTCTCTCTCAAAGAACCCTAGTCAAAGGTGCTACGAAAGTTGTTGTGAATCTAATAAAAAAGGGAGATATTTTTCTAGAGGCTTAATTTTAATTTTGGAGTTTTTTAATAGGTTCATAATCTTCATAGGGACATTCCAATATGACACATCAATTTCATTTTGTCAGAGATAGGATGCAAGTATACAGAACTTGGAATGCTACACAAGTTGTTGCAAAATTGTTAGAAGCATTAGGGTTTAATTCAAAATCAATTTTTTGGCATTATTTTTGTGTGTGGGAACTTAAAAAAAGTTTACAAGGGTGGAAACATCATCAATCATCCATTTTTTCTCAGCCAAAGTTCAAGCATGGGATTAAATCCATGCAAAGACAACTCACTGCAAAAGTGCGTTGTGTAAATCTATTTTCACCATATCTCTTAACGCATGTGCCAATTTTCCCTAAAATGTTTACAGTAGATGTAGGGCAGTGAGATGCATAAATTCAATTAATTTCATCCCAAAATGCCTCATGGTTTTCGAGAAGCAAGCTATTGTCACCTACATCCATTTTTGGATTTTCTTGAGATCCGTGAGTCAAGTTTGGCTCAAATGCTTTTCGAATGTGAGGTGTGATTATAGGAAATTTATGTAATAATTTCAGCTCCATCCATCTCACCATTTGGGTGATATTCAAAAAACCTAGTTGTTGCGCGAAGGAGGTAGGGGAGAAGCTATGTTTTTGATAGTTTCACTTAAAAATTGGTTTTTGGCCGAAGGGAGATGAATTTTGGAAAAGTAAACGATTTTTTTGTAAAAAAATAGATAAGTTACAAAAACCTCTCTCATTTGTTGTACATAAATTAATGTTTGGGAATTACATGTGTCACTTTGAGACCCATTGTTCACAAATTTTCCAAGCCAAACTTGTTGACAAAGTTCTAGAATTTTTGAAATTCGACTTTGTAGACCTCCAACTTGGCATAATTGATTCCAAGATGATTTGTATGATGAAGTTTGAATACTTTTATACCCAATTCCATGATTTTCTCTTCATTTAGCATACTTTTGGTTACTCAAAAACCAAACCCTAGATAGTAGGATATGGGCATATTTTCCAAATATTTTATTCCTATAGCATTGTAACCACTTCCTATCTTTGGGAAAAGGATGGATTTTGACCCCCTTTGAATTAGGAAGAGAATATGGTATATAATTCATGAATATGAATGTAAAAAGCTTGTGGGTTAGATTAGAGAGAAATAGACTTGGTGTGCATTGTATTTTCTGAATATTTTTGCCAATGAATGAAAGACAAAAGGTGATTTGCATGGATTCCTATGTCAGAGCTTGATGGTGTTGTGCTTATTTATAATTGTAATTTTGTCTTATGTTTCTACATCTATTGAATGTATGTCTTCATGCTTGGAAGAACCAAATTTTTAGCTCAGAATTCATCTAGAAGGTGCTCTGATTTAGTTTTACCAAGTGATCATGATTTCTTCTTCAAGAAACATTCATAATTTATCTGCAATTTGATATTGTTTGTGTTGTTTCTGTCTTTCATCACACTCACCCTCCTACAATGAATTAATTCCATCACAAAGACTACCTACCTTTCCCCTTTGGAAAAGCCCTTTCTCTCTTCATCTTATCAATGGACAAATAATCAATTTGACATGACTCCATGCCCAACGGATCTGTCTTCTTTCTTACCAAAAACCCCTCCAAAATTATACCTTATTGAGCACTATACCTAGCCTAATATCATATTAGTTGAACAACCTAAGAAAAAGAGGCCTCTCCAAGGCTAGAATAGATATATTATAGCCTAAAAGTGGTTTGTGGCTACCTCTGAATTTCTGTCCTCAGCCTATGGAAATTACAGAGTGCTAACATTATGGTGTTGTTGTTGGGGAATGAAAGGTTCCATATTCTTCCATGGGAAATATTGTCAAATTTTTATATTGGATTATTGATAGTAAACAAAAATCAAACACATGAAGGTTGTACCATTCACCTTACAACTGCAATCAAGTTTCAACCTAATCCAAAGACTCCATTGGCCGCAAGATCTAGAAATCAGGGTTTTACTAGAAACTCTACTCTCTCAAGAAGAGTTCCATATCTATAAGGTGTGATCCTCTAAAACGAGATCATATTCCAGGCTTTCCAAATCACATTCCTTGTGTACATTGGTAGACTTATTTGCCAAAATTCATAGATCAGGAAGGAGATGATGTTGCTCTTCATTTGGTCAAATTTCACATGCATGTATGTAGACTTAAGGTTGATTTTCATGAAGATTTTCTAATGAAGATGTTCATGGTATCCTTGGATGGAAATGCACAATCATGGTATTAAAGCTTTCCAAATGCTTGTTTATCCTCTCTTGGAGATTTTCAAACAGTCTTTTATGAGAGATATAAAGAATGTCACCCTTCCTTGTTGTTAGTCAAAGACTGTTGCACTCATTTTAAAAATTTTATTGAGAATTTGAAGAGTTTTTATGAAGATTATCAATTCATGGATGAAGAGATACTGGAGGTTGTGCATGAGAAACCTTTCTAACGTCAAGGTCAAAATGTAGAAGCTAGATGCCATGACACTCAAGAAAATTCTCAGCAAGTAGTAGTTTCTTCCTTAACTGTCAACAAAGTTGATTAGGATATTGATGTAGATGTTCATGTTTCTTGTCTTCTATTGAGTGAACATGTTCAGTAGTCTTATTAGTTTTTAAATGATCAGGAGGAAGAACTAGTAGATTTTAGCAGCATTGATACATAAGAAATTTTCCAGCAAACAGTGTTTTCTTCCTTTACTGAAGACCAATCAAATTTGTACAATGAAATCCATGTTACATCCCATGATTTTAATTATGATTTGCATCAATATTTCCAGTTTTAACGTGGCCAAAATAGGGATGAAGATAATTTTTCAAATTTTCCTTGATGTCATTCCTCTGCTGAATTTTTGTCTCATCAAAAAGCCTACGAGAACTAGATCTCTGAAGTTGGTAGCTTGTTACAAATGCAAGAGGATCATGCGCAAGAAGTTGCTTCTCTTCACTCTACTGAAAGTCATAATGAGTCGTCTGCTGATATATTTGAGAATGATTTTGAAACTAAAAACATAGAGAAACCGAGAGTAATATATGAAGCTTCTCTTATTGTTTTTGTTCATCATTAAGAGATGACTTTGCATATTGTTCAAGATTCTTTTCCCACCCTATTTGAATCATCAATGAAGTCAAATTTTGTGTTGGTTATAGAGCATGGATTTTGGTTTCATCTAGAATTTGGGTTGCCATTATGTATCATTTTATGTCTTCTTATGGAGGGTGTTGGCTTAAGGGGGGATGACGCAAGTTCAAAGTTGTTCACACTAACCAAAAAAACCCTAAATGTTGGCCCTTTTGGAAAAAACCTGCATAACAAAAGCTGCAGTCTCACCTGAAATAGTATTGGGCGATGCTAGAACTAGGTTTCTGCATCCAGGGGTGTGATAAATAGTTCTTAAGCTTTGATAGTTCAGATCTGCCTTCACATAGATTGGTATCCTTCTAAGGCTCACTCTATCTAAGTTAAAATGTCTTCCATACCTTTGTGAAGGTCTACAATCAGTATTTTTGGACCTTGAACACACAATTTATCTACTTTCATGCATCATTAAACAACAATAGGTTTGATTTCGCATAGATCTATCCCATTCATCAGGAAACATAGCAGAATTAACTATTATCTTTGTGAAACAAGATAACTACTTAAATCATGCATTAATAAGATAGATTGAGTGGTTTCATGCAACATTCATATATTATTTTATGAAAAAATATCATTAAGCGACAAAATATAACATAAATAGGAATGCTTAGATTGCATAGTAATTCTTGAAAATCATTCTTTATTGATCTTCAATATTAAGATTATAGACTCTTCTACCCTATGCACTTAGCTGCAGGGGTCCACGCACTCAGTTGTGGACTTACCAAGGCCTCCTGCGCACTCAGCTGCAGACTTACCAAGGCCTCCTATGCACTCACTACAAACTTACCAAGGCCTCCTGCGCGCTCAGCTACAGGAGCCTTCCCCTTCTCACCTAAGTAAAGGAAGCAAAGCCTTCTTGCCTTATCACTCACCCAAAACAGTCTCTATCTTAACTCTTTGTTATCTACTAAGTTCTTCCAAACTCACTATGACTCGAATATATAGAATTTTCAATACAATACCATGGTTCGTGGACCATGGGTGAGTCTCAAAATCGACTTATCTATCTATCCAAACAAGGGGTTAAGACCCCTTTGACTCCTATCTATCTACGTGCTCTACATCCACATTTCACGAAGACTCTACATTCTTTACAAAAACGTATACAAAATTTGGGTTAACTAACCACCAAACTGACCCTGGGGACCCTATCCCAATAGAGGGTGTGAGCAGAATTCCAGGGAGTGGCCATCTCCTTTCTTGGCTTCACTGGAAATTTTGTATCACTTGAGTTAGAAGGCTATTCAGTAGTTTAGTGTAGATAGTAGTGTGAATAAGCTCAATGGTTTGAGCATATTATTCAGTACTTTTCAGATTTCCATTTCAATAGTGCGACAATTTCCAACAGTTTTTTTTGGAAGATTAGTACTTTTCAGCATTCATTTTTAGCTTGTACAGTGATTATGGTTTCAATGGATTTGGTTACATAATAAATTGGTTGCAAATCAAAGCAACAATTAATTTGCATATTTCAAGATTGGGAACAACCCAATGGTCAAGAACATGGTCTACGGTGTTCTTCACCTCTTGAAGGGAGGATGCCATCCCCATTGGAGCCAATGTTAGGGTCCTATATTATAGCAATCTCAATCATTTATGTCTTACTATTCATTTGAGATCATTTTTTAAAATATTAGTCTTGGTTTCATGAGTGATATGGTCTACAAGGTCTATCTGCTAAAAATCCAAAGTGTAATGTCATGAAGGATTATCATTAACAGGGTAATCATGAGGGGTCATTATGTCATCATGCAAGAGTATAGCGGTCATGTCATGAAAAATCTGGTCATCATGAGTTAGTTAGTTTACTAATGTAATTTATGGGAATATATGGACAATCATGTCATGTTTTCATCATTACAAAAACATCACTTATCTATTTTTCATATCAAGAAGTGAGTAATCATTGTCTTAAATAAAATATTAGAAAAATATGAAATTCCTAAATGTGCTTCCTCACCCTCATCTGACTCATTTGAAACAAATGCTATGAAATGCATGGAAGGTCAAAAGGAAGAGCATTTCATATCTACAAGTTCAAGCTATTGAGAAAGTTGAAAATCTTGCACAAGTAAGGAACCCATGGCACTGTAGGTTTTAACCCCGTACATAAATTACCTACATATGAATTCTAAAACACAGACAATAAAAAATGTGAGATCATAACACATAAAACACATATACATAGAGATTTTCCCCTGGATCCCAAAACCGGGAATACCAGCTTGTTTCTTCATTACGTTCCTTTTAGTGTTATAATACATATTTATACATGCTGAAGCATCTAATGCCATGGACTGAAAACCATCACGTCCAATACCGTGGACCGAAAACAATCGCGTCCAATACCATGGACTGAAAACCATCGCGTCCAAAAGACATGTGCGAAAATCATGCACAAAACCATAGGTGGGTCCGCCTAACCTAACATAGGGTCCAAAACCAAAATTTTCCAGGGTGCTGCCCCGAACCCCATAAAGTGGGGTTACGGGTGCCCTTCAAACCCCTTGTTAACTACGTGGAAAGAATATAACACAACCCAATAGGTACATCTCAATAAATCATCAAGTTGAATCCTACATATCTCTATTTGGAACTTCAACTGAGTATCATTGATCAACCCCTTGTTTGGTTCTCTCTCTCAAAGAACCCTAGTCATAGGTGTTGCGAAAGTTGTTGCAAAATTGATAACAAACGGAGATATTGTTTTTGAGGCCTACTTTCATTTTTTGGGATATTTCATCGTTCATAAGCTTCATAAGGACATTCCAAGATGACCCATCAGTTTCATTTTGTTAGAGATAGGCTCCAAGTATACAGAACTTGGAATGTTGCAAAATTTCCTCCGAAACTATCAGAAGCATTAGGGGTTAATAAAAAATATTTTTTTTTGGATTTTTTTTTTTTGGAACTTAAAAAAGGCTTAAAAGGGTGGAAACAACCTCAATCATCCATTTTTCTTAGCCAAAGTTCAAGCATGTGATTAAAGCCATGAAAAGACATCTTGTTGTGAAAGTGTGCTACGTAAACTTATTTTCACCATATCTCTTAAACATTGTACCCATTTTCCCTAAATTTTTTATAGTAGGTGAATGGGGGTGTGATGAATAAACTCAGTTAGTTTCATACCAAAATGCTTCACGTTCTTTTAGAGACAAGCTATTGTCACCTACAGATATTTTTGGATTTTCTCAAGATATGTGTGTCATATTTGGATCAAATGTTTTTTGGAGATGATATATGATTATAGGAACTTTCTGTAAAAAAATCATCTCCATCAGACTCTCCGTGTTAGAGATATTCAAAAAAGGTAGTCGTTGCACAAGGGAGGCAGGGGAGACACTGCATTTTTTATAGTTTCACTTCAAAATTGGTTTCTTACCTAAGGGAGATTAATTGTGGAAACGAAAAAAGAGAATTTTTTCAAGAACAAGATACGTTACCAAAACCTCACTCATTTTTTCCACAGGTATTATGGTTTGGTACTTACATGTGTCACTTTGAGACCCATTTTTCACAATTTTGCCAAGCCAAATTTGCTAACAGAGTTCTAGAATTTTTGAAATTCAACTTGGTGGAACTCAAACTTTCCATAATTGATTCCAAGCTTATTTGGATTATGAATTTTGAATATTCTTCTACCCAATCTCATGATTTTATCTTCAGTTAGCATATTTTTTGTTAATAAAAAACCAAACCCTAGATAAAAGGATATGGGTAGATTTTCCAAATATTTTATTCCTAAAGCATTGTAATATATTCCTATCTTTGGGAAAAGGATGGATTTCGACATCATTTTAATTAGGAAGAGAATATTTTATATAATTCATTATTCTGAATGTAAAAAGTGTTGTTGGTCAGATTGGAGAGAAAGAGACTTGGTGTGCATTGTATTTTCTGAATATTTTTGCGAGTGAATGAAAGACAGAATGTGATTTGTGGGGATTCCTATTTTATATCTTGATGGTTTTTTGCTTATTTATAATTGTAAGTTTTTCTTATTTTTTTACATCTCTTGAATTTATGTCTCCATGATTGGAAGAACCATATTTTCAGCTCAAAATTTATCTAAAATGTGCTTTGATTTAGTTTTACCAAGTGATCTATGTTTTCTTCTTAAAGAAACATTCATAATTTATCTGTAGTTTGATAATATTTGTGTTGTCTCCATATTTTCTCACACTCACCCTCCTACACAAAATTAATTCCATCGCCAAGACTTCCTACCTTCACCCTCTGGAGAAACCCTTTCTCTCTTCATCTTATCACTGGACAAATAATCAATTTAATTTGACTCCATGCCCAATGGATTTGTCTCCTATCTTACCAGAAAACCTTTGAAAATGAGACCTTATTGAGCACTATACCTAGCCTAATATCAGATTAGTTAAACAACCTAAGTGAGAGAGCCCTCTCCAAGGCTATAATAGCTTGATTCTAGCCTAAAAGTTGTTTGTGGTTCCCTTTGAATTTCTCACTTCAGCCTAGGGAAATTATGGAGTGCTAACGATCAAAAAATTCATTATCTGTGAGGGTCATTTTGGGATTATTTTCAACTATCACTTTCAATTGTTGGAACACCTGAGGATGGGTTGGTTGATTAATTTGCCATTCTACTTGTTGAAGTAATTACAGCACATGGAAGAGGCTATGAAAAGGGAAAAACATCCAGAAACTTGTGTCACAAACCATGTTCTCATTAAATTAATCATTATGCATTCATCACAGAGACATGGGAGCTTGAGGCATTCTTTGATAATGATACCTTCTACTGGTGTGAATGAGGAGTGTGAAGAGAGTGTTGAAGCAACATCCAGTGTTGAAGTGGCACCTAGCGCTGAAAAAACACCAAGTACTAAAGCAATACCCAGTGTTGAAACAACACCAAGTACTAAAGCAACACCCAGCATTGAAACAACACTTGTTCTTGAAACTACTATATTTTCTAAGAGAAATACAAACATATCCTCTAAGTAGAGTAGGGTTGATACACCTCCTATGACATGTCGATGGAACCCTAAGAGGTGGACTTCCATTAGAAAGACGCCTAGTTCATCCTCATGAGGAAAGGAGATGCAGATAGAAGAACCAGTGGTGGTATCGAGTGAGTCATCAGAGGAAAGACAAGGTGGGTACCCGATCATAGAGGAAGTGTTGGAGGAATAAACTGATGGAACAACAATTTTGCCTAAAATTGGAGTTAAGGAAATGAGGACCCCTTAAGGGACTAGGGGAGTATCAAAATAGGTAATAGTATAGAAAAGGAAAATAAAATGTCCAATTGTTCGAAGAACCCTTTTGAAAAGGGTTTGAGTAGTTGTTATATGAGAAGGGACTCAAAAACCTACTACTACAACTCGGGGGAATGTGTTGATACCTTTGGACTTGATGGGTTTGAGGAGAAATGAGACAAAGAAAACAAGGAGAAGTATGCAGAAGAGGTCCCCTCTACATATGAAATCCTAGCTATTACACCAGAGCATGAACAAGAACCAGATAAATAGTAGGATATAGAAGAACAAGTAATGGAAGAGAAGACAAAATAAAAAGAGGTTGTTACTTCACCAGGTAAGATGAAAATTGACCCTCTCATTCATATTGAAAATATGAGAAAGGAAAATGAGGAGTTAAAGAAACAACTTGCCTTGGTTAAAAAACAACTTCATTTTAAGAATAAAACTGGATTGTATATGTTAGCAAAGGTTGTAGAAATGACATCATCTACTACCTCAGAAAAAATTTGTAAGGGTTGCCAACAAATATTTGAGGAGGCTAAAATGATGGAGACTATTACTATTTTAGTTGGAGTGCAAGTTGGGGACTAGGACAAAGAATTTCAACCTGATGTTCCACAATAAACTATTGATGACGCTGTTGATACACAAGAACCAATAGTCGAAGTAGAGAAGGAAGAAGAAACAAAGTCCGCTGATCCACAAGGACATGTTTATGATGTTGTTGTTACACAAGAACCAGCAATTGAAATAGAGTAGACTAAAAATAAACATATTTTTGTACCACAAGAACATATCGATAGAGTAGTAGGAGGAGAAAAGGGATTAGAAGGAGGATGTTGAAATAACATCTGAAACAACTCACATTAAATTTGAAGAATTGATGAGGGCACTAGATTAGTGGGAGAAATTAGTGCTCTTTCCCAAAGATGAATTCATCTTCCTACGGCAGCATGAAGAAATGGTCAATAAGCTTAAGAAGGAGTGGGCTAAAAATTTAAGGATTGGAAAATTATGAAAATTTAGAAGGATATGAATCAAGCAATCAAAGAAGTGAAGGAAATGCAAAGAGAGGTTAAGTTAGAGAAAAAAAATGATCATTTATGAGCTTATTAATGGCTTATTTTGTGGTATGATTCCTTCTCCTTCTTATCCTTTATATTTGCAAGAAAAACATTATCTCTTCCAATTAACAACCTTGAAGTAAAAGAGACCATATAAGACAAGGAAGATACAAGACTTCCTAGAAACATTTCAAAGTGATAATTTATCATAACAACATTTGTTATTGTGAGCTATACGTACATGATCTCACTTTCTTTAGGGAACAATCATTCAATCTAACACCCTATGTGGGAGATGTACAACTCAAGGATTTTGTTTCTTTTATGCAAAATTTGATAGGCTGAAAAGTTGCCCATGATAATGTAACAACCAATAAAGAATGGGTAGAACTGTTTATTAGAGGAGAACCTAGTTCAGCTAAAGTTGTTGCACATAAATACCATAAAATATGGTGGTTCCCAACCACTAAGATGTTGTTGATGGACCATCAAGAATCAGTTCTATGGATATGCTAGAGAAATATACAAGGAATGAGTTTTGTCTCCTTAGAAGTAAGCAAGTTGAGATGGGACTTTTCCGAACAAGAATTGAAAAAGGGTGACCCCTATTGTTATCATAATTTTGAGAAAGAACTTTTCGAAGTTCATCAATATGTTGACTATATTAGGAGTGGTGCATGGTGGAGATGACTTAGATTTAATTTCCCTATTATTTGGTTAGCCACCTATCAATATCAACATCCATATAGTATTACTGATAAGATTTGTGAGAAATAATTGGTTATTTCTCAAGGATACAGGGTCAGATGTGAAGACATGGAAGGAACTTACAACCTCACACAACTTCATTCTCAACATGTCAACATCAGTGACATGAGTGTGCATGAGGACATGTAGAAACTAAAGCTGGGGGGAGATGTTGGGTCATGGAATTTTCATCTTTTTCCTACTTATTGTCCTATTTATTTTATACCTTTTTGACCAATAGGAATATATCTTATTACTCTAACAACCCTTATTCACCTAATTATGTCCTTTTTCACTTGTCGCTTTCTTAGTATAATTCTATTTATAATTTGACATTAGAACTATTGTCTTAGGCTAATTCTATCATAAAATTAATGTATGGGTTGTTTTAGGTTTGGATGATCTGTTGAATCTCATTGCTACAGGATTACATTTCAATTCCTTTACCTATTTGGATTAGTTAAGGTTCTCGGAGTTTTTATTGTCACACATACATTTTCTTAAGCGAGTGTTGCATTTCCTAATAAGAGTGGACCCAGGATCGTGCCAAAGTGAAAATAAATAGCTCATCACTTAGAGATATTTGTGGAGCATCCATATCATTTGGTTGAGATCTTTTGTAACTCTATTTGTAATTAAAGGAAACTATTGTATAGTTTTACCCTTTCATGGAAATGATTGTGTAATTGTTAAGATATCATTTTATTTTGAGATCACATGACAATCCAAAGATTATGATGATGATCTTCTCATTGTAATTGATATCTATAAAAGAGAAGATTATTTTCTTGCGAGGGCTAGAGCAAATAATTGGAGAATAGGATTGGAAAGGGGAAACACCAAAGCTCTGTTATCGTGATACTTTTAGTAATGAAAATCTCAACTTTATTGTTCAATAATTTCCTCTAAGTAGTTTATGTGTGTTTTAGTGCACCATCCCCTATTGAGGAGGAAGGACCCTCCTTCTTAGTAGGGATCACTAGTTGGTTAGCATGGAATACTTAATTACATAAATATTGATTAGTCATGTGATGTTGTTACTGTTGTTGTTACAGTTAATTTTTTGTGTAATTTAATTAATTGTAGTAAGATTTTGATGGTGTGACATCTTAAGTCTTGGATTGGTCCCTCAGTGTAGTGTGGAAGTCAATTATTTTCTTTGTTGTTACAGTTTCGATTGCACTTCCTTTTATGTGTGCAAATTGAATGAGTGATGATTTTCAAGCGTATTGTGAGAGAAGTTGAATAACATATTGGATAAATTTATCAGTTATGTGATTGTTGTTATTGTTGTTGTTACAGTTAATTTTGTCTGTAATTTAATTAATTGTAGTAAGATTTTGATGGTGTGATAGCTTAATTTCTGGACCGATCCCTAAGTTTATTGTCACAGTGAATTATTTTCTTTGTTATTACAGTTTGGATTTCACTTCCTTTTATGTGTGCATATTGAATGAGGAATTGTTTTCAAGAGTGTTGTGAGAGTGGTTGAATGGCATATTTCATAAGTATTTCTCAATTATGTGATTTTTGTTATTGTTGTTGTTACTATTAATTTTGTGTGTAATTTAATTAATTGCAGTAATATTTGGATGGACTAACATCTTAAGTCCTGGACTAGTCCCTTAGTTTAGTTTGGAAGTGAATTATTTTCTTTGTTGTTACAGTTTGGATTGCAATTCCTTTTATGTGTGCATATTGAATGAGTGATGGTTTTCAAGAGTGTTAAGAGAGTGTTTGAATGACATATTGCATAAATATTTCTCAGTTATGTAATGATTATTACTATTTATGTTACAGTTAATTGTGTGTGTAATTCAATTAATTACAGTAATCTTTGGGTCGTGTGATAGCTTAAGTCTTAGATTGGTCCCTCAATTTAGTGTGGTAGTGAATTATTTGCTTTGTTGTTATAGTTTCGAGGGCACTACCTTTTATGTGTGCATATTGAATGAGTGATGGTTTTCAGTAGTGTTATGAGAGTGTTTGAATGACATATTATGCAAATATTTTGCAGTTATGTATTTGTTGTTATCTACAACAGAACAGGGAAATCATGCCTAAAATTGTTCCATAATTTAGTGTTTTTCAGTTCACGAATTGAACACCTTTCATGGTGCGAAAATTGGCACAACCAAGCATGTTCTTACTAGCATCAAATTTTGCACCATAAATTGCTCCAGAAACATCATCAAAAATAGAGCTGAAAAAACAATGCCATAAATAACGCTGGAAATAGAAGGACATAATTTTCCTGGAGTTGCACTGAAATTTGTGCCATAAATAATGCCAGAAGTAGTACCAAGAATAATGCCATAAATAGCACCTGGAATAGTACCATTTTAGTGCAAGAAATAGCTCCATGACTTTCTTTCCATTTGGCTCCTAGTTTAGCTTCCAATTTAAAGACAAATTTTGCTTCATGTTTTTCTTCTAGTGTGGCTTCCAATTTTGCTTCCCGTTTGCCTTTTAGTGTGGCTTCCAATTTTGCTTCTATTTTTTCTTCTAGTTTGACTTCCAATTTTGCTTCCAGTTTTGCTTCTAGTGTGGCTTCAAATTCTGCTTCTAGTGTGCCTTCCAAGTTTTCTTTTAGTTTTTCTTCTAATGTGGCTTCCAATTTTGATTACAGTTTTTCTTCTAGTGTGGCTTCCAATTTTGCCTCTAGTGTGGCTTCCAATTTTGTGTCCATTTTTTCTTCTAGTTTGGCTTCCAATTTGGCTTCCATTTTTTCTTCTAGTGTGGCTTTGAATTTTTCTTCCAATTTTGCTTCCAGTGTGGCTTCCAATTTTTCTTCCACTTTTGCTTCTAGTGTGGCTTCCAAATTTGTGTTTAGTTTTGCTTCTAGTGTGGCTTCCAATTTTTCTTCCAGTTTTGCTTCTAGTGTGGCTTCTAATTTTTCTTCTAGTTTTTCTTCTAGTGTCGCTTCCAATTTTGTGTCCAATTTTGCTTATAGTGTGCCTTCCAAACTTTCTTCCATTTTTTCTTCTATTATTTCTTCTTTTTCCACTCCCATTGTAGGAAATAGTGCTAGGTGTAGCGCTAGGACATGCGCCTAGCTTGGCTTCCATTTTTACTTCTTTGTTTGCTTCCAAAAAAATATTATTATTTTGAATACAGTTAAATTGATGTCTTATTTCAATTTAGTTAGTTAAATATTTCATGTCTCTTAAATAAGTTATATGATTATAAATCATATGAATGCATTTGAAATATTTTATAGGATAACATTTATAAAGAATTTTTAAGGAAACTGACATCCATACAAATTAACAACATCATTATACTTATTAAATCTTCATCAAAATAGAATTTACAACATCCAGTATATCTAGAATAACAAGATTATTATTGTAACATGATCATCATCTATAATTAAAATAGGTGAATCGAATATCTATAATTTAAGTTAATTTTACAACATCCATCATGAGCAGTAAATCAAAACCATCATATGTAATACATATGCATCCAAATGATCAACCACTTTCAACATATAAAAAATGACGAGTCAATACTGACAAGATAATCATCATATATTTCTTTGGAGACTCTCTCATTACAATTAAAAAATGTATCAAATTGAATCATTGCAAGGACCCAAATACAAGACAAACTTTAAAAAGAATCCAATTGATCATGGATAAATTTGAAATTTTGGAGTACTATCATATGAAGAGAGAGAACAACACTTTGGGACATGATCAAGCCAATAAAGACATCAATTTGGTTGAAGGCAAGTTGATGGAGCAGGGTGGAATAATAATTATATGTCACATACCATGATTTCTTATAACTCAAGGATCTCGAGATGATTAAGGGTAATGAAGGAGGATAATTTGACTAACAGGTTGCATAAATTTGGTAGTCATTTCATAATGCAAAATCTTATCGTGCATTGTTGCAGCTCATGGATGATCGCTCCAACAGGATGATGGGCCATTCATCCAACACATGGTTAAACATGAGGATTAATGCTAAGCATGTACCTAGGTGGGATGTTGTCAACAAAGGATTTTATATTTCTGTGGCCGAGGAAGAACGTATCAGTTCGATCGTGTGTGTTTATGGTCCAGACTAAGAAGAAATGAATTCACAATTGTTAATGTAAACAACATTAAACTTGAAGGGACACCCCCCACCGTCATTTTGGAGTTAAGTCTGGTTATAAGAGGATGGTTTTGCAGAATTCACACACAGTGGCTCTCCATACATTCTTTTTGTGCCAAAGAGATCATAGCTTCATCGTCAGGTTATAACACTAATGGCTCCCAATATGATATTGATCGGGTGTTCTAGCAAGAAATCAATGAGATGATCTCCAGGACAGGTGGGAAAGTAATTTCTAAAGCTCACTCTCCTTTCACCCTAGTAACGAGTCAATTGGAAGGTATGAAAAAATATGTTGAAATTGTGTAAGCGGCGATGGAGGTAATCATATCCAAGATAGAAAATATTGATTACAAGGTGGAGAATTCTGAGGTCAATGTGGAGAATATAGTTGTTTCAGTGTTAAAAGAAATATTTAACCTTGATGACAAAAGTGAACAAGATATGGTGATTGGTGAGGGAGGGGATCTTCCTCTAGTGTTTCTCGATCAACAAAAGTTGAAGCAGGAGTAGGGGTAGCAAGGGGAAACATAACCATTCCAGTACGAGGAAGTAGACAAGGCTCTTGTGGAGGAACTCGACCAGAACAATGTGGAGGGAACCAACTAGTTAATTTCATAGTAATAGCTAGGTAGATTATGTTATATAGGTATGTAAGTATTAATGGGGTGTTTTGGAGAAATTACAAGAATAATGATATAGTAAATTTAGAAAAAACATTACTGCATACTTGAAGATACTGGTCAGAGAAATTTTGGAGGACTCCGGAAATTTTGATGCTTTTGAATGTAATGGAACTAGCTAGATTCCAATTTGATTAATATAAATATACCTATTCCTTTTTTTTTAAATAACATGTGAAAATGATGCATGTCCAACAGTGGATAGAAGTCGAAATCATACATCATGTACAAATGATATAATAAGAATGATTAATTATGTAAGAAAAAATGATACGAGTCAATATGATACGTCATGTCCAAATGATATAAGTCGAAATGATACATGTCAAAAAGATACAACTCAATAATATGGTATAGGAGGCCGTGAAATTTATACATATGATCGTAAATATATCAAAAATGATCCATGATGCAGTTTACATGATCATGAACATCATTAGCTACTACCAACAATTTCCTCATGATCATCATCACCATTTTGATCATCATCATCATCGTCATCATATGTATCAACATCAACCTCATTCTCATTTGTATATGTGTCATCATGAACATCATATGCCATCTCAACATGGGCCTCATTGTCATTTGTATATGTGTCATCAGGAGCATCATATTCCATCTCAACATTGGCCTCATTGTCATTTGTATATGTGCAATAATGAGCATCATATGCTATCTCAGCATAAGAGCCAGCATGATCTAGATCTATGTGATGAGGATCATTTAGACATTTTGGAAGATCCTTGTTCCACAAAAAAAAAAAAATGGAATGAAAAGTGATTACTTATTTCATGTAATAATTAATTTCTTTGTTATATATCTAATATTACAACATATGAAATGAAATAATAATCATATTACAGCATATCAAAGTGCACATATGCTAATAAAATTTCAAATAAGTTACAACTAAGATGTTGTAACAGTGGATGTTATAAGAGTTGATGTTGTAACAGTGAGTCATTTCATCTTGCTTGTCAGAGATTGAAAGTGGGAAGCCAAAGAGGTTTCTACCACCAAATACTACACCAGCAGAAACATAGGTAACAGCGGATTGAGAAGCAGATTCTATAACAACATATGTTGTAATATTAGATGTTGTAACAACAGATGCCATAACAATATGTCAATGTTAAATTTGTTGAAAATGTTGTAACACCCATTACTGTTGAAAATGTTGAAACTTCTATAAAAGTTAAATAGTGACCATTAGAGCAGATGTTGTAACAACATATGTTGTAACAGAAGATGTTGTAACAATTGAGGGGGTCGAAAGCCATTTCATCTTGCTTGTCAAAGCTTGAAAATGGGAATCGAAAGAGGTGTTTTTGCCACCCAACACTACACCAAAACTTGGCGGATCAAGAAAACAAATTGAGAAGAACAACATAGGTAACATTGGATTGAGAAGTAGATGATGTAACCGTGTATGTTGTAACAACATAGGTTACATAACAACATATTTTGTAACAATGGATTCCATAACATATTTTGTAATAGAGGATGTTGTAACAACAAGCCATTTTGTCTTGCTTGTCAAATCTTGAAAGTGAGAATCCAAAGAGGTTTTTATGCCACCCAAAACTACACCAACACTTTGGGGATCAAGAAAACAGTTTGAGAAGCACAAACATAGGTAACAACGGATTCAGAAAAAGATGTTGTAACAATACATGTTGTAGCAACAGATGTTGTAAGAACAGATGCCATAATAGTGTGTCAATATTAAATATGTTGAAAATGTTGTAGCAGTTGATGTTGTAACACCCATTACTATTGAAAATGTTGAAATTGTTATAAAAGGTGATGCTATAACAATTGTTAGTATTGAAACTACTTAAACAGTAACCATTACAACACATGTTGTAACAATGGATGTTGTAATAGTAGATGTTGTAATAATTGAAGGGGTAGATTTTTAATTTTATTTTGCTTGTCAAAGCTTGAATGTGGGCAGCCAAAGAGGTGTTTATGCCACCCAACACTAAACCAACACTTGGGAGATCATGAAAACAAATTGAAAAGCACAAATGTAGGTAACAGTCGATTGAGAAGCAGATGTTGTAATAGTGGATGTTTAACATCACCTAACCCCTCATACTATTAGAGGAATAGGGTAAAACATATTTATTTATTTTTTTCCTCCAAACTCTATTTGACTTCCCAACTTGTAATAAGGGCCTCATAACTAGAGTTGTTACTCTACATGTTTATATATATATATATATATATATATATATATATATATATATATATATAGATATATATATATATATACGAATGCAATGACCTCAACTCACAGCATCATCCCATCGCCGACCTGTCGAGAGGGTCCACCTTTGACAAGTCACAAAGATTTCGCGTTGCCATGTCAACTAGCTTATCCTGGCAGACATCATCCTAGTTAATCCCATAGTTGTGCCACACAATCCTCTAGGTTTGTACCTGAGGATCACGTCATCCCTTCCTCATTTAATTGTGTTGAAGGAAAAATCAGGTCATGCCAATGAAGAGTCTCAATGGCTAGGGTTTGCAGTGGTGCAAGGTTTCACTGAATTTTTGTTATGAGTTCAAGGTCGTCCCTCCTACTCTGCATCGATCTTACCTCCAATCTCTTCCATGGCTTGACTAAGCGATCTAGACCCTACCTTAATCAGTGCATCAAGTGGGGATATTTACAACAACCATAAGGGAAATTCTTGACCCTGCCATAATTTCCTTGAGCTAGTTATTTCAACCATTGCTTTGTCTAAGAGGTCTGGCAAACCTTTGTATCAATGCCAATACTCAATGCTGAAATCGACGGATTATTAACATGCCCTATGGAACTTCCCTTCCTGACCTTGAACCAATCCAACTCCAAGGAGTTCCTGACCCTTCTTCATTCCCTATTCTCAGACAAGGAATTCCAAGCATGCTAACATAAGTGCTCCTGCAACCCTTACCTACCACCAGTTGCGTGTGAACTCCTTGAAGGTCTACACCTCACCTACCACATGTCAAAGGTTTCAGGCTTCATGGTGATATGCAGATACTTTCATGGCCTAGCTAGCTACACCTTGACGCAAGAAAAAGATATCCAGATTGCTTATAATTCAAGGTTGGCAAAGCCTGCCTCAATGGCTTTTTGCTATTCCTACACTTAAAGGGAGAATAACCCTTCCAACATTGACTCAACTCATCTTTCACAAGTTCAAGGGTTTATAGCCCAGTAAAGGAACATCCATGTATATTATGTACCTATTTTATGTTAATAAAAAGGATCGTTCTGCCCAATGTTCGAAGTTTTTACTCCAAATCCTTATGAATCCTGTTGTTTCCTAAGGCGTTTCATGACATCTTTGTATTACTTAAATATGAATTGTTAATCAGTATGAATGAGAATTTATCCCAAGGTAGGATTTTGATTCAAGAACATGACTCAAGTTAGTTTATTGTATACAACAGTATATGTTCAACTTGTTTATCAACACTATTCATTTCATAGGTGTGACATATGTGTTTATGTATGTATTTATTTATCATAGCTATAAATATATCTCTACATAAAGAGGCATCCACATGTTCATCACATTAACAATGTTGTTATAATCCAAAAAGAATCCAAAGAATTTCAACCAAAAATGTGTCATAAGTTCATTAATATTTAAGAAAAAAAATAGATACTTATATTTAAAGTTGCATGGAAATTGAGTATGGGACAAGGACTCTTCACCCAACCATAGACATTTGCAGCCACATTTGTTGTTGTCACACTCGAGCCAAATTCTAGATTCTGATGGGGATGCTTGCTTAATGGATTAGGACACCAACTGCAACCGAAAACAGGGAATCCAAAGGGCCTCTTCCTCAATCCCACCAGTTTACGCTACCATCTTCTCAAAACAGGGAGTCCAGAGGTTCTTGTGTCACCCCAAGTGCATACACAGTGATTCACTCCCTTCAATGCATTCTAGGATCCACTGTAACAACAATACAGTGCTAAGGTCTTTAATAAAGACTTTCTTTTACATTGTTATAATATTATCCTCTTCCTAAGTTATCAAGGGCTCCATAACTTACTATTTCAACCAACATCCTCTATGGGATCCAAGCTATTACAAGGCTCCAGAGATTGTCTCAACCCATAGCCCCAAGGGACCCAAGTTGTTACAGGGCTCCAACGATCTCATCTCAACCCACATACTCCAGGAAACCCCAAACTGCTATAGGGCTCCAGAGACTATCAGTTCAACCCAAATATTCCAGGGAAACTAAGATTCAATCCCCTTCTCTTCTCTCTTCTTATGCATTGTCTCCTAATCGAACCAATTTTCTATGTCTTGTTGTTGTTCGGATTGTGTCTCCTCTCTCCTTCAAAATGAATTTGAATACCATGCCTTGCCTTCTTTTCCCGTCTCACATTTATTGTTTCATCCTTTCCTTCTTTCACTGTGTAGTTACCCTCTTAATTTCTTGTCCCTTTTCCTTGTTAAGGTTCCCAAGTGCATGGGCCTATGTACCTTCCTTGCAATTCATTCAATTTTAAGATCCAGTTCATTAATTCATGCATCATCCAAATTTTAATGGTTGTCCCAAACATTTCATATTTTTTCCACAAGAAAACCTCAACCTCCCAAGAAAACAAAGGTACCTCCCGAGCTCTGGAATCTGTCCCTTTGACTCAATCCCTTTTTCTTAGTTTCACATATTTGTAAAAATATTTACAATACATTTTATGATAGAACCATGGGTGGGTTGTAATAGCATATGTTTTAATGACAAATTCCATAAAAATTGTAAATGTTAAATTTGTTGAAAATATTGTAACAGCTAATGTTGTAACACTCGTTACTGTTGAAACTGCTAAAACTACTATAAAAGTTGATGCTATAACAATTGTTACTATTGAAACGACTGAAATAGTGACCATTACAACAGATGTTGTAAGAACATAGGTTGTAACAATATATTCCATAAGAGTTGTCGATTTTAAATATGTTGAAAATGTTGTAACAATTGGTGGTGTAGCATCCACTTAGGTACCTTCAACCTAGTAATATCACCACTTTCAAGCAATTTGAAGACGTATTTCCTAAAATATGGTGTTGTAGCTATTTTATCATTTTCTTTCAAAAACTAAAATCAATATATAGATATATGGACTCTTTGATCCATTCTTTTGTAAAATCTTGTGCTATACATACACTCCATTTCCACACTCAAGTGAAGCAATGGTCAATGTTTCCTTTCAATGTTGAGTAGCTAGATGTAATAAAGTTGTTGGAGATGAAATGGTTATGGGGAATGAGACTAGATTCAACATCAGGTGGAGCAAAAGGATTAGCAAGAATGGCACAAGTGAAATTGCAACTAGTAGTGTTGAATCTCTAGTTACAAGAAGTGATGAAAGGGAGATTCCCTTTGTCTATGTCACTTCCCAGAGAAATGGTTGTATTTGAAGCTCACATTGAGAATAGTTATGAGATAGAAGGATCATTCCACCCTGGGCTTAGGCTTAGATGTAAACAAAAGTCAAGGACATGTGGGTCAATCAAAGAGTTTGACTTTAGTCTAGGAGTGAAGGCAAGGAAGGTTACTTAGAGGTGACCTAGGGTTCTCCTAAAGGGCAGCTACAGGTCTGCACTAAAAATATAAGTTGTTTGTTCATTGAGACTTCTACAGGGTAAACGCTTTCCATATTGATGATTGTTGCAAATTATTTATGCTATCCTAATAGTTTGAGAATATATACAAGATAGATTTTTCAAGGGATAATAATCAGGGGTCAAAGTCCAAATCAAGATAATCCATGGAATCTATGAATTGACATCAATCACCTCAAAATTGGGCATGATTAAACTATAATCACTAGTGAACCTATGAATTTTAGATGTTGCAGTAATTTTCAACTAAATAAATCAAACTTCCTTATGAAATAGTCTCTTATCGATGAATTATAATGTTGGAATCCATTTGGAATTAGGCTTGAAACCTAATGCAAACATAGTAGATTATGCCCTTTGTTGATCAAGAGCATTAATTCCAAAAAATGTTTCTATTGGTCAATTATATACAAGTTGAAGGTTGAGAATTGATTACGTGAATTACAACAATGCATCATGGGTAGGATCCTTTAACTCACTTTCACTAACAAGGGATACTTGAACTCAGCTTGATGAAATTTCGGTTTTGTAAATGAATTGCATGGAGAACTGATTAATTAATTTCATTGGAAACAATCATTAAGTTTTAGAGACATCATTATTTTCTTTATATTTATTTTCACAATGATCCATATCGATGAGACAAATAGACCATAGGCCTATTATATGGATCATGTGTTATCAAAGCAGCGAAATCTGTAGCCTTGAAGGAGATGTAGAACATTGAGGAGAAAATTCAGGGGGTAGAAAGTCATTTCAACTTGCTTTTCAAAGCTTGAAAGTGGGTAGCCAAAGAGGTGTTTCTTCCACCCAAAACTACACTAGCACTTGGGGGATCAAGAAAACAAATTGAGAAGCACAAACATTGGTAACCATGGATTGGGAAGAATATTTTGTGACAACGGATGTTGTAACTGCTATAGGATAAAATGCATGGTGTATGGAGAATGGAGATACCCTCAAAGGTCTTCTCGGGACCCTTGGTAGACTGTAAGATTATCTACAACTGTCACAAAGTTACATGCATGTCCATTAACATTAACTAACTACCAAACCAAAACAAATGGATTACCTCAAGCCTCTGTGTAGATTTACTGGAGAGCACAATGCAGCTAGGTGGAAGTCCCCTGAGCCGGCTCCAGATCAAGTCCTGCAAAAAAAAGAGACAAGCATAATCACAGCATACAACCTTGATAACTAATATATGTATACATAAAAGACATCTAGTTACATATAACTAAGCTACTCATGTTAAAAGTTATTGGACAAACAAGTAAATGAATGATAGTACCAACACCATGGAGTAGACAATACAACTGCAATTATATATTAATGTTGGAAGAGTGATTACAACCATCTGTTGCATCAGCCTTCCCTTACCCCTCTAGCTTCTCTCTCTCTCTCCCTTCTTACCAACTTCTTATGCTTAGATTTGAGACTATGCTCAACAATCAAATAAGCTATCCTTTCAAATGATCTAACCTCTATCACCATAGCCCTAGCTTTGCTTATGTAGAAATTGAGTTAGGGTTGCCAAGTTCCTCCATGAGTTCCTTAAGCTAAAAGTAATGAAGTTGCCATGCTTTTCAGCTCTTTCCCATTTGCCTCCTTCATTAGGATTAGAAATCCCATAAATAGGTCGAACTTGAGATGTTTCCTCACTTTTCTTGAGTAGATTTAGGAGCAAATATCTAGATATTTATGAGTCAATTCACTCCTTTGACCTTTAGAACTTCATTAGGATCCACTAACATTGTTCCCGAACTAAAAACTAGAGTTAGTAGGGTCACTAATTCTCCCTTAGGCTTACAGAGAAGCTTTATAAAGCAGGTTGTCAGTGTATAGCCAGCGTTAGTGTGGAAACAAGGCATGTGATATTGGTCTTTGCTTCAGCTATCATGTCTCTCCCCTCTGAGTTAATGAGAGGGTCATTTTGCTGTATAAAATATGCCCCCTAAATTGTGAGATCAGAGGCTGTGACGATGGCCAAAATACTTTGCCTAACTGTGATTTTCCTTCTTCGACAAAAAGGAAGAGAGGATCGGAGCTTCAGGTGGTACGGGAAACCTGATACAACACATATATATAAAACTACTAAAATCATGTCTTGAGTCGGGCATTCCCATGCTCAATAGCTATGTTAGAGTGATTTTCTCATAAAAGAGATATGACAATGTTGGCTGCCAATAAGCACAATGTGGATCCGGTGTCATAATAGCATCATTTTGATGAGCTGTCTCTCGAAAACAATATATGCAACTTGGGAGATGAAGCAAGGATGATTGATGCAAGCCTCTACCCAAGGTCTTGATTTGTGCTTCACTGAATAGCATAGATCAATACATGTGAATATATGCATTGATGTCGAACATGCATGAAATCATCTGATTACTAGTTATTAATAAAGACCGTTAATAGATGCGAGGAAGGCCACCAATAATGGTGATGGTCTCCAAGATGCACAGTACAATCTAATGACTGTGAAATATGTTTTTGTCATTGAACAGTGGTAGAATCGCTTAACCAGGAGCCAATAATGAGAACCCCTAATCAAACACAAGGCGACCTGCCACTAATGTCTGCAAGTACGAAGGCACTAAATGTGCTTCTAGGTTGTCTTCCTAGATAGAGTGTTGAAGTCGATAGGAAGATACATGTCGAAAGGTAGGAAATAATGTGTCCTACATCAATCGACACGAAACGGGACAAGAATGATTTGTTTTTTGAGGAATCTTTGAGCATTGGGTCTAAAAAACAGAGGGCATGATGAAAGGATATGCTTGATGGGTTGATGGAGGAAACAAAAGGTTAACCCTTGAACAATAGAAGGCATGAAAATGGTTTTAACCTTGCAGCACTAGACTCAAGAACACCAATGATCATTAGGATACAGAGATGCAAGAACATTGGGGTATTTAGGCTAAACTCATAGGATGGTAGGATTAACATTGAGAGGTCGTCTCAAGGAAGGTTTATCTGAGGGAGTGTCATGTTCAAGGGAATGACTGCTGCCAAACCACGCATTCTAATATTGAGTGTAGTTGTATTGTCTACTTTCCCCGTCTGATTAGTTTAGTAAGTCTAGAAAAGTAAACTCGTTGATATTTTCATATTTTAAGAGTCTAAAAAGGACCGCGAAAAGAGCAACTCTATGCCCTATCTAATTAGTTTAATGAGTCCAGACAGTTAAACTCGTTGACCTTTTAATGTTTTGAGAGTCTAAAAAGGATTGTAAAAAGAGCGACTCTATATCTTGTCTATATAATTTAATGAGTCCAGACTAGACAACTCAGTGGTCTTTTCATATTTAGAGAGTTTGAAAAGATTGTAAAGAACGACTCCATGGTGGTCCCTTTGTCATAGTTGTTAACCGGGTGTGACAAAAGGTTAATAGTATACCTAGATCGGTTACTTTTCCATGAGTTAACCTATTAAATCCAGATAAACAGAAACCTATGTTCAATAGATGTTGACCGCATTTTGTTACGAGTATGAGGAGATGGATTAAACTCGTTTTTCGTCGTGAATTTTTAATGAGTCATGCGATGAAAAACTCAATACCTTCATCAAATTTTAACGAGTCAAATGAAGAAAACTCAAGGTATCTTTTTCAGTTTATTGAGCAAGGAAAAAGAGGTAAAAGAACTACTCATTCCTTCTTCCTAGATTTAATGAGCCCGAAGAAGGGGGAAAACTTGGGGATTTTTCTATTTTAAGAGCGAGAAATAGTCCCAAAAAAGCAAGTTCTCTTGTTGCTGCCGTGATTTTTAACGAGCCCGGTGACAAAAACTTGGGATTAATCAGTTTAACGAGCAAGAAAAGTACCTAAAAGAATGCTCGGGTCATCTTCATAAATGTTTAATGAACCTAAAGAAAAAACTCGGGATTTGTTCAGCTTTATGAGTGAGAAACAAGCACCTAAAAAGAATGCTCTAATGATCTTTTTCAACTTAATGAGCTAGAAAAAGAGTGAAAAAGAGTTTCTCGGACCATTGTCGTATGTGTTTAATGAGCTCAACGATGAAAAACTCTGGGATTTTTAGTTCAAGAGCAAGAAAAAGTCCCAAAAAAGAACATGCTCATGTCTTCTTTGTAGTAGTTTAACGAGCCCAAATAAGGAGACTCGAGGTTTTTTGGATTAATGAGCAAGAAAAATACCATAAAAAGAATGTTTTACCTTCTTCATGGTAGTTTAACGAGCCCGAAGAAGGAGACTCAAGGATTTTTCAGATTAAAAAGCAAGAAAAATACCATAAAAGGAATGCTCGATCTTCTTCATGGTAGTTTAATGAGCCTGAAGAAGGAGACTCGAGGATTTTTCGGATTAACAAGCAAGAAAAATACCATAAGAAGAATGCTCAATATTCTTCATGGTAATTTAGTGAGCCTGAAGAAGGAGACTCAAGGATTTTTTATATTAACGAGCAAGAAAAATACCATAAAAAGAATGCTCGATCCTTCTTGATCTCATGCTTGACAATAGAAGGGTCTATGCCATGAATTTCCTCATAAGATCAAGGGAAAACATCATGGAAATCCTTAAAAGGGAAGGTGAAGCTCACAATTTCCTCAAGACTGTGATTGGCTCCAATCGGTATGTTTTCCATGATGCCTGTCGTGACAAAAATATCGATGAGCAATGTTTTTGAAATATTGCCCATGTTTCCTTCCAAGTCAAAAGTTTGGATAGTCGTATATGGTGAGGAAACGATTTTAGGTGTGTCAGATGACAATATTTGAAGAGTCATCATGTCCAAATCAGATATCAAAACATGATGGTGTGAGTCCTCCCAAGGTCGCTCTTCTAAACTCATGATTTCTCAAATAGCTTCGTTCGTAGGTAGGACTTGATTGAGTGGATTGAAAGAAGGAGCCATTATGGGAGGGGTGGTGTACTGTTGGCTGTAACCAAAGTGACCGGAGATGTGGATGAAAATTGAATGGATTGGTAGGTTGATTTATCTAGTGATAGTGGCATTTGTTCTCCGTAAGTGTCAATGTCTGAAGGAGCCGGGAGGATCCAAGGATCGGTCGGTTCATGAGGAATAGATGAAATCATATTGATTTTCTATGAAACCATGGGCAACTGAAGAGGGAAGCAACCCATGAGGGAAGAAGCCTTTAGTAGACTGGCACCGACACTGATGCAAGAGTCAGGTACACCACCCACTAAGGGTACAAAGCTGCTAGGTAATGGAGAGTAATCTAGGGTGCAAAAGGACAGCTGATCCATAGTGACTATCTTTAAATCCAAGGGAAATAGGATGATACAGAAGACCGAAGACACAATGGCATTCATGGCATAAGTCCAAGTGTGGCCAAAAATTAGATTATAGTCGAGTTTATGATCCACGACTTCGATATCTACCGTTACCATTTTCCCACTCAAGGTGATGGGGTAGCTAGCTAAGTAACCTTTTGAGTTGAAAGTGTGGCCGTCAAAAGCTTTAAGGGAATTTGACAGCAGGGATAGGGTTGGAGAACCCAAAGCAATCCAACATGAAGCCGACATGATGCAAGTAGAAGCACCTTCATCGATGACAGTTATGTGTATATCTTTACCTTTCGAAAAATTTGCACTTGAAATGCAAGCTCGTGGGAAAGGGGAGGTTTACACTTTTCCATGTCAAACATTGCAAACATGGAATCTTGTGGGTCGATATGACCAATAACCGAAAGCAAAGATTTCCTTTGTGCTGGACACGTTTGTAATACTTTGAGCGCCGACATAGTCAATGGTGCTTGCACCAAATCTTCTACAATGTTGTAGTTTTGGGCGACAAGTGAAAATGTATTGTGTGTTGTGCATCGAAGTGCCCCTTTAGGGGAGCGAATCAGAAGGTTAGCAATTGGCCTTTCGATATGAAAATTGTTGGGCGGCGATGGGTTTTAACTTGAGGAAGGTTCCTCTACATGAGCGACAGGAGCTCCATAGGATTTGGCTCTTGTTTATAGTTCTACCGTTTCAAAGGTGTAAATGGTAGAGGATCCTTCACCAGCTAAAGGATGTTGTGAATCACCGTTGCCTGCTTACGGGGGCTGGGGTTGGTTTGCACTAACATTTTGCTGCTATTGAGCAGGGAAAGGATTGTTAAGGACAGTGGGGATCCTACCAGTGTCCTTTTTAGCAATGTGCTCTGTGAATTCCTAAAGACGTGGGTAGTGATAGGTCATGTGGTCTTCAACACATATTTTGCAAGGGAATCTAGTGGGTTTATCGTTTCCATCGTCAGGAGGTGCAAGGGCCTTCTACTTTGGGTTTTTTTGCTTTGTTGACTGCTCCTCAGAAGGAGCAGTCTTTTTCTTATTCTTCTTGTTCTTACCACAGGGCTTTTGCGTAGACTGCACAGAGTTCATTGTGGTGGTAGGAAGAGCAGTTGATTTGGTAGAGGGGCCCACTGATATCTAGGCAATGTGATCGTTGATTTGTTTTACAGCAACCCCAAAGTTTGTGCCGATAATCCCATCGACGTGCACTCCGGGGTGCTGAGTAGCAAAAACAATGGAGTTGCGAGGGGCATTGGGGATTACGTCATAAAGAGCGCCAGACTATGAATATATCAGATCTAAGTGTTGGGCAAGATGTATGGATTGGTCTTCTGTGACTGCACCACCTAAGGTGACATCTTTAGCGATTTGCGGAAGTAGGGACTTGCAGAACTAGTCCTGCAAGAGATAGTCTGGGAGGGGAGCTTTGACTAACCTCCGCCTATGTCTCCATTCATGTATATGATCAAATATGTGGGTGGTGGTATCCTAACATAATGAAGTGAGGAGCTCTGTCCCAGTCTCATAGCGGATGGGTAACTAGAAGTGCTTAAGAATTCCATTGTTAGAGCATCGAAGGTATTTTCTGACATGCGTGGTAACTCAATGTACCACTTAGCTACGTTTCCAATGAGGGTGTGGGGAAAAAGACGTAACTGGACACTATCATCCCCCATGGAGTTGGAAACACACCAAAGACGATAGCTGGTGATATGGGTGCCCGGATCCCCCCCTTATTTCCCTTCGAACTTGGGGATGTCTGTTGGTATTTTATGCGGGATTGGTGGCCAAAGTAAGTTATGATAGATGGGGTCATTTGTAAGTTTGTACAAGTTGGGGATATCCAACATTTCCAAGAAAGGCAGAGTGTGTGGTGCCCCTGACTCGGACCAAGGCGATGACATATGACTTGAGGATCCTTGCGGTCCTCCCATCGTTTGAGTCCCAATATTATACATAGGCTGCATGGTATAGTAGTTGCCTTGGGGTATGGCATTGTAGTGTGGATTTCCATGGGGAATGTGATGTTGGGGTATAGAATTTCCCTGAGGATAAGCAGGTCCCCCTTGACTCATTTGAATTTGTGAGTAGGGTGCCCCCATGGATTTGTTGGGACCTCCTTGAGGATTTCAGCCCACCACAGAACTAACCATATGTCCTTGATTGACATAAGGAGTGCTCATGTCAATGAGTGACTGACTATGCATGCCTAAAAATGGAGGGGGAACTATTACGTTTGTTATCGGGAAATCTAGTGTCTATGCAGAGCTGTTAGTCCCACTAAGGCTGGTAGCTACCTTAGAAACAAACAAACTAAAACCACTTTCGTTTTCCTTTATGAGAAGTAGATAAGAGGGGAAAGAAGGAGACCAACCTTTGTCTTGCGCTTGGTTCCTTGCTTGATTCCTCTCCCTTCTAACAGATCTTTGCCACTCGCTTCCTCATCTACCCAGCTTCAAAGAGCACCTGTAGAATCAAAGCAGCATAACACTATCCAAGAACATAGATCTACTATCATAAACAATATAGGACCAGATATATATATTGACCACACAAATGCATATATCATCAATCATACAAGAATGTGGAGGAAAACTTGAATAGCTTTATTAATAATCAAGAATAGAAAAGAGGATTACAACCAATTGTTCTGACCCAGCATCATCCTCTCAGCAAGAAATCCCTTCTTCACCTCATGAAAAGCTTAGATCACCCAACACTATGATGTTACACCAAGAAACCAGTAGCACTTCCTTACAAGATACAAAATTCCAGCCTCTGGATCTCTGGGATGAGGGATCCATATATAGATGTTTGCAAGGGGGGTGAGTCAGCTTTTGAGATTTGATTAGTGTCCTCTCTCTGATAGTTCTTGATTCCACACAGAGATTGATGATCTCTTACTCATCCTTGGGCGAATGCAGAGAGGCAAGTGTCACAGGAGAAGTTTTTGGAAGATTCCATGATCCTCCACCTTGCAAATTGACCCTGCCATTTGTCCACTCTCGCCCATCGCACCCCATAGAAGGGCTTTTCAGTATGCATCGCACCTCCCATGTGTATTTAGGTGGGATGCAGCACACTTTGACCATGGAGCAGGTCAGATGGTCCAGTTTTGACCAGTTCTGAGTAGTTTTTCATGGAGAACTTATGGGAGAAGATGTAATTAGTTGACCGTGTTCTTTTAGAGGTTGGAACAACACGTTTAGGGACTTAAGAGCCCTTGGTTTATGGACATTTATGATTGGGGTTGCAGTGCCCAAAACTGTCTATAACAGTTCCCCCCTAAAGCATGAGGTCGTTAATCTGTTGATGTTGGGTGAAATGCTTTATCATGAGGATCTGAAGCTTTTTCGAGCTAGAAGGCGACCTGTAATAAGATACAATACAATAAATTATCTTCATAATATTTTCATGATCTAGCTGAGGCGAGCATTCCCATGCTCAGCTTTATAAATTAATTTCCACGTACATAAGACAGACAATCGTCTGAGTGCAGACTAATGACTCTGGTAGAGCCATCATCCCTCAGATTGGATGATTATCTGTACAGTAATGATGTACATTTGATGTATTTATTTTCTTGAATATATATCACAGCCCGGATGGATGGAACTAGATCTGGGGTCTTCAATCTCGTTCGATCTTCACTCAAAGTACAAGTCGATCCATGTGAGAGATGTTCTGGAGTCGAACATGGAAAGACATCGCCTGATTACCAGCCAATGATGTAAGTTGTTAACAGGCGCGAGAGGAATCACCGATAATGATGATGACCCTCAAGGTACTACAGTACAATTCACGTGGTATGAATAAGGGACATGGCATCGAACACCACGCAAAATCTTTTGGTCGAAGGCCATTGATGTAAACCTGTCGCCGAAAGTGAGAAACTTGCCATTGAGGCATGCAAGCTTCAAAGTACTGAAAGGGTTGTTCCTAGATCGACTTCCTGGATAATGAGCTGATGTCGACAAGAAGCGATCCATCATAGGAGGACCTTAGTGAATCCCACATCAATGACACGGAACGGAGCAAATGATTTTAATGGAGGTGAAAACGATCTGATGATATAAGGTTTAGGGTGCCAGTCATGAAAGGATGGAGCGTAAATGTATTAGTGGATGAGACATAGGTGAATTCTCTGAGTGACTTCTCTTGAACATATCGGCGACATTGACATGATGGATTGGTAGTGTTAACCCAAAATATGGATGGTGTGATGGACCCATGGTGATATGACCAGTGAACGGAACAACCCAACCCGACTCGGATGCGGAGTGAAAGTGTCATGTTCAAGAGCGACTTGCTACCAATAAAGTTTCTTCAAGTTTTCTTCCCAATTTTCCCCAGTCATTGCTGACCAGTACCTCTTTATTTTTGTCAAGCTTGAGGAGGATAACATATGCTTGTTCTATAATTTACCCTTTGGGCAAACCCATCGCTATGTTTTAACGAGCCTAGCGATAGTGAAACTCGTTCTTGTCTGTATGGACAAGTTTGTCGCTATTTGGTTTTAACGAGTTTAACGACAAGGATAAATCGGTCCTTTTCAATTTTAGAGAGTCTGAAAAAGGGACGTAAAGAAAACTCCAATAATCCTTTTCCGTCATATAATCCCTTAAGTCCGAAAAAGTATAAAACAATACAAAAGGTATGAATTTTAGGTACTTTTAATGAGCCGAACAAAACAAGCGCTCAATCTTTTTGTGTAATAATCCCTCAAGTCCAAAAAGATTAAAATCTAAAGGAGGGATAGCACTTCTGGTCACTTTAACGAGCTGGAGAGGCCAATTGCCCAGCAATCTTTTCATATTTTATGAGTCAGTTGAAAAGATCTTAAAGGAGACTCGTTTTTTGAGGAACGAGTGATAAATTCGGGTAGCAGCTAATTCCAGGTAAGGTTTGGAATTTTCCAATCACAGCAGTGTCACAAGGATGGCTAACAGGATCACTCTTCACAGCTGTTCCTCAAAAAGGGTAAATAATCAAATGGAGGTGAATGACCAGCCAATACATAGTGGAAGTGATGATGAGAACATGACCAAGGCTTCAAAGGCTGATGATAATACATTCACGATGGTTATTTACCGGAAATTGGTTCATTTTTTAATGAGCTTAAACTCTGGGGGAAAATTTGCTCATTGCTTATGTTTCTTTTTTAACGAGCTTGAATTCTACGTTAAAACTGCTCGATCTAGTCGTATAATAATGATGTCTCATATAAAATGACATTTTTTCAAAGCTTTTCCCCGCATCCTTTCTTTATGAAAGTTAGGAAACGACCAATCCTATGAGTTTAAAGGGTTAGAGGACTTATAAATTTAAAAAAATAAATGGTCGCTCTTCGCTTGCATGCCAAAAGGTTTGCATGCCCCCAGGTATAGTGAAGTAGAGTTTCTAGGTTACCCCTCAATTTGCAGACAAAACATTTGTTTTATGGGGAAAGGCCTACCTTTTAACAGAGGTATCTTATTCTGGTCTAACCCCATTTTTCGGGTGTGTCAACCAGTCATATATCCTTCGCGGAAACCTACCCTATACCCAAGGTTTTCCCGTCGAAACAGGCCAGGGTGCATGCCCCCTGGGTTTCAGTCATATCCTCCGAATCACTCGCGCTCATCAGGAGGACGGACTGGGGATTGATGAGACATTCCTTGCGCGAAAAGACCATTCAGGGATGGTATATGACTATTTGCTATGTGTGAACCGGGGAATGAAAGCTGGTCTATGAGCTTGACCACTCTTCCTTCATGCGGAAAACACATTACTCTAAAGAGTTAGGAGACAATGGCTCCCATGCAATAGATATAGTCGCGTCCAAGGAGTAGATTATAATCCAGGGGTCCTTGGACTACCATTACGTTCATGTGAAAGGTTTTCCTTCTCAATGTTATTGGCACATTGGGAAGGATCCCTAACGGTCGACTGGTTCCTTTGTCAAAGCCTGTTAGATTTCTCATTTCAGGAAAAAGCGATGGAGAACCAAGCGCTTTCCAAGCAGTTGAGGAAAGGATACTCACAGAAGCCCCTTCATCTATGATGGTGCCGGCCATGACCATTCTATATATTTGAGCAATGATTCGAAATGGCACACTAACTGGTAAGCGGGTCTGCCTAGTAGATTCCAATCGAAGGAAACAACTAGGTTTCTTGAAGGTGGGACAGAATAGATGGCCGGATATGACTCTGATGAACTTCCTTCCTGCGGTAAATGAACGGGTAGACTACCCCCATGTTCATCGAAGACTGTGCTTACGAAGAGAATTTGGACGGTGTCGTTTTTGTTCTCTCTGGTGACTGTATCATCTGAAGATGGATCCTCTGAATGCAAGATCGGGTCAACTACCGCCCTGACCTTTTGAATTTCGTGTGGTGTGGATTTCGATGATTCATTTTCAATGATAGATGCTTCAGCCGACCACAATGGTGTGTCAGCCGGATTTTCAACTAGTGACGGACTCGGCAAGAGTTTCTTATATCCAGGAGGAAGCTGTAACGGTGAAACCGGACGGTCGTCGAAAACTCTTTTAGCCTCATCTAAGAAGGGACAATAGTGGATGGCATGATCACCTTCACACAATTTACAAGGAAATTTACATTTTCCTTTTTGTCCAGGGGCTTCACTTTCACTAGTCAACGGTGTATTTTCAACATGATCATCAGAGGTTGATGACACCGGATTGTGAAAACGAGGAGACCAGTCCCTTGAGATCCGAGGGATGCAAGGACAATCTCGACGATAGTGGTATCCTTTGCAAATGACACATGGCGATTTAGGCCGGACGGTGCAGTGTGTGGATTTTCGCTAGACGATGCCTGGTCGCCCCTTTTCACCTTTGGCTCCTTCTTCTTCTTCTCTTCCTTCTTCTTCTCCTTCTTCTTCTCAGTTACTTGATTTTTGGCTTTACCAGCTTCATCAAGCGAAGAGGAAGGAGGAGAGGAAGAATTGGACGGAGTAGAAGGTTGGGGGGTAACTCTGGTATCGTTTAGTTGCTGACTTGATTGTTCAGGAATCACAGTGTTCTGAATGACAGAGGTCGAGAAGAGCCATACGGGCAAGCCGATTGTCAGTCCTGGAAGTGACAATGTGGCCATATGGGGTGCACCAACATCTCCCCAAGAGGATAAAGGACTAGGATTTCATCCAAGGGGAAATCCTTGGTTGGTGGACTCCATTTTTCTCAACCTAAGACCAACGTAGGAAAGGTGATGTTTATTCTGATTAAAATAAATTTTAGACGCTTTGACACAACTTGTTTTTTCAATTTTTTAGAGTCAAGAAAAAACAAAATATGACTCTAGTCGCCTTCGATTTTTAATGAGCCTGAAGTGACAAGTGCTCAGATGGACCTTTTCCTTTAAGGAGTCTGAAAAGGAATCAAAGAGACTGCTCTGGAAATCTAGACAGAGGGATTACCAAACCAATCGCAAAACTACAGAATGCTTTTTACGGTATGGCAATCAATCTTCCTGAATGTTGTGTTCAGTGCATTGCGATCAATAGGGCGGCAGACATGGTTTCCTATGGATAAAGGATAAAGCCTATTGTGGTATCCCAATATATACTCGATGGTATGTGGGAGCACAAGTCCGTACTGGCATTTATCGTCTCAAAGTGGAGGAATCACCTAACCGGCAATGAAAACAATAGTTACCAGGCTTTACGACGCCGGAATACGTCTCTAGCCTAGACTTCTAAATGTTGTGCGTTAGGTTCCAAAGCGTTTTTAGATTCATTAAATTTATTTTACAGTTGATCTTGCTTAAGAAATTTTCCTTTCAGGTTCACCGCGTGATGTAGATGTACAATTCCTAAAATGCAGTCTAAGATGATAAACAATCGTTTAATCTTCTTTTTGCAATGAAAACCCTAGCTACTAAGGAAAGAGAGACGATATTCTTTCAACATAGAGCAGAGAGCACACACTATATGCATTGTCCTAAATCAAACCAACAAACAGTCTAAATGCAAATGCACATGCATGTATTTGTTTTCAGCCTTCTTAATGTGTGATTGATAAAAAGAAAGCTAAGTGCAAATCTGAATTATTTTTCAAACCAACATTACTAACAAGTTTCTTTTCAAGAAAAAATGAAGACAACGACGACACTTTGCGATTTGGAATTGAAAACTTGCTTTTGACACTTGAAAAACTACTAATTCAAATCAAATACAAGAGTGACAGTGTAATCGACTATCAAGAACAATTGGATTCTCTTCTATGACTGAAAATGACACTTGCGACACTTTCAAATCAAGAAATGACAATTCAATTACGCTACTTCTTTGTAAAAGAGAATTGAAAATGGATCACAATACATAAAAACATTTACAGTTCTTTGCACAATGGAGGCAGAATAATGGCAAGGAAGGGGGTTTCAATAGAGGTGTACTAACTATAGACAGCAAAACTCCTGAATAGAGCTGAAAAGAGTGAACACAGAAACCAAAATCTAAGAGCGGAAGAGGTCTTATCTGATCAGTGCACCTGTAACACAGGGAAAATGAGATGCAATACACCTACTACACTCGGGAAGTGCGATGCATCTAGATTCCAAAGAAGAGACAGTGCGATGATCGAGGGATGAGACTTCAACTGGGTTCCGGGTCACAATTTGCAGCTCAGTTCAGGGATTTAGTCCGAGCAAGTGGTAATCAGTAAATAAATCACAGGGGTATATCTAAAGAGGTTACTAGAGCCACCACAAGGGCAATTAGAGAGCTTGTTAATCGATTGTTCAATTCATAAACAAAACCCAGAGATAGACTGAAGCAGCATTGATCTACTTTGCACTTGCATAGCAAATGCAGTTCGAAGGCTGGCTAGCTTGACGTCAAGCTCTGTCTGTAAGTTTATAAAGCAAACAAATATAGACAAACAAACAATCTATTCGCTCCCCAGCGGAGTTGCCATTTTGTTATCGGGAAATCTAGTGTCCATGTAGAGCCGCTAGTCCCACTAAGGCTGGTAGCTACCTTAGAAACAAACAAACTAAAACCACTTTCATTTTCCTTTATGAGAAGTAGATAAGAGGGGAAAGAAGGACACCAACCTCTATCTTGCGCTTGGTTCCTTGCTTGATTCCTCTCCCTTCTGATAGATCTTTGCCACTCGCTTCCTCGTCTACCTAGCTTCAAAGAGCACTTGTAGAATCAAAGCAGCATAACACTATCCAAGAACATAGATCTACTGTCATAAACAATATAGGACTAGATATATATTGACCACACAAATGCATATATCATCAATCATACAAGAATATGGAGGAAAACTTGAATAGCTTTATTAATAATCAAGAATAGCAAAGAGGATTACAACCAATTGTTCTGACCCAGCATAATCCTCTCAGCAAGAAATCCCTTCTTCACCTCATGAAAAGCTTAGATCACCCAACATTATGATGTTACACCAAGAAACCAGCAGCACTTCCTTATAAGATACAAAATTCCAGCCTCTGTATCTCTGGGATGAGGGATCCATATATAGATGTTTGCAAGGGGGGTGAGTCAACTTTGTCCTCTCTCTGATAGTTCTTGATTCCACTTGGAGATTGATGATCTCTTACTCATCCCTAGGCGAATGCATAGAGGCAAGTGTCACAGGAGAAGTTTATGGAAGATTCCATGATCCTCCACCTTGCAGATTGACCCTGCCATTTGTCCACTCTCGCCCATCGCACCCCATAGAAGGGCTTTTCAGTATGCATCACACCTCCTGTGTGTATTTAGGTGGGATGCAGCGCACTTTGACCATGGAGTAGGTGAGATGGTCCAGTTTTGACCAATTCTGAGTAGTTTTTCATGGAGAACTTCTGGGAGAAGATGTAATCAGTTGACCTTGTTCTTTTAGAGGTTGGAACAACACTTTTAGGGACTTAAGATCCCTTGGTTTATGGAGATTTATGATTGGGGTTACAATGCCCAAAAATGTCTATAACAACATTCCCGACCGGTATATGCATATTGGGAGTGCCCCCATATACTTCAATCTGGGGAGTTGAACTATACAATGGATGCCAACCATATTGTTGGTTGAGGGGACCCACGCTAGCCATGCTATATTGAGAGTTATAAGGAGCGTTGTATATAGCACTTGTCGAAGGTATAGAGTTTGACACTAAAGGGGTGGAACCCGGCATAGTTTGGGTGCCACTCGTGGAGGGTGTCATGTGAGTGTTTGTACCTGGGACAAATGGGATAGAAAGGTTCGCCATGAATGGTGTGGTGATGACTGTCGACTGGGCAAGTAGTGGGGTACCAAAAGTGTCAACAAAGTTGTAGGACCCATTAGTCGTTGACGGCATATATGGAAATGTTCCAACTAAAGAAATAGGGAGTACAAGTGTCACGGGAACCAAGAGTGGATCCAATGGATTCATGAGTAGAGGGTTAAAGGGAGGAAGAAATCCTTTGGTAAACTTTAATGGTCAGTTGTCCAAATAGATTCCGTGTGAGATCTAGGAGACTGATTTCCTGAAGATGGGGAATCCAGTTCACTGGAGCTTGGTAGATCTTCCATAATGAGTGGAGGAAGTCCTAACAATCATCTAGATTGACAACGAGGGTTGGATGTAGCCACGGTGACCATTAATTTTTATCAGTAATTTTTATTGTGATATTTGTTAAAGTCTCAATGATAACACACGTGTACCTAAAAAATATAAAAAATACACTAAGTTGATCAATCAGCAAACGGAGGGAAATGACCCTGTCTGATAAGCATTGATCACTAGAGATGAAAACCAGTATCACAATGAATAACAAATAGGGCTCGCCAAATGTACAGTTATGGTTACTCTAGAGCTTCACCCAAACCTCATATTGAGGGGCCAAGTACTCTTGTGAAGATGAGAACCCTCCCAAAAACTGAAGGTAGAGTAGGTCTGTCTGTGTTAGGTACCAAGGCAGCCCGCCCTAGTCACCTTGTGTAAGTCCCTAAAGCTTGGCCACTAAGGATACCTCAGATCACAGAGACTACAGGGGTGGACATAGTTGCAGACAATACACTGTGTGGGCAGGATACCTGAGTCCCCGACTCAGCTCCGAAATCCCCGAAGGGATCCCCAATACACAAAATACCCAAAGGAGTTGCAAGTGAAGGCAGGCTACCTTCACTTACAGTCTGATGTTGTCTCATATTTAGCTCCGCTTTGACTGGAGTGGTCCCGGTAGTATGAGTGCAGAAGGAATTTTCTCTCTTTTAATGACACTAGTTTTGGTTTCTGATCTTGGGCAGTTTACTCACACTGCCTATCCCAAGATCCTAGCCTAAACTAATGTTTGTTTGCTCAATAAAGAGTTACTGATTGATTTTAGGTAAATTTTATGTGTACTTTTTTAGTGTCTTCAGTAGGGGAGTTGACATATGAAATGTGATGGGACTCTGACTCAAAAATCATGCAAAATACAATGCTTAAAAAATATTCAATTTGATGAAAACAAGTTGTATTCTGCAGGTAAGAGTCTTTCACATATTCATATTCATTCCATGCATCCTAGTCATTATAACACATGCATAACCAGCATAAATTTTTCCAATGTTTTCTTAACAACTATTTGAAACCAAAATAAAGTAGATTTTAACTAGCTAAGTAGAAGAATGAATAAAAAATGTGGATCTTTCTTTGATAAAAATTGTTTTAAGAAAGGAAAAAAAACTTATTTCCTAAAAAAAAAATCTTTCAGGACACCGACATTGCTAAAAAAATGTAGTTGCAGATCCTTTTCAATCCATGAGCAGGCTTCCCATCCCTTTGATTTTACAGACACAACTATATGTCAAGATTTGGGGGACTAATGCTCTATATCAGTGGCCACAAAGAGTTACTGGGTCCACTAATGCTCTATGTGTGCAAACACGGAGCTTTATAAATTATTGTGTAGTCTGCTAACCTGCGTTAGTGTGGGAAAATGGCTCAAAACAGGGTTTTCAGGATCAGATTCAAGGCTAAATATATGAAGGCAAAATGCAGCAAGGTTTTGGTCGGTCAAAAAGGGAATGAAAAAGTATAGGAAGGTATTAGAAGGAGGAGGATTCAACTGAGAACTGTCCAGGTAAACCGGGAACTAGATGTATAGTCCCTAGCGGAGTTGCCAATTCTGCTATAGGGTAAAATGCACGGTGTATGGAGAATGGAGATACCCTCAAGGGTCTTCCCAGGACCCTTGGCAGACTGTAAGATTATCTGCAGCCATCACAAAGTTACATGCATGTCCATGAACATTACCTAACTATCAAAGCAAAACAGATGGATTACTGCAAGCCTCCATGTAGATTTGCTGGAGAGCACAATGCAGCTAGGTGGAAGTCCCCTGAGCTGGCTCTAGATCAACTCCTGCACATAGAAGAGACAAGTACAATCACAACATACAACCTTGATAAATAATACATGAATGCATAAAAGACATCTAGTTACATATAACTAAGCTACTCATGCTAAAAGGTACTGGACAAACAAGTAAATGAATGATAGTACCAACACCACAGAGTAGACAGTACAACTACAATTCTATATTAATGTTGGAAGAGTGATTACAACCATCTGTTGCATCAACCTTCCCTTACCCCTCCAGCTCATCTCTCTCTCGCTTCTTACCAACTTCTTATGCTTAGATTTGAGACTATGCTCAACAATCAAGTAAGCTATCCTTTCAAATGATCTGACCTCTATCACCATAGCCCTAGCTTTGCTTATGTAGCAATTGAGTTAGGGTTGCCAAGTTCCTCCATGAGTTCCTTAAGGTAAAAGCAATGAAGTTTCCATGCTTTTCAGCTCTTTCCCATTTGCCTCCTTCATTAGGATTAGAAATCCCACAAATAGGTCGAACTTGAGATGTTTCCTTGCTTTTCTTGAGTAGATTTAGGAGCAAATATCTAGATATTTATGAGTCAATTCACTCCTTTGACCTTTAGAACTTCATTAGGATCCACTAACATTGTTCCCAAACTAACAACTAGAGTTAGTAGGGTCACTAACGCTCCCTTAGGCTTACAGAGAAGCTTTATAAAGCAGGTTGTTAGTGTATAGCCAACATTAGTGTGGAAACAAGGCATGTGATCTTGGTCTTTTCTTCAGCTAACATGTCTTTCTCCCTCTGAGCTGATGAGGTGGTCATTTTGTTGTATAATAGTAACAACAAGCCATTTCATCTTGCTTGTTAGAGCTTCAAAGTGGGTATCCAAATAGATGTTTCTACCACCAAACACTAAAACACTTAGGGGATCAGGAAAACAAATTAAGAAGTACAAACATAGTTAATAGTGGATTGAAAAACAAATGTTGTAACAGAGGATGTTGTAACAACAAATGTCATAACAACATGTCAATGTTAAATATTTTGAAAATATTGTAGAAACTATTTATGTAACACCCATTACTATTGAAATTGTTGAAATTGTTGTAAAAGATGATGCTGTAACAATTGCTACTATTGAAACTTCTGAAACAATGACCATTATAGTGGATCTTATAACAACAAATGTTGTAACAACAAATTTTGTCATAATTGCGGGGGTAAATCGTAATTTCATATTGCTTGTCAAATCTTCAAAGTGGGTATAGAAAGAGGTGTTTTTGCCACCCAGAACTACACCAACACTTGGGGTGTCATAACATTTTCTTATTACATTGAAAATTTCAAAAAAAAATATTGTTTTTACTGCACTTTGTAATAGTTTGCATGCAAATATATAATGTAACAATATATTATTTTATTTTATTTTAACAAATAAAATGTCAAATCACCGTGTTGGGTTTGGAGCCTGATTACCTTCTGTATTCTAAGTTATCTCCACATTGGACCCCAGTTTGTAATGGAGTAGCAACACCGCCCGTAAAATATTCACTGAAAGGGGGGTCCAGGGGGGCCTGGTTTCCCCCGAAGCTAAAAATAGATGTAAAATTAGCCTGTAAAATGTTGTAATTTCGTAGTCAATCTGGGCCGTTCATTAGGCGGAGATCTGACAGTAGAAGTTATGTTTAATTTAGGGATTTGTTTTTCCTAGAAGGCAACCCCTCACAATATATGAGGGAATTGTATTGTGTCTATGTACATCTGTATTCTGAGAGAGGAAGAGAGAGGAGACTGAGAGAGAAGAGGGAATTATAGCGGATCTATTGTAGGTTGTATCTCTTTAGTTTGTTGGACAATATAAAAGGAAGGACTGGCTGTTTCTCCGTAGACATAGCCCAAACTGGTTGAACCACTTATATATGTGTCTTTGTAGTTTTATGCATTTTCTTTGTTTGTATTTCTACAATATATTTTATGTGTTCCGTTGCTCTGTAATATATAATTTTCTAACATGCCGCACACTAATTATCGTGCATTTACTATTAGTAACGATTGGTAGTTTAGTGATCGACAACTCTCTTTCTATTATGCAACCACCCCGCTTCCTTGACATTTAACGAGGGGGGAGGGGGGTTGGGCGCAAAAATAATTTTGCAATATGTCAGAAACATATGAATTGTGTAACCCGCCTCACTCATTACCTCTTACCGCCTACCGCCTCCGTCCCCTGAGCATAAAAAACCATTCCTATTTTTCGGTAATAAATATCACCCACCACCATTTTATTGACCATTTTTCATTTAATTCTAAATATGAGCCTTATCAGAATGTTCATTCCACTGCTTTCCCACTCATGTTCATAATTTAATCAGTCCTTCATTTATCTATCTAATCACACATTTCCTCAAGTCACTAGACACAGAGAATCAAAGTGCAGAATTGCAGAAATCCCTCAACGACAACTCATAAATACAGCATGTGTTACATTTTAAATGCAATTATGCTCATTTATACAAGTTGATAGTTCAAAATGTGTTCAGCTAAAGGAAAAGAGTCTCAAATTTAGTCTAAAACCCTCCTAAAAACTGATGAATTTCTCTTAGTTGATAGGGAATGTGAATAGAATATACAAACTCAGAGTTTGACTTATATGAATTGCATAATTGGGCTTCCAAAAAGTTTCAAGATAATATCGATGTGTCTTCTATGTGGGAGTCCTTTTTACCCCTATTTATATTTTCTCAAACTCATCCTTTTCTAGAATTTGTAGTATGATGTGCGGACAAATACTTACCCAGCGAGAAAACTATAATTGCTAAAAACGGTGAAACCCTATTTTCAATAACTTATGAGTCCATTATAAAATACTTTTGTATATCTTTTCCAATCTCTTTTCACCCATTCTCTAGTGAAATTCTCTTGGAAATATATAAAAAGTTAACTTTTGAAAAAAGAGCACCTATTTTTTGAATTATTCATGCCTGAAGGGACTGGTATTCCCAATCACAATTTGTCTTACCCTTCATCAATGTTTCCAGAATTTTCAAGACAAATCATATCCATTTTATGTTGTATTTTAGGGTATCAGAGTGATGAGAAAGTGGATGAAGTAGTTCTAGCTTTTCTGTCAACTTTTTGTCCAGATAAGAAACCACAAATCTTATTCAATTTCAGCCAGTTTTTATCTGAGGCCATTCATGACTAGTTTCTTAAATTTGGAGTTGAAAAAGCTTTTAAATATCAATCAATCTTGGTGTATTTGTTTTTGTATTATCATTCAGATATATTCCCAATACAATTGTAAAAGCAGGATCTTCAAGGGAATCAATGGTCTGTGATTCATTGGACATCCTTGGTTAGAAGGAATTTTGAGGAATTTTCCTTCACTCGTTTTGTGAACAAATTTCTTCACATATGCTATATTCTATTGATTAGTGATATTCTTCCCAGAATTTCACCTAAAATCAAAAGGATTATGCAGCTTAGTGAACAAACAAGGCTTTCCAATTGGTATTTGTATCAACATTTTACACAAATTAGATTATATGGGTTTTAACTTCCACCCTATCAGTTGCATGTTTTTTTGGCTATGTGTATTTTTGCCCTTGAATTCATCATACAAAGCCTCAATGTAGAACAAGTGCATTTAAACTAAAGGCATAGGTAGGGTCATTTATAGTGAATCAGAGGTCAACAAACAAAGAGGTGGAACAATTCTTGGCACAAATGAAGTTTAAATTGGGGATTACTTGCCCATATGACCCCATTAGGAGAATTTTAGCCATCAGAGTTCAGTAGAAATCCCCACCTTATTTTCATATGTCCAAGCCTAAGATAGAAAATTTTGCTAATAAGAACACCTCGGAGGAAAACACTTTGTAGGAAGTGACAGAAGAGAAAACTATGGAGCATTCAGTAGGACATAAAATTTTGATTACACGTTCAATGAAAGAAAAAGAACTTAAGAGAACAGATCAAAGCTTAACATTGTCAGAAATGGAAAAATTCATAATATATAAGAGAAATAATACAAACATTATGGAGGGAGCGGTATCAGAAACTATCTCATCCAACCTTTCTTCACCAGCTATTATTGTTTTAGGTGAGCCTATTTTCATAATACAAGAATTGGATCTAGGGACAGGACCATCTTCTCCTTCTTCTTCTAACCAAAAAAAAATTCTGATTTTTTGGAAAGGAAGAAAAAAAATCAGGCATTGAAGGCAGTAACTTGTAATGAGTTCCAAAAGAAAATGTTTTCCAGAAAAAATAGGTTGCTTTCAACTCTTGATACTAAAAAAGGTGAATTTAAGTTAAAATTTCTTGAACCTAAAGTTTCTTCTCCTAGAGCTGTTGGACATTATAAGACTTCTATTTCTCCTTTCAATACTAAACAGATCCATCCTATAGATCATATTCATCTGCATAGACAAAAGTGTAGAATTATTTGAATAATACTATTGCATAACTTAAAATGGAAAAGACTTATTGCCTGGCAAAGGATGTTAGGATCAAATTTCTAGAAGACTGTCTAATTAAATTAGGTTTGGATCCCAAAAATGTGGATGCATCTCTATAGATTGTTAAGAATAAAAATAAACATATTCAAGAACTTAGAATACGGTTGAAGATGCCCACAACACAGCATACCCAAACACAAGAAATTGGGGAATTAGAGAAGGAGAAGGAAACTATATTATCCTGTCTAATTGAACAAAACCTGTAGATTCAAAAAATGCAAGAAAGGATGGAAGAGTTGTTGAATAAGAAGATCCAAACTTGCGGTGTAGTAATTCTAGCAACTAAAACAACTTCCATAGAAATAGGTTCCACAAAAAATCTATCATGAACATTATATTCTCTTAAACTAAAGGATAGATTGAAAGAAAAAGTGGAAAAATATGAGATGAACAAAAATCAATCTGACAATGACTTAGTCACAGAAATAAAGAAAATTGAAAATTTGCAAAAGCAGTTGGAACAATATTTGAGCAGTTCTAATAGTATTCAATGTTTATCATAACCCAAAGAACAAATTTAGATAGAAATTATGTCATCTATGTCTAATATTTGGTAGTTTATGGAAATTATTGTAAAATGAGAGGAGTTGATTGAAAGAGCCAGATAATCTATTAAAATCATCAAAATACAATTGGGAAATAAACTTAGACAAGCAAGTTAGATAATAAAATATCTAAATACAAGGTACAGAGAAGGACTTGAAGAAATAGGAATTGTAGTCAAAACAAAACCAGTTATTCAGATTAGAAAAGTTATCATGAACAAAACTCTCATGTTGAACACAAAGGAAAAGTGTGAAAATATTATAGTGCAAATCAATAAATTTTGCATAAATTTTTATATTCTGCAAGAGAGAGGCCTTCCATCATTTAAGAATTCATATCACCAGATGGTAACAAAATACCAATATGAAATATTTTTGAAGAGAGAGGTATGGGACAAAATAAAGTTTGTTAGAATCAAGGGAGATATTAGCGGTCAAAATCTACTTCAATTGTTATCTTATGACCTTTTCATATGCTACTAAATCAAACTCTTTTTCATAGTAAAACCCTCTTATGAGAAGTATAATAATGTAGATGAATCATACAGACAGATGATGGATCTCAATTACCCAACAGATGAAGAATGGGAGCAGTTGGTAAAATTTGTTCAACAAATTCAGCTTATCATTACAACATATTAGCAAAAGATTACAACTATTAAGCATTTCGAGCAATAATAATAGAGTACTTTCAAATAATTTTTAACCTGAACGTAGAAATCAGTGCAGTTGCAGACATTTTTGGAACATTTTTCTGAGCAGTTTCTATTTTTAGTAAAGTGTTGTGAACATCTTGATAACATGTTGATTTTATCTCGAACTCACGATTTTTTGGCCTTGCCGATGTTTGCAATTTTTACCGATATTTTCCTGACTTTTATGATTTTTTGGTTTTATGGACCCTTGTTGATTTACCCTAATGCCAATGTTTGCAACATGGGTTAAAATTTGTTTAAACATTATCCAAATATTTGGCTAGAGAATACTTTGAATGTAAATATTTTAAGAGATGGGATATTTTTTAAAGGACTCTATATCTAACTTATTTTTTAATAAAAAGGGTTGATAGTTGTAGCAAGTTTTTGTAATACTTTCAATTTGGATATAATCAAAGGCCTATGTTTTTCGTTCATGATAGAAATTGTGTACTTGTGAGTTCTTGTAATTTCATAGTCTATGTTTCCATATATTTGAGCATAGTAGAGGACATTAGGAAAGGCTAGATTGAGTATCAATCTCCCTGATGTCCCTCTACAAAGTTATGTTCGCAACTGAGTTAGAAATTGAAAATTTTGTTTAATTTACTCTCCAAAAATCTTTAGATTGTTGGTTCTATGTTGTACTTGGATATATTTGAGTTGACTATATAGGTTCATCTATATGTCTCTATTATTATTAGATTATAAAATGTGCAGGGAGAAAGTATAGCCTTCTAAATTCCTCTCAGTTCCTCTTTCAATTCCTCTCAATTCCTCACATTGATGCTTTTGCTCAGATCTTTAGCCAAGGATTGTCTACAAAGATACAACATGGGGGATCAAGAAAAAAAATTGAGAAGCACAAACATAGGTAACAACAGATTGAGAAGAAAATGTTGTTACGATGGGTGATGTAACAACAAATGTTGTAACAAAAGATGCCATAACAGCATATCAATGTTAAATCTACTGAAAATGTTGTAAAATTTGATGATGTAACACTCATTACTATTGAAAATGTTGAAAATATTGTAAAGTTGATGCTATAACAACTGCTACTATTGAAACTACTGAAACAATGACCATTACAGTGGATGTTGTAATAGCAGATGTTATAGAAATGAATGTTGTAACATCGGATGTTGTAAAAATTAAGGGGTTATAAAGCCATTTCATCTTGATTTTCAAATCTTTAAAGTGGGTAGCCAAAGAGGTGTTTCTACCACCCAACACTACAGTGGTAGTTTTGGGATCAAGAAATCAAATTGAGAAGCACAAACATAGGTAACAGTGGATTGAGAAGAAAATTTTGTAATAGTGCATGTGTAACAACAAATGTCATAACAAATGTTGTCACAATAGATGCCATAACAAATGTTATAGCAACAAGTCATTTCATATTTCTTATCAGAGATTGAAAGTGGGCAGCCAAAGGGGTGTTTCTTAGTAACTTTTCATTTGTGTTATTATTCTTCTGAGACCTGTGTAATAAAGTTATTGGTTTCTTTCATTAAAATATTTATCAATGTTGTGTGAATGGTTGAGATACCTATGACTTTTATCTAAGAAACCTTAATGAAGAACTGTGTGGTCTTTGCATCTTATTTACTTTCATTTCATTCTGTTTTTTGTATATCTAATGCATGGGATTTTCTTTAGCCCTATGCTTTAAATCTCAATTTTTTTATGTTCTTATCTCCATACTACAACCTCAATTTTCAAGGTTGTAATCACATATAAGTAGGCTAGTTGAATTTATTCATTAATTTCTCCAAAAGCTGGTTCACATTGCATATATAGGTCTATCGTCACCTTCCCCACTTGTCACCAAGCCTTCAAAGTTCAAACAGGATCCAACACATGCCTACATCATAAATCTTCTTATTCTAATAACCATGTCCCTATATATCTGCTTAATTAATTCAATATCTATATATATATATATATATATATATATATATATATATATATATATATATATATATATATATATATATATATATATATATATATATATATATATATATATATATATATATATAGATAGATATATAGATATCACTAAAAAAAAGACCTCAATACACCCTTCATCCTACCATATGGAAAATAATCGTTATGACAAGTGCTAAGACTCAAGATCATCACTAGTGCTAGCATTCATCTACATTTCTTCTCTAGTGTTAATGTCACAAACTCTAAGTATTACTCTATAGTATCACACAAGAACTAATAACTCTCCATGGCAATTATATAGATGGAATAATGAGTATATTGTCGAAAAAGAAATTATATTCCATCTATACATAGTAGGCAAGGGAGTCCAACATTGGTAAATTGGAATAATTACATAAGAAATTTAATTTAATTCACAAGATAAGGTCTACAAGTCAATTTCTCTCTCTCCAAGGCATACATGTCAAGACATCAATACTGAGGAGGTGCACTCTCTAAGCATGGGTTGCAAGTGTTAAGTGCTCTTCATAACAAGGCTTCTTAATTTCCAAGACAATCATACCATTCTTCTTGGATCCATAATTAGTCCCATGTAATGTGCACTCAACCCAAGCATCTATAATCAATCCCACATAATCTTTTTTTTTTGTCTATGAGTTATGTATTACATGGTCTTGCATCCCTCCTTTAGCCTAGGGATTTTGGCAAAGGACTTGATCAAGCCATGATTTGATATTTATTTCTAAGGACTTGATCATAGTGAATGGTTGGTGATTTATAAGGGTTCTTTGACCAATGGTAGCACAAAAGAACTCAAGTTACACATAAATAAACAAATCAACACAAGAAATGCAAATTGACATATTAACATAGCAATATCCAAGTAAGTTATTGAAAGTCAACTAATGATAACTTATTCTCCATCTAGGTAACAAAAGCAAACAACTTTCTTTTTTGTATCATATTGAATTCCAATTGTGATGAATAATGGGAATATTGTTGCTCCTCCCAAAACATGGCAGATGGAAAAGTTAAAGTAATTAATATCCAATCATTTACATTTTTGTACAAAATTAAAAATATATATAATTTTAGATATTAAATACACTTACAAATTTGCATGCTAAGGTTTCTAAACCTATTTTCCCACTGTGATGTGTGGAACAATATTTGGCAAGCTTAGCCTTCAAGGCCTTGTCCTGAAACATACACTAATTCAATTTAATTATGCACCAGTAAAATATAAAAATCATTTAATGAATTTGAAATAATATTATGACCAAATTTAAATACTCGTATTCTCTCCTCGTCGGAATTCCTCCATGCATATGCTCTATCATATGCTTTCATGAGCTCTTTCCATACTTTCACGCTTACATCAATTGGCCTTATTTTGGCCCTTAGCTAGGGAGGAATTTTTTTTATCTTTCTTCATTTGGTTGCAACAGAATCTCTTGCAGTTTTTAGTAATTTTTTTTTTTCTTGCTTTACTGACCATCCTGTCCCAAATTCAGTTTGCATGTCATGGATGACTTCCTTTTGAAGATGCATGGTATCCTCGATAATGGAAGATGTAAATGCTCTTTGAAGCATTGAAGGCATGATTCCTTCAACCTATGATTGAACACTTTCTCGACATCTATCATTCTGATTTCCCTAGAGACAACATCATATTCTACCTCAATTTCGTATGTACCAATGCAATATGCATAAGTACTTATACTAGTGATGGAATAAATATGTGTCCCAGGAGTGGGTGGGACATTAGACGTCTTTGTTCCTTGTTCCACATTATTAGATTTTATTGTGATTTATTTTTTCCTATATCTTTTTCTCGATCTAAGAGTTGATGGGGAATCAATCGATTCCCTTTGATATGGTTGCTTTGGTTGGTCTATTTAAGTGCCTTTAATATGTTCTTCCATGTATTTGGAAAGCATGGACAAGTCGATAAATTCTGGTTTATTCACTACTTCTGGCCCCAATATAGAATTCATTGCCTCTTTCAGTTTCTCATTATCATGTACCTATATATGTACAATAAAAAAATTATTTTAAAATTAGAAATAAAAAATAAACCCTGGTTTCTTCTCTTATAATTTTGAAACTAAAATCTAAGAAATACAATTTAAACAAGCAATGGAAACATGTGAAAATCTATAAATTGAGTATGAAATACCTCATTCTCATAAGAATCAGATCCCTTTGCTCATTTCCCTTTGTTTCCACCACCAAGATCCAGAAGATTGAGCCCGAAGATCAAGAGGAAGGGGAGTGTCTCCTCCACTCATAGAAGAGGGTGAAGGGATCTACGCTACAATTTATTGTCGACAATGGGATCAAAAGGAACCTCACATCAATAGAGTTAATTAAGAAATTGAGCCTACTCATCACACCACACATGTAGTCATACACCATGAGGTGGCTCCACCGAGGATGAGATCTATGCATCAGCTAGTAGTGTCATTTTCCCTACAACATTAAATCATTCGTAGATGAGGTATTGTGTGACATTTCTCCTCTTGAATTTTGTGATGTATTATTAGGCCAACCGTACTTGTGGAAGCATCATGTTGTGTCTTGTAGCTTAGTTAGGCATAGCTAAAATGTTAAATGTTTTAAAGTGGATTCTAGAAAGGAACTGTTGGCTTGTTGGGGCTTGACCCAGGTTTAGAGTTAATTAGCCAAACAAATCCCGGCACTACTGGCCCTTTTGGCAAGAGTCTATGGAGCACGAACTGAGGTCTCACCCGAAGTAGTATGGGAGGGTGCTAGAACCAGTTTTTTTCACTCTAGAGATGTTTGATGAGTTCAACTTGTCCTTTGTTTGTTCCTATGCATAGGTGGCTTTCACGCCCCTTCCATTCCACGCGGCCTGATATCCCGCCTTCGCACAGCCCTAACCAGGGGTTGTGCCACACTCTGCTCTATTACCCGAGATCTTATTTATCTTCAAGTATCAATTATGCACCTTCACCTACTTAAGTGTCTTAAGTTATACTTACAAAACATTCATACAAGTTCGCATAGTAAATAAACAATATACTTGCAGATTATATCCAATCATGCATTAAACTAGGAAAACATACACAGAATTATAGAAAAACTTCTCTTTATTGATTCTCCAAAGGTTACATATTCAACCCGCCTTGTGCACTCAAATGCAGGGGTCCGCGCACTCAACTACGGACTACTAGGCCTCTACGCACTCAGCTGCAAATCCTTCTCCTACTCTACGACACACAAACACACTTTACACTTCAACTTAATCACTTAGGCTTCTCATGCTTCTATTTCATTGGTTAGCTATATTTTACACTTAGAGCCTCACTCTATTTATACAATTCCATGGTCCACGAACCATGGGTAGGTCTATCCAGCTGGCATTACATTACAAAAACTAGGGCAGACAACCATGTGACTCTATTATGAATTCGCGCTACGTGCTCGCAATTTGCGGAGATTTTACAAAATACTTGCTCAAAACTTGGGCTTTAAGCCCCAAAACATGCCTTGGGGGGGATTCCATGCCTAACAGGCCCCCAACACAAACATCGAGACTCACCCTTGTGTCACTCTATTGACGCGAAGTCCCTTCAACTGAATTTGAACTGCTGCAAGGTCACCAGTGCACTGAGCTACTGCCTGTTGTATCTGTTGCATACATTGTTCCGAGATCTCTGTGTCGGGAGTGCTTCTCTACATTAGTATGTGCATCCCCTGCATGCGTTTGAGCTTGCCTTCAATTTTTGCTATGATGGTGAAGGCCTCGTCGATCCAAGGCTGAACGCACGCCTTCAGGACTTCTTCCTTGTGTCGTGCTGCATCAGTCTATTCTTTCAACACTTAAGCATTTTGCATCCCCACAAGCCTCTGAGTGAGGACCACCATCTGCATAGTTCCTCGGACGTTGTCATACTGCTGTTAGAGTTCTCGTGCCTCTATCTCTAAGCGCTATATGTTGGGGTCCTCCTGCAAATTTGTGAGAACCTCAAGTGATTCTTCAACCATGTCGGTGGAGTCTCACACTGCACTGCCAATTTCATCCAGTACCACTGTGATAGTGCTAGCGCGTTGTTCTCTGACTTCTGGAGGGGTGGACAACTGTGCATTTAACCACAGCTCGGCGATTTTAAGGTTCAGCTCCAACTCAACCTTTGTCATTTCCTCGCATGCCTCACGCACCCATGTTGCTAACCTATGGATGTGCACCTCTATTGGTATGTCTATTGGGATGGCCAGCTCTGGGATGCTTTGGCAAGTGTCTTCTATTACCTATACCAGCTGTTGATTTGGCGACACCAATTCATTGCACTGCAAGCTTAATTGTTCCATATTGATTTTCTGCTCGTTGAGGATTTGTAGTGTCCAGCTATCCCTAGCTCGCAGCTCTGCAGTTATCCCATCCTGCAACACATATAAGGTCTCTCACAGAAGTGCAGCCATATTGATACCAAGGCCCTTCATCGCACTAACCATAGGCCTATCAGCCTCATTTGTCGTCACTAGTGCCCCTTCCGATAGCACTATGGTATTTTCCATCTGCGCATGCAACATCTATTCTACTGATGTTGTTCTGACTGTGAGGCTGGCGGAAAGGGTACCAACTTGAGGAGGGCGCACCTATAATTCTTGCAACTACGCTCTGAGGGCCCCCAACACAATCTAGTTCTCCTGTATGAAATCTTGGAGAGCCTCAGAGGTGACATTGCACACTGTCTTGCCGATGTTGTGCAGATCACCCTTGGTTAGGGTGATCGGGTCAATAGACAAATTTGATGCCTTGACCTTCTTACACAACCTTGTCTTCTCGGTTGGGTGCTAGCACTTCAACTGTGTTGATGCGGTTTGTGGGTCCGTGCCTCCCTCTTCTGTCTCTTCTTCCTCTGTTTCATGCCCATGCGAAGGCGTCATTTGGCCCTCACCCACCTTTGTGGCTACCTCCTGTGCTGCTGCTGTTGTGGCGGCATTTCCCAAATCAGTTTCTTGCTGTGGAGCATCTTGCGCCACCAGCACTTCTACTTTCGCTGCTTCCTTCCTTCGATTTTTGTCCAACTGTTTGATGCATAGCTTAGCCTCGTATTTCTTTCTTTGTGCCGCCGACTTCTCGATCTCCACGATGTCTGGGGCGCGCCACTCTAGCGACCATGCCTCTAGTACGTTAAAAATGATGTCGTCTGTGGCTACGAAGGGTAGCTTTATCCACTATTTGGTTAGGTCCTTGCATGCTCTGATATAAATGTTGTGGATGTCCGCTTTGAATTTCACAAAACTCTACAAGCTGTTGTAGACTGGGTGACAACCACGGCTTACAGTTGATCCCCATTCTTAGGTTCATCTCCATGAACACCCAAAACATTTTACTGTCGCGGATCATCTTGGCATCCTTTATGGCCCAGAGCGAAGCATACTTCGCGGCCTCTGGCAAGTCCCTGTCAATTATGGGGAATTGACTATCCTATGGTAATTCCCCTGCCACAAGCACTATGGACAATAGAAGCCATGCATAGTGGAAGGTTTTGCCTTGATCCTGGGCTTCGCAGCAATTCTCCAAGAATTCCCTGTAGAGGAACGTAGACAAGTTAAACTGGACTCCCTCCGCACACTGCTCAGCCAGTGCTACCACCGACGCAGGTACTTCGTCTGTGTGGCACTTGCACATAACCTTTCCTACCAGGATTTTGGTTGCCACACGTACTGCTTTTTCCTTGATGTTGGAGATGGTGTAGCCCCTCTTCTTCTTTTCTAGCTTGTACTTTTTCTTCATGGCCTCCGCGACGGCCAAGTCACTGCTCTTCCCTTCCGATATGACCGCGGGGTCTTCTCCTTTGCATGGAAGCTGGGAAATGAAGTGAATTAATTCTATCATGATGGAAATGGATCAAGCATATCAGCTTCATGATGATGAAAATGGTTATTGGAGCACGGTGGAAGTGTGGCACCCAAAGTAGATTCAGTAGCCCAGCCTTTTCCCCTCCACGCAACCACTTCCGTGGCTCTAATTTTGTCACCCCCGCCACGGTATTCTACTTGGGCTTCATGAGGTGCGGCGTCTCAAGGTGAGGGAAATTCACATGGTCAGCGAGATCCCAATCTTCAAATTTTAAGCTTGGCACCCATCCTAGGTGCCTGCCCTAAAAGATAATGTTGTCTGGGAGGAGCGGGGTCTGGAGCGAGATATTGGTCTCGTCAAAGATCTTGGGCACTTTAGATTTTCCTTTCCGCAGAGGGACATAGGCAAGCAAATTTGTTGGGGAGGGTGTGCAGGCTCAGCTTCCGCCTCCATGCCTTCACCCTCATCTTCTGCGATGAGCAAGTCCTCCAGGTTTTCTTCTTCTTCATCAGTTTCGATGGTGATAACTTTACCCTTATCCTCCATTGTCATCTTGGTGCATAGCGGGTTCCTCGGGGACACACGTACGGGGATCATTGCTTGTTTTTCCTTCTTGGCTCTTCGCGTGCACGGTGATTTCAGGATTTTTGCCACAATGTCGGAACTTTTTAGAGCATCCCCCATAATCAGGGATTTCAAGGCCTCTTCAGTGGTAATTTCTATTATGTCCATAACCTGCAACTGTTGCAATCGTGTTTGTCTAGGAATCTAGCACTCTTGAACTCAGGGGCTTAATCAACGCTCAGCACACAACAATCAGGGCTCTTCTCAATAGCTCAATTCGCAAATGACCAAGTGTTGTTTGTTGGGTAGCCCTTTGTATTTTATAGTGATTTTTGAATTTGAATTCGACCATTCCCCCCAAATCCAGTTCATTAATGCTCCCTTGGCGGCAGATTTTCCCAAATCTTGCCCATAAATCGCGTCTTAAATGCTTGTCGCCTGCTCCATTTGGCCTCAAGTCGAGCATCCCATCATGAATAGTGACTTCAACAGTCACTTTCTGGCCAACCCACGCAGTAGCACTGCCCCCCGTGCGCGGTCGCGGACCTTGTGACTTTTTGTTTCTGTGCGCAGCTCCAACATCGTGCAGCTCCCGAGCAGACTGTTTTATAGTCCTGTGCTTCCTTTCAACTGCTTGGAGTGCTAAGAGTATAATTCTCTAGGCTAGTCAGGTGGTCGCACCACTCGATTATGGTTTCCTCCTGTCATCCGTCATTCTCCCTGGCAAATACCCAACTTTCTCCATTACTGGCAGTGTCGCATACCTTATCATCTGTAGTGTGCCACCCTAGTTACTTTGCTTAGTAATATGTGGTCCAAGCCAAGGCATCAGACTAATCAATCCGTGGCAATAGTCCTCAAACTTGTCAGTGTGATCATGCACACCCTGTCTTATCATCCTGGTATTTTTATCGAGGAAATCTTCCCTTATTTCATCCTCCAGCTTCTTGACTTCTGCGTCCACCAGAGCACTTTTCTTTCTTAATCGTACCCTTTCTTTTTCAAGTTCCTGGAGCCTAGAGTTTCCTAGTTGGATTTCTTCTTCCAGGGTTTCGCGAACCGTCGTATCTACCGGTGCTAGTATGCGCAGTCCAACATTTCCTTGTATTATAGGATTTACAGTGGTTCCTTGATACTCGAGCATTGGGGGTGCCTATGGGGTCGGGTGCTTGTACGTGGTCCTTTAAGCCCGTAGAACCACTGGTACGTGCAAGTCCCAGTGAGTCTGCTTCGTATTATGGACCTTGTTCATCGCTTCACATACTTGGTTAAAGGCTTCCATGGGGATATCCTTCTACGCACTTAGTCTTTCCATACTTCATGGTCCCAACTGGAGGGGTCATTCGTGCTATTGTCTTTCCCACACCTGCTTACCAATCGTGTCTCCTACCACAAGTACATTGTGCATTCCGACAAGTTTCGCACCATATGCTTGTATCCACCTAGAAAGGTGGGCACGCAGGATGTTTTGTCCATCATACTTGTCTTTTAACCACATCTGAGGCTTCCAAATTTGTAGGAGCATCATCCTTCGACAGTCCTACCAATCCTCAAAACTCGTCTGGTGCGTACCCGACCACCTTTCGGGCATAGCGTGTAGTACCCATTTCAGAGCATTGAAATGTTGTTGTTCCATTACATCTCTTTCAAATTTGTTTAGGAAATCCTCCACTTCACCTAACCCATCCTACGTAGGTACATCTCTTACCTCTATTTCTACACAGCGCAGTGACCTTGTCATCAAGTTACAGTTGAGCATGGTTACCTCGTGTAACCGGTTCTACCATTGTTCTATCTCCTCATCAAAATCTGAGGTGCAGGAGCTTTCGTGCTCACACTAGATTCGACCATCTGCGGTTGGATTTACCCAGTCCTGCTCCTGCACGGTTATTTTGTAGATGCAGTCTAGATCGTCGTCATTGTCGTAGTCGGGCACTAGCTCTTTGTAGCGCGATCCTTCTACAGATTCTAAAGGTACCACTACGCATAGTGACTTTTTCTCAAAGATCATCTTGTGCTTCTTTATATTTATCACTCCATTAATGTTAGTGGCCCAATCTATTCCCAGTAGCATGGGGTAGGGATTGTTGTCATCAACAATCTCTATCACTTTGAAATCTGCTAGCGTGTTTTCTCCTTCGATGTCTACTGTGATTCCCTGCAATCTCCCCATAGGTAAGATCTTTTGCTGGTTCACCATTTTCAGTTGGATAGGAGACCATTGCAGCGTAGGCCTGCCCATGCGCTCCCATGTCTTCTTCGACAGGACGATTGCATCCGATCCTAGGTCCAAAATCACTTGATCCATCTCATACTCCCCGATCTGCGTGGTCAATCTCATCTCCCTTCATGTTCGCGTCGTGTGCTTCCCGAACTTCCAGACTACCCACAATTCTCCTGGCACGATCCTAGAGCATCTAGTTATGAGTTCTTGGAGCACCTTTACAGCCTTGCTATCGTACAGTAGCTTCATGCATGTCTCCAAGAATGTAGTGAGCATCGATGGGTCTATTTCTGGCTCTAGTCTATATTTACTTCCTAAAGTGGAGGCATTCGCGATGGTCCTCTTAGCTTCCATGAAGGAATCCTTAGCACGCTCCAAATCAAATTCTGGTTCCTTCGTTGGAGCCTTGCGAACCCAGGTACTTTCTTCAAGTTGCTTTTCTTTGTCATCCCCTATCGTAATACCACTCCAAAGCACAATATTTACATTAGGGTCTTCCTCACATGGCTCAGACCTCATCATTTGTAGGGTCTGAGTTGGGGGAGGCTGGAGTGCTCCTTTATCATGCAACCTCGCTATCAGTGTGGGAAAGTCCTCTGTCTCATGATCAAACTACATACAATATAAGCATGATGGTCTCGATGGATTTGTACAATTGTGAGCATAATGCCCTGACCCTCCGCAATTGTAACATATCAGTTGTTTATGACCTCTTCCTAGTCCCATTCCACCTCAGCCTCGTCCATGCCCCTAAAATCCTGTGTGCGTCATTTCTGTGTTTTGATCGAGGGCTCGTGTTTCGGCCTGAACTCTATAGGTAGGAGTTCGATCCATCAGCAGCTCATAACTTCTACAAGTGCACTCATCATGTCCTACTGACCTACAGAAATTACAGAACAAATTCTGTGAATTCTACATATACTTATGTAGTAGATGGCAGTTATCTATAGCATGTTTTCCTCCTATCTGACAAATCGCGCACCATAATGTAGGTGCCGCACTTGGTCCTGTTTGTTCCTCCAATCTTAATGGCATTGGTCCTCCTCTCACGAGGTAATTCGCGAATACTGGATAGTGGTACTTGTCATGTCCCTGACCTTTGCACTTTACACACCATACCTCCTTGCGCACTTCTAGGTGAGTTGTCCTGTCTTGTTTCAAACTCTGCATCTCAAGCCACAATTTTTTCAACTACACATGGATCTACTGAACTCCCAGGTTATGACCTTGTATTGGAGTCTCATGCAATATCATCAACACCTCCAAAGCCTTAGCCTGAGTGGTTAGCCTTTGTTGTGATAGCGCATTCTGTAGATGCAGTGTTAACGAGGCTACAAACCATTTGTGGTGTTGCCCATCTGTTAAGGTCATGTTCGCTTCGCGAATTATGCACTTCAGTATTTGATCCAATTCCCAAGGGGTTTTGCCTAGTAGCATTGTGATTTCCTTGAATCTAATGATCGACTGCGCCTCTGATTTTGGCCTACTAAATTCTCTGTTTAGCGCAATTTGGATATCTGGTATCCCCACATTCTAATTGTTGTTGGAATGATTAATGTACCAGGTCAGTGAGCGATCCTGCAAAGCACTAACCAACATTGCCTTCTTTATATTGTCATTTGTGACACCCTGTGCTTCCCATATAGCTTTTACCGCGAACCAAAATTGGTCCAGATCTTCATTCCCTACTCCCTTTAACACTGGTAGTTTTATTTCGCTAGCCATACTGCTTCCCAGTGGTCATGGAGGTGGGATGAGCGAAGTCAGAGGTGGTATGCATGGAAATCTCTACCTTATCAGATTGATTACACTTCTTGGCAAGACCTTCACAAGATCTTCTTCGCCTCCTCATGGAGGCGAAATCAAGGGGTTAACTTCATTTCTATAGATTCTCCCACTTCACGTAGCCCCAAACATCAATTTATTCACATAACCCGCTTGTCACATAGTAGCATTTTAATCCAAGTTTTCAAAGATTTAAGGTACTTACCTCACGGTCCCTTAAGGAAGCGTCATTTTGCCTCGTTGTAGCTGACTAAAGTATCTACCATGAATTCGGTGTTGAACCCTCCTATGATTCGATCGAGCTAGTGATCAACAGCGCGTGTGATCTTATCTTTCGATGCTTCCAGTTTGCGCACCAATTCTGGAGTCCACACAATAGGCTCGTTGAGTTTACACCTTCCTTGGCTATCTTCTAGCTTCGTAATCCACTCGTACAACACAGTAGGGAAGGATGCAAAGAAAATTTCATGGATGTCCGTATACAAGTAGCAATCTAACCACTCTTCCTTTGATAGTCACGGATTCCTATTTTCTTGTGCCACGAACTTGTGAATCTTTCTGTCCAACCACTCTTCAAGTCCTTTCTTTTTCAGATTCCAATGATACAACATCAGACATCTCTATGCAAATCCTGGTCTTGGCAACGAAACCATTTGTTGGCTTGTTGGGGCCTCACCTAGGTTCAAAGCTAATTAGCTAAAAAAATCCCAGTACTATTGGCCCTTTCAGCAACAGTCCACGGAGTGCGGACTGAGGTCTCACCCGAAGTAGTATGGGAGGGTGCTAGAACTAGGTTTCCACACCCTAGAGATGTCTGATGAGTTTGATTATTCCTTTGTTTGTTCCTCCACGCAGGTGCCTTTCATGGACCTTCCATTCCTCGTGGCATGATATCCCGCCTTCACGCAACCTTAACTAGGTGATGTGCCACACTCTGCACTATTACCCGAGATCTTATTTATCTTCCAGTATCAATTAAGCACCTTCACCTACTTAAGTGTCTTAAGTTATACTTACAAAACATTCATACGGGTTCGCGCAGTAAATAAACAATATACTTGCAAATTATATCCAATCATGCATTAAACCAGGAAAAGATACACAAAATTATAGCAAAACTTCTCTTTATTAATTCTCCAAAGGTTACAGACTTGACCCCCCCTGTGCACTTAGGAGCAGGGGTTTGCGCACTCAGTTGCAGACTACTAGGCCTCTGCGCACTTAGCTGCAGAGCCTTCTCCTACTCTACGACACATAGACACACTTTACACTTCGACTTAATCACTTAGGATTTTCATGCTTTTATTCCATTGGTTAGCTATCTTTTACACTTAGAGCCTCACTCTATTTATACAACTCCATGGTCTGCGGTCCATGGGTAGGTCTATCTAGCTGACATTACATTACAAAAACTAGGGCAGACAACCTTGTGACTCAATTATGACTTTGCGCTCTACGCCCACAATTCGCAGAGCTTTTACAAAAGACTTGCTCAAAACTTGGGCTTTAAACCCCAAAACATTCCTTGGGGGGATTCCATGCTCAATAGGAACTGCATTTGCAGAGAACAAGATCTATGCTTCACATATTTCAAAATCAAAGGAAGGTGTGAAGGTGTTGTAATGACATTACTCCTCTCCCTAAGGCACAGTTTCATAAATGAAAAACCTTTTGATTTTTTGATGATGATAAGGATGATGTTAAGGGGACTATTTCTCATGCTTATGGGGGTTATTTGATGTCAATATTATATTTTTATAATTTTGTTTTGGTTTAAAAAAAATGATTTTGGCCAAAATGGGTGAGGTTATTTAATTAAAATTCTTGGTTTGAGGCCCTAGCTAGCACTATATACACATATTATCAAATTCCATCAATTATCCACTATCAAAGTTATGCAAAGTCGGCACCAATACAAAGAAACAAGAGAGGGATCCCCAAGGGCTTACACTCTGCTCCACGCGTTAGGATTATCTGGGATGTTTACCAAATATAAAATAATAAAACTTACTTTCCTTTAATATATGTGGGACATATCCCTTAGATTACAATTCTCAAAGTGCCAGAAGGAGTTCGTATTCTGATCTCTATTGAGTAAACAAAAAAATTTCAAGTTGTTTCCAAATATATTTGTGTAACAAAAAGGAATTTATCGGTCTCTTGCTCTCTACTAAAGACTAAAGTGTGACTTTTGAGTTTTGGAAGCAAGTGTTGTAACTAGGCCCTAATTTGAACTTTGACGCTGCAGAAAGGGATCTTTGCCCTCTATTAGCTAAATCCTTCCATTCTAATCACTAAAACCTAATGTCAAAAATTAGTTCACAACACTGAATTTTATCTTAATTTATGGTTAAGAATGGAATTTTGAGCTTTTTCTACAACCACTTGAATATCAGACCTCAATTTTGTTTGTCATTGACCCTTAAACAAAATAAAACTTCCATGTCTTCTCCAAACTTCAAATACCTAATTACAACATTCATTGTCAGCAAAATTTCTCACCATTGTGATTTGAGATGGACGTGTCAAGATATGGGACACGATAAATGGTTAGATGCAAAGTGAGTTTGCTAGTATTGGTTCAAGTCTTGTCATGACCGAGGGCCACATTTCCCTTGACTACACATGTATGAAATGGAACCCAAGCTCTGTGGAAAAGAGTAAAAATAAGAGAAGGGGCTCATTTTTGGCTTTAGGCACTGACGTGGGTGATGTTTTGTGTTATATTAAGGGGGCATGATCCATGTTCAGAGTTGTTCGCGCCAACCAAAAAAACCTTAACTGCTGGCCCTTTCAGCAATAACTTGCATAATGCAAGTTTTAGTCTCACCCAACGTAGTATTGGGGGATGCTAGAGAAAGGTTTCTACATCCAGGGACATGTGATAAGTGGTTCTTAAGCTCCCACTCTTCAGATCTACCTTCGCACAAATTGGTCTCCTTCTAGGGCTTATTACTGTAACGAGAGTAAAATGGCTTCTAGACCTTCGTGAAGGTCTATGATCAGTCCTTATGGACCTTAAACATACAATTTATCCACTTCCGTTTATCAGTTAATAACCATAGATCTGACTTCATGCAGATCTATCCAATTCATTAGAAAACATAGCATAATCAACCCTTAACTTTGCGAACACAGATAATTACTTAAAGCATGCATAAATGAGATATATTCAGCAGTTTCATGCAACATTCATACATTATTTCATGAAAACATATTATTGAGTGACAAAATATAACATAAATAGGATAAATAGAAATACTCAGATTGCACAGTAATTCTTCAAAATCAGTCTTTATTGATCTTCAATGTTCATATTACAGACTCTTCTACCCTGTGCACTCAGTTGCAGGGGTCCACGCACTCAGCTACAGACTTACCAAGGCCTCCTGCGAACTCAGCTGCAGGAGCCTTCCCCTTATCACCTAAGTATGGGAAGCATAGCCTTCCTGCCTTAGTACTTGCTAAAACAGTCTCTATCATTCCTTAGCTTCCTTAGTTCTTCTCAAGTTATCCCTAAGAGCTCTATGACTCAACTATCTATAGCTTTCTTCCATACAATACCATGCTCCATGGACCATGGGAGAATCTTAAAATTGACCCAAAACAAGGGTCTAAGACCCCTTTGACTCCTATCTAGCTACACGCTCCGCACCCACATTTCACATAGACTTTACATCTTTTACAAAAACTTATACAAAATTTGGGTTAATTAACCCCAAAACTAACCCTAGGGACCCTATCCCAACATTTTGGGTTTAGATATTACAATGTGGTAGGTGAGATGGAGAGATAATCATTTTCATCCACGGAGTGTTAGAGTTTTTTTTTTTGCAAGAAATGGATGGTTATATATAGTATAGGTTGATGGCATGGTATGTGAATTGGATTGAGAAATAGGGCATCTCAATGGAAATTTCAAAGAATATTAAAAGGAAGTTTCTTGTTTGGATATCTCTCATGATGGGAGAAGTTTGACAACTTCATGTGCTAAATTAAAAGTTTTTAATTTGTTGGAAAAAAAGAAATTGCAGAAGTTTACAAGGTGTCCAAATTCTGTGATGGCTATGTTGTTTAAAGAAAATGGGAAGTATATAATTTCTTCTGTTGCTGGTGAGAGTCACGTTATTATGTGGAAGTATGATTGTAGGAATAGGATTGGGTTGTTGCACATTTTCTTTCAATGGAACAACCAACTGTGGCTTTGGACTGCATGACTTTTGGTGAGGACAGTGAGGGCCTAAGTGTTCTTGTTGTCTCAGAGGTAGGAGTTTCTTATATATGGTGTGGACAAAGTATGCAAAAGTTGGGCTTGGTAAAACCTTCTAAAGTTATGGTATCTTTAGAGGAAGTGGAAACACAAGGTACAAAGCCTAGGTGGAATAGTAAGCTTTGCATTTTTGTAGAAAGGCTACAAGAGGTAATAAGTCAAGATTTTGTGTTGGTTTTAGTTGCATATGGTTATTCAGCAAAACCAATATTTGAGAGACTTAAGTTGGAGAAGAAATACAAGGATATTTATTTTGAGTGCTTCTCATAATGGAGCGTTATTTTCCTCCAGGCATTCCAAGGGCTCTGTAAAGAGTAATTGACAAGGGAATGATGCCACAACACTAGGTCCTAAAAATGCAGAGGATTTGTTTTCAAATGCTTTGGAAAATATTTAAAATAAGTACACCAATTATATTTCTCGCAAATCACATAGAAATCAATGGTTTTTATTATTTTAGCTTAGATCCCTAAGATTGTGATGGCACAAACTACATGAAACTTATGCAGAGTGGCCCTGTAAGTAATTTCCTCAAACTTCCATCAAAAGGATCAGCGGTCCATATTGGTTTTGACATCACCTCTCATTGTTTCCATAAACTGCCTCAAGTGGTCCCAGGGGTAGTGTTCTATTTTGAGGAATTACAAGTGGTTTCTTTGATTCATACGAGACACCCGGACCCACATCGATGTTTTTCTTCCAACAAATCAAAGGATTTAAATATATAGGTGTTGCTATAGAAAAGAGAAGAATGTGCATATTTATACATATAGATTTTGCAGGATTTATACATATAGATTTTGGAGGACTCAGTACTTCCATGGGTGGCATGGGACAAAATTGCAAGGCCAAAAGATTGGGGTGGATGGGGTATAAAAAACCTTTTTGACTTCAGTATTTCTCTGGCAGCAAAATCTGGATGGCGAATAATCAATTCTGAGAATCTATGGACCAGAGTGGTAAAGCGTAAATATATTGATCCCATTTCGCTAGAAGATTGGATAAGAAATCCAAATAAAAAAGGCAGGAATTTTTTTATGATATGGAAAGCCACTACAGAGGCTTTTAAAGTCATAGAACAAGGATTGGCTTGGCAGGTAGGAAATGGTGAAAATATGAGGATCGGCAGGGACCCTTGGGTGGGATGCAATGAATCTTTTGCTTTATCCCCAGGCCTGATCGCCCATTTGGAAGCAAAAGGAATTACATGTCTAAATCAGATTGCAAACATAGGACAGTCTTCCATTTGGGGACAAGCTTGGAAATCAGGAGAAGATCTAGAAATAGACCCCATCTGGAGAATCGAGTGGCAGATGTTTCTTCAGGAGCTCAAAAGATCCAATGTTAGAATAAAGGACAGGCCAGACCTATTGGTTTGGGCACATGCTGAGTCGGGAACCTACTCCCCAAAGGCTGGGTACAAGTTTTTAATGAAGAAAAAGGGGTGGGAAGTTCCAGAATGGTGGGTAAAACCTTTGCTTAAATTAAAATGCCCAAAAAAAGCTAGATTGTTCTTTTGGTGTGTGTTAAAAAAAAGAATACCTACATGGGATATTCTTCAATCTAGATTCAAACAGGGCCCAGGAAGATGCCCCTTGTGCTTTTCAGACTCAGAATCCATTTCCCATTTGTTCATAGCCTGTCCATATGCAAGAAAAGTATGGGAAGAGACGCAAAAATTATTAAGTAAGAATGTAAGATGGGAGGGGGAAACCATTCAAATAGCATGGGAATACTGGTGGAATCATTATTTAGAGAGGAATTTGAGGAACCTTCCCCCCATTATATGCTGGGGTATATGGATAGCAAGAAATAGAAGCATCTTCAGAGATAAATCCACTCCAGCGGAAGTAATTGCTATCCAAAGCTCAGCCATACTGTCTAGCATTCCGGAGCCTGAAGAAACTCGGACAACATCTCATAGTAGGGAAGAACAGATCAGAGATGGGATTCCATGGGCCTATTTCGATGGGGCAGCTCAGAATAACAAAACTGGAGCTGGGATTATCATCCATTTAAGCACTTCTCATTCTTTAAAAGCCTCAGTGGGCCTTGGGACCGGATCAAACAATTACGCCGAATTGTCTGCCTTAAAACTCCTTTTATGTTGGCTTATTCACAGGAATATCTTCACAGTTCAGATCTTTGGGGATTCATTGAATGTAATTAACTAGGTCAAAGGAAAACATAGATGTTGGAACTATCTGCTAAGGCCGCTTTTTGAAGAAATCCAAAATTTAAAGCTCTATTTTAATGTGTTCTCTATTGATCATATTTACAGGGACCGAAATGAAGCAGCAGATAGGCTTTCTAAAGAAGGTCTGCAGCAAGCTGTGGACTCATGGAGAATAACGGAACAGATCCAGGATCATATCCAGGTGTCAGATCTCCCACCATACTCTTAATTTTCAATTTCAGCTGTGTTAGTTTTTCCATGACAGTTTTTCCTTATCTGAAATCAAAGTTTTATGTAATCTTGGATGCATTTTTCTGATATGTTCTATTTTGGACAAGAACATATGGAAATCTTGGTGATCTCCCGTGGGTTGTTTTCCTCTGAAAGGAGACCCACGTTTTTTTTTTTTCTTGGATATGGACAGTTTTCTACTATGACTAGGCTGTTTGGGATAGGTAAAGGTCCTGTGCTGGTTGTAGGTGAAAAATGTTTTTTGGTTTATATGTCTGCTGGTGATACTCAGAGAAGATGTTTCTCTCTTCTTGGGACTGATGTAGGTCTCAATACTACAGTTGTTTTTTGGAATGTTTACTCATATGCTTGTAACCTTTTTATTGCTTATAAAAAAGTTCGCTTTTTTCCTTGGAAAAAAGATTTTGCAGGATTTAATTCTAAAGGCCCAAAAGTGAACTTTGTAAAGCAAAGAGAATTATATGTTTTAAAAACAAAAATACTAGAGGATGTAAATTAATATTATATATATTATATTATATATATAATATTAAGATTATTAAAATTATAAAATTACTCTGAAATGAAAATAAGTCTCGTGTAATAAAAGGAGTTTTGTTTATAAAAAGGAAAATATAGTTATGTAATTGTCTACCAATTTGTTTTGTAACCAATTCTTAGAGAGTTAGGTTGGAAAGGGAATAAAAATGAGAAATCAATAATTATAAGGGGTTTAGAGGTTCAAAGTCTAGTTCTCATGACTAGTATTGTAATAAGGAAACCTCTCTAAAATCTGAGAAATACATCACAATTTGATTCTAGCTTTGGGAAATTGTAGAAATGTTTTCCTCTTTATGTTTTCATTCTTTCATATAATGTTTCTCCTCTATCAACATGAGTGTAATGAAGATGTTGGATTATTTTACTCAACAAATTTACTAATGTTTTCATCTCAGCAGAAAGTACCTGCAAAACATATTTAAAGAAGCCTTAAAGGGCACTCCACCACATTATAAATTCATCCACATTTTCTCAACCTTTCAATATTATTACTACAATAGTTGTATTTCGATTCTTAATTTTATGGGTATGAACTCTCTCATCTCTATTTTCATCAAATCACCTCTTCATTCCAAGACCCTGAAAATCTCAGAATTTTATGGCAATTCTATTTTGGAAAGTTAGGGTTTTAGAATTAGAAGTTTTTGTTGCAAACCCTCATGGCATGTCTCAGGAGCTGGTTCCTTCACATCCAGGAGCTTTCTCTCAGAGCTACAACAGTGTGTATGATTTGACGCCTCACATTGTTATTACTACTTTGGGCAGTAAGTTATACATAATATCATAGTTAGCCCCACCTACCTCCATATCTTTATTCTTTGTGTAGCAAAGTGGTAAGATCATCTCACAGAATGGGAATTTTTCTTCTTTTTGATTCATTCTCAAAGTAAGGGGAATATCATGGCCACATCCATAGCCCACGCAAAGAGTTCCACCACACAGTAGAGGTAGGTGGATAAGGTCATGGAAGAATATAGGGACATCTTCTCCTTGCCCACAGGGGTGCCTTCGCACTATCAGGTTAAGCATTTGATTGATCTGACTCCTGGAGCACCTCTAAACAATGGGCCCATATACCATTGTGTTATTATGGAAAATGAAAAAATTAGGCGGAAAATCCAAGAATTACTGCAAAAGGGGAACACACGACCAAGTTCCTCACCTTGTGGGAGCCTGATTATACTTGTACAAAAGAAGGATGGGACTTGGAGACTCTACATTGATTATCGAGAACTAAATAAAATCATTGTCAGGAACATGTATCCAATCCCACATATTGATGATCTTCTTGACTATCTCAAAGGCGCCAAGTATTTCAGCAAGATTAATTTAAAGTTTGGGTATCACCAAGTTCCAGTAAAACCCATGGATAAAGATTGTCTTCAAATCGAAGGAGGACCTTTTTGAGTGGTTTTTCATGCCTATCAAGTTGACAAATTCCCCTGCAAGTTTTATGAGGCTAATGGATTACATATTGTGGTGCTTTACCAAATCATTTGTGGTTGTCTATTTGGATGGCATCCTCATCTTCAACAAAAGGTCGAAAGAGCACTTGCAACACATTCAATAGATCCATCAAACCCTACAGCAAAACAAACTATGTGCCAACCTCAAAAAATTCACCTTTGGCATGAGACAAGTCCAATATATGGGTTACACCATTTATGAGCAAGAGGTGCATGTGGATTAGCTAAGATCTAAGTCATTCAGGATTGGCCAGCCCGGACACTAATAGAGCTTCGTAGCTTTTTGGGCCTTGTGAATTTTTATTGAAGGTTCATGTTGGGATTATCTCATATCACTTGGCCTTTGAGTCAAGTTATCAAGGGTGGAACGAAAGAAAATAAAAATCTGGTCTGAGTCCCAACAGAAGGTAGTTTTTGAGTTGAAGCACTACCTCTCCTCTGCACTAGTACTCACATTACCAGACCTACAACAACTATTTAAAATTGAGACATATGCCTCTAACTATGCTATTAGTGCAGTTCTCACCCAGCAAGGGCATTTGATGGCCTATCAAAATGATACACTCTCTGACACAATTCAGAAATACCCCACCTATGATAAGAGATGTATTACATCGTCCATGATTTCCAGCAATGGAAAAATTACATTCTAGGGATAGAGATGGTCATACACATAGATCATTGACCCCTGTAGTTTATACAAACCCAAGGGAAGTTGCATAATGATCGCCATCAGAAGTTGTCAACATATCTGCAACAATTCCATTTGAATATCAAATATAAGAAAGGTAACACCAATCATGTTGTAGATAGCTTGAGTCTGCCACCTATTGCAACACTGACCACTATTCTTAACCCTTGTGGCCATAAGACTTATGGATGGTCGTAACTATATAAAAATGATCTAGAGTTCGCCACCACATAACAGATGCCAGTGGATGGCAAGCAAGTTCCAAACTTCCACCTCCAAGGTGCATTATTATGCTACCTATTCCACCTTTTTGTTCCTTCAATTGAGTAGGCCAAGATGATTTGGGAGGCGCACTACAATTAGGTTGCATGACACTTTGGTGTGGAGAAAAATATGGTTTTACATCAGGTCTTGCACATCCTATTACATTTCCAAGCCAACTGTTAAGACACAAGGCTTGTATACTCCTCTACCTACTCCTATTCAGCCCTGGAAATCCATCTCCATGGACTATATGCCCAACCTTCCTTCTACCAAGCATGGCAATGAATATGTGTTTTTGGTCGTCGACAGATTTTCTAAGATTCCATATTAGCTACTTGCAACAAGGGCATCATAGTGGAGGCCACTACCAGACTCTTCTTTGAACAAGTGTGGGTACATTTTGGGATCCTGCAGACCTTCATATCAGATCGGGGTAGCAAGTTACTAAGTTCATTTTGTTCAATCCTTTGGTCACTGTTGGACACCAAGTTCACCAATTTAACTTCTTTCCACCTCAAAATTGATGGCCAAACATAGGTCATCAACAAGATGATTGTGCACATACTACGCATGTATAAACCTAAGCACCCATGGACATGGTATGAGAGTATTTCCTATGTCCAACAAAACTATAGAAAATCTCTCTATAACTCGACTGGCCACAACCCCTTTGAAGTGGGCCTGGTATTTCAACCATTATGTCCCCTTGATTTTTCTTGCCTTTTGCAACTACAAAGGAAGAAATCACCTATGTTAAGTCTAAAGATGATAAAGCCACTAGGTTTATTGAGCACATTCAGCACATCTTCCAGCAATTTCATGACATCCTAGAGAAAACCAATGCCAAATATAAAAAATGACATTATTACCATTGGGTGCCGCATAAGTTTCAAGTGGACGACAAATTTTGGTTACATCTTCAGAAAGAGCACCTCACAAGGGCCCATTATAAGCTTCAACCACTCTAATACGGGCATTACACCATCACTAAGGTTATGGGAGACAACACTTTTAAGCTCAGTTGCTCCATTCCTTAGCTTGCACCCTGTATTCAATGTGGAAAGCCTTTAGCCATACTTTCCACCATTTTTGGACACATTAGACATTGTTGAGTAGTTGAAACCAATAAAAATCAACCAAGACTACATTAAACAGGCCACAACAAATCAGATCATGGACACATAGATCAAGAACACTTGCAAAAAGAGGATCCAACTATACCAAGTTGTCAAAGCTAGCCAACTCTTGCACCAAGGCAAGTGCCTCACTAGGGAGCAAGTTCAACAGAAGTTTCCCCATCTCATGAAGGCACTCAATGCAATGGGGATCATTTATTCCTAAGGGGGAAAGACTGATCTAGGTGGATATTGGTGGCCACCACCCATTCCACTTGGACCCATACCATTGTTTCTTTCAGTTTCCTTAATTGTAGCACAGTTTACTATTTTTGGCATTTTTTAAGGTTTGCATTCAAAATTTGTATTACTCAGATACATCTTTCTAACGAGGTATCGTACATGTCAAACATAGATCATATGCCAAAGTTACAACCCCAGGAAGTTGATGTACTAATTTACCCCGATTGGGCCCATAGACTTTTGGCACTTCATCTCCTAAGGTTATTTTTTTGGATGTTTATGGTTTTTCATTGTATATCAATAATAAATAAGCCTTCAAGTCTCATTGTAACACAGTTTATAGGCATGTATCCACCACATCTCTTCTCATAGATAATATACCATTGCCCGATCTAGTTTATTTCCATTCTACACATAAACAATTTTCAATATCTTGTTATCAATGAATTGAAGTTTAGTTTTCATTGTAGCTTTGTGTTTTTGTTTAAATTTGTATTTCATTTCATTCCTTCATAAATCTAGATCATTCCTTCTAGGTAAAAAATACACTTGATCAATTCAAGCGCAAAAATCAACATAGGTAAAAAAACTGGCAACTGATAGGGTGGAAGTTCACACCCATACAATCTAATTTCTATAAAATGTTCATACAAATACCAATAACCAAGCCTGGTTTGTTCACTAAGATCCATAATATTTTTTTATTTCAAGTGAAGTTATGGGAGTACTATCACTAATCAATAGACTGTAACATATGTGAAGAAATTTGTTCACAAAATCAGTGAAGGAAAACTCCTATGAATTCCTTCTGACCAAGGAAGTCCAACGAATCATAGACCGTTGATTATTTTGAAGATTTTTCTTTATGAATTATATTGGGAACACATCTGGCTGATAATATAAAAACAAATACACCAGGACTAGTTGATATTTAAAATCTTTTTCAACTCCAAATTTAAGAAACTAGTCATGGATGGCCTCAGATAAAAACTAGTTGAATTTAAATAATTTTTGTGGTTTCTTATTTGGATAAAAGGTTGACAAAAAATATAGAACTATTTCATCCACTTTCTCATCACTCTAATACACTAAAATACAACATAAAATGGATATGGTTTGTCTTGAAAATTCTAGAAACATTGATGAAGGGTAAAGTGAATTGTGAGTGGGAATGCCAGTCCCTTAATGCATGACTAGTTCAAAAATAACAGCTCTTTTCTCAAAATTTTACTTCTGATATATTTCCAAGAGAATTTAACTAGATAATGGGTGCAAAGAGTTTGTCAAAGATATGCACAGGGCCTTTAAAATGGACTCAAAAGTTACAAAAAATAAGGTTTTGCCATTTTGAGCAATTACAGTCTTCTCATTGGATAAGTACCTGTCTGCACAACATAGTACAAATTCTATAAAAGGATGAGCTTGAGGAAATATAAACCGTGGTAAAAAGGACTCCCACAGAGAAAACTTATTACTCTTAACTTCAAACCTTTGGGAAGCCCAACTATATAATTCATTTAGGTCAAACTCTTGTATCTTCAATTCTGCTTCCCCTATCAATTAAGGGAAATTCATCAATTGGTTTTAGACTGAATGTGAGACTTGTTTCCTTTAGATGAACTCATTTTGAACTACAAAATTCTAGCAAGGAGCAAAATTACCAGTAAAATGTATCGTTATATTTCTAAGTTGTCACTAAGGGCTTACTATAATTATGCACTTTGATTCTTTGTGTTTGGTGACTGAAAGAAATGTGAGAGGGCACAAGCAAAGGTGAGAGCGATTAAATTATGAATGAGAGTGAAAACACAATGCAATGAATGTTAAGATAATGGGAATATTTAAAATTAAATGGAAAATTGTATTCAGAATTAAATGGAAAACAATCAAAAAAATGTTGGTGAGAGATATTTATTACCAAAAACGGAGAATTTTTTTTGCATGGGAGGGGTGTGTAGGTGGTAAGTGGTAATGAGTGAGAGGGGGTGAACAATTCATATGTCTTTTCCACATTGCAAAAGGTTTTTTGGAAAGACAACTTTTTGTGCCCCCCCCCTCCCCCTTTGTTAAATGTCGAGCAAGCAGGGGTGCCACGCAACAAAACAAGAGTCGTGGATCACCAAAGCATCAATCACTGCCAATAGAAAATTCACTATAATTTGTGTGCAATGATTTTGAAATTTTATTTATTAAAAAAAAGAAAATAATATATTGCGACATTATACATTTGCACGCAAAATATTACAAAGTGCAATAAAAATAAAATTTTTTTTAATTTTAGTCAAAATTTTGAAATTTTCAATGTAACAAGAAAAGGTTACAACACCCTAAGTGTTGTTGTAGTGTTGGGTGGAAAAAACACCTATTTGGCTGCCCACTTTAGGGCTTTGACAAATAAGATGAAATGGCTTTCTACCCCCTCAATTGTTATAACACATGTTGTTACAACATCCGTTGTTACAACACCCGCTCTAATGGTCATTGTTTCAGTAGTTTCAATAGTAGTAATTGTTATAGCATGAACTTTTACAATAGTTTCAACATTTTCAATAGTAATGGGTGTTACACCATCAATTGCTACAACATTTTCAGCATATTTAACATTGACATGTTGTTATGGCATTTTTTGTTACAACATATATTGTTACAACATCTGTTGTTACAACATTTGTTTCTCAATCTTTTGTTACCTATTTTTGTGCTTCTCAATTTGTTTTCTTGATCCCCCAAGTGCTAGTGTACAGTTGGGTGGCAAAAACACCTCTTTGGTTGCCACTTTCAAACTTTGACAATCAAGATAAAATGGCTTGATGTTACAACATCTATTATTAGAACATATACTTCTCAATTTGTTTTTACCTATCTTTTTGCTCCAATTCGTTTTCTTTATTCCCCAAATGTTGGTGTGGTGTTGGGTGGAAGAAACACCTCTTTGGCAGCTCACTTTCAAGCTTTGACAAACAAGATGAAATGGATTTATATCCCCTTAATTTTCTCCTCAAGGTGCTACATCTCCTTCAAGGCCACAATTTCAACTGCTTGATAACATATGAACCATAAATAGTAGCCATATGTCTTGCTTATCTCATCAACATGGATCATTGTGAAAATAAATATAAAAGAAAGAAATGATGTCTCTAAAACTCAATGATTATTTCCAATTCAATTCATTAATCAGTTGTTAGTGAAATTCATTTACAAAACTAGAACTTTGTCAAGTCGAGTTTAAGGATCCTTTGTTAGTCCAAGCAGGTTAAAGGATCATACCCATGATGCATGGTTGTAATTAATGTACCCAATGCTCAACCTTCAATTTTTATACAGTTGACCAAAATAAACATTTGTTGGGATCAATTATCTTGATCAACAAAGGGTATAACTAGCTATGTTTGAATTAGATTTCAAGCCTAATTCTAAATGGATTCCAACACTATTATAATTCATCAATAAGATATTATTTCATAAGTAAGTTCATTTTATTTAGTTGAAAATTGTTGCAACATCTAAAATCCATAAGTTCACCTATGAATAGAGGTACAACATGCCCAATCAGTGAAGTGACTAATCCCAATTCATAGATTCCAAGGATTATATTGATTTCAACTTTGATGCTAATTACTAGCTGTTGGCTTATTGGGGCCTGAACTAGGTTTAGAAATGTTTAGCCAAATAAATCCTGAAACTACCGACCCTTTCGGCAACAGTGTGTGGAGCGCAGACTAAGGTCTCACCCGATGTAGTATGGGAGGGTGCTAGAACCAGGTTTCCACACCCTAGGGATGTTGTGATGAGGTCTCAAAGGTTCACAAATCAATCCTCCACACTATGGTACTTTTGCGCAGCCGCCTGTTCACAAAAACTACCTTCACATGGCTTGGAGAACGAGCACGAATGCTCTTTATTGTGCTTAGTATTATTATAGATCTTGGATTAATTTAAGTAGGCACAATACTTTCATTTACCATTTAACATAAACAGACATGTGCGCAATCATAAATTGTAAACAGATGTGTAAACAGAAACAGAGCAACAAATATGCGATATTCCAAAACTAACTTATCTTTATTAATGCTTTTTCCAGTTACAATCCACTTCCTACCCTGCGCACACAGCTGCAGGGGTCCACGCACACAGCTGTGGACTCTACTAGGCCTCTGTGCACATAGCTGTAGAGCCTCTTCTACTACTACGACCCGCGACTCGGACTTATAGACTCAGAGTGAATATGGCAGTCAACAACCCATAACACTTTGGACCTAATCTTTCTTCCCCACCTTCTGCACCTAGACCCTTGTTCTATTTATACATTACCATGGTTCGCAGACCATGGGTAGGCCGACACTTTCTAGATTAAATTACCATATTTTAGGGTAGACTACCCTTTGACTTGACTCATTACAAATCGCACTCTGTGCACTTTGTGGAGCCTTTACAACACCAATACCCAAACTTGCGAGCTTTAAGCCCAAAAACCATTATGCAGCAGATCCGCTGCCCAACAGGCCCCCAACACAAACTTCATGACTCATCCCGAGTCACTTGGCCAGTGCGGTGATCTATGTACGCAGTACATCCAGCAATCACTGCACTTCAGAGACATCTGTCGTACATTTCTTCGCAGTCTGCCATATCAATTGGGTGTGACTCTCTAATGCATCATTGTTAGAGGCCCCCTCTTGCCTTTTCGCATATGTGTCCTACATCTGGGCCAACTTCTCCTCGATCATGGCGGTGATCATGAATGCTTCTTCGAGCCAAGGCTAGATGCGTGCTTTAAGCCCTGCTTCTTTCTAGCGTGCAGCGTCCACCTGTTCTTTCAAAACCTGGGCCTCCCTCATCTTGGCCAGTCGCTAGGTAAGGACGACCATCTGTGCGGTCCCCCGAATATTGTCATAGGCCTGCTATAATTCCCGTGCTTCTGTCTCTAACTGTCGTAGCATTGGGTCCTCCTATAATGATGTGAGGCTAATGAGGGATTGGTTCAACAATCATGTGCAGTCCTGGATAGCATGCTCTATTTCTTTCAACCCCAATTGAATGGCGTGGCGGCGCTGCTCTTTGACTTCTGGGGGTGTAGAGGACAATAACTTCATTCGTAGCTTTGTGATCTACAGGGTCAGCTCCAACTAGCCTTCGCAGCCTCCTCCTGGGTCTTGCGGACTCCAGCTGCCAGTTGATGAATTTTTTCCATGGTGGGGAGTGTCACTGGCATAACCAACTCCAAAATGCTGCTATAGGCCTTGTCCACTACCTATTCTAGTTCCTAGTTTTGGGCAATCATGATGTTGCGATGTAGGCTGAGCTATTCTAACTTTTCCTTTTGCTCACTCAAGATTTGGAGAGCACAACCCTCCTTGGCACGAAGCTTTGTAGTTACCCCATCCTGTAGCTAGTATAAGGTTTCTTTGGGAAGGGCAGCCAAATTCAGCCCCGAGCCCCTCATGTCCCCTTCAGCTTGTATGAAGATGGCACCTTCTAGTAACAACAAAGTGTTCATTTTGTGTGTGCTCACTATCTGCTCAGCTTCGGCTACACCTTTTGCAAGGTGCAATGTCATCACTCCTGGGGGTCACACCTGTAATGCTTGCAACTGTGCTCTGAGCACCCCCAACACTGGTTTTTGTTCCGTCATCAATTCTTTCAGAGCATCCTTAGTGACCTCGTGAACTAGTTTGCTACTATCAATAAGGTCTTCTTCCACGGTCTTCATTGCCTTTATCTTTTTGCGGGCAGGTGGTTGCTCTTGAGTGCGTGGCCTCTTGAGTTGGGTCACTGTTGTTGTAAGGTTCGTGCATTCCTGTGTCTCTACCTCCCCACGTATGTCCTGCTCTGTTGACATTTCCTGACCTTCCTCGATCTCCACAGTGGGCGCGGTGGTGGTTTGTTCCATCTGCTCTATGGCGGCTGCCTCAGCCGCCTTCCACTGCATGGCAGCTTCCTGTTCCTAACGCTTACTTTCCACCAGCTTCATGATGTGCAGCTTGGTCTCCCTCTTCTTTTGATGCGCTGTGAGCTTTTCTAGCACTGCCAAGTCCGGGGCATGCCACTCTGGAGACCATGATGCCATTACTTCAAAGATTGCATCATCTGTGGCAAGGAATGACAGCTTTACCCACCTTCGGGCTAGATCTTTGCATGCCCAGATATACAAGTTATCCATATCTACCTTGAATTTGGCTATGCTTTGTAAACTATTATATACTATCAGGGACAAGTGCAGCTTCCAGTTTATCCATGTTCATGAGTTCACCTCTACGAATGCCCAAAACACTTTTATCTTCCAAATCCTTGTTGCATCTTTCGTTGCCCAAAGTGAGGTGTGTCTTACGGCCTTGGGTAGGTTTCTTTCAATGGTGGGAAACTGGCTGGCTGCTGGCAACTCCCTAGCAACCAGCAGGATGGATAACAACAACCACGTGTAGTGGAAGGTCTTACCCTAGTCCTGGGCTTCCCTACAATTCATCAAAAATTCCTCGCATAGAAATTGCGCCCAGTTAAACTGGACCCCTTTTGCACACTGCTCTGCCAACGCAATTACAGAAGTAGGCACTTTTTCGGTGCGACATTTCCTCATGAGCTTGCCACCCAACAACTGGGTGGCAACATACACCCCTCGGTCCTTGATGCTTTCTATTACATACCCTTACTTCCTCTTCTCTAGCTTATATTTGTCCTTCATAACTTCTGTGAGGCCCATGTCACCGCTCTTTCCTGCGATGTCTGTGGGATTACTTCCTTTAATAGGCAGTCATGATATTCAATGAACTAAGTCGGTCGTTATGGGAATTGTCTCCTCCAGGCATAGATACCCATCATGTACTAGACATAGTGGTTGCTGGATGACAAAAATTGTGATGGGCGTGTGGTGGTAGTGGGTTATCCACCGCAGATGGAGTAACTAAGCCATCTCCATGCCCCACAACCATTTCTGCTGCAGTAATTTTTCTACGGCCAACTGTGAGAACTTCTCACTATTCGCAAGGTCCCAGTCTTCAAACTTTATATTTGGTACCTATCCCAGCTGCAGTCCATCAAATCTTATCTCGTCCAGAAGAAGCAGGGTCTGGAGCGCACTCTTTATGGTCTCCAAGTCCTTCGGTATCTTGGCTGTCCCTTTCCACGGGGGAATGTAACGAGGTAACTCTATTGTTAAATGTGCCTGGGAAACATTCTCCGCCTCATCGTCTTGTGCCTCAATTTGGGCTATTAGGGCTTGCAAATCTTCCTCCTCCTCCTCTGGTTCGTCGGTGACAGCTTTGCCCTTTTCTGTCATTGACAATTTACTTACTCTTGGGTTCTGTGGTGATACCTGGACTGGCCCCATTGGCTGTTTGTTTTTCTGTGGGCGTGGCGTGCGTGGGGACTTCGGTACCTCTGGTGTGCCTACTGTCTCTCTAGGCTCCTCCTGGGTCACCCAGGGTTCTGGGGTCACTTCTGTAAATCACACTCTAGTTCTCGACATTGTGTCGATACTAGACTCGCTTGGTTGCGTAGTTATGGGCGGCAAGGTAGCTTGGTGCTCGCTACTCTGCATTGGCTCAAATCTTAAACAACCAAGTGTTGCTCCGCAGTTACCCCTTGGACTTTTATGGTAACTTTTGAATTTAAACCTGGCCATTCCCTCCATATCTGAGTCAGTAGTACCTTTTTGGCGGCAGATCATCCTGAATCTAGTTCTTAACTTCTATCTTAATGGCCCACCGCCCGCTCCTTTCTACCTTAAATTAGACCTCTTGTCATGACCAGTGACATCAATGGTCACCTCCCATCCTAGCCGCATAGCAGCGCAGCTCCTTATGCGCGACTGCGATCTCTGTGACAAACTCGCCCTGCGTGGAACTTCTTTTCTGTGCAGCTCTTCTGCAGACTTGTTTAGAGCCCCACGCCTTCTTTCAACTACTCGAAGCCTTGAGACTGTGCTTCCTGCAGAAAGTCAGGTGGTCGCACTCCTAGTGCAAGGCTTCGATTTCCTTGCTAGCACGAGCTGCAGGCACCCTTCAAAGACCCCTATGTCTGGTAGCGTGTCATGTTCATCTTTGCGTTGTACACTCCCTCGTGTAGGATGGTGCGGTTGCAGCCATGATAGCAAGGTCACAACTCTTTCTAGTCCAATAGTAGGGTTGGCTAGCCTTGATCTTAGCATGCTTAATTTCTTGTGGCCCGTTGGAGCAACTTTGGTTTTTAGTTTGTGGATTTCTTCGTCCAGTGTTATACTTTTCTTCCTTAGTTGTGCCCACTCGTCATCAAGTTCATGAAGTCTTATGCTCCCTTTCCACAGGTCTTCTTGCAACTGCCTAATTCCTTTACCTTGGTCCTCACATTTTGTCCCTACTGCAGTCTGGGGCCTCTTCTCTGTCCTCCTAGTTTCATTTCTTCTTGATACTGTTGCACTCTGGTTTTTGCTTATGGTCCTATGGGCCCATCGAACTGCTGGTACATGTAGGTCCTAATCTGTTTGTCCCACCTGGTATGCTTTACTCATTATCCTGTGTAGCTTTATGAATGCTTCGTCATCGGGTATTTGTAGTGTGCGTCACTTTTCCTACCACTGCATCTGGTTCTAAACTTTGATCCTTAGCCTATGATGTGCTTGCTCAGCACTCATCTATTCCCATTGACACAGGTGTTCATGCAAATAGCTTTGCTCTGGCTGCCCTACCTGCTTTCGATGTTGGGGACTTCCAAACCGTAAGTGTATCCATCTTCTGTATTCATGGCAGTTCCTAATATTTTTCTGGGGTATCTGCCACCATTGTATGGGTGTCGTGCTCAATACCCATTCCATCTCACTGTACCGCTACTGTTTTGGTACTGACCTTTCGAATTTGTCTAAAAATTCTTCCATAGTTATCTCCCTATTATACGTTGGAAGTTCCCTTGCTTCGGACCTCACGCATGGCAGTGATCTAAGCATCATGTTGCAATTTAGTGTTGTTACTTCGTGCAACCAGTTCTGCCAGCATTCTATTTGTTTGTCCAAATTCGAAATACATGAACTGTCATGCTCCCATGAGATTCTTCCATCTTCAGTTGGGTTCACCCAATCTTGGTCTTGCACCGTTATCTGATAGATGCAATCCAGCTCATCATCATTGTCATCCTCATGCACAGGTTCTGCGTAGCACTCCCCTTCGGCCGGATCGAGCGGAACTACTACGCATAGGGACTTTTTCTTGAAAATCATCTTCTGCTTCTTTAGGTTGATGACTCCATTCATGTATGTGGCTGAGTATATCCCTAACAATGTGGGTAAGGGTTACTGTCATCCACAATCTCTATTACCTCAAAGTTAGTATGTGTGCTTGCACCTTCGATATCCACTGTTACTCCTTGCAATCTTCCCATGGGCACGATCTTTTGTTGGTTCGCCATCCATAGTTGAATAGGGGACCACTATAACGCGGGCCTACCCATGCATTCCCATGTCTGCTTTGGTAACACATTCGCATCCGAGCCCAGGTCTAGGATGACCTGATCCATCTCATAATCGCAAATTTGCATCGTCAATCACATTTCCCTACTGGTGCGCAAGGTGCATATCCTACCCTAGCTTTCGAACCACTCGTAGTTCCCCTGACCCTGCACACCTAGTGATCAGCTCTTGTAGACCTCTAACTTCCTTATTATCATGTAGCAACTTCATGCATGTCTCTAAAAAGGTAGTAAGCATAGAGGGATCCATTCCCGGCTCTGGTCGATCCTTACTACCTGAAGTAGAGGCCTCCGTGAAGCTCTTCTTAGCTTCCATAAATGTTTCTTTTGCGTGTTCCTCGTCAAACTCAAGTTCCTTCGTAGGAGCCTTGCGAACCCATGTATCGCCCTCGGGTTGCTTTCCCTTATCTTCCCCTGTGGTCGCACCGCTTCTGAGTACCATGTTCATGTTAAGATCTTCTTCATGCGGTTCTAACCTCATCATTTGGATATTCTGTGTCGGAGGAGGCTGTAGTACCCCTTTCTCGCACATCTGTGTGATCAACATTGGACAATCTACCGCTTCATGGTCAAACTGATAGCAATACGGACAACAGATTCTAGTCAGATTTGTACAGTCACGCACGTAGTGCCTAGGGCCTCCACAATTGTAGCAGATTAATTGTCCACACCCTCGTTCAGGTCCCATTCCTCCTCGTCCTTGGAATCCACCGCACGTTATGGCTGCAGCTAGATCTTGACCTGGAGCCTTGATCTGCATCCTGTAGGCAAGTGCTCGATCCATCAACAACTCATAACTCCAACATTTTCACTCATCGTGGCCCGGTGATATATGGAAATTACAAAATAGCTACTGCAGAGTCTGTGTATTCTTCTGCAACAGGTGACAGTTGTCTGTTGTGTGCTTTCCTTCCACCTGACAGATCGCAGACCATAGCGTGGGCACCACGCTTGGGCTCGCCTATGCCTCTGGCCTCAACGGCATCAGTTCTCCTCCTTCCAAATAGTTTGCGAATACTGGACAGTGATCCTTACCATGGCCCTAGCCTTTACATTTTATGCACAACACTTCTTCGTGCACTTTCATTCGGGGTGTCCTATTCTGCTTCAAACTCTGCATCTCCAAGCATAGGTTATGTAGCTACACGTGGATTTGTTGGACTCCCAACCTCAAATCCTGGATCGGTGTTTCATGCAACCTCATCGCCATTTCCAAAGCTTTTGCCTGGGTAGAGATCTTCAGTTGTGACAGCGTCGTCCTCAGGTGTGGTGTCAAAGATGCCACAAACCATGCATGGTGCTACGCATCTGTCAGATCCATATTAGCCTCGTGGATCATACTTTTCAGTCTCTGATCTAGATCCCAGGGGGTTTCACCTGGAAGCATTGTGATCTCCTTAAATCTGATGATCGACTACGTCTCTAACTTCGGCTGCCTAAACTCTTTGTTCAATGCAATCTAGATCTCCGCTATTCCTGCATTTGGGTGATCATTCAAGTGCTTGATATACCACATCAGCGCGCAGTCCTGCAGCGTGCTTACCAATGTGGCCTTCTTAATATTATCATCCGTAACCACGTGTGCTTCCCACACTGCTCTTACTAAGAACCAAAACTCTGGATCTTCATTTCCTACTCCTCTAAATATCGGCAACTTGATCATGCTCACCATGCTAAACTGCTGGTTTGGTGGAGGCGGTGTGGGCGAAGATGGAGGTGAAGGAGGTGACACGAGTGGTGGCATTAGCAGGGATGATAACTGTGGAATGTGTTTCCTTATCAAACTGACCACACTCCTTGGGGAAACCTTGGCGCGATCTTCCTCATTCGCTCGTGGAGGTGAAATTAAAGGACTATTTCCTAACCCTTCGACACCCTTGTAGACCTTTCCGCTCCGCGTCGTTCCACTCATTAATGTATTATCATCACCCTTTTCTCACACAACAACATCTTAATCTAGGTATTAAAGGATTTGATGTACTTACCTCATGGTCCCTTGAGAAAATGTCTTTTTGCTTCGTTGTAGCTTACAATAACGTCTATCGCAAATACAGTGATAAACCCTCCTATTATCCAATCCAGCTAATGGTCTATAGCCTGCGCAACCTTATCTTCAGATGATTCTAGCCTGCGCACCAACTCTGGAGTCCACACTATCGGTTGATCAAGTTTGCACCTTCCTTGGCTATCTGCTAGCCTCACAATCCAATCATGCAATTCTGAAGAGAAGGACATGAAGAAGATCTCGTGGATTTCTGTATATATGAAGTGATCCAACCACCACTTCTTAGATATCTGCGAGGTTTTGTTTTCCTGTACTACGAACTCGTGAAGCTTCTGATCCAACCAATCTTCAATTTCCTTCTTCATAGGGTTCCATCATTCCGACATCAGACATCCCTTAGGCAGATCCCGTTCCTAGAAACATAACCATTTGTTGGCTTATTGGGGCCTGACCTACGTTCAAAAATGTTTAGCCAAACAAATCCCAAAACTACAGTCCCTTTTGGAAACAGTCCGTAGAGCACATACTAAGGTCTCACCTGAGGTGGTATGGGAGGGTGCTGGAACCAGGTTTCCGCACCCTAGGGATGTCTTGATGATGTCTCGAAGGTTCATGAATTGATCCTGCGCACTATGTTACTTTCACGCAGCCGCTTGTTCATAGAAACTACCTTCACATGGCTTGGAGAACGATCGTGAATGCTCTTTACTGTACTTAGTATTATTATAGATCTTGGATCAATTTAAGTAGGCACAATACTTTAATTTATCATTTAACATAAATAGAGATGCGCGCAATCATAAATTGTTAACAAATGTGTAAACAGAAACAGAGCAACAGATATGTGATATTCCAAAGCCAAATTATCTTTATTAATGCTTTTTCCAGTTACAATCCACTTCCTACCCTACGCACACAGCTGCAGGGGTCTGCGCACACAGCTGTGGACTCTACTAGGCCTCTGCGCACACAGCTGCAGAGCCTCTTCTACTACTATGACCCGTGACTCAGACTTACAGACTCAGAGTGAATATCGCAGTCAACAACCCATAACACTTTGGACCTAATCTTTCTTCCCCGCCTTCTACACCTAGACCCTTGCTCTATTTATACATTCCCATGGTCTGTGGACCATGGGTAGGCCAACACTTTCTAGATTAAATTACCATATTTTAGGGCAGACTACCCTTTGACTTGACTCATTACACTTCGCACTTTGCGCACTTTGCGGAGCCTTTATAACACCAATACCCAAATTTGTCGGCTTTAAGCCCCAAAACTGTTACGTAGGGGACCCGCTGCCCAACACTAGCCCTGGAAAACTCTACCTTGAATATGCTCTCAAACTATTAGGCAAGAACAAATCATTTGCAACAATCATCTATATGGAAAGTGTTTACCTTGTAGAAGTTGTAATTAACAATTAGCTTACAGTTTTAGTGTAGACATATAGCAACCCTTTAAGACATCCTTAGGCCACGTCTATGTCACCTTCCCTACCTTCATTCTTATAAAAAAGTCAAGTTATTTCACCCTCCCACAAATTTTGACTTGTTTTGACCTCTAAGACTAGGCCTAGGGTGGAATGATCCCTCTATCTTCTATCTATTCTACAAGTGAACTTCAAACACAACCATTTCTCTATGAGGTAACATAGACAAAGGTAAGGTCCCTTTAACAAATTCTTGCAACTAGAGAGTTAACGCAATAAGTTGCAATTACACTTGTCCCATTCCTGGTGATCCTTATGTTCCACCTGGAGTTGGCTCTAGTCTCATTCTCCATAACCATTTGATCTTCAACACCTTTACTAAATCTAGCTACTCAACATTGAAAGGAACATTAACCATCCCTTCACCTAAGTGTGGAAATGTAGTGTATATATAACACAAAAATTTACAAAATTTTGGCTGAAAGAGTCCCTATATCTCCCTTTTCTTTTGTGTGTGTGTGTATATATATATTTGAATTTTTTTTAGAGATAATGATAAAATAGATACAACACCATCTTTTAAGAAAGACTTCTTCAAATTGCTGAAAAGTGGTGATACTACCAGGTGGAAGGGATTTGAATGGGTGTTACAACATTTTCAACAAATTTAACATTGGTAGTTGTTATGACATCTACTATTAAAACACCTATTGTTAAAGAATCAGTTGTCAAAGCATCTTCTATTACATCATTCACTATAATGGTCATGGTTTCAGTAGTTTCAATAGTAGCAATTGTTATAGCATTATCATTTACTGCAATTTCAACATTTTCAACAATAATGGGTCCTATAGCATTAGTTGTTACAACATTTTCAGCAAATTTAACATTGACAATTGTTATGGAATTTATTGTTACAACAACTGCTATTACAACATCCTGTGATATCCCCACCCATGGTTCTCCCATAAAATGCATTGTAATTTTTTTTACAAATATTTGAAATTAAGGAAAAGGTGTTGAGTCAAAGGGACACAAATTCCAGAGTTGGGTAGGAGGATTTCTTGCTTGTGATGTTGAATTTTTCTTGTGAAAAAAATCTAAAATTTTTGGGACAACCTTGAAAGGTTGGTTGGTGCATGAATTAATGAATTGTTTCTTAAAATTGAATGAACTTCAAGGAATGTATAGAGGCCCATGCACTTGGGAACCTTCACAAAGAAAAGGGATAACTGCATACTGCGAGAAAGAAATGATGAAGTAGTAAATGTAAGCTAGGAAAAGAGGGCAAGGCATGGTATTTCAATTCATATTAAATGAGAGAGGAGACACAATCTGAGCAATAGAAAAATAGAGAAATCTGGTTTGATCAATAGGAAAAACAAAATATAAAAGAAGATAAGGGGATTGGCTCTCAATTTCCCCGGAGTTTGTGGGTTGACCTACTAGACATTGGAGCCCTGTAACAATTTGGGTTTCCCTGGAGATTGTGGGATGAGATAAGGTCCCTAGAGACCTATAACATATTGGGTCCCTCGAGGCTGTGGTTTGAGACAGATTCTATGGAGCCATACAACAGCTTGGTTCCATAGAGGTTGTGGGTTGGGCTGTAATCTATGGATCACTATAACATCTTGGGTCTCCTAGAGGATGCAGGTTGAGAGAACAGCCTCTGGAGCCTCAGACGACTTGGGAAGAGGCTAATCCTGCAACAACATCAAAACAATACTTGATTAAAGACCTTGGTTACTCAATTACTATTACAATAGATCCTGGAATCCCTAAAAGGGAGTGAATCATGGTGTATGCACTTGGTGTGAGGCAAGAAGCTCTAAATTCCATGTGTTGAGAAGATGGTAGTGTCAACTGGTGGTATTGAGGAATAAGCCCTTTAGATTCCATGTTTCTATTAGTAGCTAGTGTTCTAATCCCTTAAGCAAGCACCCCCCTCCTAGAATATGGGTCTGGGGTGACAACTGCAAGTAAGTTTGGTTGCATCAGTCTAAGGTTGGGTGGAGAGTCCTTGTCCCAGACTCAGATGCTCTACACCTTTAAAGATAAGTATTTGTTTGTGTTGCTTAAATATTAATGAACTTATGATGCATTTCTGGTTGAAATGGTCTATATTCTTTTGTGACTGTAACTGTGTTGTTAATGTGATGAGCATATGTATGCCTCTCTATGCAGAGATAGCTTTATAGTTATGGTAAATAAATGCATACATAAACACATATGTCACACCTTAGAAATTGAAAATGTTGATAAACAAGTTGAAATAGTGAATGCATCTACAATGGAATGAAGTGTTGTGTCAAATTTTCATTACCGCAGTTCATAAAACATACTCTACAATATAATGTGTATTGTCGTATACAATAAACTAACTTGAGTCATGTTCCTAAACCGGAATCCTATCTTGGGGTAAATGCTCATTCATACTGATTAACAATGCATATGTAAGTAATATAAGATTTCATGAAATACCACACGCAGGGATCCATATGGATCTGGAATAAAAACTTGGAACATAGGCACAAAGACCCTTTTTATTAACATAAAATAAGTACATAAGAGATATCCCGCTTGGCAGGGTTTGTACATATACATGGATGTTCCTTCACCATACTATAATCCCTTGAACCTGTCAAAAATACGTTGAGTCAATAATGGAAGAGTTATCCTCCCTTTAAGTGGAGGAATAGTTGAAAACCATGGAGGTAGGGTTCACCAACGTTGAATTACCAGTAGCCTAGATATCTTCTGCTTGCACTAAGGTGTAGCTAGCTCATCCATGGAAGTATATAAATAATGCCATGGAGCCGCTTACAAGTCTTCTTTGAAGCCTCGAACCCTTGTTGTATGGTAGATGAGGTGGAAACCTTTCAGGAGTTCACCCCAAGATGGTGGTAAGTAAGGGCCATAAGAGCATCTACGTCAGCATGTGTAGGATTCACTGTCTAAGAACAGGGAATTCAAAAGGGCCACAAACTCATTAGATTTGGATTCACTTCAGCTTATAAGGGATAGAACCATAGGGCACCTTAATAAGCCATTGATGGAGACACCTAATACTAGAATTGATCCAGATGTCTCCCGGGCCTTTGAGATAAATCCATGGTCGAAAAAACTAGCTTCGGGAAATTATGGTCAGTTGAGATTTACTCTTACGACGGTCGTAAATATCCCTGTTTGATGCATTTCTTAAGGCAGGGTCAAGATCCCTTAGGCGAGCTATGGAAAATATTGAAGGCAAGCTCAATGCACCACAGGAGGGAAAACCTTAAACTTATAATGAAAATTCAGCAAAACCTTGTATAGAAAACCCTAGCTTGGAGTTAGAAAATCAAAATATTACCCTAGAGGATTGTATAGTGAATCTATGGGATCGATTGAGATGATTTCATTTGGGATGATTTGGGTGACACACCAACCTTGAAGTCCTATGATTGGTCAGAGGTGGACCCTCTTAGCAAGTCGCCCTATTAGGCTCACCCTCGAATATTGCAGCAAGGGTGCAAGTGAACAAGAGTAAGGCTAAATCACTATAATAGAAACTAATGAGATGATGTGTCTCTGAGGGACCCCACCCAGTCTATTTCAAAGGATCAGTAGGCGAATTCTTCGGCATAAAGCATCAAGATGATCCAGGTGAGATGATGTGCACCTGGAAGCTAAGTTGTTGGTTGGAAGGATGGCCCACCTAAGCAATCAGGCCAATGAGTTCACCCTGAAAGACTAAAGTGAGGTTTAAATATAAGTGCCAAGAGGTGATTAGCAGGATAATGTGGGCATGACCTCATGGGGAGGTTCATAAGCCCGTTTACTTCCCTATTACTGGGAAGCGACCCCTTTTTACTTGTAAGCTCGATGGTAAAGCCCAGATATTATCAAAGGGTCACACTTAGAAATCATCGAGGGAGGGTAAGTGGGGTGGCATGTCTGGTGGGACACACATAGGAGGAATAAGGACGTTATGTCTAAAAACAATAGGTTGATGCAGTGATCGAAGGCCATTGCATTTGGTAGGGACCGATATATATATATATATATATATATATATATATATATATATATATATATATATATATATATATATATATATATATATATATATATATATATATATATATAGATATAGATATAGATATAGATATAGAGAGAGAGAGAGAGAGAGAGAGAGAGAGAGAGTTGTGAGGCCCATATGATGAGTTGAGAAGCCATGTATATTTCAGAGGAAAAATAAATAAATATGTTTAACTCCATTACTCTAACAGTATTTGAGGGGTTGGATGATGTTACACATCTGTTGTTACAACATCTGCTTCTCAACTTGTTGTTACCTACATTTTTGTTCTCAATTTGTTTTCTTGATCCCCCAAGTGTTGGTGTAGTGTTGGGTGGGAGAATCACCACTTTGGCTACCCACTTTCAAGCTTTTACAAGCAAGATGAAATGAATTTATACCCCTTAAGGGGTTACATCATTTTTTGTTGCAACATTCATTGTTATAGCATATGTTGTTACAACATTCGTTGTAATGGTAATTGTTTTAGTAGTTTCAATAGTAGTATTTGTTATATCATTAACATTTAAAGCAGTTTCATCATTTTCAATAGTAATGGGTTTTATAGCATCAGTGGCTACAACATTTTTAGCATATTTAAAATTGGCATGTTGTTATGGCATCTATTGTTGCAACATTCATTGTTACAACATTCTTCTCAATCTGTCGTTACCTATGTTTGTGCTTCTCAATTTGTTTTCTTAATCCCCCAAGTGTTGGTGTGTTGTTGGGTGGCAGAAACATCTCTTTGGCTTCCCACTTTCAAGCTTTGACAAGCAATATGAAATGGCTTGTTTTTACAACATTCGTTGTTACAACATCTGTTATGGCATTTTTTGTTACAAAATCCGTTGTTACAACATATGCTTCTCAATGTGTTGTTGGCTATGCTTGTTTTTTCAATTTGTTTTCGTGAACCCCCAAGTGTTGGTGTAGTGTTGGGTGGCATAAACACCTCTTTGGTTGGTCACTTTCAAGCTTTCAAAAGAAACATGAAATGGCTTTCTACCCCCTCTATTGTTACAACATCTATTGTTACAACACCCATTGTTACAACAACTATTGTTACATCATCCATTGTAATGGTCATTGTTTCAATAGTTTCAATAGTAGAAGTTGTTATAGAATCGATGTTTACAATAGTTTTGGTATTTTCAATAGTAATGGGTGTTACAGCATCATCTACTACAACATTTTCAGCACATTTAACATCGACATGTTGTTATGGCATTTATTTTTATAACATCTACTATTACAACATATGTTGTTACAACATTTTATTCTCAATCTATTATTACTTATGTTTGTGCTTCTCAATTTGTTCTCTTGATCCCCCAAGTGTTGGTGTAGTGTTTGGTGGAAGAAACAACTCTTTGGTTTCCCAATTTCAAGATTTGATAAGCAAGATAAAATGGATTTCTACCCCCTCAATTTTCTTCTCAAGGTGTTACATCTCCTTCAAGGCCACAAATTCAACTTCTTTGATAACATAAGATCCATAAATAGTAGGCCTATGCCCTGTTTATGTCATTAACATGGCCCATTGTGAAAATAAATATAAAATAAAACAATGATGTCTCTATGTAGGTCTTAACCCTGTACAGAGATTACTTGCATAGAAATTCTAAAAAAAAACACAGAAAATAAACAATAGCAAGAGCATAAAACAAAAAACAGATATACACAAAGATCTTCCCTTGGATCCCAAAATCAGGACTACTAAATTATTTCTTCATTATGTTCCTTTCAATGTTACAATACATATATATACATGTCGAAGCATTCATATACCCCAACCCATTAACCATTGATTAGAACATAATGGTAGTTCCCTTGACCGGATCTACAAAATACCATGGGCAGAAAACCATCATGCCCAAATCCATGTGTGAAACCCATGCCAAAAGCCATAGGTAGTTCTTCCCACCTAATATAGGGTCCAAAAAAAATTTCTTGAGTCACTACCCCAAACCCCCTATAGGGGGTTGTCACCCCCTCAGTGACCCCCATGTTGCGCCCAGCGCAATGAAGTGGGGGCTCCCCCCCCCCCCCTGCCTCTTCGATATGGGGCTATTTGTGGAAAGAATATAACACACTCCCAACATTCTCCCACTTGATGTTTTCTTTCCGCACATGGGATCATAGGAGAGCTCAGTCATTGATCCAGCCCAACAATGCCCATTGTTTCTCTACACCAAGAAAATTTCTTAGTGCTCACAAACTTTGTCACTGTATTTGCAATATTCTTCAAAGTGTCCATCTTTACCAGCAACATCTTTTTGTCCTCAACCATATCCCTCATAAAGTGATATTGAACATCGATGTGCTTTGTCTTTGAATGATAATCAAGGGTGTTTTCTAATAAAACCACACTTTGGCTATCATAGTCTATCCTTATAGCTCGTTGTACTAACCCCATACTTGAAAACAATATTTGCAACAAAATTGCTTCCTTGATTGCATGAGTGGCTGCCATGTATTCTGCCTCTATAGTTGAAAGTTCCACTACAGACTATCTCTTTCTCATCCAACTAAATGCGCCACCAAATAGGTTAAACACATACCCACTTTTATATTTTCTCTAATCCTTATATCTAGCCCATTCTGCATCAACAAAGCCACAAATGTCCAGAACTCTATCCAATCTTGGTCTTCCTTGGTAGCACAAACCATAATCACTAGTGCCATGTAAATACTAAAAAACCCACTTCATTGTTGTTCAATGCTCCTTCCTTGGTTTTGACATAAACCTTCTCAATACTCCCACTACATGTGCAATGTCTAGTCTACTGTAGACCATTGCATATATCGGGCTACGAACTGCACTTGCATATGGAACACAGGACATGTCCTCTTCCTTTTCTTGCATCTTCAGAAACTGTTAAGCAAATGAATTTACACCTGCAGGAATAGGAACCTTCACCGATTTAATATCTTGCATATTAAACCTCTGCGATATTTCCTTGAATACATCCTCTGGTCCAACTAGATCTTCCTCTTTACCTGATCTCATTTAATTTCCATGCCCAAAATATAGTTTCTAGCACCAAGATCTTTCATGTCGAATTTGGCAAACAATGGGGTCTTCAAATCCTAGATAATTTCTTTGTCATTTCCAATCAGAAACGTATCATCCACATACAAGACCAGATAAATAATACCATCGCCAATTAATTTACAATACACAATGATCCACTTTTCTTCTAGTGAAACCAAGTCCCTATATAAAGGTATCAAATTTCTGATACCACATCCTTGGTGATTATTTTAACCCATACAAACACTTTTATAACCTGCATAATAGTTCTTTCTTTCCCTTCACCGCAAAGCCTTCAGGTTGCTTCATGTAGATCTCTTCTTCCAGATCCCCATGAAGAAATGATGTCTTCACATCCATCTGTTCTACCTCAAAATGAAAAGAAACCACAACAGACAAAACTAATCTAATAGAAGCTACCTTGGCAATAGGAGAAAAAATCTCACGAAAATCAATTCCCACCACCTGGTAATAACCTTTTTCTACCAACCGAGCTTTGTATTTCTCCCCCTTGCCTTTTTCATTCATCTTCTTCTTAAGCACCCATTTACTTCCAATGGGTTTCCTTCCAGACAAGAACTCTACTAGATCCCAAGCCTCATTTTTTTCCAAAGATGACATTTCATCAACCATGGCTTCTTTCTAGAGTTTTTGATCCTTTGAATCTACTGCCTCCCTCACAGTTCTAGGATCATCATCAGTAATAGATAAAGAAAAAAATGAACAGGGAGAAGATGGACTATACCTTTATGGCTGCCCTTTTTCTTGAACTGATCTTCTCAGAGCTGGATTTTATGGCTCTTCATTTTTTGATTCATCTTCTACTATAGATTCTGACTCTACCTCCTTTAGCTCAAACTCTGCCTTGTCAGGTTCCTTTGGTAGGACTTCATGTTTAATAACATCTTTCACCTCTCTAAAAACCACATCTCAGTTGTACACAACCTTCCTTATTTTTGGTTTCTAAAGCCTATAACCTTTTAAACCATCCTTATACCTAATAAAGATGCACCTTTCATGTTTACTATCCAGCTTGCTTTTTTTCTCCTTTGGAACATGTACATATGCATCACATCCAAATACCCTCAGATGTTAAATAGAATGTTTCTTACTAGTCCATAACTCATATGGAGACTTATCCTCCACGATGATGAAGGTGATCCATTAATCAGGTAACATGCAGTCTCCACTTCCTCTACCCAGAATTCTTGCCCTAACCCAGCACCACTGGGATACTTCTCACCTTTTCCATCAATGTCTTGTTCATTCTTTCTACAACTCCATTTTGCTGAGGTGTGTATGGAGTAGTCTTCTTCCATGATATACCACACTTCTTACAAAACTCTTTAAATTCCTTCTTGTAGAACTCTCCACCATTATTTGTTGTCAACACCTTTTTCTTCTTCTTTGTTTGGTTTTCCATCAGAGCTTTAAATTATTTAAACATGTCTTAGACTTTAGATTTATTTCTGAGGAAATATATCCATGCATTCCTTGAGAATTCATCTAAATGATACATAGTACATAGACATACCTAGTGATGGAACTGACATAGGTCCAAACACATCACTGTGCACAAGCTCTAATATCCCTTTTGCCCTCTTAGCACCAGACGGGAAACTCACCCGATTCTACTTCCCATATACACAATGTTCACAGAAATCGAAATCCATAGAGCAATTAGACATATATTCTACCATACCATTACCGTGAAGTATTCGAAGGCTCTTCTCTCAAAAATGTCTAAGCCTTTGATTCCATAGTACAGTCTTTTCTCCAGAGACCATAAGGTTTTCTACTGCACTTTCAGGACCCACAGAATTGTTGCACCCATCAATAACATTGCTACCCAGAAGCTTGTATAGAGTTCTATTCTAAACTACCCGCATCAATATCAGTTCTCCCTGAGCCAGATTGCAGGTATCCTTCTCGAACAATGTTTTTACACCTGCATCATCCATCTTGCCTACAAAAATAAGGTTTCTAGACAATGCAGGAATATGCAGAACACCCGGAAGTGTTCTAATCCTTCCACCTTGCAACTTCAGCTTGAATTTTCCATGTCTGATGATTCTATCCTTCCTTCCATCCCCTAAGAATGCATCACCATCTTCATATTTCTGATCTCGCAAGACCACTCGCTATGGGGAGTGAAGTGAAAGGATGCACCCGAGTCAATCAACCATGCTTCATGATCTACATGTGTTCTTTAAGAAGAAGCCAACTACACATCCCCACCTTCATCTGAGGTGGTTTTTTCCTTTGCAGAAGGATCATAATCAGATCTCTTTCCTTTCTCAGGAGCTTTAGATATACAGTCCTTTTTGAAATGTCCTTCCTTTCCGCATTTCCAACACACCTTTATAGGTTTTCCTGGATATTTAGATCTCCCTATAGATTTAGATCTCCCACTCGAGGACTTGTTTTGTTTCTGTTCTAGGACCATCCTCGTACATACAATGTATCTCCATTCTGGACCTCCATATTTTGTCATCTCATCTCCTCTAACGCCAAGGATGAGTCTATTTCATCAAACTTCAAGGTAGTTGTATTGCTACCTATTGCAACAACTAGACACTCCCATGAATTGATCTAAAATCTTAGGAAAGCTTGTAAATGTTGTGAAAGATCCCTCATTAGTAAAAAATATGTTTAGGATCGTCTCATTTACCTAGTTATGCAAGAGGTTTATGTGTCAAGTTATATGTCTTTTATGTGTCATGTGTGAGAAAATTATGAGTTAATTATCTGCTTAAATAACATGGAAAACAAATGAAATGCATAGAAATATACACAGAAAAATTATAGGAAAAATCTGATCGAGGATTTCACCCTCCAGTACTGGGCTACATCTCCTGGGACCTCCTTCAATAGTTAGGCCCTCTTGGAATTATTTGATCAAATGTTTGATTACAAGCTTCTGGTAAACTCCAATTGCTTTTCATACTATACCATTAGGTTCAGAGGACCCAAAAACCCTAAAAGTGACTATTATATCTCTGAAAACTGACTATGTCTGATCTTGGCATGACCTCCTTCCCTGGTGGCCCTCGGATTCCTTGTGGAAATATCACCTGTATAAGTCTTCTGTTGCCTCTGAAACCTATTCCATTTTCTTCAAAAAATCAAAATCATCTAAAATTGACTATTCATTTTTAAAAATTGGTCGAAATCCCATCAAGTTATGGTCTTTTCAATTTTTCCCTAGGAATCTCCTCTAAATTGGGAAAACTTCAATTAATCTCGCTAAATTTGGTACAGTTATAGATTTGGCGGAATCCTCAAAAATATCCACCAAGTTAAATGGAATTTAGGGCTAACCATAACCCTGTGGTTTAAGGAGGCAGTCACATGTGGCAGTTAAATTTTTTGTTACCTTTGAATCCTCCACATTTAACTCTTTAAATTTAATTCACACTCATACATTATTAAGAATTAATGTGGTGGCATAGTGGTATGGTTGTTGGCTTGTGGAGGGGAGGTCATGGGTTCGACTCGGACCTCCACCAAATTTTTTAACAAATATATAAACCCTATTCACCATTTGGGAGGTGCCACATTGCGACCTCTCATTGGCCCATCCAAAACCAACCAAATTACGCCACATCATCCAATTGGAAACCAACCAATAGGTGACACTTGGAGAGCCCTCATTGGGCATTGACCGTGACCTTTGACCTGGTCAGTCACCTGCCCAATCACCTACCACGTCAGCAGTATAGACTACTGACTCAGCAGTACCTACAATTTTTTTTGTTGTTTGGTGAAATGGTCAGCGGGCTCTAACTTCCTCATACTGAGTGAAATGAGCTGCGTTGGGATCGTATAGCTGATACAGATGTGGTAATTCAGGTTTCATATGATTCTGAGCAACTTTTTTGAGCTAATTTTTGCCCCTAATCTAGATTTCGATCACTCCTTCCCACCGATGGGCTTTTAGACACACAAAAGTTGGTTATCTAATGACAGCTAAATACTCTTCTCCTTCCCAATTTATATCAATCGATTCTACTTGAAAGCTCTCCATGACAACCACTTGGGTACACTGACATGCCTTGCATTACAACTGGCTATGTCCCTCAACCACTATTCTTTTTTTGTTGTTGACCTAATCCAACACTTGTTGGCAACTTGTTGATTGATGTTACACCTTATTGTACCGAAGTGATCCCTTGGTGCTTGTAGAACTGACTAATAGCATTCCCACTGAGAATCATGTTCTTCCTTTACAACACATGCATTCGATGCAAGCTTCTTCTTGTAAACCACTTTTTCAAGTTAAGCCCATTTGAGTGAACTACAACAATGCTTTCGAATACCAGTAACAACAAGAAAATAAATGACCATTATTTTACCTCCACGGTTCCAAATTCCACATCTGGAAGAATGCATTTTCCATCTCTTTTTCTTCTTGGCATCAACACAAAACAACGGTCTTCTATGGCTGCAAACTTTTTGGCATCTTGTCCATTGTCGCTTCTTGCCTCTGTCATCCTCCATTTCAACATGGTACTCATATTTTGATTTGAGAATGAAAGCTATGCATGAGCATCTTGCTCAAGAATGGGCCTTCCAAAATCATGTGACATCTTGTCACAAAAAACACTATTAAATGGAAAAACACATTATGCAAGAAATGCAAATCGACAACCTCTTCTTTTGCTCCTTCAAAGCAACAATTGTCACATCATGTAACATCGCCATGTACTATTGCATCTTGGTGTGTTATTCGATGGTTTACTATTCACAAGTCGACAAAACATCATCTTCAAGAAACTAACTTGACTTGAAAGCCAAACATAAACATGTATAGCCACTTGAAGATTCTTTGCATAAACAACAAGAATTTCACATCTCATGTAATAATCCGTCAACATATCCCTTTCATCATTAGAGACAAAATCAACTCTTCCAAGTTGATATGACATACATGTGACAACAATCGGCACAATTTGAGACTCATGCATGTATCCAAACACAATGAAAATTCTCAAATTGTCAATCATACATGTTAACAAAGAAATCGACCAATACAAGTCAATCACTCATGCATGTTGCTAGTTTCATTGTTCACACACACACAAACTCTCATGTGTATGTACAATTCTTCAACTCTCTCACAAGTAAAAAAACAAGTACAATAAGCCCAAAAACATGTATAGGTACATAAGAGTTGAATTGACAAATTTGATGCAAATGAAGTGAGTAACATACTCAACTTTCACACACCTTCATGGCGAAATTATGAAACATCAAGAATGCCTAATTTGCTACAAATCAAGTGAGTAACATACACCACTTTCACACACCTTCTTGGTGAATATATGCAATATCAAGAATGCTTTCAAAAGAAATGCATTCACATACAAACTTGTAACCACAAATTGCCTTCTTTGCTGCATTAAAGTGAGTCAAACAAAACTCCACTTTCAACATCTTGCATCATACAAGTTGCAGCATACTTTCAACATAAAAGTAATACATTCATAAGGCAAAGAAATGAATTTTTAAGTCAAAGAATTGCATCTATCAATAAAATAAATGCAAGCCTTATTTGGATAAGAAATAAAACCACCTCTTACCAAACCATTTCAATGGCGATTCTTGCAGCTGCACATCATCTTGTGAATCATCTTGACCCACATCAATTACGAAATCTTCTTTTCCATTCTTGCCAAAGTCTCTCTCCACCTTCTTCAAATGTCATGGATGAGTTGTTGGATGCAAAGTCCAACATTTGTCTATGATCTTGCTTATGGAAATGAGTGCAAAATAGTTGCATCTTCTTTTCAACATGGGTATCCTTATCCAATGGACCTTTGGCTTTTTGTCTCTTTTTCTTTGAAACTTTCCTGAATGTGGCCATTTTCTCTCAACATCTTGAAACAGTATGGTTATTCAAACCACAAAAATAACATGAACTTTTTCTCCAATTCTTACATGAAGATTTACCATGTTTAACATAATCAAAAGAAACTTGATTAAAAGCATATTTATACCTTGCACATTCACCTTTGTCACCTTCTTGAGGAGGTGAATTTGAAGAGGTAGTAGTTCTCTTTGGAATACCAACAATGGTGTTAATAACCTTGGATTTTTCAACATCTTCTTGTAACATAGTTACCGATCAAATGAGAAAATGACCTAGTACCCGTTGTTTTGAGGTAACAAAAAATCACCCGATTTTGAAAAGTGGTGATGCAGAATACGCCTTTTTTTTAGCATAATTTTTGCACTTTAAATTTTCTTATGTATCAAGTATGGACATTTTTTTAAAAATGTTAGTGATTTTCATCTTGATTTTGAAAAGTCTTGATGCAACATCAACACATTTTTTTAAACAGTTTATTTTTGACATTTTAAATTTTTTTATGTATCAAGTATGAACATTTTTTTTTTAAATGTTAGTGATTTTCATCTTGATTTTGAAAAGTGTTGATGTAGCATCAACCATTTTTGTTTAGAGGACTTATTTCTTACATTTTAAATTTTCTAATGTATTAAGTGTGGATATTTCTTTTAAAAGTTTGTGATTTTTATGTTGGTAATAAAACGTAAAAATAAAACACAAAAAACGTCACCAAAAAAAAACTCAAATAATAAAAAATAGATATAAAAAATAAACAAAAAACACACATAAAAAATCAAAAACTAAAAAAAAAGAAAAAACGAAACAAAATTAAATTGTAAAAATAAAAAATAAATAAAAAGAAAGAAAATATTTCAAAAAAGCATATAATTTAAAGAAAAAAATTGAAAATTAAACAAACAAAAAATACATTCAAATAATAATAATAATAATAAAAAAAAAAAAAAAAACCAAAAAAAAAAATGGAAGATTAAAAAAAAAAAAAATATATATATATATATATATATATATATAAATTAAAAAACAAAAAACAAATCAAATCAAAACCAAAAAACTAAAAACAAAAAGAAAAATAAAATTAAAGTTAAAAAAACAAATAAATGAATAAAATGAAACATAAAATTTAAAAAAAAAAAAAAATCGGGCTACCCATGGGCGTGGTTGGCCGCGAGCGCCAGCGGGGAGGCGATTGCATGGCCATCCTGTCCGCCCGCGCCTGCGGCCAACCCCACCCAGGGGCTGGCAGGCCAATTCTACATAGTCACCTTCCTGCTCGTGCCCGCGACCAACCCGGCCCATGAGTGGCCATAATTTTTTATTTATTATTTTTTTTTTTAAATTTAGGTTTTTTATTGTTTTGTTTTTTTTTTTTAATTGTTTTCTTTTGATTTTTATTTTAATTGTTTTTTTTAATTTTTATTTTGTTAATTTAATTCTTTTTTTGGTTAAATTATGTCTATTTTGGTTTTTTTGTTATTTTTAATTATTTTATGATATTATTTATTTATTTATTTATTTTGTCTACTTTTATATATTTATAAGTTTATTTTATTTTATTTTTTATATTTTTTAGTTTTTCTTTTATCTTTTATCTTCTTTTTTATAGTTGATTTTTTTGTCATGCTTTTAAGTTTTCTTAATGCTTATTATTAAAAAAAAAAATTATGATTTTTTTTATTATTATTTTTTTTGTTTCTATATTTGAATTTTTGGTTTCCTTTTGCATTATTTTTTTTGTTTTTTCACTATTTTTAATTTTTTATAATATTTGAATTTTTTTTCTCTTGTAATTTTTTGTGCTTTTATTGTTTTTTTCAATATTTGAATTTTTGTCTTTTTTTAATTATTTTTTTGTGTTTTTTCATTGTTTTTTCTTTTTATCAATATTCAATTTTTTTTTTTTTTGGTATTTTTTGTGTTTTTTTATTGTTTTTATTTTTTTCAATATTTGAATTTTTGTTTTCTTTTGTATTTTTCATTTTTATTTATTTTTACATTAAGTTTTTTATTTTAGTTTTTATTTTTATATTTTTCCTATAGGGTCCGTATTGATGCTCCTCTAGCAATCCAATCCTATTATGGGCAATTTGATAGTTGATTTTAAAATTTTTGTTATAATGAATCGAGTTTGCCCCCACAATGTATCAATTTCATGGTTGGCGTTTAAGTTTTCATTACAACTGGTCCAGTTCACATACACCGTGTGTTAATTTGATGGTTGATTTTTAAATTTGTGTTGCAATGTATCGAATTGTCTTAGCTTAAGATTTTAAAATCGCTATATATTTAGCATTTAAAAAATAAATTACTCATGGGTGTTCATTTTTAAAAAAAATTGTCATAAAATTTTTCCATAACGTTATGCTTGAAATATTTTCAAAACTTGAGATTTATTTGTAATCATAATCTTTGGTTTTAATTGCACGGTTGAAAAATTGTCAAGATTTTAATGTTTTTCTAAGTCATGATATTTTATCTTTAATGTTACGGTTGAAAACAATTAAAATTTCAGGGTTTTTAAGAGTCAAGATATTTTATCTTTAACAACATGGATGGAAATTGTTGGAATTATCAGGATTTGAGATATGATATTTTATCTTTAACATAGGGAGGGTGGGGGCTGTCATCCCCGTTGTTCCTGATGCAATGAAGGGGGAGTTGTCACCCCCCTCTAAACCCTCGCTTCGTGCTTTAGTCTAGTTGTGGAAAGAATATAACACACACCCAATTCAATAAAACTCAATGATTGTTTCCAATGAAATTCATTAATCAGTTGTCAATGTAATTCATCTACAAAACTAGAACTTTGTCAAGTCTAGTTCAAGGATCCTTTATTAGTCCAAGCAAGTTAAAAGATCTTACCCATGATGCATGTTTGCAATTCATGTAACCAATGCTTGACCTTCTATTACTATACAATTGATCAAAAGAAACATTTGTTGGGATCAATTCTATTGATCAACAAAGGGAATAATTGACTATGTTTGCATTAGGTTTCAAGCCTAATCCCAAATGGATTCCAACACCATTCTAATTCATCAATAAGAGGCTATTTCACAAGGAAGTTCGATTTATTTAGTTGAAATTTTCTGCAACATTTAAAATCCATAGCTTCACCAATGAATAGAGGTACATCATGCCGAGTCATTGAAGTGACCAATGCCAATTCATAGATTCGAAGGATTATCTTAATTTTGACTTTGAGCCCTAATTACTAGTCCTGGAAAACTTTACCTTGATTATGTTCTCAAACTGTTAGGTAAGCACAAATAATTTGCAACAATCATTTATATGGAAAGTGTTTCCCTTGTAGAAGTTTGAATGAAAAATCAACTTACAGTTTTAGTGCATACATGTAGGATCCCTTTAGAATAGCCCTAAGTCACCTATAAGTCACCTTCCTTGCCTTCATTCTTAGACTAAAGTTAATTGCTTTTGTCCTTCCACAATTCATCGACTTGTTTTGACCTCTAAGCCTAAGCCTAGGGTGGAACGGTCTCTTTATCTCCTAGCTATTTTAAAAATGAGCTTAAAACATGAACATTTCTCCAAGAAGTGACATATACAAAGGGAAGTTCCCTTTCATGACTTCTTGCAACTAGAGAGTCGGCGCTACCAAATTCAATTGTACTTGTGCCATTCTTGTTGATTCTTCTTCTCCACCTGGATTCAACTATAATCTCATTCCCCATAACCATTTAATCCTCAAAACATTTACTACATCTAGATACTTAGCATTGAAAGAAAACATTGACCATCCCTTCACTTGAGTGTGGAAATGTAGTGTATATATCGCACAAAATGGAGAGGGTTTGTAATTAAGCTTATGTAATATAAATTACAATTGATAGTTAAATTGTATAACAATTTTTTTTATGATCTTTACTAATGTTTATTAGAATTGTTGAATGTTTTACATCATTGGAATGACATCTTAATTGTAGCTTATTTGAAATTTAATTATCGTATGTGCCATTTGATATGATGTAATATTATTAATGTTTCACTTCATACGTTGTAATATTAGATATATAACATAGTAATTAATTATTGCATGAAATAAATAATAACTTTTCATTCGAAATGTTTTTTTTTGCAGAATAAGGATCTTTTAAAAGATCCAATTGATCCTCATCACATAGATATAGATCACGTTGGTCTAATGTTAAGATGGAAGATGATGCTCATCGGTGGACTCCAGTATTGCAGCAATGATGCTACAACTCCTGGGACTCCCTTCTTTACTTTTATCAACCCGGTAGTTCATAACAAACTTGGAAGCGACGGTGTTGTATGCACAAGTACTAGCTCTTGCCGCAGGTTGTCACTTGATCAGCTAGCACAAGTTTGCTAGGAGCTTAAGCCAACTTCTATGAGCTCTTAGAAGAAGCGTTTAATTGTGATGGACGAAAGCTAACTCAAAGGAGGCTAATGTACTTGCAAAAAGGCTGAAGGCTGAAAGGAAACACAAACCCTAGCAAACCCTAGTTTTACCGACTAGCCCTACTGGTGCAAGAAAAGAGATGAAAGTTGCATAAATGGACACCATTGACTCTTGGAATGATGAAATGCATGTGACTAAAATACTTTTGAAGGAAAATATGGATAACACATCTTTTTGTATTTTTGAGTGATTTTGCAGGATTATTATGCATGTGCTTTAACTATGTTTAATTGTGCAGGGGTTTATTGGCAAAAGGAAATGGAGTGGGCTTTTGCAAGAGGTTGGGAAGGTGAGAAGAGGGCCTAAGGGGTCCCTAGCACCCTTCCAGAGAGTTTCACAGCGATCAGATCTCAAGAAACTGCTCACATGATCTTCTACAAGAAGTCTGCAAGGGTTCTACAGGATGTTCTATAGGAAGAGCTGAGAGAGGATTTTTTAGGGTTGATGGAGGAAAGACGGTGGGAAAGTGGAAATGGAGGATGGATGAGGCTGTGAAGAGGTCTAGGACCTCGTAAATGATACTAAGGAGTGATGAATACGATTGGATTTGTTCAAGGATGGAGGGAGCAATGTTGCACAAAAATGAAGAAATTAGGTCAAACTGGCAAAGTGTGGCAAATGAAGGGAAGGAATCTGGATTTTGGGGTTGAAGCAGGTTCTGTGAGGAGGGAAGGATAGGCAGGGATGGATTATGGGTGATCTGCACACAATTTCTCAAAACCAATCAAAGAAAGACTAAAAAATCAGAGATCTATCTACTGTGACCTAATTTGACCTAGAAACCAGAATCATGATGAACAGCAAGTTGTGAACATTAAATCATGCAAGACAACTATGGAAACCTAAGTAAGAATAGATCTAAATATGCAAGCACAACTGGTATCAACTTTTCCATCTAAAAATCCAACACTTGCAATTGCACTGAAAGTCAAAACAACATTTTTGTGGCAGCAAATATGCCTTGGTCTCAGCTCATGGTCCCAAGGAGGGAGAGGTGAGATCGAGGGTTGCTTGATGGCCTTTTTTGGAGAAATTTTTTGTATTCAAACTGTCAAATCAACCTGAAGCATGAAAAGCTATTTTAATCATCAAAATCAACCTAAGTAACAAAGCAAGATCTTAACCTAAATAGAAGAAAGTATTCTATGAATGCAAAGAAAACACATAATAGTACACAAAGGAGGTACTGGCACTTGGGTTGGGCCCAACCCCAAGAGCTACAACCTCCTAAGAAAATCTCAGAGCTGGTGCAAGATGAAATTTATCTCGATTACTCAAAAAATAACCATGTCACAAAAATGTTTACAGCAAAATCTCGAAAAGGAGCTGAAAGGCAAAGCAGCACCAAAGTGTGAAAAACAACTATCCAAGAGCTAAACTACCAAGACTTGAAGCCTTCCTACTTATGCACCATGAGGACCTCCAATAGCCCTCCTTAACTCGAGGGGCTTGGCTGCTCAAAACTGCAAGTAATCAGCCACTTCAAAAAAGCTGCTCGGCTATCATTGGAAATCATCTTTGGTGGGCTGCTGAACTCCGAGATGATCGTGGAGAACTCAAGGAAGGTGCCATTTAGTGCAGGAGACACCCTTCCTACTAATCCTCAGCCTTGTTCCCTCGTATTTGACTGTCAACTAGCTCATAAATACTTGACCTTGTTCCAAAAGATGTCCAAAATATGCAATAAGCACGTATTAGACTTCATGGTCAAGTGACTAACCTCATTCATTCAATTAGCATAAATATACTCAAAAGCATGCATAAACTATGAAGAATGGTGGATTAATCGAGAATAATAGGCAAAATGAGCCAAACAAGTTACCCATTTTTGGGGCTCATCATCACCCCCTTGCTAATGTGTTGCTCATCTTCTGAGCAACTAATCCAGCTCATCATCTTTGATTGCTTTGATTGCCTCTCTAACATCCCAGGCTTCTGAGGTGATGTCCTCTTCTTGATCAGGAAACCCTACTTTTCTCTCAACTTCCTCCCACTGCCTGTGCTCTTCTTCTTCTTTGACCCCTTCCAGCAGTCCTAAAAGCAATGGAGGACTGAACTTCAGGCTAATCCAGTTGGCCTGCAGGTTTTGCATTGACTTTTTATAGAGTGGTACTCTTACCAAGGCCTCCCTCATCCTTGTTGGGGAGTGGTATTCTCTGATTTTCAGACTATGGGACAGTGTGTTCCATCGCCTTGTGCAAGCATGAATGCAGTTATCCCCCAACAGTCTTTCCACGTCCTTAAAGTGAGCAATGGCCTGAGCTTGTCTTTCAATGCAGTCTGGGAGAACCTAGGGGTTGTTGGCAAGGTGTTGATGGGCATACACTAAAGCTAAGGGATCTTTTGGTTCTTCTCTGATCATGAGTGGCTCTCGTAGCTCCCTGTCCATAACATTCCGAATTTTTGTTGTGTTCTTTTCCTCATGGTTTAACCAAGAGGCCATGGCCATGAGTTGCACATCCCCCAATGAATTGTTGGGGTCCCATAGATTCATGTTTGGAAGAGCTAAATTGTGTAAATAGAACTCTAATAACTTGACCTTATCTTCTGCAGAGCTACTGTCACACAAGTCCATAAACTGATGGTAATTTTGAAATGGAATGGTGCCCCTCTAGGCCAATGTGTTAATTTGGAATTGCAACCATTGATCCTTAAGATATAAGGCATATGACTTGGCAGGTTGACTACATCGTAAGGCTTCTATTGCCCAGCTGGCCATGTAGGCCATCTGGGCGTCTTTTTCTTACAACTATTGTTTTAAACCCTGTATCTTTTTTACTGCCTGAGACTCCTGTTCTTGCAGCAATTTTGTGAGCATCTCCACATTAGCTTGTAGCTCTGCCTCCTTCTGCTATTTCTCAGTTGTGTCCTTGTCTGCTGGAGGTCCTTCTTGCTACTGTTGCCCTCCCAAAATGGACGGGCTACCTTCCTTGTGGACTTCCTGTAGCTGCAACTGTTTTCTTAGCAGCTCATTCTCCTCCTGCAGTTGGGCTCTTTTGCAGCTTTCTACATGTCTGACCATGGCCAGTTCTCCTCTTAGCTCTTTTAACTTCTCCTCCATGTGGCCTATGTCCTCAATTCCCTTAGATTTGGAAATTTTCATCCATGTGTGTGTTCTGATCCTCTCTTGTTCTAATGCAAAGAAGAGTGGCACAGCAAATTTCTGTGGGATGATTTTCCCACCCTCTAACAGGTTGTAGTATGAGCCCAAGCTAGGCTGAGGGCTTGGTTCCAGTATCTCCTCGGTCTTTCCCTCTCCCTGTGATGATTTGGCTGCCTTTTCTTCCAATTTCTCGGTCTCTTTTAACTTAGCCAGAGTTTCCTATAGAGATGTCTCGGCTTCCTGTAGAGCTGTCTTTGAGTCCATCATCCTAATTCTCTCTCTCCAGGTGGAGGTTTTTGGGCTTCCTCATTCATAGGTGATAGACACCTTTGAAGGAGACTCTTCTTTTGGTTTAGTTGTTGTGTCCTTAATGAAAATTGGCTCCTTTCACTATGGTTGGGGTCTGCCCACTTTTATCATTGTGCTTCTCCTTGCTTTAAAGTACATGGAGGTTTGCCTCTTTCTCTTCCCTTTTTGTTTTGGAGGTGTGCTTAAGGCGGCAAGCACGGCTGCTACCTCCCTTGCCAATATCTCAGGTGATTTCTCCTCTTGCTGTACTTTTTCCTTGCTTCCTGTATAAATCCCTGTGTCAATTGTTTTTGTCTGCGTTGCTGAGATTTCAGGGTGTGTCTTTTCCTTTTGTTTCTATGTGCCTGCTTTGGTTGTGGCAGCCTTCATTTGGGTTTTTTCGGCTTTCTTTGTTCTACTATGCATCCTCTTTTCCATTGGTTTTTTTGTTGTTGTTTCTTCCTCTGTTTTAGGCTCAGCAATCTGGCCCCTTTCCACTTTTTCTTTATGTTCTTTCTATGCTTGAATGTCCTGTGTTCCTTCATCATTATTTTTCTCACCTTCTTTACTGTGTTCTCCCTCTTCACTACTAGATGGGGTGATGTTTTCTGCAAAATTTCTAATGTTTTCATCCCTGGACATGTTTCAGAAGATTTCCCAAGAGATGGGGACAATGTAGGTGTGCAAAGCATTTTCCACCAATAGTTTGATGAGCGCATGATGGGCCAACTGATCTGGGATCCCTTCATTGAGCTTTGTACCACATTCAATTAGTGACTGGAGAAGGAAATAGGGGATGCTCATTTTCTTGTCTTGAGGCAAGTCAATCCCATGCCTTAGCTCACACAGCAACCTAAAATGATATCCATAGATGACGCTAAACCTCCCTTCACATGTGATGTACTTCATAATTTGGAAACTGACTTCACTCCAGAGAGGAGGCAAGCTGGTTCTTCTATCCCCATTTTTGTCTTCTACGGGATGTTCTGTGGGCAAAAAGAATGACTTCTTAGCAATTTGGCCTAATGATCTCTCTTCTTTCCTCCAAGGGAGCCCCAATGGTAGACCAGTAACTGCACTGATGAGCTCAAGGGTGAGTTCTAGGGTCAAACCCCTAAAACTAACTGTGGCATGTGTTTCTTACTGTGGTCTCAGGGACATTAAAAACTCCTCAGTTATCTCCTCATCATGACCCTGAATTTTGTCAAAGAAGGATATCCAATTTGCTCGGATGAAAAGGTCCACCACCTAAGGATGCTCGTGCAGTTTGCTAGAGTCTGATGGTTCTTTCCTTATGAAGCCTTTTGGCATGGTGAGAGTGCTATTTTTATGTTTTAATCAAAAAAGGAAATGCTGAGGCAACCAAACAGTCAATTTGAAATAAAGGATAGCTGAATTTGGTCTCCCCTGAACTCAAGAAGGAATTTCTCGTGTTCAATATCAACTACCAACAATTCCCTTGCTTTAAGACCGTTGTCACCCCGAACTCGACTGTCTATTTATGAAAGGAAGAATTTTGTTTTTACAGACAGAGCATAAGGATCAGGTTCCCTTCTCAACACACGTAGATATGCAAATTCAAATTTTTCACACACAGGCTGGCCTCTACGGCTGTATATATCTTCCTTACAGGAGAATTTAAAAAGAAATCATGGAGGAGATTTTTGATGCAGAGAAACTGGGGAAACTCAGTGCAATATGCAGGAAAATGTTTACTTCCAGTACACAGGCAGACTTTTCCTTTGATTTTTCAATCTGATGTCATTCAATTCACCACCTTGCACAAAAAACACCATGCATAGAAGAGTTTTTTTGAGCCTACCTCGATTGGAGCTCTGAATTCAATGAAAATCCCAGGTTTTCCTGCTCCGTAAAGTTGTTCTGCCTTTCTTGTATAATCCTTCCTGTAGAAGGCCCCGGTTCCTGTAGAATGACACTGTGCTTCTAAGCGAAACCGATATGTGGGAGATTTTCAAACACAGGCAGAAAAACTGGTGTAGGATGACTGCTTAATTGTTTTTGGAAGCAGTGGATGTGTACTCCAGTCAAGGACGTTGTGAGTGCAGAGTGAACAGAAGGTGGTGCATGTTTCGGTCGGGCATCTTTTAACTGCGGCGTGATTCGTGGTGAGGGGATGAGGTGGCTAGACTGGACCGTTGGTTCGACGTCATAGCCATAATGTTTCGGTGTGTTTCTGACCGCCATCACCTCCTCTCTGCCGTTATCCGCCACCACCACTACCAGTCTCGACGATTTCTCCCTGAATGGACACTCCACATGTGCTGGCTGCACATCTCGTCGGAAATTTTGAATGTAACGGGGCTCATTTGGATCCCACGAGGATATGTAACTGGCCGAGGGTGGCCAATTGACTGGCCACCAATTCCACTCAATCTGAACCATTCCCATAGGCATGCAGCTTTTAAAATATGATTTATGCAATTAACGAATGAGTTTAGGAACTTACCTGCATGGTCGTGGCCGCGTTATGCGGATTTCAGGTTTTGGAACCCATTCCTTCATTTTTTGTCGCTGCATGCTTGGCTTAGGTTGTTGTTGATATTATGACGTTCAAGAAGAGCTCTTTGCATGTCTCTGTTTCCATTCTTGGTTGTCCCTGTCTCCAGAGTATGTCTTCCAGAGGGATCAGCTGCTACAGGATTCCTGTAGGATGTCCTATAGCTGCTTCTCCTCCTGGAATGCAAGCTAGAATGAGCAGGGCTATACCGCTAACGAGGATTTCGGCTGATGAGGAGTCGAGATGGAGTTTGACAGGTATGGTGAGTGAGGAACTGCTACTTGATTTGTCAACAAAAGTTTTTGCTGGCAGTATGGAGGTGTAAAGAGATGGAAGAGGGTGACATATGGCGATGGATGGAGACAGGGATGTTTGCAGGTCTCATAGACAGATTCCCAACCTTCGAATTCCCTTCTAAGATCAATTTTTCTCGTCTGTGGGTTCTACAGGATCTTCCTATAGAAGACACAGAACTTCCTGTAGAAGGTGAAATCTTGGCCGAAATGAGATCAAATCTTAGGAAAGGGTAGTGGTCATGGAGGAATTGATTGTGAGGGATACTTGTAGCCTGGTGCTGACCTCTGTCCTTGTTTTGTGCGATCCTCCTAACCTGCAATGTCCTTCCTGCAACCTGCAATTTGTTCAACAGAAGTCAAGTTTATTTTTATGTTTTTTTCCTTTTCTTTTTTCTCTTTTTTGTTTTTTTTCGTTTTTTTTTGTTTTTTTCTTCTTCTTTTTTGAGACAGACGAGGCGCCTCCAAGAGGTTTTCACCCTCACTGCTTGCCCTGGGCGCCTCCAAGAGGTTTTCACCCAAGGATCTTTTATTATTTTCCTGCTTTTTTTTTTTTGGTGCTTAGAATGTGGATGGGGTGGAAACAAGGGCCTGCTCCACCACCAGCACTGATTTATCCAGAGTTTCAATGAACTTCTTCTTAGAAAGGGGCTTCCTGTAGACCTTCAGACGATGCCCATTGAGGAGCATGGGGATGGCTTCTTCATCAATGGTCCTGATAAGGACTAAACCATTGTCGTTACATTTCTCCATAGTATATGGTCCCAACCATCTTGTCCTCAGCTTCCCTTTGAAATCCTTGTATCTTGAATCATATAACAGTGCCCAATCTCCTGGCTGAAATTGCTTCTCTTTAAGGTGTCGGTCATGCCATATTTTTCTTTGAAGTTGGACCACCTTTGAGTGGAGAAGGGCCTGCATTCTTTGTTCATCTAGTCCATTCAGCTGGAGTAGTCTCTCTTGTTGTGCATGGATGAGATCTAGGTCTAGCTGAGCTGCCAAATTCAATGTGTTGTATTCAATTTCTATGGATAACAAAGCCTTCTTCCCGTAGACTAGCTCATAAGGTGTGAAACCTGTTGTAGTTTTCCAAGTAGTGTTGTAGGCCCAGGTGGCCTCAACCAAGTGATCTGCCCAATCCTTTCTACTGCTTCTCACCACTTTAGTCAAGATCTCTTCTAAAGCCCTGTTAGTGACTTCCACCTGCTCATTTGCTTGTGGATGATAAGGGGTGGAAGTTTCGTGCTTAATCTTGTGATGAGCAAGCAAGTCTTCAATCAAGTTAGAGATAAACTGGCTTCCTTGATCTGTGACTAATTCTCTTGGGTAGCCAAACTTATAGAAGATATTTTCCCTCAAAAACTCAACCACTTTTTCTTCTGTTGCTACCTTGATTGCCTTTGTTTCTGGCCACATTGTCAGGTAGTTCGTGCACACAATGATGTAAGACTTTTGTCCTGAAGGAGGGTTGATAGGACCCACAAAGTCCATGCCCCACTTCTGAAATGGCTCTAAAGTCACCTGAGGTTGGAGGGGCATTTCATCCCTTGGAGTCGGTTTCCCCATACTTTGACATTGGTAACATTGGCTGATGTATCTTCTGACATCTTGATGAAGAGTGGGCCAATAGTAGCCTGCCTGTAGAATTTTGAAAGCGATTCTTTTTTCTACAAAGTGGCCTCAATAGGGTCCATCATGACAGGTCATGAGGATGTCAAAAACTTCTTCCTCCCTGACACAATGCCTCAAAATCTGATCTGGGCCAAGTTTGAACAGGTTTCCCCCAATCCAAATGAATGGGGCACTTTTCCTCATGATCTTGCTCTTCTCTTTTGAGGATAGGTGTGGCGGGAATTGTGCTGAAACCAAGTAATTTGCTATATCAGCAAACCATGGCGAGAGTACTTAAATAACAAACAGGTGTTCATCTGGCAGTTGATCATCCACCACCCCTTCTTCTCCTACAGGCAAATCTATTCTAGACAGAAAATCAGCAACAACATTTTCCTTACCTAGCTTATCAACAATGGTCAAATCAGATTGCTGCAATAAAAGTAACCATCTAATTATACGAGCATTTACATCAGGTTTATTCATCAAATACCTAATTGCAACATGATCAGTGTGTATGAATGTTTGATAACCAGTGATGTAGTGTCTAAACTTGTTTAGGGAATGGACTACAGCTAGGAGCTCTTCCTCGGTTACAGTATAGTTTAATTCTGCCTTGGACAGCTTTTTACTAACAAAATATATGGCATATGGTAGTTTCTCCTCAACTTGTCCTAAGGCTGCTCCTATGGCTTTGTTTGAGGCATATGTGTGAATGTGGAAAGGTAGGGCCCAGTTTGGACCTCTCAAGATTCGGGTAGTTACCATCTTATCCTTCAACACATCCAGAGCCTCTTGACAATTGTCAGTCCACATAAACTCAACATCTTTCCCCGAAAGACAAAACAATGGAGAGACTAGCTTACTGGAATCTTTAATGAACCTTCTATAATATCTTGCTAAGCCTAAAACACTTCAAACATCCCTTACCTTTTGATGAGGTGGAACCCTTTGGATGACAACAATCTTGTTGGGATCCACCTGTAATCCTTGCTAAGAAATTGTATGACCTAGCATGGTCCCTTAAGTTGTCAAGAATTCACATTTTTTAGGACTAAGGAATGGGTTCATTTCAACACGTTTGGTTAAAGCTTTTCCCAGGTTAATCACTGCTCCTTGGAAGTTGGACCCATAAGGAGTAAATTCATCCATATATATTTCCACCGAATCATGAACCATCTCAACGAATTTGCTTAGTACTTCTCTCTAGAAAGTGGCAGGAGCGTTGCATAACCCAAAGGGAAGGACCCAGTAGACAAAGGTACCCCATGGACAAGTGAAAGTGGTCTTATCTTGGTCTTCCAGGCTGACTTGGATCTGATTATACCTGCTAAACCCATCTAGGAAGGAAAAGAACTTCCTCCCCGCCAGGCCATCTAACACTTGATCTATGAAAGGCAAAGGGAAATGGTCCTTCTTGGTAGCTTTGTTAAGTTCTCGATAATCTACATAGATTCTCCACTTCCCATTTTTCTTGGGCACCAACACCAGAGGAGAAACCCACTCGCTATTAGAGATTGGGTAGATGAATCCTGCATCGAATAACTTTTGCAATTCTTCTTTGACAATGTCCTTAAGGGCTGGATTCATTCTCCTCTGAGGTTGTCTGACTGGCTTACAATCCTCTTTAATGTAAATGTGATGGGTACAGACTGAAGGGTGGACTCCCTTCATCTCCTTGTAGCTCCAAGCAAAAGCATCCAAATGGCTGTTCAATAAGCTACACAGCTCCTTCCCTTGAGAGGGAGATAGGGATGAGTTGATCTTCAAGGTTCTTTCAGGGCCAAATTCCACATTCTTGACTCGGGAAGAGGTCGTATCAGCCACAAAGAGATCCACTAAATCACTGTCTTGGGCGTCTCCTACCAACTCTTCTAATGGCAGCACACTGGGAGATGGATTCTGGATTAAATTCTCAATAAGTTCATCCTTGGTTTGAGGACCCCCCCTTGTGGCTTCCATGGTGCACACTGGTGCAGAGTAGACTTCATCCTCATCTTCCTCCTCCAACCAAAGAGGTAACTCATGTTCGAGCAAAAGTTTGGCAGGAGGATATAGGACTAGTTGTTTGGACATTGTCCCATTCTTAATGGTCATGCTCCCAGCTCGACAACTGATGTAAGCATCTACAGTAGCTAACCAAGGCCTTCCAAAAATGAGGGGGTATCCAATGAGTTTTGCCTTTGGCTGAAGGACCAAAATGTATGCAGGGTACTCCCAAGAATCAATAGAGACCAGGACATCTTCCACAATCCCTTCGAGAGTCATGGTGGAGCGGTCTACTAACTGCAGTACTGTCGAGGTCTTTCTCAGGGAACCTTGAAGGTTAAGTTTGAGCATAGTGTCTCGGGTCATCACATTAATGCAGCCCCTAGATCAATTAGTGTGTGGGGGATTATGGTGCCATTGATGTGTACATCCACTACAGGACTCCCAGGGTCCAAATATTTTGGACAGATTACTTGTCCCAACATTAGGTCGGACAGTTGTCCTATGACATTGATAGTTGGGGCATCTCTCCTGCGCCTGCCTGGGTGCCTGAAACACTTCTCTTTGATCAGTTTTTTGTATATTGGTACATCTTTGATGGCCTGGAGAAGTGGTATTTTTACACACAATTGTTTAAGTTCTCCCAGAAGTTCAGTCTCTTCTAGGTTTGGTTGCGTGTTTCCAGTTAGTCTCTCAGGAAAGGGTGGAATGGCTTTGGGTTCACTTTCCTGTTCCTCTGCTTCATCTTCCTTAGGAGGAGTTTGGCTATCTGGGAGGACCTTCCCAGATCTAAGGTTGATCTCCTGAATCTCCACAGCGTAGGTAGGGCATGTTGTCTCTCCAGTATATACTTGCTAGGCATGTCTGTTATTGGGGTTCAGGTTCGGTTGAGCAGGCATCTGCGGTTGTCTTGGAGGAGCAAGAGGTAATGGTTGTGGTTGATTAGGGGGTGGAGGCAGAATGGTAGGAGTAGAGTTGTACTGGGGCCTCCACCCCTATTGTGGTGCATTCCATTGAGGTTGTGGTGCATTCCACTGAGGTTGTGGCTGAACATGAGAATGAAACGAATGAGCAGCAGGTTGAGTATGGTATTGAGATGGATATGACTAAGGAGAGGGTGTGGACCAGGAAGGATGAATAGGGGGACCCCAAGAAGGTATGTGAGTAGATTGGTTGGGGTTGTAATACGTTTGGAATGTCCCTTGCATCCCCTGCTGGTAAGGTCTAGATCCATGTGGCCTCCTTTGGTTGAGGAAGTAGAGTGGTTCAGGGGCTCATTCAGCCCCTTGGTACACAGCTTTAAGTCCGGGTAAGGTTGGGCACTGGTTTGTAGGGTAGTCTTCCTCACAAACGAAACATACCTCTACTGAGTGCAATGGACACTCATTCTTAGGATGCATCCTTGTGCATCTGGGACAAAATATGGCCAAATCCCTCTTAGCTTCCTCTTTCTTCTGCTGGATTTGGAAAGTATCCAGTTGCATATAAATGGTCTGTCTCACCTCACTTTTAAGGTCTTCCATCTGATTTGTAAACTCATGTTTGGAGAAGGTGGCACTAGCTAAAAGTGGATTCCCCCTACCTCTTTTCTGGGCTGCCCTAGAATGGTTTCTAAACACAGTCTTTATGTCATCATAAGGTAGTTGGTAGATGTCTCCTCTAGCTAGCAAATGGAGGGTATCTAGAAGGTCTTCAGGGACTCCTTGGAGCAGAACCAACTTCAGAGATTCGGGGTCAAGTGTGCACCTGACCCTTTTATAACTGAGTTGGAACCTTTCTTCATAGTCTTCCAAAGACTCATCACTTCCCATTGTCATTCAAAATATTTCTCCCTTCGTTTCCTTTGACCTACAGTAGTCCTGATATTTATTGTTAAAGGCTTGCTGCATTTGATCCCAAGTTGTGATACTGTTTCCAGGTAACCCCATGAACCAGCGTAGTGCTGCATCCTTGAGGGTAGAGGGAAAGAGTTTCAACTTTTTCTCGTCTTCTGCATAGTCATAAGTTAGACAAAGGACAACAAACTCAAACAAGAAGGTATCAGGGTCTTCAGTGGTGAATCCATGGAAGTGAGGTAAGGCTGAGGGACTAACGTTTTTCATTTTTGTGTCCCCATTTGTCTTTCGGATGGGAAAGGCACCTTCTATTCTCTCCTCATTCCCTACACCATTCATGTGTTCATCCATGGTCTCAAGAGGAATGTTTCTTGCTCTTCTTATGTTATAGGGTCTTCTTATATCTTTGGAGGTTCACCTATAGGTTCTTCTGGATCAATGCAATCAAAGAAGAGAGAAGGGTGACTCAGTGATGTGGTGGCGGTGTTGGGTAAGAATTTTCCTGTGTGGTCTCTATTCCTATGAGGCATGAAATGAAATATTTTTGGTTGATCTTTGGTTTTTTCTCTGCTTGTACCTGCAAAACTAAAATAGATTGAACTGCAACTAACTAAAATCTAACTTGCTGAAATGAAAATGCAGACTTGAAGTTTCTGAATTGAAATGCTAATTTACGCTTGCAGAATTGGAATTGCAGAATGGAAATGCTAAACTAAGCTTGCAGAATTGAAATTGCTGAATTGAAATGTTAATTTATGCATGCAAAATTGAAATGCTAGTCTAGGAAAGTGGGAAATGTCTAGTCTACTTTTGCAGAAATGAAATTGCAGAATGGAAATGAAATAAACTACTTAGCAGAAGGTTGTAGTAGAAAATAGAAGAAAAGTAGCAATCACAAATACTCTGACGCTTCCCCGGCAACGGCGTCAAAAATATGGTGGGCTCCAGTATTGCAACAATGATGCTACAACTCTTGGGACTCCCTTCTTTACTTTTATCAACCCGGTAGTGCGTAAAAACTTGGAAGCGACGGTGTTGTATGCACAAGTACTAGCTCTTGTCACACGCTGTCACTTGATCAGCTGGCACAAGTCCACTAGGAGCTTAAGCCAACTTCTATGAGCTCTTAGAAGAAGCTTTTAATTGTGATGGATGAAAGCTAACTAAAAGGAGGCTAATCTACTAGCAGAAAGAAGCTGAAGGCTGAAACGAAACGCAAACCCTAGCAAACCCTAGTTTTACCGACTAGCCCTACTGGTGCAAGAAAAGAGATGAAAGTTGCAGAAATGGATGCCATTGACTCTTGGAATGGTGAAATGCATGTGACTAAACTACTTCTGAAGGAAAATATGGAAAACACATCTTTTTGTATTTTTGAGTGATTTTGCAGGATTATTATGCATGTGCTTTAACTATGTTTAATTGTGCAGGGGTTTATTGGCGAAAGGAAATGGAGTGGGCATTTGTAGGAGGTTGGGAAGGTGAGAAGAGGGCCTAAGGGGTCCCTAACACCCTTCCAGAGAGTTTCACAGTGATCAGATCTCGAGAAACTGCTCACGTGATCTTCTACAAGAAGTCTGCAGGGGTTCTACAGGATGTTCTACAGGAAGAGCCGAGAGAGGATTTTTGAGGGTTGATGGAGGAAAAACGGTGGGAAAGTGGAAATGGAGGATGGATGAGGCTATGAAGAGGTCTAGGACCTAGTAAATGAGACTAAGGAGTGATGAAGATGGTTGGATTTGTTCAAGGATGGAGGGAGAAATGTTGCACAAAAATGAAGAAATTAGGTCAAACTGGCAAAGTGTGGCAAATGAAGGGAAGGAATCCAGAATTTGGGGTTGAAGAAGGTTTTGTGAGGAGGGAAGGATAGGCAGGGATGGATTACAGGTGATCTGCACATAATTTCTCAAAACCAATCAAAGAAAGACTAAAAAATCAGAGATCTATCTACTGTGACCTAATCTGACCTAGAAACCAAAACCATGATGAACAGCAAGTTGTGAATAGTAAATCATGCAAGGAAACTATGGAAACCTAAGCATGAATAGATCTAAATATGCAAGCACATCTGGTATCAAATTTTCCATCTAAAAATCCAGCACTTGCAATTGCACTGAAAGGCAAAACATCGTTTTTGTCACACCAAGTATGCCTTGGTCTCAGCTTATGGTCCCAAGGAGGGAGAGGTGAGATCAAGGGTTGCTTGATGGCCTTTTTTGAAGAAATTTTTTGTATTCAAACTGTCAAATCAACCTGAAGCATGAAAAGCTATTTTAATCATCAAAAGAAACCTAAGTAACAAAGCAAGATCTTAACCTAAATAGCAGAAATTATTCTATGAATGCAAAGAAAACACATAATAGTACACAAAGGAGGTACTGGCACTTGGGTTGGGCCCAACCCCAAGAGATACAGCCTCCTAATAAAATATCAGAGCTGGTGCAAGATGAAATTTATCTCCATTACTAAAAAAATAACCATGTCATAGAAATGTTTTCAGCAAAAGCTCGAAAAGGAGCTGAAAGGCATAGCAGCACCAAAGTGCGAAAAAAACTATCCAAGAGCTAAACTACCAATGCTTGAAGCCTTCCTACTTATGCACCATGAGGACCTCCAACAACCCTCCTTAACTCGAGGGGCTTGGCTGCTCAAAATTCCAAGTAGTCAGCCACTTCACAAATACTGCTCGGTTGCCCTTGGAAATCATCTTTGGTGGGTTGCTGAACTCCGAGATGATGGTGGAGAACTCGAGGAAGGGGCCATTTAGTGCAGGAGACACCCTTCCTACTAATCCTCAGCCTTGTTCCCTCGTATTTGGCTGTCAACTGGCTCATAAATGCTTGACCTTATTCCAAAAGATGTCCAAAAATCTGCAATAAGCACGTATTAGACTTCATGGTCAAGTGACTAACCTCATTCATTCAATTAGCATAAATATACTCAAAAGCATGCATAAACTATGAAGAATGGTGGATTAATCGAGAATAATAGGCAAAATGAGCCCAATAAGTTACCCATTTTTGGGGCTCATCTCTCATGATGACATAAATACAGATGACAATGTGTTTGATGTCGATACAGATGATGATCATGATCATGATCATGATTGTGATGGTGATGATGATCATGAGGCGGTCGTTGGTAGCAGCTAGTGACATTCATGATCATATAGACTGCATCATGCATCATTTTTGATAGATTGTTATGATGTTGATTTTCATTGTTACTATCATATGTATAATTTTCACGACATCGTGTACCATATTATTGAGTTATATCTTTTTTACATGTATCATTTTGACTTATAACATTTGGACATAACGTATCATATTGACTTGTATCATTTTGTCTTACATAGTTTATCATTTTTATTTATATCATTTGTACATGATGTATCATTTTGACTTATGTTAACTTTTGGACATGCATCATTTTCACATGTCATTGACCTACTAGTATATGTGAATTTCACTTTTTTTACTTATATATGATGATGATATTGTCAATATTGACTCGTCAATTTTGAAATGTTGAAAGGGGTTGATGATTTCAATGCATATTTATTACGTATGATGGTTTTGATTTACTACTCAAGAAAAATGTTGTCAAATTCACTTAAATTATAGATATTTGGCTCACTTTACGACATAATTTATGGCATAAATTTCAACCCAAATTTCGGCAAAATTTATGGCGCTATTTTTCCGACGCTATTCTAGGTGTTATTTACAACGTTAATTCTAGCGCAATTTATAGCACCAAATATGGTGTTATGATAAACATACTTGTTGCACCCATTTTTGCGCCAAGAAAGGTGTCTTTAATTCGTGAACTGAAAAACACTAAATTAAGGTATTATTTTAGGCATTATTTGTCTGTTTTGTTGTAGTGATTTGTTCCTAAGACTAACATCCACCTACCTTCCTCCCTCACCCTTTTCATGTGTGGTATACCTTAGTAGGACTGTGAACACATTCTTGAACACATGCTTTCTCTTTTTCCATTACTTCTCCACCATCTCTCCACTCCCTTCTCTCCCATCACTCCTCTTTCTCTATCTCTCTTCCGCCAATGGTTGGCTCTCAAAATGAAAATGATCCTAGACACAAGAGTGTGTATTCATAATAAATTCCCTCGTTAAAAATATTTAATTAGAGCAAGAAATGAAAATTTTATAAAACTTAATACCTTACCTTATTGACATGAAATTTTGATTCATTGTGTCTTATAATTCCTATCTGAGCATTGTCTTTTCAAAATCCATAGCTGAAATTTTTCTATCAAGTATTTCTTCATTGATTTATTCATTCATAGTTGTGCTTTCTAGCCTCTCTTCATTGTTCCATTCCTATCCCATCATGCCTTTTGTCTTATATAGGTAGGAATACATGCACATTAATAACACGTGCATGTTTTACACACTTAATGTTCATGTGTTCCTATTACAACTTATACATTGAAGGAAAAGGAGAAGGAGGAATGTGAAAAGGAAAATAGAGAGAGAGAGAGAGAGAGAGTGGAGGAATAAGGAGGGATGGAGAGATAAATATCGAGGGGGTTAGAGAGAGAAAAAGGAGACATGGAAATAGATAAAGAAAAAGAGGGAGACAAGGAAAGAGAGAGAGAAAGGGATAGGGAAAGGGGGAGAGAGGGCATGGGCAGGGGAGAGAGAGGGCAGGGGGAATGGTGGAGAGAGAGAGGTAGTATATATGGAAATGGAGAGACATAAAAATTTGGGTAGAGATATAAATATATTAACATAGGTAACGAGGTAAGGGGTTTAGTGAGAGAGAGAGAGAAGAGGAGGCAGAGGAAGGGAGAAAGGGATAGTGAAATAGATATAAGGGGATTTAGTGAAATATGGGGGGAGGTGAGGAGAGAGAGAGAATGAGATAACGAGAGAAAGAGAGAGAGAGAAGGAGAGGAGGTAGACATATGGGGAATAGGAGAGAGTGATATAGGAGGGAAGCAAAGGGGTAAGAGAGAGAGAGAGAGAGAGAGAAGGAGAGGAGGTAGACATACAGGGAATAGGAGGGAAGCAAAGGGGTGAGAGAGAGTGATGGGGAAAGGAAAATAGAGAGGGGAAATAGAGAGAGGGAGCGAGAGACTAAAATGGGGATGGGTTTGGAGGATAGATAAAAATGAATATGGAAATGGGTAGAGAGATGGGTTATTAGTTAAGGGGGAAGAGAGGGAAAGGGACAGGGAGGGAGAAATGGAGGGAGAGCAAGGAGGGAGGGATGGAAAAGGGGATGGGGATAGAGAGGTGGGGGAATATGGAAAGGGAGAGAGAGATAAAAATATGGATAGTGAGAAGGGAGAGATAGAAAGAGATAGAGAAATAGGTAGAGAGAGAGGGAAGTTTGGGGAAAATATAGAGAAGGATATTGAATGGAGGGATGGGGGGGGCCAGGAGAGTGATAAGGGAATGGGGGAAGGGAGAGGGAGAGAGAGATGGGGAAGGAAGAGAGATAGACAGGGAGAATAAAATATGGAATGAGAGAGAGATAGAGAGTGGTAAAGATAAAGGGAAAGAAAGAGATAGAGATAGATGTTGAAAATGGCAACAAGAAATGCTAAAAATAGAAGTGCTAAAAATAGCACTGCTATAAATAGTAGTTCAGGTACCAGTGTTGGACATAGCAACAAGGAATGAAAAATTGAAGTGCTAAAAATGGCATTTCACGATGGATTCCAATTTTAGTTAGTCCCTGAACTAAAATTGAGAAGTAAAATTCGAATTTGATCTTATTAGCTATTTGTAAAATAATTAATTAATTCATCTTGAGTTAATTAGTTGTAGAAAATCAAACATGAAGTCTATGTGGGGACATGCAACAATTTCTCCATTGATTGATAAATTTATCCATCAGTTAAAGAGATAAGGATGAGTTGTAATTTGAGTTGTGATTAGTTAGCTCAGTTAACTGAGTTAAGTCCAATTAGATTGGTTCCAAAAGTTTGTGGAATTAATTGTGAGTTCAGTTAGTTAATGCATGCATGCATGTAACTGATGCACTCCAGATAACTAAATATTCTCTCATAAATAACTCATGAATGTCAGTTCAGTCAGAGACCTAGTTGAGATCATAGGAAGGGACAGTGTACTATCAGTTGGAGGAATTTTCCTATAAAGGAAACTCATCCATGCAGAAGGAATGATCTCCTTTAGGTTTGTGCAGTTATTTCTGAGGTCAGGGCAGTGTGTGAGGGATTATTACACACAGGTGGCAGCTTGAGGACCAAGGAAAAACTGCGCAGGGAAATAGGAGGCTTGGAGGGAAGAGGAGAAGGTTTGGAGAAGCCTTTGACTGTCTATGAGCAGTATTGTTTGATTGCAAAGAGAGCAGCATAGCTTGAGAGATGATTTTTTTGTAACTTGAACAAGATTTCCACTTGTATGATAATACAAAGATTAGGGTTTTAGGATGAGGCTTTCCCCGGGTTATTTCTTTTGTGTTATGCGTGATTGATTTCTCATTCTCAGTTATATGTGTTGTCATTGATCTTGCCCATATTCGATTAAGCTTCTGCAAAGTTTGTTGTAGAAGTAGATCTTGTATTTTGCTTTAGTATATTGCATAATCTGTTGATCTACAGTGGGAATTTCTACATGGTATCAGAGCAAAGGTGATCAAGGCGAAGAACAATATACAAAAAGGAGGAGTTCAAATTTTGTGGTTCCTGAATATAGAAATCGAGTTCTTATCACATCTCAATTTCACCAATGGCGTTCAACGATTTAAGACTCGAGTATGCCCTTGATGGCAGCTCAAATTACATATCCTGGAAGGATCGCATGGAAGTAGTATTAGAGGATAACGGTCTAAAGGACTTCATTGATCAAGAAGTCCCCAAGCCGACTGATGCTACTCAATTGGCGGAATGGAAGAAATGCGTGGCTAGAGCAAGGAGAATCCTTCTGGAGGGAGTTTGAGATCACATAGTCTCGACTCTCCATGGGAAGGAGACACTGTTTCAATGTGGAAAACATTGAAATATCTATATCAAAACAGTGGCGATCAGAGGAAGCTGGCGCTAAAGGACAAGCTTCGAAAAATCAAGTGTGAAAAGGGCGACATGATATCTACATATCTGAACAAGCTCACCAACTGCAGGGATGAGCTTGGAAGTGTAGGGATCATGACCGTTGATGATGACATGGTGAGTCTTGCTCTCCTTAGTCTTCCTAAGAGCTCGCATAGCTACCATGACTCGGTTAATGGAAGAGAAAAACTGCCAGATTGGGAACGACTTTGGTCGGATCTGATGCAGGAGGAGATAAGAAGAAGCACCAGAAATGGTTCTTCATCCATGGAGGATGAAGAAAATTACGCCTTAGCGAGTAAGGAAAATAAAGGGAAGGAGAAGGATTCTCATCCCAAATCGATTTCTTCCCATGGTGGGAAGAATTTTGACAAATCGAAAGTGCGATGTTTTCATTGTCATGCGGTGGGCTATTTTGCTACAAATTGTCCATTGAAGAAGTCCAAGAATGGATCCTTGGAAGGATCAAAAGGTGAGGCACTTGCCTCACAGTTCGAGTTGGATTTCACATTCTTCACATGCATGGTTTCATCCATGGTGGGAAGTGGTTGGTTTCTTAACAGTGGAGCTTCTTTCCACATGACCAGCGACAAGAGTTTGTTCAGTACCTTGGAGGAGAAAGATCTCCAGATACTCATAGCTATGGGTAATGATGAAAAGTATAATGTCTCAGGAGTAGGCACGATTGTTTTTCAAAGGGAGAATGGAGCTCACATTACCTTGATCGATGTAAAGTATGTACCAGGACTGAAGAAAAATTTGGTGTTGATCGTAATGCTGGAAGACAAAGGCTATGCTGCAGTCTTCAGTAAGGGAAAGGTTTTTCTTCTACACGTCACCACCAGACAGGTGAGGTAGATCAGTTCACAAGTCAAGAACTTGTATTCTCTTGAGGTTCAAGATGCATGCAAGGCCTTGAGTAGCAAGGCAACTGACAGAGACTTGGTGGTTGAGAGGGAGAGTACACTACCTATCAAAATGCAGCGCCAGAAGAAGTCTCAGATAATTGTGGAGAAGCCACAATTGGTGAAGCAACTTCAGGAGGTTGTGGAGTAGCCACAACTAGAGAAGCTGAGAGGAGATCGAGTGGAGGCATCCATTCATCTAGAGACCTCCATTAGGGGGAAATTTTGAGCCAAGTGGGCAGAGGGATCACATGCATCCACACCTCTAGGTAGGAGGTGGCGCGATGTGGAGTGACAGTCCCAAGAAGGCTGGAATAGGGGCAGGATCATTGAGGTACCCAACCTCTTTGATTAGACCTTGTTATGGGAGCCTCGATGAGGAGTAGCAGGATTGGCAAAGTGGGTAGAGACAGATGCGGATGGAGCGGAAGAGAGAGCTACTGTGCAGGAATCCCAAGACAGTGTAGAGCTAGCAAGCTACAACAATGCGAGAGGCACAGGAGTTTTGCACCCGTGCAAGATGGCACAAAGAGGTGTGCAATGGTGCAAGATGCATGGAGTGTTGCAACAGCTCAGAGGTCAGAGAGGGAGCACCTGTCAGTGGTAGAAGGAGCTTCAGCATCAGAGGTTTTTTCTAGCCCAACATAAAGGTCAGTTGGGAGATTTTTTTGTTTCTAGAGTTGCTGGAGCAATAACACTTGGGAGAAGTGTTGCATGCAGAACATTCCAAAGGTTTAGGATCGGGTTCGAGTTGAATGCCTTTCTTGTTGAGAGGGAGTGTTGAAAATGGCAACAAGAAATGCTAAAAATAGCACTGCTATAAATAGCAGTTCGGGTACCAGTGTTGGACATAGCAACAAGGAATGAAAAATGGAAGTGCTAAAAATAGCATTGCTATAAATAGCATTTTGGGATGGATTCCAATTTTAGTTAGTCCTTGAACTAAAATTGAGAAGTTAAATTCGAATTTGATCTTAGCAGTTGTTTGTAAAATAATTAATTAATTCATCTTGAGTTAATTAGCTGTAGAAAATCAAACATGAAGTCTATGAGGGGACATGCAACAGTTTCTCCATTGATTGAGGAATTTATCCATCAGTTAAAGAGATAAGGATGAGTTGTAATTTGAGTTGTAATTAGTTAGCTCAGTTAACTGAGTTAAGTCCAGTTAGATTAGTTCCAACAGTTTGTGGAATTAATTGTGAGTTCAAGTAGTTAATGCATGCATGCATGTAACTGCTGCACTCCAGATAATTGAATATTCTCTCATAAATAACTCATGCATGTCAGTTCAATCAGATACTTAGTTGATATCAGAGGAAGGGAAAGTGTACTATCAGTTGGAGGAATTTTCCTATAAAGGAAACTCATCCATGCAGAAGGAATTATCTCCTTCAGGTTTGTGCAGTTATTTCAAAGGTCAAAGCAGTGTCTGAGGGATTATTACACACAGGTGGAAGCTTGAGGACCGAGGAGAAACTGTACAAGGAAATAGAAGGCTTGGAGGGCAGAGGAGAAGGTTTGGAGAAGCCTTTGGCTGTCTATGAGCAGTATTGTTTGATTGCAGAGAGAGCAGGATAGCTTGAGAGCTGATTCTTTTGGTAACTTGAACAAGATTTCCACTTGTATGATAATACAGAGATTGGGGTTTTAGGTTGAGGCTTTCACCAGGTTATTTCTTCTATGTTATGTGTGATTGATTTATCATTCTCAGTTATATTTGTTCTCATTGATCTTGCTCATATTCGATTAAGCTTTCACAAAGTTTGTTGTAGAAGTAGATCTTGTATTTTCCTTTAGTATATTGCATAATTTGTTGATCTACAGTGGGAATTTCTAAAATAGATACATAGATAGTGTGAGAGAGAGAGAATAAGGAGAAGAAGATATGCATAGAATGAGGGAAACATATGGATAGAGAGAGGAGGGATGGAGAAAGAAAGAGTAATGGGAAAATGAAAAGATAGATTGGGGGAGGAATAGGGATATGTAGAGAGATGGGGATATATGGGGGATAAATAGGGATAGAGACATAAAGGTACACATAGAGAGATAGGGATAATGGGAGGGAGACAATGGGAGGGAGGGAGACACGGGAGGAGAGAAACAAAGATAAAGGGAAAAAAGGATGGGGGTTAGAGAAAAAGAGGGGAAAAGAGAGAGAAAGTGATGGGGAAAGGAAGATATATGGAGGAATGTGTAAAGTAAGATACATATAATGAGAGGATGAGAGATAGAAAGGGATCATGAAATAGGTAGAGAGAGGTAGTTTTAAGGAAAGAGAGAGTGAGGGATATAGGAGGTAGAGATAGAGAGAAGGAGAGATATGGGGAAAGGAATAGAGATATAGAGATGGGATAGTAGGGAGAGAGAGAAAGTGATCAAAATATGGGGAAAGGAAGAAAAAGAGGGGGGAGAGAGAGAGAGAGAGAGAGAGAGAGAGAGATGGGTGGAGGAAGGGAGAGAGAAAGTGATAGAGAGAGGGGTGGAGGGAGGGGGAGAGCGGGAGTGAATGATGGGGTAAGGAAAAGAGATAGGGGGGATATGAAGGGAGAGAGAGATAAAAATGGATATGGGGAGAGGGGGAGAGATAGAAAGGGGTGGAGACATGGGAACTTAGAGAGAGAGGAGGATATAAGAGATAAAAATAGGGGGATAAAGATAGGGAGTGGAGTTGGTTAGAGGGAGAGAGGGGATTATGGAAGTGTAGAGAGAGGGATATAAGCGGAGACATATGGGGTGGGGGTGAGAGAAATGGATAGGGAGAGAAAAAAGGGGAGGGAGAGGGGGGAACAGAGGGAGAGAGGCTGTAGGGAGGGAGAGAGAGATAGGTACATAGAGGGAAAAAGAGAGTGGATTGTAAAGAGAGAGAGAGAGAGGGTGGAGAGAAACAGGGATATATAAGGGAGACAAACAAAGGGGAGGGAATGGAGAGAGAGATATAAATGGGAGAGGGATAAAGAGAGAAATATGAGAGAAGGAATGGAGATAAATATGGGGGAATTAAGATAGAGAAGGGGGGAGAAATAAAAAGAGAGAGAGATGAGAGAAGGAATGGAGAGAGAGATGGGGGAAGGAAGAGAGAGAGAGAGTGAGAGAGAGAGAGAGAGAGAGAGAGAGAGAGAGAGAGAGAAAGAGAGAAAGAGATGAGGGAAGGAAGAGAGAGATATAGAGATATGAGGAAATACAAAAAGAGAGACAGATATAAAATAACGAACATAGGAAGATATAGAATTTAATGGATAAAAAATGGGGTAAGACAGCAAGGGGGGGACAGAGAGGAGGGAAACATAGGAGATCAAGTGATATAGGGTGTATGGGTCACAAAGAGAGAGAGGATATATGAGAGAGACATAATGGAAAATAGAGAAAGGGATAGAGATAGAGGGACAAAGAGAATGGGGTTAGAGAACGAGTATGTGTCAAAGAGAGAGAGAGAGGAAGAAATACATATAGGAATATGACAGGGGGGAGATATATTTAATTAGGGATATGGAGAGAGAGAGAGAGAGAGAGAGAGAGATGAAATGGGGAGAGAAGGAAATAAATAAGGGAGACATAAGGGGATGAAGAGAGAGAGAGAGAGAGACAGAGAGACAGAGAGAGAGAGAGAGAGAGAGAGAGAGAGTTAAGGGGAAAGGATAAAATAGTGAGGGGAAAGTAAGAGTGAAATGGAGAGGGGGAGAGATAGAAAGGGGTAGAGAGAGGAGGGATTAAGTTGAGAGAGAGAAAAAATGGAGACATAGAGAGAGAGAGAGAGAGAGAGAGAGAGAATGGGGTAGAAAGAGAAAAGGGAGAGACAGAAAGAGAGGGGGGAGGTTTAACAAAAAGAGGGAGAGAGATAGGGGGAAAGGACATTTGTGAAGGATGGTGAGAGATGGAGGAAAAAAATGTGGTGTTAGTAAAGTGTGTAAACATTCTTAAAACACATGAACATTACTAGAAATCAAGCGTGATTTATTAAATTTCATGCATTGTTGGCATGCTTGTATTACTAAATTCAAAAAAAATAGCAGGATCTCCTTTCTTCAATTATGTGGTGGACGAGGTCACACTACCTTTGTTTTAGTTTGGATTGGAAAACCTCTTGGTTTTCTCTGCATAAACTAAAACATATACATTCATGATTTTAAGCAATGTTTTTGTATATGCTCCACACATTCATTGCTAATGAAACTGCACACACTTATGGATATTTTTGTGTAGACTGTGAATTTGTATTTTTTGAGGAATTATTGTGTTTATTTTTTATTATTTTTTTAGACATGTATAATTAATAAAAACACGTGTATTTTATTTTTTTGGTTGACCTATTTTGAAATTGGAAAAGAACTCATATTAGTAAAACTGAAGACCCAAAAAAATATCATCATTTTGATACCCTCATATTAGGGCTTAAAGCCCAACCTAATCATTTTAAGGCTTTACTATCTATATATATATATATATATATATATATATATATATATATATATATATATATATATATATATATATATATATATATATAACTACATAAAAGTAGCATTGTAGAAGAATCATTTGTTACCTACAATCATACAAAAGCTCCATCAATTACATACTAAACATGGGGCCTAACATGAACATATGCATTATGTTTTAAAGAAAAAAATAACATACCAATCTTTAAAACACCATATTTTTAGTCATACCATTTTAGTTGTATATTCATGACGATAATTTGATTTTTATACATTTTATATTTTTACATGATGTTCTAAAAGGTTGTGTGTATACCTCTAGTAATTAGCTTTAGTGATTAGATATATGTTTATTCATATTTCCATTGCAACTGATGTGTCATAATTTGGTAGCATGATCTTGTACCCACCAAATAATGTTTTTCAAACATGTTGTTAAATTCATATATAGAGTGATACAATGACTCACAATCTATCTCTAATTGAAATTCAATATGTCATGGTAAAATTAAAATTAGAAAGCACGGTTTATCCATAATTTATAGGTCCCAAAATTAAGATTGGCTCTAGTACATTTTATTTTTACGTATACCTTTTTAAGTGATATTTAAATAGTTCACTTACTAGAATGTAAGTTTGGATCATTCATAGTTTCTATCATTGTTTTTCATCATTTTGAATCCCAAAAACCGATCCATCATCAAGATTGAGAGTTGAAAGATGATACAAATCTGAGATGTGAGACAAAAAGGAGAAGGGAAGGGTCAACTTTAAATGAAATGTGAGACAAAAGGAGGGAATGGTCAACTATGGAAACTTTACAATTAGGAAGAAATAATAAACCAACACACCAAAAAAAAAAGTAATGATAATAATAGGTAAGCTTTGTTACCTATAATATTCACTATCCCAAGCTCATTACCTATGTGTCAAATTAATGGCCTAATTATTCTACCATATTAAATGGTTCCCAACCAGTTGACTATGTCTAGAAGTGACCATAGGTTGTTTCGAGGAAATCATAGGTTACATGTGTAACCTAGTCTCCTTGAGTATACCTCCAAATAAAGAAGCATTAGGGCCATGTATTACTGGATTTCATTCCTTCAAAATCATATCAATTAGTTAAAGTGATGACAGACAAAATTCTTGTTTCGTTAGGTCACTTTCCTTGGGAAAATGCATGTTTTCAACTTCCTTGGATTTAAAAGTGGCTCCACTCCATCTATGGGTGGATTTAGTGTTGAATAAATCGATCAGGGACATCTCACAAATGATCAATAATTTTAAATATTTTGTATCAGTCTCAACCAACACTTCTAAAAATACTTTTCTAGAATTGTTGATGATTAATGTATGGTTTTCTTTAAATTAGGTAAATGATGTGGTAGTGTCCTTACTTGAAGTGTCTTATGACACTCATTTGGAAACTCCAATATTATGAATATCTCTGGTCCATCTTTAGATGATTTTGATAAATAAGGTACATCTCAAAAAATATTAAAGGTCCAAATTACTTTAGGTATCCCTTCTTACAACTCATGCAAGGATAGCTACAAATGGTGCTTGAAGTGACATGATGAAATCAGGAGTCTAAGGTTTCTAGGGTTTTTTGTCATAATTTCTTGCATGGAGTGGGAAAAACAATGACTTAACATTTTTTAAGTTATTCAATAGATATTGTATAGTTGAACTCTGACTTGAATTAGGAGAATTTTGAGGTCTAAAATGGATATTCCAAGGAAAAAAAAACAAGTTATGAATTTTTAAAGAAAAATAAAACTTTTTTTTTTAATTCTATTTTTGGCTTATCTCCTTATAGAGTTACTCAAATTTAAAGTGTGGGCACTCATTGGATGTAGAACTAGATTCCACATCTAATGAATACCCACTCTACATACTTTTAAGTAGACCCACACCAAGGAAAATTGAAAATACAAAAAAAAATGTGTATTTCTTTCAAGAAACATGTTTTATCAAATATTTTTAGTTTTTATTTGTGCAATAGTACTTAAAAGTATGTAGAGTAGGTACTTATTATATGAAGTATCTAGTTCTACGTGTATAACAGATACCTACATTTAACTTCAATATAATTACAAAAATAAAATAAAAAATACGATTAAAAAAAGTGTTTTCTTCTTTTGCTTATAAAAATATGTAACCCTAAAAATAATATCATCATCTTCACTCCTTCTGATTATTATAAAATTTATTTGATTAATACAAGTTTCATTTTAGTCATTTTTCATCTTAAAATTCTCAAAATAATATATACTAAATTCTTCTGATGTATAATGATATTATAATATTCCAACAACATAACTATATATATTTTAGTCTTTTCATTTTAACAATAAAATATGCTTTAGGCAAGCTTTATCCATTAGACTTATCTTAACATTAATTATATATATGTACATATATATCAGAAATAATTTATAATTCATACCAAAAATAACTTATTGTTACAAGTCAATTCTATATATAGATATATCAAAAATAACTTATTGTTACCGGTCAATTCTATTTCTTTATTTTATAGCTATATACAAAAGATAAGAATTATGATCATTAATGAACTATCATAACATGCGACTCTCATGATATGGTTATGTTATTTTATTAATTTATTTTTATAATATTAAAATTTATATATATCATATTTTTATTTTTATTATATTAAAATTGATGAATTTTTTTATGTTAAATACTTAGGAAAAATATTTTTTTAATTAAAAAATTAAAAACATTAAAAATTAAACTGCTTAGAATTTAATATATTATTATTTTAAAAATAATTATAATAAAAAAATACCTAATATATTAAATTAAGTTATTAATTTTTTTAATTAATTATTAAATAAATTTAATATTTTAATTACCAATATTTTTAAAATATTATAAAATTTATTTTTTTAATTTAATTGTTTAATAATATTAATATGAATGTTATGTCCAAAATAATTGAAGCAATGTAAACCCTTGTTTTCAATAATAATTATGTTAGGTTCCATGTTTATTATCTTATAATTTTTATATATTTGTATATTAGTTGGGATATGACATTTTTATTTTTATGAATGGAATTTTAACTTAATATAAAAGATTAAATAAGATATTTTTTTTATTTTCTTTCTATAATTTTTTATTGCTAAATAATAAGAATATATAAATTATGGGTTATATATAAGAAATCAAACTAGTGACACAAGCATATTATAAAATGTAATTTTAAAATAGAAATGAAACATATGAAACTATATTGTTTACAAGTTGTCTAGTTAGTGTGAGAAATGGTATGAAGCCCAAAGTTATCACAAAAACTAATTTTGGATATTAGACATAAAAACTTAGTGAAAGCATAAACATAATAGTTAAGAGGAGGCAAGGATTCTACATCAATTAGTTTGGTCGCCACTTTGATGTTTGTATCAGGAGTTGATCTAGGAGCAGGGCATGCTTCTAATTCAAGTGAACATTTCTTCTATGTTGTCTAAAAACAACTAAATTTCTTTAAGTAACACTAGATTTGTATCTCTTCCAACATGGTGTTCTAGCAAGACCCTGCTAAGGAGGGTCCTAAGTTGCTAGTACAAGTCAGTTGTGATCCAGGTGGATATTTGTCACGACCCCAAGGGCTCTTACAGTTACAAGCCACCTTTTAAGTACACCACAACCCCTTGAGCATGCAGAACTTACATGTTTCACCTCTACCTCGTTAAGTACAAAGTTACTACACCAGAAATATGCCTCACAATAATTTTACTTATATAATCTCTATATCATTGGTTACTTAGCGAAATATCATAACCCTTCAATACAGCGCAAGCAATCTTATAGTCCCTCCTACTTCAATTAATATTTATTCATTAACTAGTCATGTACATCATATGGAAGACATTAAACCATCATCAACATCATCATACACATGCACAAGATTTAGAGAAACAACCCTCTAGACTTCTGCCTCATTTATAAAACAAAAATACACTAGTTCACTCAGACAATGGCTCAAATCAATAGAAGCACATATCCAAGCATCGAAAAAAACATAAAATAGAACCTTCCCCACCCTTCAAACCCCACTTACATCATTTTGGTATTTATCCAACCCTGTTTGGGTAGTTTCCACCCTACTTCGACCCATATTTGATTCGAATCAACTGTTGCTCGATTCTGCATTACCACAGACCTTGAGCTACCTTGTCATCTCGGCTCTCACTATGATTTGCTACAACCCTTCCCACCATGTCCCAACTCTCCATCGAGTGAATTCAGTTAATTATTTGGTTGGTTGTGTGTCTCTATTATGTCATCCAATTGTTTTGGGATGTGCCTCCCTTCATGTGGCTACACTTCACGCACATTCAAGTGGACTCATCTCATAGGTTGTGCACCTTGGGTCAAGCTAACCTCCACCATTCCACCCAATTCTCAAATATCACACCTATATTTCCCATTATGCCCAATCGTTTTTCCTATTAAAAATAGCAACAAGAAATGTTTAAAATAGCATCAAGAAAGAAAAATCCCAATTTAATTTGTCCTTGAATTAAATTGGGAACAAAATTGTAATTCCACATCTCATGAAAACTTGTAATAGTTAACTAACTTAATTTGATTTAGTTGGCTCAGTTAGTTCAAGTTGAGGGTCTAAATAGAGTCATGTAGAGTTTCTCCTACAATTAGGAGCACTAGTTGAGTTTATTTGGAGTTGTAATTATTTAATTCAATCCAACTGAGTTAAAGTTAGTTAAACTAGTTCCAACTGATGGAGGAATTAGTGGGAGGTCCAGTAGTGGGGTGTAACTTGGAGTAGTGGGGTGCAACCTGCAATAGTGGGGTGTAACATGCAGTAGTGGGGTGTAACCTACAATAGTCGGGTGTAACTTGTAGTAGTGGGGTGTAGCTTGCAGTAGTGGGGTGTAACTTGTTGTAGTGGGGTGTAACCTGCAGTCGAGTGTGGTGTTGCCTAATGTATATTGTGATGTTGCCTATCGAACAATAGGGTGTAACCTGTAGTAGTGGAGTATAACCTACACTAGTGGGGTGTAACCTGTTGTAGTGGGTTGTAACCTACAGTAGTGGGGTGCAACCTACAATAGTAGGGTGTAACTTGCAGTGATCCACCAGTAAACTGAAGATTCACTAATAACTAACTCATACATGTGAGATCAGAGAAAGACCCAATTGAGATTGGAGTTCAGGGAGAGTGTACTATCAGTTGTAAAATCATCTAAATTAAACAGATGGTGCATGCAGTTAAAAGAAGGCCTAAAATAAATCATTCCTTAACTAGAGAACTCATTAATTTTAACCTTTCAAATTGCCTTTAAAAGGAGGAATGAATGCACAAGTTTAATCATTGTTTTCGTGCGCATGAGTTGGTGAGACCAAGCAATAGGAAGCATAAGTTTATGCGTGGAGCTTGTGAATGAAAGGAAGTAGGAGCTTGGAAGGCTAGGAATTTGGCTAAGTATTGGCCAAAGGCAGTCAGTCAGGAAGAGGATATAAAATACTTGTGCAGGTTTAGCTCAAGGTTGAGCATAACATATTGTATTCATTCATATTCTTTCACTAATTCAATATACAAATAGCAAGGGTTTTTAGCAGTGGATTTCCCCATAAAATCATTCCATTATGTGTGATTTAATTCTTTCTCTTATATGATTCATGATTTCATATATCGTTTATTGTTTCCGCTAATGAGTAGAGTATATTCAAGTCAATTTTTTTAGCATATTACAATCTTCAGTTTGAATCTACAAGGAATTTCTACATGGTATGAGAGCTAGATTTGTAGAAATTTCTACATGGTATCAAAGCTTGCTTTCTAGGAATTTCTTCATGGTATCAAAGTTGAAATCACGATAGAAGAGAATAATTCGAAGTCGTCCTTGCAGGTTGATGGTGCTCTAGTTCAGGGAAGAACCAAAAGACCCTATGTGCGGACTTCTTGATGGCACAAGAATGTTGCTAGTGGGAAGATCAGTGAGCCAATGTTTAGTCACATCAAAGGGACTTCTGATCATTGATATTGGTAGATTGAGGAGAAAATATATTTTCCACAGGGGGATCGAGACTCAAAGGGAGTTTAGTTTCAAAGGGAGCAACCCTATGGAAGCTAGTTCTTCAAGATATGGGGAGATCGAACTCATTATTGCAGTGGTTGTAGCAGTAGTGCGAAAGAAGAAATAGAGAAGAAGCAACAATAGTATGAGTAGATCAGATTTAGCTCAAGCATGCAAATCCTTGAGGAGCAAGGTAAAGGTTAGAGACTTGGTGGTTGAGAGAGAGCATGAATTACCCCTCAACATGCAACCTTAGAAGAATCCTCAGAAATTTATGGAGCAACCACAATTGGAGAAGAAGAGAGGAGACTGGGTGGAACCATCCACTCAAACAGAGACCTCCAACAGGGGGGAATGTCAAGCCAAGTGGGTATAGGGAGCACATGTAGCCATACCTCTAGGTGAGAGGTGGAGAAATGTGAAGAAATAGTCCCAAGAGTGTAGAAATTTAGGCAGGAACCATTGAGGTGTTGTTTTCTCATGTATCATTACCTTGCTACCCACAGTATTCAGTAATAGGAGGATGAGTGTCAATCAGATACTTAAGAGTGCAAATAATTGTTGACAACATAGCAGGAGGCTCAGTAGCATATTTAGCAACAACAAAGTTTTTCCCAGTAGAAAGTTGCAGACACAGTTGATTCAATTTATTTTGTTTGGATGCCTTTTTGTTGCAGATGTTGTAGTAGCAACAACAACAGTGACAAGTGTTGCATGCAGAACATTCCAAAGGTACTAGATCGGGATAGAGTTGAATTCCTTTCTTGTTGAGAGGGAGTGTTGAAAATAGCAACAAAAAATGTTAAAAATAGCATCAAGAAAGAAAAATCCTAATTTAATTTGTCCTTGAATTAAATTGGGAATAAAATTGTAATTCCACATCTCATGATAACTTGTAATAGTTAACTAAGTTAATTTGACTTAGTTGGCTCAGTTAATTTGAGTTGAGGGTCTAACTAGAGTCATGTAGAGTGTCTCCTACAATTAGGAGCACTAGTTGAGTTTATTTTGAGTTGTAATTATTTAATTCAGTCCAACTGAGTTAAAGTCAGTTAAATTAGTTCCAACTGATGGAGGAATTAGTGGGAGGTCTAGTAATGGGGTGTAACCTGCAATATTGAGGTGTAACCTATTGTAGTTGGGTGTAACTTGCAGTAGTGGGGTGTAACCTACAGTCAAGTGTGGTGATGTTTGTTGAACAATGGGGTGTAACCTGTAGTAATGGGGTGTAACCTATTGTAGTGGGGTGTAACCCACAGTAGTAGGGTGTGACTTGTAGTGATCAACCAGTAAACTGAAGATTCACTCATAATTAACTCATGCATGTCATATCAGAGAAAGACTCAGTTGATATTGGAGTTCAGGGATAGTGTATTATCAGTTGTAAAATCATCTAAATTAACAGATTGTGCATACGGTCAGAATAAGGCCTAAAATAAATCATTCCTTAATTAGGAAACTAATTAATTTTAACCATTTGAAATTCCATTAGAGGGATGAATGGCGTCATAAGTTTAATCATTGTTTTGGTGAGCATGAGTTGGTGAGACCAAGCAATAGGAAGCACAAGTTTGCGCATGGAGCTTGTGAGCGCAAGGAAGGAGCTTGGAAGGCTAGGAATTTGGCTAAGTATTGGCCAAAGGCAATTAGTCAAGCAAACGATAGAAAATACTTGTGAAGGTTGAGTTCAAGGTTCAGTATATCATATTGTATTCATCCAGATTATTTGACTAATGCAATATATAGATAGTAGGGCTTTTAACCTGTGACTTTCCTCGGAAAATCATTGTGTTATGTGTGATTGAATTCTCTCTCTTATATGCTTTGTGATTTCATTGACCATTTATTATTTCTGCTGATGGGTAGAGTAGATTCAAGTTAATTGTTTTAGCATATTACAATCTGTGTTTTGAATCTACAAGGAATTTCTACATGGTAGCAGAGCTAGATTTGTAGAAATTTCTACATTTCCCATGGGTCGTCTTATGTTGCATTGTCTCATCTCAACTGCCATGCCTTGTGCTAGATGTGCTCGTCATCTATTCGTCTCGGTCCACTTCTTCTCACACTCCACTCTCATTTGGCCCATTGGGCCCCAAGCTAACATGCTACGTACTACTTCATCACTTGTCTTAGGATTGTTTTGGGCTACGCCTTGGGAAAGCCATGTCACCTCCCATAGTTTAGCTCTCAATTTCTCACCCATCGTTTGAGCAAGTTGGGTGCACGGTTGTCCACATCCACCATGCCATCCACATGTGCCCAATGAAAACCCCAAGTGTTGGTTTCCGACCCTTCGTGTTGGCACACCCTCACCTAACATCCACTTTCATCACATTTCCTGCAATATCTTCATTGCATATCATGTGATGTGGATGTCAACCATGGTGTGTCCCTTGGTTAAAGGTGCGCCCAACTCTAGGGTCTGACAATATTGTTGACTACCCACCTCTTCCACGTCTCAATGGTTCTCTATCTTGTTGGTATTTCTTTTATCATTTTTGGGTGCCAATTTTTCAAGGCCATTTTGAGGCCCTAAATGATGTTTTTTGGCAATTCAAGAGACTTGATATTCCCATGGCATACCCTGACCTTAGTCAAAAGTTGCAGTCCTTGGATACTTTCTTTTAACAAATTGTTGTGCACCCCAAATGGGCATTGTATGCAAAAAGTTGCAACTTGGAAAGTTTATATACCAAGTAACCAACTTGAGCCAGCAAACCTTTTGGTGTGTCATATTCTAGGGTTAGTTTTAGACATCTAGGATTCTTTCTTTATGTTAAAAGGTCATTCTTTCAACCTGTGTATCATCTTCTAGGGTTAGGGTTTTAGACATCTAGGGTTATTTCTTTATGTTAAAAGGTCATTCTTTCAACCTTTTGTAATATTGTAGCTACCATCTCTCTCTATCTAGAGATACCTACCACCATTCTAGCCCATTTGTGTTTTACAACTATTTCATTTACTAATAGAAGTTTGGTTTTCACGGTATTACTATTCTTTCTGTTATATTCCTTTATGTGTGCTTCATTTCTCTTCCTGCCTTTCATTTCATTCTTTGTACATCCTAGATCAAATTGTGTGAAAATACTCACTTATATACCCAATATTCGACACCCTCCTCCAACAACTCTATATTTAAATAGCATTAAGTTTCCATCAGAATATCTTCTTCTACCTTTGTAAACTCCTGTTGCACTTTCAGCAAAATTTGGTAATAGTAAAGACTAGCAAAAAAAATTCAAAACAAACCCAAGCCTTGAGCGTTGTATAGTGAGAATATATTTGTAAATATAGAACCTGGTATAGTCAGAATATATTTGTAAAAATAGATTTTATAAAATAACACTTCGATTTCTAAAATTTCATATGAACAATTAATATATATATATATAGATATATAATTTTTTTTTAAGTAATCAATTTTAGATAAAATGTTTAAAAAAAATAAATTTTTTGTTAAGTATACTGAACTACGCAACGACTCACCGTTATATTCAATAGTTAAGGCTGATCACGTGTAGTCGAGCTTGGTAGATTCTAAACTAAAAATTAACTCTACTTCCTCACTGTTTTGACCCGTAGTCTCTCAGTTGCAATAATCACATTCCTGTCACGCAGACCTTTCAAATTTTTATTATCGGTCAAAACATTTAAGAGCTTGGTAGATTCTAAACTAAAAATTAACTCTACTTTCTCACTGTTTTGACCCGTAGTCTCCCCGTTGGAATAATCTCATTCCTGTCAAATAGACCTTTCAAATTTTTATTATTGGTCAAAACATTTAAAAACCAAAGCATTTTTAGTCACGCACTGTAAAGAGGGTTATTTTACAAAGTGGGATGATTTCTGGAATTGTTACACCATTACTTAACAGTTAGGTCTTTTACTTTTCTCAAAGTTACGTTGCTCTTTTTATATAAAAATATATATTTTTTTTAATAACAAAATTTATTGGAATAGGATAGAAATGAGTTACTTTTATATATTAAAACTAAAAACGAAAAGATATTTGATGATGATGATGGTTAACGTCAATTGAGACCAAACTTTGGTCTATCACACCTAAAGAAACAAATTATTTAGTTTAATTTAATATTTTATTCCTATGCTCAAAAAGCTTGGAGAGAAGTCTCCCGAGCTCACTATAATTTTGACATCGTACAAGGCTAGGAAGGTCAGTATTGTGACAAAGATTATGAAACTGAGATCTAATGTGGTTGTATTTGGGGCACTCTAAGAGGAAGTGGTTTTCATCCTCGATGTTCCTATTCTCACAGAGATGGCAGATCCTTTCCATCCATGGTGTTTTAGGAACTGCCCAACGACCTGTTTCATTATGGAGCTCATGAGAGTTCGTTCTAATCTTCGCTATATTAATTTTCTTTTTTGAGCTAGTTAAAATAGAGAGATACTTTTGATCTTCTAGGGTGGGGTTGATGACCTTATTATAATAACTTAATTTTCTTTTAGCTGCTAAATCTTTCTCACACCACATTTTTTCTTTGAACTTAGAAGTAACAATATTTTTAATGTTACTAATGTTTTGCAATGCATCACTCTCATGGATCTCCCAATAGTTTAACCAAGCCCTCATGTCTTTATACCACCCTCGTTTGAGCCTTAAGTGGTTTTGGTTGAAATTTAAAGCTAGCTTAGGAAGTCTATGATCTTCTATGTTATTGAGTTTGTGCTTGTACAATAGAAGCCTAATCATAGCTAAGCTCTCGATAGAGGAATGACCTACTTCTATAAGGAGAATAGGATAGGGTGTATTGCCTTTATTTTTCAGGTTATACGTTATAAAATGCTTCTGGATTTGCTCAATATTTCTCTGGGATTCTCTAGAGATGTTGCAACCCCAAACCTCACATCCATTTAAGATAACAGGAGTGACTAAAGTTTCAAAGAGGAACTTATTTTTATCCCACATTACGAGGTTTGTCGTTTTACAATTATTTTCAAGACCAAAATAAGCTTTCCACCCCCCATTAGTCTTTTTCTCAATGCTATAGTTCTAGTTGAGCTTGTGATGAATATCAATTCCTAGGTACTTGTAAGAATACACTTCCTCCAAGTTATTATTGTCAGACATAAAATTTGCGTAAGTGTCCTTCTTGGATTTGATAATCATAACTTTTGTTTTGTCAGTGTTAACAGTCATACCCATGGTAGAGCAGAAATCCTTAAGAAGCCTAAGTTGCTTATCAAGATTAGATGGGCACCTTGCGAGAAGAACAATATCATGAGCATAGAGAAGAAGGATGACGACTATCCCAGCTAAGATCATGCCAGCACATCCTACTTCCTCTAAATAACCTTTGAGCTTGTCAATGTAAATGTCAAATAGGGTAGGGGAGAAGGGGCAACCTTGTTTAACCCTGCTATTACACTTAATATCTTTCGACCACCCCTCATTGCTATTTAGCTTGGCATCTACATTCTCATATAACCTTATAATGGCAGCTCTCAACTCGGAAGGAACCTTCAGCTCTTCTAATCTATTCCAAAGGTTGTTTCTAGGAACCGTATCGAAAGCCTTTCAAAAGTCCACAAAGCAACAAAAGAGATTGGATTTATCATTACGACATTCCTCCACAATGATCCTAAGCATAACGAGGTGGTCTGTTGTTGAGTGATGCCTTCTGAAACCCTATTGGCCTTTAGCCCGCTTATCTTCACTTTCAAGCCATATGTTCAACTTCTTTTCCAAAATACTACCCTATAACTTGGCTAAGAGAGGGCTGATCATAATTGCCTAATAATTAGAGTGGTTATCTATATCCCCACTTTTAAAAATAGGGATCTAATGAGGCTCTCAGTCCATGGTTTAGGGAATCCTTGCTTGACTGCTTGATTGAAAAGCTTGTGGATGTGGGGGATGAGGACAGGACCTCCAATTAGCACCTAGTAACCTTCAATGTCATTAGCTTTCCGATTAGCCAGGTGTTTAACCCCAAACTCAATGTCTTCTAAAGAGAAAAATTCTTTCGTTGTGAGCAGGGTTCCAAATTTATCCATGACATTTGGAAATTCATAAAGCTTTTTAAGGTAGGAATTCCAATAGTGTAGAGAAATTTTATTATTATCTTTAGTTTTCCTAGTCAGAATCTGCCTCCAAAATTTCTTAGGAGCTACCTTAGAGAGGTGTAAGAGATTCTCTTGTCTTTTACGAATGTACTGCCTCTTTTTCCTTTTAGTTAGGGCTTTTATATTTTTATCTTGCCCATTTTAAGAGATTCATCAACAACTTCCTTAATTGCTCTCCTTGCACTTTTACAATCTTTGTCATACCATGGGTTGGTTTTGCCATTTCTTTTATTATTTGAATCTTCAATTGAGAACTTGTTAATAGAATATGAGAGGGTTGTAATAAAATTTTGATAAAGGTCTTCTATGTTGTCTATACTAGATAAAGGAAGCAAATTAGTTCTTAATTCATTTAGAAATAGATCATTTTTATTTCTATCAAATATTAAGTTATTTTGGCTATAAGAATTATTTTCTATGGGATCTCTATGCATGACAAAATTGAGAGTTATAAGTAAAGGCCTATGATCAAAGTCAGGCTCGTGGTCGTTCAAGATGTCAAAATTTATTATTTCATTGTATAAAGGGAGATCAGAAATAACGTAGTCTACCACGCTGCTACCAAGCCCATGGATGCAGGTCATCTGGCTAGAATTGGGCCACTTCTTTATACCGTTGCAAATTATGAGATCCTGAGCACTACAGAGCTTGACTAGCTCCGACCCAAACAAATTCTCCCCGAGGTCTTCAGAGCTCCTTTTGTATCTACTAGCCAGAGTAGGGTCTTCATCTAACCAAAAAGGGTTAGGGTTGGAATGATTGCTTAGAATAATATCTTGGTTGCTTGAAGTTTGAGCATTAAAATCACCTATTAAAAGGATATTACCTTCATTCCTTAGGCTAGAAATATCATTCTCTAAACCATTGTAAGGACTATTTTTATCTAGATTCTTCTTCTTATAGAAGTTAGAATTGATGGGGGGAAAATAACATATTGATATGTAGGTCTTTTTATTATTAATGTCACTCATCTCTATCCAAATATATTGGTTGTAAGGGTCGTTTTTATAAATCCTAGCATGGGGGAGATGTTCTTCTTAATGTAACAAACTATTACCCCAATGCCTCTACGGGAGGATCGATTGTTCTAGGTAGACCATAGCGTAAAGCCATCTATGTTAGGGACCTTAGATTCTTCGTGCTCCCAAGTTTCAACAAGAAAAATAATATCAACATCATTTGAGATCCAACTTAGCTTGGGGCCTTTGTTCCATGGAAAACCCCGACAGTTCCAAGAAAGAATCTGGAGCATGTTGAATTGCTATTTGTTACTATCTTTTTGGTTTCTATCTTGAATAAAGACTTTTCTATTTCTGATTATTGCCCATTTTCCTTCCTTTCTAGCTTCTTTTACCTTTTGAACCTCCTTTCTTAATTCTGCTTGATCTTCTGGAATGAGATCTTCATTTATAAATATTCCCATTCCTTTTAGACTTGAGGTTTTACTAAGTATGTCGTACTTATGATCAGTAGAGCTCACCTTTATTCAGATCAGTCTTCCTTTATTCTCGATTAATTTCCCCAACCTTGTTGCTTCTGTGAGACACGTTGTTTCAATTTGTAATCTATTATGTAGTTCTGTCTAGGCTATGGCTAAAGTATCCTCATCTACCTCCTCTTTTAAACTGAAGATTATAAGGTTCAAGGCCCTTTTGTTACACTCATGGTCTAATTCTATTAATTTTTTCATTTCATCTTTAATTGGTTTGATGTCTAATTTATCTACCACATTATTTAGGGTGAGGCGGCTATTAAATTTTTCTTCTAGTTCTTTAATCATGTCCTTCATTTTAAGACTCTCTAAAGTATCAGCATCTCCTTGCTGGGATGTTTGGTTAGTATCTTGGTTTTGTTTTTCTATAACCTGCAACCTAGTCTCTATTGCCTCCATTTTATTCTCCAATAGTTATATTTTATTTTCTATTTGTTTTTGGATCGTGTCTTCAAGAGATGTAAATTTATTTTCCAGCATGGCTTCTAACTCTGTTTGTAGCTTGAATTCTCTTTCTTCTCTATGTTTCTCTAAAGACTCTATATACTCATAAAGGCCTTGTAGAGTAACTGTGCTAGGTCTGCCTTTGGTAATCTTTGGTAGCTATGGTGACACATTCATACTTGAAAATATATGAGAAAATATGTATTAGAAAAAGATAAGAAATGTGTGCACCTCATATCAGCAAACCTAACTGCAGATCGCACGTGCCCATCGCAGCTCGCAGACCTAATTGGATCGGGAGCAATATTCTCGAAAACAATGGTCATTGCAATTTTTTGGACAAGAAAAGGATAATTTTACAAGAGCGGAAACCCTAGAGCTGAAATTGAAACCCTGGAGTGCATCGATTGTTGCACTATTCTCTGAAGGGGGTTCGAAGTGTCATGGTATTTCCTCTTATTCGTTTGGTCTAAGGCCTGGAGCAATTTTCTCGAAAAACAATGGCTGTTGCAATGTGCCTTACTTCGCTGGTTCTGAAATGAATGATCAATCCACTGATTCGCAACACAGTTTTGTGAGCCTCAAAATGCGAGTTTTAAAATAGTAATATGAGCCTCAAAATGTGATCTTCTCCTAATACGAGCTTAGTAATGCGAGCCTCAGAATGCGAGCTTTAGAATGTGAGCCTCAGAGTGGTAATGTGAGCTTTAGAATGCGAGCCTCAGAATGCTAGGAACCAGAGCGAATATATAGACTCAAAACCAGAGCGAGTATATGGTTTAGAATTGGTTTCAGACTGCCGAGTTCAGAAGATATATATACCACGTGCACCCAAGATCACCGAAGAGACCGATATATAAACACAGAATGCCGAGTTCAGAATGTTGAGTATATGGTTTAGAATTGGTTTCAGACCACCGAGTTCAGAAGATATATATACCACGTGCAGCCAAGATCACCGAAAAGACCGATATATAAACACATAATGCCAAGTATATAAAACTAAAAAATCAAAAATATGTTAGATATATTATTGTGTCATAAATATAAATTAGAAAATTCAAAAAAATACTATTTCAAAAAAAAATATGTTTGATGTATATATAAATATAAAAATGAAAATTTTTAAAAATACTTATTTAAAATAAAATAAAATAAAAAATTATATATATATATAACTGTTTGATATGTCAATTTATACTATAATTAAAATAATATGAGTACAAATTAATTACATAAAATCATCTAAAATATATAAACAAAATAATCTACATAAATGTGAAAACATACACATTTAAAAAAATCCATACTTATTTTATTCATATTTCAATTATAATATAATTGAAAATAGCATGAATATGAAAGAAGCTGTATACTTTGCAGTCATCAGTTTTCAGCAGTGATGCATATATGAACGTGCATGAGTCTATGGTGGTGCTTCTGCAGTGATTGGGTTTGGGGTGACTAGGGAAATGCACGATTAGTGGGAATGATTGGGTTTTCTGTGATTGGATTTGTGGCGATTCAGGGTTTGCAACACTTTTGAGGGGCACAATGTATGGTATATAATCTCTGGTGTACAACATTACACCAATAATAATTTTGGAATAATATAAGATTATTGCGATCTAATTGGCCACTTATAACCTATATTCATAATTTTTTTTTTTTAATTAATTATGAGCATTTTATCATATATTTCAAAACTTCAACCTACCACTAAAGGCATTCTAGAAAAATCATTTTAAAAAACATTAGGATCATATTGTTTTTTAAGAAAGTAAAGTGGAACACAAACTAAAATTATCTACAATTCTTAATAAGGAAAAAAAAATATTAGCGTTTCAAACTCAAACTCAATTGCAAAAAAACATAATATAGGTTATAAGAAATGGAAAAACACAAATAATGAATGATTGAAGAAAATTGCACCTTGAGAGACAATATTAAAGAGAAAGGAAAAGCTAAATAACAATTTGGCTCTAGGTAATATATAAAATAAATTAGACATCAAATCTTTCTGAGAAGAAATGAACAAGCTAATTGATTTGGAGAATAAGTGCAATAAAAAATTCTCTAATCTTATAATTAATGGTATAAAGGAGTAGAAATACAAGGACAAGTTAGGAATAGTAAGAGATGAACTAAAAAATTAGTCACAACTCATCTCATAGAAGTAGGAAGATTGAGAAAGGTACTTGAGGATAAAGATACACTAATCCGTGTTAGTTAAGCACTAGTGACCATTAATTTTGTATATTCAGTAAATTTTCAAACTTAAAAGGAGTAGGATTATTTATAAATAAGGACCTCATTCTAGCATACCAAATTGAATGAAGGAGGTATGTCCAAAAGGTGGTGCAAAAGCAAAAAAGGAAGTGAAATGAGAAATCATTATAAATAGAAAGTTATTGTTAGGGATAGAGAGCAAAATTAAAGTAATAAATAAGAATTTGGAACACTCCAAATCATTTTTTGGAATTATCTTGGCTTTCCATGGCATTAAAGTCATATGTTAAGTTGGATGCCAAGTAAAATCATTGTTATTTTTTTAGTTCAAACTTGGGAGCATGATGAGTCTAAGATCCCTCACATAAATGGATTTATTTTTTGGTCACCATCATTGGAACGAGAAATCCTATCACAAGGGAATTGTAGGAATGTTTGTCCTCACACTCGATTTCATAAGTTAAACCCCCTCAATGAAGACATTTGGATCAAAATAATTGGCACTAGTGCAAAGAAGATTTATATTGCATTGCTATTTCACACCTATCAACTCCGTCTTTTATAAAATAAATAAATAAGTATATAATAAGAATTTCCATTTTAATAACCTAGAGCAAGATATTTATAGTGTAAGAAATGAAGGCAATATCCTCTTTCTAGGATACTTTAATGCTAGAACCACAACTAATGAAGCTATTCTTCTAAGCAATGATTCCAAATATATTCTTTTTTGGCTAGATGAAGACCTTAGCTAGTGCGTACAAACTCTACATACCTAACCAAGAATTTATTTGGTCTTGAGTTAGTCAAACTTTGTAGCTCTCAAGACCTTATAATTTACAAAGGCATAATCAAGTGGCCAAATTCTAACCAAGGCGTGGCAGTAGTGTTGTGGATTATATAATATTTGATATCCTGATTTCCAAATGAATTGTAAATTTTGACCTCTTATATGACCATTAGTTGACTTTTACCATAGACTTTGAACCTCAACTCTAAACTTTGCCATGCAAAATGGCCATATGTAGGAGTGTTGCGAAAGTCAAAGGCACTTACTTTTTGACAAAGGTAAAATGAATCTCTTCTTAAAGGTTTTAAATAGGAATTTAAACACCATAACTTATAAAGATAACTTTGAGAACCTCATAATTTTACTACAACCCTCTCTTGTTTCCATTAGCAAGTTTTCTACCTAGGTGTCATATAAAAAGAATAATAGAATGACAAACCCTTACTATGATAATTATTGTAAAATTGTGAGAAAAATGACTAAGGATGCCTCTAATGAAACATTAAAATTTAATAAGATCAATACATAGAATGTTATTATTAAAAGGAAGAAAAAATACTATATAAATAGAAAGAAAGAGTAGCTATTACACATTCGTAATGCTAATCCTAGAAAGTTAAAGAGAAAAATTCTAATTCGTAAAACTCAAGAAAAGAATTTGATTACCTTTAAGAAATGGAATATATACCTTAAAACTTTTTTGAATACCCGAATGCCATGGAGACCTTTTTGAATGCCCCTATAAAATATGATATATTTTCTTTGGAAGACAATGAGTTTGGGGTTAAGAAACGTGCTAATGAGAAGCTAAGGATATTCAAACCTATTAGGCTAAAAAAATTAAAATGGGAGGGCCTATAATCATCCCTCACATAAACAAGCTCTTCAATTTGGAAATGAGGCAAGGCTTCACTAAGCTTTGGACATAAATCCTTAATGTGTCTATATTTAAAAGTGGGGATAAAATCATTTCTTATAATTATAGGACCATCATCATTAGTCACATTTTAGCAAAGTTGTATAGGCTTCCCTGAACTTTGGACATAAAGACTTAATGTGTCGATATTTAAAAGTGGGGATAAAATCATTTCCTATGATTATAGGACCATCATCATTAGTCACATGTTAGTAAAGTTGTATAGGTTTATTTTGGAAAAGAAGATTATCCTTTGGTTTGAAAGGAGCTAAAGGTAAAGATAATTTTATGAGATATCATTCAAATATAGACCATCTAGTTACTCTTAGGATCATTGCAAAGGAATGTTGCAGTAATAAAATTGATCATTTTCTATGTTTGTGGAATTTAGAAAATATTTTGAGATTGTTCCTAGGATAAAGCTATGGAAGAGACTAGAAAGAGATAAGAATTCCTCTTGAGTTGAGGATTGTTGTCATAAGGCTATATGAGAATGTTATTTTCAAAGTTAAGGCCATTGAAGATTGGCGAGAAGAAATTTAATGTAATGTTGATGTGAAGCAAAAGTTTCCTTATCCCATCCTTTTGACATATACAATAATAAGCTAGAACAATATTTAGAAAATGTAGAATGTATTAACCTCATGCTTACTTCTCATCAAGTATAAAAATAAAAGATTAAAAATTATATTTAATTCTTACTAATCATTGACATTATTATACTAAATGTTTAAACAAAAATTGTGTATTACTTTAAATGAAAACGCTATAAAATGCATATTAAAATTACAATAACAAGATTATGTGATGAATTCAAAATCTAACCATGGTTTTACATGAGACAAGTTAAGTGATTTTACATTCGGGATGAAAAATATATGGTTCTTTTATTTCAAGTTCGATACTTTTACATGTTGGGTGTAGAAAATATATTATTGTTTTATATTTTAAACAAGGGAAGCTGCAAGGAAGCCAGTCCCTGCATTGAGTGTGGTAGAATTCTTGGATAAACTAGGTTCACCTCCTTGGTAACCAATTGGCACTTCATCAAGTACAATACAACATGCAATTCTATCTCCAAGTCATTCCCTCATGTACAAGCATTCCCTCAAACCCTACAGAGGGTAAAATATGTCAATCTGTGTGCACAATGACATCTGTCTCGTAAGAATGGAAAGGGTGGGATTAGTTTCGGGTTAAGTAAGTTGACAAAGCCTTTGAATTTGCTTTCTACTCAGAAAGAACAGTGAAAAGATGCTAGAGCAAGCTTGTGTTTGAGATAGATACCTGAAAACTAACCTTGAAATTGACTAGTGGGGTAGTTATGGAGAGCAAGCTTGTGTTTGAGATAGATACCTGAAAAGCAAATTTGCAATCAACATAAAATTGAAATCAAATGCTAACTGAGAATGCAGATAATACAAGTCACCAAAAAAAGTGTATTCTGTCAAACAGGGCAATGAGCTCATAAAAAGACCAAGAACACATGGCTCAAAACACAGAAAAATATCCCATATCATCAAGGCAATTCAATGGAAAAAAACGAGGGCCCCATATTACTTCAGTGTAAATCAAATCAATCTATGATGCTTGCATTTTTATCAAAGGAATTTTGATTGATTCTAACCCCTCCCACAAGGAGGGGGCTGGGTGAATAGCCCTGGGTTCAAGAGGATATCTAAACGAATTATTGGCATTGACTCTATGTATGCATTCCATTGCTAAATCAATGTCAAAAAGAATCAGTACAGATTCTGTCATCAGTTGATAAAACAAGCTACCAGCTTGGTTTATATTACAACACATACCCTGTTATAGAGCTTAGTTTCACTAGTGTTCTCATTATTGGGACCTGTATTTGATGGACGACCAAGGTGAGTATAAGCAAATCAATAGCACACATATTAGAGATGGCAATACTAAGAGAATAGCCCATATTATCCATAGATATACTTCAAGTAGTGGGGACAACTGTGGACTCAGACCATACAGGTGATAACAAGAGACCCTAATCATTACAAGAACAAGAATAGTGAAAAAGTCATCCCATCGAGCTAAGTCATCCGATCATGTTCCTCAGTCATACAATTTTGTGTGTTCTCACATCACATCTACACTTATGTCAGGTTCTGTAAATTGAAGAAATTGACTAAAACAATTCTGTTATAAAAAAAACCCTCAGAAACCCTCAGTCATACAATTTTTTGTGTTCTCACATCACATCTACACTTATGTCTTGACTAAAACAATTCTGTTATAAAAAAAACTCTCAGAAACCATGGCTTGCCACCACAGACACAGAAAAACTTTATACCTGCTGGGATTTATAATCCGGGATGTTTACATGGCAGCACCCTGTCCCAACCACTAAGCCAACTAGTCAAACAAAAGATTCAGAGACAAACTCCAGTAACATAGCAAGTGTCAGTGAGATTGAATATCAAGGTTGAGAATGTGTAGAAAAGCCCACAAAAGAATAGGCTGAATAGATTGGCAATCGATCCTACGCAGGTATATTCAAAACACACTAAACAACCCTAATCAACTGAACAAAGGCACAAAAGCAGGATACTGCGCTCTCGAATAATATATATGTTCCAGAACTGACTCGAGTAGCAAAAACTGATTGCTTTCACTAGTGAGCCAACTTAACCATTCTGCATCCTGGGGAGACGCAAAGCCTATGGGCTTTCATACCAATCGGAATGAATAAGAGACAAAAGGCTTTATAAATTTTAGGAAGCCCAAGACCTAAAAAACAGTGTGAATAGGAAGGCTTTATGTCTCTTGATTCCATCCCTTGGAATCAAGAGACATAAACTGATCACAATGGACAAGGAGTGCTCCCATAAATAGCCAAATGACAAGTGAGAGAAGCGAAGGCCCTAATTAGAAACCATGGCAGACAATGGAGATTCATCTAATATGCAACAACAGTCATTGGGGAGAATTAACTGCATCAACACACTACCAGAGCAATTCAAGAGGATATATAAATCAGTCAAATGGTGACAAATCCACTGTCAATTGCCAGATTAAAGCTATGCTATATTGTATTAGTAGACAATAAGTCTAAGTTAAATGCCAGATTAAAACTACAGTATATTTTATTTGGAAAATTTTAATATTTATGTTAAAAAGAATATATAAAATACATATAAATAATATTATATAGATTACAATACACACAAAATTATATATCCCTACCAGAGAAATTCAAGGGGTTATCTAAACCAATTATTGGCATTGACTCTATGTATGCATTCCATTGTTAAATTCTCCTTCAAGCTCCTAAGTTTCGGTTAGATTCTAACAGTATTGATTTAGCCCTCAATAGAGGCTCTATAGTCATCACTATTGTATGTAGTGCTTGCGAGAGCTAATGGTAACCGTAACTTGCAAGGGTCCTATAGTTTGAGGTCCCTTCCTAACCATTCATTTGTTTACAGACAAAAAAAGTCACTTCCAAGATAAAAAAGAACGTTAGGACAACCCACGCTACTGATAAAAACACAAGTTTCCCGTAGCTCAAAAACTGAAATCGTACACAGCCTAGGTAAAAAACTCAAACCCTACAGATGCTAAAATATGTCAATACAATGTAATAACATAAACAGTACCTGATATAAACCAATGTAGTGGAACTGAAGCAAAAATAGAAGTCGAAGCGAGGTAACCACGAAATCATTTCTAACTTTATTATATAACAACAAAAGTAACTTACAAGTGTGGATGCTGCATGGATAATGCTGAATAGAATGAAATTTGTACACAATGAATAATTAGCAGCTAACACGTACAAATTCCCTGACTTATGTTAACCTCCATCAAATCAGCCTCATAGGTTAACTAGCACAGATGTCATAACTTCCCAAATAGATGTCATATTCTTTGTTCAGCACGATTGCTCTTCTTGCTACCTTAGTTGCTGGCTCAAATGTTTAAACTCTTGGTTGTTTAACCATCTAAGCTCCATGCCCTATTAGCTGTTTAACAGTCTAACCTCCCTGACTGTCAGCCCTTCCCTAACTATTAGCCCTTCACTGCGCCGTTACTATGAGATACATAGTCAGTTCCACTACCTGTTTAGAGAGTCTCGGGATAGATATGGATGCTGGAAAGAAGGTTGCTAATGAACTAATAAATCTGTCTATCAGGCTAGCATGAATGCAAAGGAAGGCAATCCCAGAGAACTTAGTTAGGAAAGCCCAAGGTAGGATTGTCCTTCATTAGCTGGACCGAGATTAGTTGTTGGACCATCCTTGCCAAGTATGGTACCTCCCTTTCAGTCTCGGTAAGCCTGCCATCGCTTAGGTTTCATTGTTTCTGCCCTCATTTATATCTTAGCACAAACTAGCTTCTTCTAGTGCTGATTCATTTCTTCTTCCGGCCCACCTCCTCAAGCAGCCCATGGTGCCAAGGATGCCCTGTTGGTTGTTTAACAGTCTAACCTCCCTGACTGTCAGCCCTTCCCTGCGTTGTTACTATGAGATACATAGTCAGCTCCACTGCCTGTTCAGAGAGTCTCAGAGCAGATACTGACTAGCTTCTTCCAGTACCAGTTCATTTCTTCTTCCAGCCCACCTCCTCAAGCAACCCATGGTGCCAAGGATGCCCTGTTGGCTATTTAACAGTCTAACCTCCCTGACTGTCAGCCCTTCCCTGCGCTGTTACTATGAGATACATTGTCAGCTCCACTGCCTGTTCAGAGAGTCTCAAAGCAGATATGGATGCTGGAAAGAAGGCTGCTAATGACCCAATCAATCTGTCCATCAGGCTGGCATGAATGGAAAGGAAAGCAAGCCCAGAGAACTTAGTTAGGAAAGCCCAAGGTAGGATTGTCCTTCGTTAGGTGGACCGAGATTAGCTGCTGCACCATCCTTGTGAAGTATGGTACCTCCCTGACTCTCAGCCCTTCCCCGTGCTATTACTATGAGATACATAGTCAGTGGTAGTCAGTTCCACTGCCTGGACCTGCTTGCTAATAGCCTGGACCTGACCTGAATCGGAACTGAGCCCTTGGATTCCAGGAAGGGAGGGCAGCAAAAGAGGAAAGGAACACCTGCACCTGCATGCACACCTACTCCATGCACACCTGCACCATGCATGCACACCTACACCACCTGCATGCACACCTATACCTGCCAACCTGCAAATAAACCAATATGCTTAAACTATGCTCAAACTAAAATGCTAGGCAAAGTAGGCAAACTATTGTTAGCATTAATATCAACTGTTTGACAACCACTAATAATGAACCGGGTAAAAGTAGAACAAACCTATGGTCTAGCCTCTTCCACCTCGGGAAGAGGCCAAATAAGATGGCAAACAAGGTTGCATTTAAAAACTTTTGTTACTCCAGCAATGGCAAACAGCATTACATTTAAAAAACTTTGGTTACTCCCGCAATAATCAACTTAAATTAATAACATAGCAGCTTAAACTAATGTCATAGCAGCGCATTTCGATTACTATAGTCCCTGGCCATTGCCAGATGGCAGGGACTAATAAGACTATTTTTAAAATAATGATAATGGAAGTCAAATAAATTTACATTGTGGGATAGAACAAAGTGAAATATAGATTTTGCTATTATTTTCTTATATATTTAAAATATATATATATATATATATTCTTTATTTTAATAAATAAATAAATATTTTTAATTACGATATAGATAAGGAAAATAAAATATATAAATATATAAAATGGAAAAAAACTTTATTTATAAAAATAAAATTTTAAAAATTAATTTTCTTATATTATTGTTTAAAAATAATATTGATATCTATATATATATATATATATATATATATAATTTAATTTAATTTAATTTAATGATAATTATTTATATTTATTTTAAAAATTATATATAAGAATATCAAGATTAAAGCAATAAAAATATACACATTTAATATAAAAATTTATATAATATAATATAAAATTTTGTAATTTATATATAGTTAAAATAATATAAATATTTACTTTGGTGGAGGTGTTGAAATGTGTGCTAAAGAGGGAAGGGCGCAGACTTGCCACCCTACTATCACCCCAAGAATTAAAGAGGGGATGGCATGGCCAACCACTCCCATGCAATCACACACACCAATGCTTAATGACAATGCAGAGCATTAATACAAAAACCTTTGAGACCTCCTTAACTTCATGGGATTGCTAGGAGTGAATTTCTAATATCTAGTGTCAATGTTGGGTTGTCAGGTTACTTATGGGATTTTTCCCTCATGGCACTTGCATCAGTGGCTTAACCATGGTGGAAGGTTGGTCTAGCATTCGTTCATTCACTCCATTTCGCTAGTTGGATTCTCTACAATTTCGAAGTAATTGTAAAAGTACATGCAATCAACTGATGTGTCCGCTTATGGGAGGATCTGTACCAAAATTATTTTGGGGCTTTCGAGAGCTTGACCCACACAAGATTTCTAGTATTTCCTCTTCTTTTAACTTCCTTCTATTGATCATTTAGTTCTAGTTCTAGTTCTATTGCTATGGCTTGTTTGGTCCACAAATTTTTGGGGAAGGCTCAAAATGGTATTTGGGGGCTAGGTGGCTTAGCCCTTTTCCTACCAAAGATGGAACTCCTAGTGCCTTATCTTGTTTATACCACTCCACTGGAGATACTCTGGCCTTTGGCATACCTACCACTTATATCCCTAAAGTTCTTCGTTGTACATGTTTTGCTCTAGCCTCACTCTAGTTTTCCATTCCTCTAAACTCCTTTTCTCTCTTGGGGCTTCACTAGTCATTTTTACGTGCCTCAATATCACCATGCCTTAGAAACAAATGTGGCCAAGAAATGACTCAAGTGGCCGCAACACATCTGGAAAGCTAAGAGGTTAGTACCAAACCCAAACTAATTCTTACCTCTACCATGTGGGTACCCTCCCAAAAGTTTAGAACGGAATCTGATTGCTTGAAGCTTAGGAAATTTGTGATAGAAACACCCATTTTGACTCAAATATTTAGGCTGACATTGTTGAATTGTTTCTAGATCTCGAACAAACCAAAGGTCGTAGGAATCAATACCTCCATTCTATCACTATGTATTTCCAAATGAAAATGATGCTAAGAAGATTCATCTAGGAGAAGTAGGAGAACCATAATGAGATAATTGTCCATCTCAATGATATTCAATGTGTTAAAAAACACTTGCAATCATATCTGGTTAGTTTGGACATTTGGTTGGCACATATAGAGACACATATTAGACGCATGAGACAAACATTTCCAAGACCAAACACTCAATATCCTATCCCTATAACTTCTTTCAATGAAGGATGATGCGCCGGGTCTAGTATACTTTTATGTCTATGTTTTATGAACTGTAATATATTGTTTTTTGTGTTATGTAGTTGTGGATAGTTTACTATACCTAGCTATTTTTTGTAATCTATATGTTGTCATTGACAACCGTGTGTTATGTTCTATATTTATTTATGTGGCAACATTATATTGGGTAATTTTGATAGAAGGACTAACATTATAACATTTCTATTATTGTTGGTCTAGTTTTCCTTGTAAGCCAATAAATAATATTTCTATTTTGCATATTTAAATTATGAAGTAATTAAAGTTGGTATATTAACCAAAAAATATTATAAAATATAAATATTTGAATAATTATATAAACTTTTAAATTTGTTTGAAATGCTTTTAGTTCATTTTAATTGTTGATCTATCAAATTTTTTTTTGGTCAAGTAAGAGTGGAACCTTCTATTAACCGTATGAGTGCATTACATATGTTACAAGTGTTTACTAGTGCAAAGACCAACACCAGACAAACCCGACATTGGTAAACCACCAATAGGGTCCACAGGACCCAATATCAAACATCTATTCACGGAGTTTCACCTATTTTTAAGCCGAAAACCAAGAAATATATCACTCAAGAAGCAATATCCTATCTATTCACAATGCACCATAATGTTCATTTACTAGAATCTCAAATCTATACAAACTGCGAAGACTATCGACCCTTCCAAAACATACAAAATCGTGCCAAAATTCTCCGTCTCATTTGCTCAAGCCCCACCCTGAACGCACAGTTCCCACTGTCGCCGCCTCCTTTTCATCTGCCGATCAACAAGCCTTTGATCATGAGAGCTACATGGAGGTCCAGCACCATCGATCAGAGTCTAATTGATCCAACAGTCAACCTCGATTTCGGCCCGACCATTAGCGCAATAAATAACGAGAATCTAGACCCAAAAAGATTAGAGTACATCATTATAAAGGATTTCGGGTCCAACCAAAAGCTTATCGGTCGAGCTTTTTCCGGCTCGAAAACCATAGGATACACCCTCGATCAACACCTATTTGATCTGACAGCTCACCACAATTTTGGCCCGAGTCACAAGCATGAAGGAAAACAAAAAATCGGACCCAAAAAAGAATAGAGCCCTTCAGTCTAAATCATTTCGAGTCCAACCAAGCTGTTAACGGACGATCACTTTCTAGCCTGAAATCCAATGGATGATAGAAGCAAAATAACCTACGAACTGTGGCCATGCAACATGCGAATTGGTTAAGCGGCGTTTAACTTCTGCAGGTCTCCTCATCATCGTTGTTGATCCAACCTGTCAATCCAACGGTCCAGATCGATCCCTGTAAACCTGATCCACCCGAGATTAGACATAATTCCGTTGTCCCTTTTGAGCTCCTTCTGAAGCAGCTTGTTCCAAATGACACCACTACCGCTAAACCCAACTATTTGTATATTCACTTCACTTCTTCAACTTGTTTTTCCTTGTGAAAGACTGCAGCCCAAGTATCTCCTCTCTTCACCTTTCTTTAATCTTCCTCCTTCTTGCTGCTGAATATTTGGAAGAGTTCCATGTCTTTTGCAGCCTGATAGAGACAGTCATCACACAGTTTTCATGGGGGTATCGACTCCTACCCCTGCCTTGTGCAGCGTTCCTTATTAATCACTCCTTCATTTGCCAGACGATCAACCAACCCATTTGCTTTTCGTTTCACATGGACAAAGTTAACAGTTATCAAGGTTTGCAGGTGGGTATGTATACGGTGAAATACCTATGATAGCCTCCAATGTTTTGACACTTTTTCAAGTGCCGTTCCATTGGACATTTTCTTGACCACTTCAATGATCAATTCTGAATCAGCTTCAAATATGACATTGTGTAAATTTGAGTCCACTAGGAATTCCAGGCATTGCTCTAGGTCCATGAGTTCTGCCATATTATTAGAGGCCCTCCCCAAGTGGCTGTAAAACATCTCCTTTATGCATCCTTGCTCATCTCTTATAGCACCCCCAAAACAAGCTAACCCTGGGTTGCCCTTAGATGCTCCATCTATATTGACTTTTAAGAAACCTGTGGAGAAGACTTCCAAATATTCATATCTTCATTTATTTGGCTCACACCCTTGTTTATGCCCTATGGAAATATTTTTTGGAGACCCAAATGCAGTAGTATACAAGCATCCTGGGGCAGAGGAGGGTCCTCAGGAAATTTCCCCGACAAACTTTTAACTATGTCTTTGAGCTGCCTTAATTTGATCAATTATGTGCTGGGGTGTACATGTTTTGTTATTGAAGATCCTACTATTACGTTCTTTCCAAACATCCCAAATGACAAAGCCTAGAATCAAAGTCTATGCTTTATTGATGATTTCATTTCCTGAGACATTTTTCCTCCAATTTTTCAATGTGTTGGAGATGCTGAATCTATCCCTATCAGTGTGCCTAAAGACCAAGGCCACCCACTCCCACGTGGTGGAGGTGAAAGGGCAGAGGTTGAGTAGGTGATCCATCGTCTCCTCTTGTGGGCCACATAGGTAACATTTGGATGGGCCAGTAAAACCTCTTTTCAGGAGATTCTCCCAAGTTAAAATTTTCTTTTGTTGAACTAGCCAAATGAACAACTTTATTTTCATCCAGTGAGGGTTCTGCCAAAGATTCTTCCAAACTTGATCAGGGTTTTGGTAGTTAAGCCCTGTTACTACTTGTTTAGCTTCTTTGAGGCTGAAGTTTCCTTCGGTGTTCCTTCCCCATATTAGTTGGTCCGACAAGGATGATACCAAAATCTTCCTTTGCTCTAAATCTTGAGCAAGGGAGTCCGCCTGGGCCTTCAGAGGGCTCTCTTCACTGTGGCCTAGATACCTACATATTCTCCATTTACCATTATTCCTTACCTGGTCCCAGAAGTCACTTACCATAAGTAGACCTTTATTGTCAGTGTCATTCTTGAGAGCTGTTAATTCATCCTTATAAAAAATGGGTTCCTGCTGCCAGTTATCCTCCCAAAATTGTGCCAGGTTTCCAACTCGAATCTCCAAGAAACTATGTTGTTGGATAATACCTTTATTTTCCCAAGTAAGGATTCAATTGTGGGAGCCTTTAATAGTCCCTAACATTCGAATATGATCCTTCTCCTGCCAATTCTTTGCATATTTCTGTTTCCAGAGTTTGGCCCAAGGGGCTGCTGATTCCTTGAGCCACCTCCACCAGAGTTTAGCTCCCGAAACTCTGCTGAGGCTCTCAAGGTCTTGTAGCCCCAAACTGCCATGGATCTTAGGTTTGAAGATCTTGTCCTAGGCTACCAAAGCCCATTTCTTTTTCTCTTCTCCTCTGCCCCATAGAAAATCTCGTTGAATTCTCCTAATCTGTTGCATAACTCCTTTAGGAGCAGGAAAAGCTGAGAACATGAATATGGGAATCGCCTGTAAGACAGCTTGTGTGAGCACAAGGCGTCTTGCAAAATTTAAAGATCTGCATGTCCATTTTTTGGTCTTTTCCTGAAGTTTATTTATTATCAGTTCCCACACTCCCTTGCTTAGATGTTTGTCTGTAAGAGGTATGCCCAGGTACTTGGAAGGTAATTGATCCCTTTGAAACCCAAGAATTCTGGTGATGTTTCTCTGAATAGTAATGTCGATATTGAAGATTTTTTTTTTGATTTGTTGAGGCTTACCTCTATGCCGGATGCCATAGAAAATTCATTCAAGATTTGTTTTACCACTCTAGCTTTCGTAACCATGGGTATACCCTACAACATCGTATCATCCACAAATTGTTGATGAGTATTTTCCGCTCCATCCAAGGTGAGTTTGATACCCTAGATTCTTCCTTCAGCATTTTCCATTTTTATCGCTCTGCCTATCCCTTCCATCATGAGAACAAATAGGAAGGGTGAGAGCAAATCCCCTTGTCTGAGACCTATGGAGGGTATGAAAGTTCTTGAAGGAGCACCATTAAGCAGGATGGAAAAACTAGTCATAGAAACTATTCCCATGACCCATCTTATCCAGTTGTGATCAAAGCCATAGGCTTTTAGTACTGCCCTTATATAAGACCAACTTAGCTTATCGTAAGCTTTCGCTAGGTCCAGCTGAATGATCATACTAGCTTGCCTGTGGCTTTTGAGAGAGTGTACCACCTCGTGAGCTTGGATGATGTTATTGAGGATCTGTCTTCCTTCCACATAGCCAGTTTACTCCTCTGAAATGAGAGCTGGTCAAAGGGGCTTGATTTTGTTGGCGATAACTTTGGAAATAATTTTATACACCACATTACATAAAGCTGTGGGTCTGAAACCATCCGGAGTCATGGATTTTTCCTGTTTTGGGATCAAAGCTATGAAGGAGGCATTAAGAGCCTTCAGAACCATTTTGGATCTTCTTGAGTCTTCCACCACCTCAACAATATCATGTTTGATTGTTTTCCAGTAGGCTTTGAAGAAGTCTACATTGAACCCATCTGGGCCTGGAGCTTTCCCATTTTGCATTTCATTGATCACTTCACTGACCTCCTCTTCCAACACTGGCCTGTTAATATTATGGTTGTCTTCTCTGGTAACCAGCCGAGGGATGTACTGAGTGAAATGGTTAATAAACCTAGATCTATTCACCAAAGGCTCCTCTGCTATGCTGCGGAAATGTTGAACAAGGACAGATTCCATTTCTTTGTGAGAGGCGAGTTCTATCCCTTGAGAATCTTTGAGTTTTTTTATTCTATTATGTGCCCTATGATCCATGCTGGATTTATGGAAAAACTTTGTGTTCCTTTCTCCCTCTCTAATCCACTGCACCGATGATTTCTATCTCCAGAAAATCTCCTCTTGCATGCATCGATCTTCCCATTCTACTTGCAGAGAATCAACTAGCTTTTTCTGCTCCTCGATAAAACCATCTGTGATGATGATCTGATTGATCTCCTGGAGTTTTTTCTCAACTTCTCTTTTGGCTTTGAAAATATTACCAAATTCCTTTTTGTTCCAATCTTTAAGCCTGGATTTGATGTGTTTAAGTTTTTGTTGGAGTAGGAACATTCTAGTGCCTTGAATGTTCAGATCCTCTCTCCACCATTTGTCGATATTGCTGGTGAATTCAAGGTGCGAGATGTTTCTCGATGTACACATACTAGTGGCTTCCAGCTATATAGGCCAATGATATGAGCCCCCAAAGGCAAGAATAGAAGTTGACATGGCAGAACCTGAAAGAAAGAGGTCCTCTGAAATAATAAATTTGTCTAGCTTGGAGGTGCCTTAAGAAGCTCCTCCCCTCTTATTGTTCCAGGTAAAGGTACCATTTATTGTTTTAGTGTCCACTAACCCCATGTTTATTATGAAGTTCTGGAAGGCAATGGAGTCTCTGCCTAGATGCCTGATACCACCCTTTTTCTCTGTAAGAGATCTGACCATATTGAAATCTCCTGCAACAATCCAAGGTACATTAGGGTGTCTCGCTCGTAGCTCCTCAAGGGAGGTGAGAAGCTTGAGTTTTTCTTCTTGCTTTTGAGGTCCATAGACATTTTTTATCATGTAAATCTTCGGATCACCTAAAGGTTTACATATCAAAGAAAGATAGTTCCTAGATGCTTCAACATCCAGGATTCCAAATTTTTGGGGATCCTAGAGCGTAAGAATCCCCCTTGCCGAGTTGTTTTCTTTAACCTCTAGATATTCATACTTGATTAGCCATTTGTTATGTAGTTCTTTGATCTTGTCCATTGAACATTTTGTTTCTGAATAAAAACCATATCTGGTTTTTCTTCTTTTATTATGTTACTAAGATTTCTTTGTTTTCTTCTATTTCCTATGCCTCTAATATTCTAGGTTGTAAGCTTCATTAAGAAAGGTTTGTTAAGGAATAACTGGTGAGATCTCTCATCTTACCTGAGTTAATCATGAGTTTTCCACATTCATTCAACAGCTCATTCTATCGTTTTCTTCCTCTTTTCCTGCCTGGGTTCTTGGGAGATTGTGTCTATGTCTCTTCCATCATTTTGACCCCTCTATGTTCCTGGCTTTCATGGTTTCTTTTGACTCTAGAGCCCTTCGATTGTGATCTTCATAGGAAGAGTTGTTGAACCCTATTAAATTCCTCTTGTGGTAAGAAGCCCACTCCTTTGTTCGTCCCTTGTTCCAGAAACTTTTCTAGATCTAAGTTATCCATATCTAGAATCTCCTGCAGTTCATGGTCCTCTATTCTAGCCTCACTTTGAGTCATCTCGCGGTCCCTATTTATCTCTATGTCACTTAGCATATCATCCTTTTGATGGTTGTTTCCTGTGATATCTTCCTTTCTAGCATCCCTTTCCTTCTCAGTGATAATGTTCTCTGATTCCTAATTTGTTTCTTTGTTTCCATCTTCATCTTCTAGGATCTTGAAACCATTGTAGCTTGATTTTATTTCCTCATTAATATTCTTTTGAGGCCTCTTCCCGCCTTTCTATTTGACCCCAACCTTGGTGAAACCCTGGGGATTTTTTTCCGGGGTGGTTTTTACATTTCTTTCCAAATTGTTTGTTGGAAGTCTCTGTATAGATGCCCGTGTTCATGGAATTTGCGGCACCTAAATGGGATGTGCTCATAGTCCACTGCCTACACCCATTCTTCATCATATACTTCTAAAATTATCGCTTCCATAAGTGCTCCAGATAGGTCCATTTCCACACATATCCTAGCGAAGGAGGTATATTTACCATTCAGAGTTGCTTATGAGATATTTAGAAAATGGCCCAACTTGTTGCCTATTGTTTTTAGAGATTATGGTAACCAATAATCCAGAGGAAGGGAGTATAGTCTAATCCATACTGGAACCGATGTGAATGTTTCACATTCTGGAGCAGAGTTCATCATCCATGCCCACATGTAGAGGCCTGCAGCTGCATAGAAATATGGTCCTCCTTCAAAAACTATATCTTTATCCTCTAGGCTTGTGAACACCACCGTGAATAAGCCCTTAGATCCCAGATGATGTTTTATTTCCCCCTTTGGTTTCCAGTGGCTCCTTATCCATACATGCAGCACCCTCTCTGTTGACCATATCCCCATGAATTTTCATATAACCGCATATTCCTCCATGTGATCTCTGTGCGCTTGTAGCGCAGGGTCGCTTAAAATGACACGGGGAATGATGTCCGATTTGGGTTTGCAGACCCCAGTTGTACTCATAGAAGCAGTTTTCTGACTGCTACCCTCTGTCCTCTTTTCCTTACTAGCTTCCTGTCTATTTTTTCCCAGTTTTTCCATGCTGGTTGCCTCTGTTGCCATTTCCAAAGGTTTCTTAAAACGCTGCTTTCCAGCTTCCTTGCTTCTATCCATCACTATTTGACTGTAGGAGGGAGCAGCACTCCCCCCTGCGCGTCCCGCCATGGTACTCAACTTCAGAACCCTAACGCCAACCCTAGATTAGTTTGCAGAGCTCCCTTCTTTCTCGTCGAGCGTTGTCATGACTCTGATCTATCAATTTCAATTTCGAAGGTGTAATTTTTTTCAATTTTATAATTTAAAGAGGTTTGCACCTTAGGAGGTGTAAACTTTTTTTCAATTTTACAATTTAAAGAGGTTTGCACCTGATGCCTTTGATAAATCAAGTGTTAAAATGGATCTTCGTTTGTATATATTTATAACTTGAGATGAGGAATATGCATACTTTATTTTGTGCTTAACATGGAATTAAACACAAAAAAGTGCGCACACACACATTTTTTAATAATTAAAAAAATATTTGATTCCTTCTTAGAAAATGATAAACCTAGACTTAAAATAGATTTATAACATTTGTTATTAAAATTGGATTTGTTACTATTATATTATCAAACACAACGTATTTTACTATTATAGTTAAAAAAAAGGATATTTAACAATATGTAAGAATCTTAAGTTTTTTTCCAATGTATATTGTATAACTTACAAAAAAAAAAGATTAAGAAGATGCTCTTAGGTAATCTTATATTAAAAAAATAGTATTTACAAAAATTAAATAGTTAGTAACCACCAATAGGCATCACTAACACATATTTAATTATACATCTCACATTACAAAAATTAAAAGAAACCATAAAAATTAACTAAATTGTAACTTTATCATCAATATCGTTACTATATATATATAGAATGCAACAAGATTGTTAGCATGGAAATTCTTGTAACAATATCATTGGTTAATGCTGTGGTTTACTAATATCACAAGAAATCATAAATTCATGTTCATATGACATATTTTTAATTAATCAATTTAATTAAAAAATTAGAAAGTAAATATCAACATTTATTTTATGACTAGTACTAAAAATATTCTACAATATTAAATGGCCATTAAATCTTTTCTATCCACCTTATACAGTCTCTTACAAACCAAATTCTCTCTTCATTCTCTTCTTATTGACATCCTCGTACATCTATGAACCTCTTCACAAAAGAAATGGATTCTGATAATGTTTAAAAATATATTATATTTATTTATGGTGTAGTTAAAAAAATAAGAAATCATTTAAATTTTATTATTAAAATAAATTTAAATTTATTATAAATTTTCATATATTTTTTTTATTTTAAAATCAATTTGTTTATTAATAATTTTTTTAATATAATATTTTTAGTATTAATCCCTTGGGTTTATTGTTCATTGGGGTTTTAGTATTAATCCCTTGGGTTTATTGTTCATTTGGGTTTATAATATCAATCCCTTGGGTTCATTATTGTGTTTGGTTTATAATATCAATCATTGTAAACCATTGTCAATCATAGCCAAACATGGTCAATCATGGTTGAATGTCGCATTGTGACAAGAATTGTCTCACCATCAAAATAAACCATGTTTATTTTAGTGTTTGTAGTATTTATATTTGGGTTTACCAATGTTGGTTTTATAATATTAGTCCCTTGGTTGAATGTCACATTTTGACAAAGATTGACTCACCATGAAAATAAACCATGTTTATTTTAGTGTTTGTAGTGTTTATATTTGGGTTTAACAATGTTGGGTTTATAATATTAGTCCCATGGGTTTAATATTATTTCCTTGGGTTCATAAACCTTTGGGGTTCATAAACTCTTTGGGTTTTAGTATTTTCCCTTTATTTATTATTCCTTTAGGTTTATAATATCAATCCCTTGGGTTTATTATTCCCTTAGGCATACAATATCGATCATGGTCAACCGTTGTCAATAATAGACAACCATGGTCAACCATGGTTGAATGTCACATCGTGACAAGGATTCTCTCACCATGAAAATAAACCATGTTTATTTTAGTTTTTCTAATATTTATATTAGGGTTTACCAGTGTTGAGTTTATAATATTAGTCCCTTGGGTTTAATATTATTTCCCTAGGTTCATAATCCCTTGGGGTTTTAGTATTAATCCTTTGGGTTTATTATTAACTTGTGTTTTATAATACCTATCATGGTCATCTTTATTAATCTCTTGTATTTGTAATATCAATCCCTTGCACTTCTTGATCCCTTAGGTTTTTAATATTTATCCGTTGGGTTCAATAATTCCTTGGGTTTATAATATTAAAGCATTGGGTTTATTAGTTCCTCGGGTTTATAATATTAGTCCCTTTTGTCTTTTTTAGGTTTTTGATGAAAAGAGATCTTGGGGGTTAACCAAAATCCCTTTCCTTAAAAAAATATCAATCTTGAGGCCTGTGGGTTATGGCCCACTTAGCCTATCAGAAGCATTTCTTTAGGCCTTGAGCCTTTCAACCGTGGACTTACATTAAATTAGAACCATATAACTTTATCGGGACTTTTATACTATCGGAAGCATTACATAAAGGCCTTTAAGCCTTAAAACCCCTGTAAAGCTTAACTTATGCACGCAGCTGCAATAACTATGAAAATATTTGGAATTATGCAAATATCTTTTATAAAGAAAATATATAATAAAACATGCTTTTTCGCTTCCAATACGGGCTCAGCACAATTCCCAAGGTATACTTCCCGCCTATTCATCCCTGTCGTTGATCTACGTAATAAGATGGACGTGCTGAGTCATACAAAATATAGCATATGAATTATCGGGTCTGGAACCCAATCACTCATCGCAATCGGCACTTTCATATATATATATATATATATATATATATATATATATATATATATATAATATGTTGTCTTACAGACCCACCACAATTATAAAACAATAATACATATCGTTTCAGGTCTGTCATCGCAAATCGTGATCGGCGGAACCCATATGCATGCATATAAAGGGCTTTCAATACAGCGGACCCACCGAACTTTTAAAGACGTTGTATATATTATTTCGGGTCCAACCCACCCATATCGCAATCGGCAGAGTCGTATACATGTAATATAAGTGGTTTACATTGTTTCAGACCCGCCGTCATTATAAAATATGGCATATATATTATCAGGTCCGGTGTTAATGTTTTAAGACTTGTTCCTTTGTTTTCCTTTGTAAAATCCGATATATTTCTCCATTTCTTTTATATTTTCATTTCCGATATACTTGCCTTATCTTTTTTTCAAAATATTTTTTGAATGATTTTGAATGAAACAATGAATATATTATTATTATAAGATAGACGTGTTGAGTCATATAAAATATAATGTATGAACTATCGGGTCTGGAACCCAATCGCTCATCACAATCAGCACTTTCATATATATATATATATATATATATATATATATATATGTTGTCTTACAGACCCACCGCAATTATAAAACAATAATACATATTGTTTCGGGTCCGTCATTGCAAATCGCAATCAGCGGAACCCATATGCATGCATATAAAGGACTTTCAATACAGCGGACCCGCCGAACTTTTAAAGGCGTTGTATATATTATTTCGGGTCTGGCCTACCCATATCACAATTGACAGACTCATATACATGTAATATAAGCAATTTACATTGTTACGGACCCGTCGTCATTATAAAATATGACATATATATTATCGGGTTGTAGTGTTAATGTTTTAAGACTTGTTCCTTTGTTTTCTTTTGTAAAATCCGATATATTTCTCTATTCCTTTTATATTTTCATTTTCGATATACTTGCCTTATCTTTTCTTTTAAATATTTTTAGAATGATTTTGAATGAAACAATAAATATATTATTATTATAATAAAAAATATATTTGTATATTATTATAATAATATAATATTATTATAATATTATAATCAATTATTATTATTATTATTATAATATTACAATATAATTGTTATTATTTTTTTTATAATTTTTTATTATTAGATTTTTTAAATAATATAATGATAATCTAATATTATTATGAGCTATTCTTATTATTAATTAGTATATATTAGGAGTTTATATAATTATTATAATAATATTAATATAATATTGATGATGATGATGATGATGATGATGGTTACCGTCCACTGAGACCAAATTGGTCTATCGGACCTATAATTTTCTTAGTTTTTAATTGTCTGGCTTCTCATCTTTCTTGGCTAGATTGATGTTGTAGCTTTCTTTTTTTTCTCTACGGTCTGCCAACTTCCTTTATCTTGCATTTCCTTCATCTCTTCTGGTTCTTGGGACATTGGTGTCTTAGCTTCACAATCTATTGTGTTCGTCCTTTTGAAGATAGTCGGAGAAGAAGTTTGGTCTAGGAAATCTGCTTTGCTGTTGAATGAAGATTTATTTTGTGCGATATTCGAATCCTCATAATTTTTTATGCTTTAGGGGTTGTCGAGTTCACTTTTTTGTTGTTGGGCGGGGCTTTCTCCCTACTTGTCTTGACAGTTGTTTCTTTCTTGCCCGATTTCTTGTGATTCAGAGTTTTCTCTAAAGTATTCTTCTTTGATGACAGTGTAGTGTTTTTTTTGTGCTCCTTCCCACCATGTAGATCTGTGGTGGTTTTTTCTAGCAGAATTTTTCAGGGAGACTTTTGGGCAATTTTTGGCTAGATGGCCTGTCTCAAAGCAGGATCGACATCAAGAGGACACTTTCATAATCGAGTTTCTGGTTCCACACATAATCTTTAATTGTTAGGTTTATTTCCATTGAGAATCCGGTGCTGAAGTCCATTTTCACACAAATGCGTGCATAGGTGGTTCTAGCATATTCCTCTGTTTTTTGGCACTTACAGTAAAATTTCCCAATTGCATTTTCAATGGCTTTTAGCAAGGAGAGATTCCAGATATGCAAGGGTAGGCTTGGCAATCTCACCCAAACTAGTGTTGAGGTTATGACTGTTGTTGAGGGATCGAATGATGGGTTCCGTTGCTTCATGAATAGGCCTGAGTTTTCCCAAAACCAATGGTCGAAATCTAGAATACATTGTTTGCTTTCAGGATTTTCAAAATCTACTATAAAGAAACCCCTAACACAAGGGTAGATATTAATTTCATCAGAAATGACAAGCTTCCATACCTCTAAGATCCAATTGTGGAGAGTTGTCAGCCGCGGCCAAAAACCATTGAACCGATAGATTAGGGAACTTTCAGAAAAATTCAAAGCCTCATCGAGTGAGGCCTGGACCGCTTGGAGAGTGGGAGCTGAGGCTTCACTGACGATAGGAGCTTGCCCTCCAGAAGTGGACGGAACTGAGCCAACAATTATTTTCATGAAGTTGGAAGCCATATTTTACTTCTGTAGAACCCTAGCCATAGATAAGGCAATGGAGTTGCTGCACCCGAGCACCCTCAACTCCCTTCACAACAGAGAAGAGATCTGGACTGTGAAACCGGAAGAGATGTGGACTGTGAACCAAAAGATATTTGCAGAAGAGATCTGGAATGTTGAAAAACCGAAAGAGATTTGGAATGAATCAATAGTGTGACTGTCTCATGTAATTCTTTTAAACACCAGTCCCAGTGAGGACGAATCGAAGCAGCGGGCTGCGGCCCTAGAACCCAGCCGCAGAGAAAAGAGATCTGCGGCCCTAGAACAAATTATTAACTCTTATTAGATCGCCTCAACTCCCTAGAGATCTGGCGAAAAACAAATACATCGGTTCGAGACAACACCACTACGGCCCTAAAATCTAGCCGCATAGAAAAGAGATCTACGGAAATACCATACATCCACAGTAATATATATAAATAATCTGGTTGTTAATATATTGGAATAGTTATTAATAATTCTATATAGTTATTTATATAGTTATTAATAATCTTAAATACTCATAATAATTATTAATTTGGTTGATATATATGCTTCATATAGGCTTATCAGCATATATCAACCATATTTACCTTGGTAAATATGGCTATGCTAGTTTAAATTATAACTTAAATTTACAATTTAAGTGTTTAATAAAAATACATAAATTGAAAAGGTTTATTGAGAATGTTAGCGACATATCGAAAAATATATTTTCGATATTTTATCTAGGTTTACTAAGAGAAAATAACATATTAATTTTATAATGCTAGGCTCGCATAAATCTCTGTTAAATTAATATGTTTTGCAAGATCTCACTAAAATAATTTTCTATGATTATGTGGACATCTATGTTTCGACAGTTTTATTGTTAATTAGCAACGCATGGAATTTGTCTAATAGATGATGTTTCAAAAAATTGTGAATTTTCAAAGGATTCCCCGCCGGACCGCCACCATTATTTTGAATTTTTCTATGAACCATATACGGCCCACAGATCGATTTTTTCGCAAGTAATACGTCAACCCTTAAGCATCAGCTGTGAACAATAAACACAAAATGTACAAAACTGCAGAATATTTAATGATAAGTACAAACCTGCAGCATTTGCAGTGTATGTTTGTATATCAATTATTGAACAAACCACTTTCAATAAACATACAATGAAGTTGTTGCATGTAGTCGGTGCTTATTGATTACCATTATGAACTATATACATGGTAATAATTGAAAGTGATCACATACATAATTAATGGATGCTCAGTCGGCATAACTAGTAGATAATTGAAGATGACACCAAGTGGATGGTAGCCATGAGATGGAGCAGCAAATTAATTGCATAATGAACCATTGCATTATGACTCTATTAACTGGCAGCAGTACAAGATACTACCGGTTTACAGATCAATAAGACAAAGTGGAAGCACATGATATTTCACTATCATTTTGTGAACTTGCACATGGCTACAGTAGGCAGAGTGTACATGCAACAGTATAGCGCACTGAGATGCATGCAGGTGCCTGCTATCTGGGGAAGTTTGAAAACGTGATTGTGACGATAGCTATTACTGTTCTCAAGGGTGTGAGTGATACAAGAGACAGTTGTGATATCAAATCTTTGTTGCCAGTGTCAATCCATGCGTATCCGTCTTTTCAGTGGAAATCAAAGGTGGGTGCATATGATCTCCCTCATATCTGCCGGTTTTTATTTTTTAAGGTATTTTTTATTATAATTGATAGTTGAGTCTCTACAATCCAATAGGAGGATAATGTGTAATTCTTTTCTAATTCAATTTGGAGTTGACATGTGTTTTTAAAAAAAAAATTAAATGAAAAAATATTATTGGCTATAATAAAAATATAAATAATTATACATTTTTAGTCACTTTTAATTGAAAGTATCATAAAATATTAATAATTTCATTCTTATTGATATTTCACTTTCACTTTCACTTTCACTTTCACTTATACTAAAACTGCTTCTGCTTGGCTAAGAGCTCGTCTTCCTCGGACGTAAGGAAACAGGTTAACGGCCCAAGACCCAGAGGCATCTGGCAGGAGTGAAAGCTTGCTCCCTTACGGACCACCAGCGGGTTATTTCAGGTGGCGTGGTTTTCCTTGATAACAGTGATGTGTCAACTGACATTCGCGGATAGCAGCCAGAGATGACTGTCCTCACTGTTGGTTTGACAAACTGAGTTTGATAGGTTTTTCCACCTTTTGAAAAAAAAAAAAAGAAAGAAAAAGAAAAAGAATAAATACAAATATTTTGATGTATATATTAAATAATATAATTTTATGTAACTTTAAAGAGATCAAGTAATTGAAATTGGGAAAAAACACAAAAAAGCCCTATAATATATTTTAATATGAAATATATGTGTGTTTTAATGCTTACTTTATTGAAATATTTCAATAATACTCAAAAGAAAAAAGTAATTAAAGATAAAATAATTTAGTTACTTCATGGATTTATCAAGCACTAAAAAGATTAAATCTCGACTGTAATTTTTTTTTGTTTGTTTTGTATTTAAAAAAAGATTTACGTATAATGAGATTTGATGGTAGATCCATAGTTAAGATTGGGCTTATCATAATCTTTAGTTATTTTGAACAATGATATTAATTAATATTTATATAATAAAAAATTATGGTTTTAAAAATGAAATTTAATCAAGTTGATTTTATTTTGGGTAGCTAAGTGTTTGATATCTTTTTTATTCAAATTTAATTCTTGCAAATTACATCTTAACTTCATTTGCTTATAGTGTAAGATTTTAAGTGGGGTTATTATGTATTTTTGAATTTCTTAAAATAAATTTAACTTCTTTGTGTTATGTATTAATTGCGATTTGTTTGTGGTGGTTGGGAGAAGTGATTATTATCTTTTGACTCATTTATTGCTTGCAAGTAACATATATGATGTGCTAATTGAGTTTATTTCAAGTAGTTGGGAGAAGTGATTATTATCCTTCCACTCAAATTTATTTTGGAAAAGTAATATGTGTTATATGTTAATTGGGTTTATTTTAAGTGGTTGGGAGAAATGATTATTATCTTTCCACTCAAGTTTAATTCCCCAAGTATGATATCAAGTTCACTTGGGTATCTTGTTATAATGGTTTTAAATATTGTTGTTAAACATTGTGGAAAGCCTTAAACTAAAACAAACTTAATTTTTCTTCCTATATGTTACTTGGATCAATTTGGGATAATTGGGAAAAGTGATTGTTATATTTCCCACTCAAATTTAATTATAGCATGTAATATCTTAAACTAGTATGAATGTATTGTTGTAATGATTTCAAGTTTAGGTATTAACAATCTTAAACAAGCTTTGAACTCTAAAAAAATATCTTACTCTTAATCACAAAATAAAAAGCAAAATACTTGATTATATAATTAAGTTTGAAATTCCAAAAAATATTTTAGATTTACTCACTTAAAAATTTAATTTAATTTTAATATATATTATTTTATATTCTTTCAATTAAAAAACAATATTACTTTACTTTTTATTAATAAAAAAAAAAAAAAAAACTTCGTGTATATCTTTCAATCAAGAGAACAATATTTTCATCATTATCCTTTGGACCAGTTTTGACCTGAAGAGGCGCTTTTATTTATCTTGAAAAAAACCTTCGTGTATATCTTTCAATCAAGAGAACAATATTTTCATCATTATCCTTTGGACCAGTTTTGACCTGAAGAGGCGCTTTTATTTATCTTTTTGTTCATATTTTATAGGTTACAAAGAATATTCCCATTCACCACAAAAAGACATTCAGTAAATTATATGGTACATAGAAGTTCACCAGTCTACTCTCAATCCCAAAAGGTATCTCGTTGCTAATCACAATATCAACCCATTCAAATCTTCAAAAGCGAACCTGCCCCGTTCGAGAAATCAAATTCTAGAATGCCCAACATCCCTTTTCTCCGACCTTCCACGAGCCAAAATACGAGCATGCTTCCACACTCTGAACAGTTATCACAGCCAAGTAACTTACTGTCTTCAGACATCACTGTAAATTTCCAGTTCTTCATTCCCGGGCTTCTCTGCCCTGCCCCGGGAATCGATCTCCTTCAAGGCAAAAGATTTCGATTCCTTTTGGCCTCCTGTTGATTCTTCTGTGTATTTGTAGAAGTGAGCAAATACAAAAAATATTAAAAGATTCAGAAAACTGAGGACTGTGAGAAGCCAGTAGAAGTAATCCAGCCTTCCTCTGTTCAAGTTATCCGGGAGCCACCCTGGACTCCCGCCATGCCCTGTGAGGACATTAACTAAAGTGACCAGGAGGGTGCTCCAGAAAAACCCAAGTGAAAGAGTGCTCAAAAACAGACCTGTGCTCATCGATTTCATGCTCACAGGCGCCTGTTTTATGAAGAATTCCAGCTGCCCAACGTAGGCGAAAGCCTCCCCTGCACCCACTAGCAAAAACTGGGGAATGAGCCAATATACACTGAGAGGAACAATGGCATTTTCCTTATTTGTAAGCTGATGCTGGAGAGCCACATCCAGGCGCTTCTTCTCAACTAAAGCAGCTGCCAACATGGCGATCATGGACAGAAATAGACCTACAGAGATCCTCTGCAGACTTGTGATGCCCTGTGGGCGCCCTGTCCAACGCCTCATTGTGGGCACCAGTACCTTCTCGCTGAATGTTGTGAAGAAAACGATGCCCCCCACCACGAATACTTGCAGGGAAGCAGATGGGATCTGGAAGGATCCGATGCTCCGATTCATTGTATTGGCTTGCTCTACAGAGAATGTTAGTATCTGAGAGTAGACTGTCCAGAACATGATGCAAGTAGACCATATGGGCAACAATTTGACTACCATCTTCACTTCTTCTATGCTGGTTACAGTGGCAATTTTCCATGGGCTCTGCTTTGCAGGGTCGTTCATGCTGGGATCCACTATGGCAGCTTTGTCCAGGCACCTGTATTCCAACACAGAATCCTGTAGTTAGACCAAGTCTTCTTAATGATGGCAATATACAGTAATTTTTTTTAAAATGTAATTCACTGTATCAATTTGGTACTACCTACTCGTCATAAACAACATCTACTTACTATTTCAATGAATAAAAAGAATTAAAATAAATAAATCATCTTACATAGACAATTTTTAGAGAATTTTTTTTAATATGATTCACTTATCAATTTGGTACTAGCTAAGTCACAAACAACATTTACTTATTATTTCAAAGAATGAAAATAAATAAATTATGTTATATAAACAATATGTCATAGTATGAGTTACATTTGGTACTAGCTAAGTCACAAACAACATTTACTTATTATTTCAAAGAATGAAAATAAATAAATTATGTTATATAAACAATATGTCATAGTATGAGTTACATAGACAATATGTTATAGTATGACAAAAAATTTTGATGTGATTCACTCTACCGATTTGGTACTAGCTATGTCACAAAAAATATCTACCTACTATTTCAAAAAATCAAAATAAATAAATCATGTTATATAGACAATATGTCATATTATGAGTTACATAAACAATATGTCATCTTATGAGATTCTAATGGGTTGGTAAGAAAGACGACAGACTGCCCCACAAGAAAATAATAAATATTCGTTTTTTTTCAGAGGTAAGAAAACTTATTATAACTCAATTGTCAAACTAACAGTGAGAGCAACCATCTCTAATTGAATATTAGTTATTCAAACAATATCAAAAATATAAAAAAAATAAAAATATTATAATTATCTAAACAGAATATGAAATTAAAAAAAAAAAAATCTGCATATAAAAATTACATCTTTAATTTCACAAACCAAAAAAATAAAAAAATAAAAAAAGGATAATACTGATCTAGATGAATACTTATCTAGAGGCAACCTAAAATATTAGTATCACCATTGAATACACCTGTTCTAAACTCAACTAAAGGGTTCAGAGCCCACTAACTTTCACTCTATTATCATGTCAACTTACAAAGATTATCTCTGATTAAGTCAGAAACTACAAGAAAGAGTGAAAGAGAACTTTCATTATTATCTTCAAGCTCAGGCTAGGATTTCTGCTCATACAGAGTTTATATTCAGAAATAAAGAAGCAAGTTTACGATTTGTTATAATACATAATTTATATTCAATTATAAACCAGCAAGACTCAAACTCTTTTTTTGGGAGTAGTTATTGAATTTAGTATAAATGGAAATCACTTCAAATTAAATTTGTTCTGATATTGGGGATGTTATAGTAATTATTTTTGGGAGTAGTTATTGAATTTAGTATAAATGGAAATCACTTCAAATTAAATTTGTTCTGATATTGGGGATGTTATAGTAATTATCACACTCATTTCATTAGATATGAATCTATTAGTGAATTAATGATACCATTCTAAAAAATATCATTGTAATCATACACTCAAACTCAAAATATTATTGTAATCATACAGTCAAACTCAAAGTATTAGGAAAGGTTTGAAAGTTTACTATTACCTACCACTCTAATTCAAAAGGAAAACTTAAGATATTAACTCATACTACCACTTTGAAAACTGTGAACACTCAGATTGCCACTCAGAAAAATTAAAAGAAATTAACAGAAAACTTCAATTGTGTTACAGACCAACCAACCACAACATCAGCAAAACTAGCCTCTAAGGATTACTTACAGAAGCTGGTCAGTATGTGAAATTCTCTCCCTGCCCGGCCCCATGGCAACCCCGTATTCATTCTCGTTGAGGCGGCTCGGATCCGAGGGCAAACTCCGCTTCCTATTTCTCCAAGCTGCAACAAACACTTGTGCTATCCGAGTGACAGGGCTTCCAGCAGGTCTTCTATATCTATACTTATTGGAACATATCAGGAATAGCAGGACGCAAAACGCCATGCTTCCAGAAGGGATTCCATACCCCAATCCCCTTCCTACGTTATCCTGTATGTAAACTAACACAGTTACTGCGAACAAGGAGCCCATACTGATGCAGAAGTAGAATCGATTGAAGAAATAGATCAGCTTCCCAGATTCTTTAGGATCCTCGACATCAAACTGGTCTGACCCGAACCCTGATACATTGGACTTCACACTTCCTGCGCCGAGGGCAGTCAGATACAGAGACACATAAAGCATAGCCATCATTTTACCGCTTGCAGGGGCACAATAAACAACATGGTTTCCTGAACAGGGGGGAGGCTGGAGGCTTGGCAGTGAAGTCGATATGGCTAGCAAACACACACCCTGTAAAAACATTTAACACAGTTATTCAAATAGCTTTAGGCACGGGGATTATGAAGACGTGAAGAATTAAAAACATTTAACACAGTTACTCAAATAGCTTTAGGCATGAATATTTGAAGAATTTATCTAGTTGCAGATAGACTTCTGGAGCTGAACTGTGTAAATAGGCTTTTAAGTTTCAGCCTACTTACATATTTCAGCCTATTTACATAGTTCAGCTCCAGAATTCTATCTACAATATAAATATCTGTGCAAATCTACATTGAAACAATTTACCTGAGCTGAACTGTGTAAGTAGGCAGAATTTTATCTACAATATAAATAACTGTGCAAATCTACATTCAAACAATTTACTTGAGCTGAACTGTGTAAGTAGGCTTTGAGGTTTCAGCTAGTTACATAGTTCAGTTTCAAAAGTCTACCTACAATATAAACTGCTATACAAATCTGCATCAAAACAATTTAGGTAAAAAAGAAGTACTTACCTTTTCAATAGCCATTTTGGTAAAAAATATTAGATCAAAAACTATGACAGATCCTACAAACTACGTATACTTATATAAAAGTATTATATTTTGTTTCTGTAGGACTTGCTTACCAATGACTGAATTGAGCCAAATATTACAATAGCTTTGAAGCGGCCTAGAATCGAATCTGCTAGAAAGCCTCCGAAGAGGCTGAGAAGATACAGGGTGCCCATAAAATTAGTAACTATATTCGCAGACTCTGAGTTTGAAAGATGCAACACCCCACCCAAATATGTTACCAGGTTGGATGATATCCCTATAACGCACATTCTTTCTGAAAGTTCAGTTCCTGCAACATGCAATTAACAAATTATGCCATTATATTCTATCTTCAACACAGATAGTCTAGTTTTCTCCAAAGTTCAAGCCAAAGAAAATAACAAAATTTATATCATGAATCACCTAAAATAATGGAAGCAGCCAACCAGCCCCCTGTTTTAGCCCTATCAGCTGGATTTCCATACTTGTCTGTGACATCCCCACTAGCAAAATTGGATGGATTGTTCTGCTCCTGATCAACCTGCAGAACATTTTTCTGTTACAAAGAGCCGATCTGCAGACATTCTAGCAATGAATATCCTAATCCTTGAACTTATTATTTTTTTTTTAATAAAATTGTCTGCCTAACCAACTCTCAGCATACATAATCTTTAGTATTGGACCAAGAAACCTGTTAAGACCAAACCTCCTTACTAACCATTGAACTATATCCATAAAACGTTAGTGAACTATATCCATAAAACTAGGCTGAACCCTATGACTTACCATTGTTGAATTGTTGCTAAAGCTCAGCAAGATTCGAATCCTGGAGAGACTGAAAAGCTCCCAAATTTCTTACTTCCAGAGCTCAAACGCCAAGGGCAAAAAAAAAAAACCCTTCGAACTACTCACTGACCTCCCTGCTCCGTGGGATGCGCGTATTATATAATTTCTCCACCCCACTAGGCGAAGGACACGAAGTTAGAGTGTAACTTGAATACTTTTGGTAATTATTGGTTGGGTCACTGGCACATACAGACAATCACACCAAAAGAACACTTGACTCTGGGAAATATCTTGTGGGTCTGGCTAAAAGAATGTCGATTTCAAGCCAACCAGTACCTCCATTCCCCTGCCCACGATAGCGTGCCCACTTCCGTGTGGGCTCACGCGCTATTCATTGGCCTTGGGAAGAGTCGGCGATTGCGCATTGGGAAGAGGACACAGGGGCGTTTGGTATAGGTGGAGATTTAAAGTCCGTCCACCGTCACAAAATGGAATCAAATTTTGTTTGCATTCTCTAAGTTTCACGCCAAATAGAAGTTCGCAACCATCGTGATTCTTAACAAATCTGAAGTGAAGGCCTTTTATCGTCGCTTATCTGTAATTTTTAAGTTATGGGATTCGATCTCTCGCCACCACACTACTTGTCATGATCAACTTTTTGGATACAGATTCGGTGTAATTAAGCACCATCCCAGATTCTGGTTGGGTATGGTTTGTTGGGAATGGATTTTAATGAGTTTAATTAATTTTTACTCTTCGAACTACACATTACTTCCACAAGGGTTTTTAATGGATGACTTCCTTAAGTGAGGATTTTTAAGAGTTAAGCAAACTAAAAGTATGGTAAATAATTTTTTAGGAATGATTTTGTAATTTTAATAAAAAATTAATAATAGATTACATTAAAAGTGACTTATTTTTTTAGAGTTTTGGTGTTTGGAATTGATTTGCAAGAATTTTATTCAACCGTATGTAGTGTTGGCGACACATAAGTGCTCTAACCATGTTTCGACTCGTATTACCAATAGATAATGAAGAAAGCACCTCGAACTCGAATAAGTGTATACTCGAGCATAATAGATCAACCCCTTATACCTTTATCTTCTCATATACAAAAGTTATATTTAGTTTGTTATTTTACATTATCTAATGATCTTCTATTATAAGATCAGGAATAGAATTATACTTCTCATCATACTTATTAGACGAAAAAAAAGATACAAACAATAAAAAAGCAAATCTCATCACTAACTTAGACCTCCTGAGTTTTGATGTTTAGAATTGGTTTGCAAGAATCTCATTAGTGTTCATGTTGATAACTAAAACTATATAATCAAAATTTTATATAGGAAACACTTTAAATATAAAAAAATATTAATCATAAAATAATGATATAAAAAAATTATAAAATTTAAATATTTTCTTTTTAGATATTTATATATACATATTTTTAACCATATAAATATTTATATACATTAATTTTATAGTTCAATTGAATTTGAAATATCTTTAAACACTCAACTTCAAATCATTATAAAAGAAGTGAAAGTCCATAATTTATAAATATATCCACCTACCTTTACTTGATCACTCAATTTGAGATATGCTAAAACACTCAACCCCGAATCAATTCTAAATGGAGTAAATTTCATAGTCTACAAGATCACTTTATTGATTTTGTATGGTTGATTGAGTATGGTTTCATGGTTTATAAAATCACTTTCAAATTAAATAAGATTTCATAGATTGTGACAGTAAAAATAAAGCGTTATTATTAGAAATGAAAGATGTGATCCATGTATCTAATACTATAATCTCGTTATTATATTTTAGGGATCTAAAAAAATCTTTTGCCAAGATTTTATGTATTTAAAAAAATTCAAAGGTCATTCTCTATATATAAAATTTTGTTAATGGATTTTGTAGGTTTACCATTTTAATATTATTTTGTTTATATACATATGGGTAAATATCTATGGTTTTTAAACTTTATATATTTATTTAAAATTAATTTTAAAATAAATAATAATTTATAATTTATAATTTTTTTTAAATATTGGTGATGGTTGTAAATATGTTAAAAGTATTATTTATAAATTAATTGAGATTAATGTATTGTCTTTATTGTGAATCTTAAGGTTAATTAAAATCATTCACTTAAATTAAAATAATTTTAAAAAAAAATTTAAGTAGAAGTTTATGTAAATAATTTAATAATATTAATAATTTTAAAATAAATTAATTTTAAAAAATAAGAATTAAAAAAATAAGAATTAAAAAAATATTATAATAATTAACTATAAGTCATGTTAATTGGGGTTATTATGGGTAGTTTAGAAGAAGGAATGAAATTTTCCTTACTCAAGTTCAATTCGAATAAGTGACATAATGGATGTTGACAATATTTATAGTATACATATATTCCCCGACCATAAGTCATGTCACTTTTGTTATTATGTTATATTTTTCTTAAAGTAAATTATAAAGGTTGACATATATATTTGTTTCAACCATTTCACTTAGTTTAGGGTTTTAGGAATCCTTGAAATTAAAATCGGAACAATGAATTTAATGTTTTATGATTTAAATATAATAAAATTATTTAAAAGTAAACTAATCATGCTTATAGGTATGTGTTATGTACAAAATTAGTTAGTTGTAGTTTATTAGGCAAAAGGGCATGATCAAAGATAATGCTTGTTTACCAAGAGGCACCTAAGGCAGTATATAGCCAGGGCCTCTCACAAAAATGTAAACATCCTTCAATTATTAATAAAATATTTATGTATTTCTGTTTATTATTGAATTTTGTATACTTCATCTGGTATCAGAGCTTTGTTGTGATCCCTCACCGCACGTGCCACCTGCTATCTCAGTCCTTGAGTCCTTGTCATGCTCCCCCGCTTTCCAAACACCACGTTTCGCCCCACCTGCTACCCACATCCGCAATCCTTCGTCCCTTCCGAGTTTCCTCCATCAACTTACACGCCTTTGTTGTCGCCATCTTACACCGTTCCACTGCCGCTTTACAACGTTCTGCTACCACTGTTATCGTGCCCACATCATGTGCCTTTCGCATCACCTGATTCATTGTCCACTGCGCCTTCAACCCCGTCACTGCTTATTCCCGTTAACCACTCCGCTCATAGCCGCCTTTGCCTGCACGTTCCATTCCATTGCCACACTAATTTTGTTGCAACCATCCAACCAAGTTTGACACAATCGACTTGTCCCGACACCTGATTTGCTTGTGTCATAAATCTCTGTCCAAACAAAAAGGGACACCCCATTTAAAATCTTTTGGATTAATAACATAAATTTTAATTTTGATATTGAATTTAATCATTATATATAGTTATAATATATAACTATATTATATTAAATAGTTAATATGAAAATGGAAGGAGAAGCATATAATTGGTATATATGGTGGAAGAAGATGACAATCGCCATCAGTTGGAGAAAATTTAAAGATGCATTCTTTAAAAGATTCCAAGGTGTAAGGGAAGAAGAGTTTTTTTCAACACTCATCAAATTACGACAAAAAGGAAGTGTGGATGAGTACACTCGAGAATGGGAGACCTTAGTAACACGAGTACCTAGGTTATAAGAATCTCGTCTAATTCAATCATACATCTCCAGACTTAAAACTCATTTATAAGTAGAACTTGAGCTTCATGACATTACATCAATAGAAGTAGCAAGACAAAAAGCAAAAATGGCTGAAAAGAAATTCGAACAAATACTATGGTCAAAACTGGAAAAAATATATTCAGGACGAAGAATGCCCTGTCTAGGAAAGACGAAGAACCAACACTACTTGCAATCTCGGTTGTTGTTCTTGAGTGGCTTAACGAGATTCGAAGTGAGTATGCTAAGGATCGAGAAATAATGGCGATAATCAATAACCTTCCCAACAACTCAAAATTTGAATGGAAGAATGATATTCTATGGTACAAGGGAAGAATTTATCTAAATGTAAATTCCAAGTTTAAATTTAAGATACTCAAGGAGTCACATGATTCACTGTCAGTCGGACATGTATGATTCTTTAAGACTTACTACAATGCACGTCAATCAGTCTTTTGGAAAGGGATGAGTCGCGATATTCAGAAGTATGTAGCAGAGTGTGACACATGTCAAATGAATAAAAGTGAAAATATTATGACACCTGGATTACTTCACCCTTTAAACATTCTGAATCAGAAATGGGAAGAAACTTCAATGGACTTTATTGAGGGATTACCCGTATCTGAAGGCAAGGAAAAGATTTTCGTAGTGGTCAACAGACTTACCTAATATGCTTACTTTATGGAAATAAAGAAATCATACTCAGCTAAGCAAATCGCTGAAATATTTTGCAAATATATCTATATATCACACGGTTTTCCGAAAGTCATTGTGAGTGATAGAGACGCCAAATTCAAGGGTAATTTCTGGAAGGAGTTGTTCAACCACATAGGAACCTACCTAGATATGAGTTCCGCTTATCACCCTCAAACAGAGGTTGTCAATAAATGTTTGGAGGCCTACCTACGTTGTTACGCTACAGGGGAAAAAAAAAAAGTGGGCTCAATGGTTGCATCTCGCTGAGTGGTGGTATAATTCTACTTATCATATGTCAACAAAAATGATACCATTTCAAGCTTTGTATGGATATGAGCACCAAAAATGGAAGGATCTAGCTATTGTCCAGACAAATCTACCTGTTGTTAAAAATCATCTAGAAGAAACCAAAAAAATGGTCCAAATACTAAAAGAAAACTTGAATAATGCGAGGAATCGTATGAAGCAACAAGCAAACAGAAACATAACCAAAAGAGAATTTGAAGTTAGAGAATGGGTGTTTGTCAAGCTCAAACCATACAAACAATTGTCCTTCAAACAAAAAGGAAAAAATAAATTGGAACCCAAGTTCTATGGACCTTATCATATCAATAAAAAGATCAACCAAGTTGCATATGGTTTAATCCATCCAGAGAAAAGTCGTGTTCACAACGTCTTCCATGTCTCCTACCTTAAAAACGCACTAGGCGACCATCAATCAGCGCAAACAACACTTCCATCCCTGGATGATGAAGGAAGGGTCATTTTAGAACTAGAAGGTATTTTATCTACTAGAGAAATAAAGCTTTGACGTCGTACAATCAAGGAATACTTGATCAAGTGGAAGGACTTACTAAAAGAAGAGGCTTCTTGGGAGACTAAAGCATTTTGCCAACAACACCCATCATTACGTATGCTTTGAGGACAAAGCATTCTTCAAGAGGAAAGAAATGATGTACAAAATTAGTTAGTTGTAGTTTATTAGGCAAAAGGGTATGATCAAAGATCATGCCCATTCACCAAGAGGCACCTAAGGTGGTATATAGCTAGGGCCTCTCATACAAATGTAAACATCCTTCAATTATTAATAAAATATTTATGTATTTCTGTTTATTACTGAAGTCTGTATACTTCAGTATGCCTACTTTGGAATAAGGTTTCCAAATTTTTAATTTAATAATAAAAAATTATAAAGGATGATATGTTTTTTTCCAAGGTAGCTATGCATTTTCTATCCTTTTAATCAAATTCTAAAAAAAATGTTTTATGAACAAGTGTCGTATGAAATGAGTTATGATTTTTTGGGCATGTAGTATTGATAAACCATGGTATTGCCTCATGGTATTATTGTCAAGGAATTCAATTGTTTAAATTGCTTTCATTAAATTATCAACCAGGGATATGCGTAAGTTTGTGATGATGCCAACAAAATATATGCAGGAGTAGGCAACTGACTCTAAGCTATGCAAACTTGGTTGTTGTAGGCAAGAAAACACTAAGCTCCCTTATAGGAGGTCCTTCCATAATGTTTCATAAGACCTATCAACAATCAAAATTATGAAGTATTCTTAATGAAAACAGTAAAACATATAAACCTATATAAAGCATTAAGATGAGTTACATGACTTAGTTGTTGTATGAAAGAAAACACTAGGCTCCCTTATACGAGATCTCTTCATAATGTTTCATGGGACCTATCAACAATCAAGATTATAACCCAACATATAAATCTAACCAATATTCAAAATTATTTATAATGAAATAAAATGTTTGATTGATCCATTTGGAGTGAGCTCAATTCTCCTAAGCGAAAAGTGACAAACTATTCCATAAATTCATACACTACACTAAAGAATTTTACATCTAAAATTGTAGGATGGAAATTTATGTAAAATGAAACTTTATTCTATTCCATCATAAGTTGGATACATGCTCGAAGAGTTCCCCCCTTTGGAATGGAGGAGGCACTCCTATTTATACATAAAAGTGAGATAACTAACAAAGATTCGAGATCCACAAATATCTCATAGATCCACAAATGTCTCATGTGGTTAAAACCATATGCTAACACTTAGCAAGTAACATCTCTACAAATCATCTCACAAATCTCTAATATCTCTAATAAGAAATCTTATAAAAAATTCCACGATTCTTCTCCATGAAATATGCTTGAAGGAATCTCCCAAATCTTTATCAAACCTTCAAGGGGTTCAAGAGGAAATTCGAATTTGATGCTTGGTGGTCAAATATGACTTTGTTAGAGTCTTCAAATACACCTTCAAAAATCAAGAAACTCGTCCCACTTTCATATATAAGTGAAAACATATTATTTTTCCAATATTTAATCATAAATTCACTCAAAAAAACTAAAACAGATGCATTGGAAAATAATAAGTCTAAACCCTATGTAATCATGAAAATAGTTTAATGTAAGGGTAAGGGAAAGAGAAATTTGGTTTCAAAGTGAAGTAAAAGGTTGGTAAAAAGATGGTGTTTGGGTGACCCAACAATTATGGCAAAGGCTATTTATAGATTAACAAGCTCCATGGTAATGTGGGATGAATCTCCACATATATAACTTTTATCATTAATAATATTTATGTATCTAATACCTCAATCTTGTTATTATATTTTATGGATCTAAAAAATCTTTTTGTTAGATTTTATACATGTAAAAAAATTTCAAAGATCATTCTCTATATATAAAATTTTGTTAATGGATTTTGTATGTTTAAAATTTCAATATTATTTTATTTATATCAATAATCTAATCAATATTAATTTAGTTTTGGTTAAATGTCCATGGTTTTTTATGTTTGTAAATTTATTTAAAATTAATTTTTAAATAAATAAAAATTTATAAATTTTTTTAAATATTGATAATTATTGAAAATATGCTAAAATAATTATTTATAAATTAATTGAGATTAATCAACTATAAGTCATGTTAATAAGACACCAAATTGGTGTACGAGACCCTCTTGTTTGTGAGAGAAGTATTTATAGATTAACAATCTCCATGATAATGTGGGGATGAATCTTGACATATATAACATTTATCATTAATAATATTTATATATCTAATACCTTAATCTTCTTATTATATTTTATCGATCTAAAAAATCTTTTTGTTAGATTTTATGCGTTTAAAAAAAATTCAAAGATCATTCTCTATATCTAAAATTTTGTTGATGGATTTTGTAAATTTAAAATTTCAATATTATTTTATTTATATAAATAATATAATCAATATTAATTTAGTTTGGGTAAATATCCATGGTTTTTTAAGTTTGTAAATTTATTTAAAATTAATTTTAAAATAAATAAAAAATTATATTTTTTTTTTTAAATATTGATAATTATTGAAAATATGTTAAAAGAATTATTTATAAATTAATTGAGATTAATAAACTATAGTCATCTTAAAAAGAGACCAAGTTGGTGTACAAGACCCCTTTGTTTGTGAGACAAGGGATGACTACTGAGACCCCTTGTTTGTGAGACAAGTGGTCTACTGAAACCCCTTGTTTGTGAGACAAGTGATGACTGCTAAGTCTAAGAGGCATGCCCCCCTCTTGTTTTGAACTTGTGACCTCTTAAAATGAAACACATGCTATTAACCATTAACCATTAGGCCCACTCAAGCTATATATACATATGGGTGATTGGAAAGAATAAAATTCCTTCCCAACTAGATTCAATGTACATATATTCCTCGACCATAAGTCATTTCACTTTTATTATTACGTCATATTTTTCTTAAAGTAAATTATAAATATTGACATATATATTTGTTTCAGCCATTTCACTTAGTTTAGGGTTTTAGGAATCCTTGAAATTAAAATAAGAACATTGAATTTAATGTTTTATGATTTAAATATAATAAAATTATTTAAAAGTAAACTAGTTATGCCTATAGGTATGTCTATTTAGGAAAAAGATTTCCAAAATTTTAATTTAATAATCAATAATTATGAAGGATGATATTTTTTTTCCAAAGTAGCTATGCATTTTCTATCATTTTAATCAAATTCATCAAGTAAAAAAAATATTCTATGAACAAGTGTCATATGAAACGAGTTACGATTTTTTGGGCATGTGGTATTGATAAACCATGGTATTGTCTCATGGTATTATACCAAAGCCTATTTATAGATTAAGAATCTCCATGATAATGTGGGGGTGAATCTCCATATATATAATTTTTATCATTAATTATTATTATTATTATTATTATTATTATTATAGATAAAATTATATTTAATTAATTCTTATGATTTTTTTTAGAGTTAGGGTTTGGTTCTGCAGAATTTTTGCAATCCCTCATTTGCAAATGGATTCTATCTTCAATTAGGTTCCATATCAGATTTGGTAACTATCACTTCAGTTGACTCTGATCCAATTAGTGAATGCTCATATGGGGAGGGGGCAAGCCCCTTTTACAAAAACTAATGACAGGGAAAAGCAATTAAATGTTGGAGGTTCTAGAGTTAAAAAATTAGAAGGAAAAGAATAGGGAGAACACAATTGGGGCTAAATGGCAACCCTGTTTGAAGAGAAAATTTCTACCCCGAGCTACAACAAACACAAAATATGAGGTTTGGCCCAACAAATTGGAAGGTTGCATACATTATATGAAAGATCATACCCTCATCTACAAATTTACTGGGATATGACCCTTTAAGAAATATTTGGTGAAATGGATCCAAATTAAATAACAATCAAAAGGCCATATTGATCTAGAACTGCGGGCCAAAGACTTCTTTATGATATTTTCCTCAAGTTTGGAAGATCAAGCTCTAGTGTTTGAAAATGGCCCTATTTATTTAACAATGTAGGGCTCTTCATCAGATTATGGGAGGAGCAATATAACCCCGAAAAGAGCAATTTTTAGTGCCTTTGGTTTGTGTTAGACTATTTTATTTACATAAAGAATTTAGGATCTAGAGATACTTGAAAGAATTGGAAACTCTATATGATTCTTTGTTAAGACCTCAAAGGTAACCATGCATAGATGGTATACCTCATATGGGAAAATTTGCATTTACATGAATATATCCCATCATCTTTCAAAATCTATTAAAATTTCCTATCACAATGAAGTTTGGTGTTAGCCCTTAGACTATGAGCATGCACCCATTTGTTGCTCGAAATGCCACGAGTACAGTAATTTATTTAGAGGCTATCTAATTAACCCGGAAAATCTACAAATGGAAAATAAAAAAGGCAATCCAAATGGATTTCAAACTGTAGCCACTAGGAAAATCAACCCTAGAATCAATCGGGTCCAATGAGGGTCAATCCCACCTCAGATGAAAATAAGTATGTGGCTCTATCAAACCCAAAATAAGATATTGGGATACCTGAAGATATAATGAATGTAGAATCACCACATAACAAATCCTCTCCAAAGTGGAAGTTCCAAGAAACCCCTCTTAATGCCCCAACCATGGGAGAGAGCCCTTTCCAGACACAATGGATATGGATGTAGAGGAGAAAGCTGAGAATATGAGCAACGATGAACAAATATTGTTAAATTTATTAAAGGAATGGAGAAATAAATATCTTGGTACCATTCCAAAGCTCCAGAAAGCTCAATATCATCAAATCTATCTCACATTGAAGAGCGAGATGACAACAACTAATGGAGAATTAGGATCATCCACCAAGGGGTTTAGGGTTCATGTTCAAAGTGGAAAGGTTAAAGGGAAATTGCACGAGTCATTAAAGAATAGGGAAATAAGGTCAACCAAAGCCTTGATCCAAGAAGTTGAGGAACATCTGTTGATACTGGTAAGGTAATAATATAGTCAAAGGTGTATTCCTCCTCCAAACATTTAAGTCAGTGAAGATCATTTCCTAGAATATTTGTGGCCTCATTAGTCATGGTAAACAGATATATCTTAGAAAAAGAGTAAGAAAGGAAAACCCCTCTATCTTTATGCTTCAATAAAATAAAATATCTGATGAAAAGGTTTAGGCAATAATTGATCAATTCTAGAAGGGATGTGGAGCTATCGATTGGGATGTCAAAGGAACCCCTTGAGGAACAAATATTCTTTGGAACCTACTCAAAGTCACATTTCAATATTGGGTTACATTACCTCACATTCGCTTGGGCCAGTTTCACTATATAGGATTGAAAGAGATGGGATTTCTAATAATTGTTTACTAGCTGCATATTCCCATGAAAAAATTGGCATTCTTGGCAGATGTTTGGATAATCATATCCATCCATCAAGATGATCTTTGGGTTGTCAACAAAGAATTTAACCTAATCAATATTTGGAGGAAAATAATGAAAGGATAGGGAGACTTGTCTCTTAGGTGTAGTAGTTCATAGAGTTTATCCATGATATTCAGGTAGCATATCTCAACACCACCAATGGGGTTTACACATGGAAAAATCGTAGAGGGGAGAAACACCAAGTCACCAGCACGATGGACCTCTTTCTCATCTATAAAGCCTTATTGGATAAAGATATTTTTGCAAAAAAAACAACTCTCCCAAGCCTAGGATTTGACCATTAGTCAATCCTCTTGGAATTGGATCTGAAAGTAATCCCCCACAACCATCCCTTAGATTTGAAAGTTTCTAGTTATAAGACCCGAAATTTTTGGAAAAGGCTAAAAGTTGGTGGGAGGACTTGCATGTTCAGGCTAGAAATCACATGCATACCTTTTAGCTCAAGCTTAATGAATTTAAGCTAAAACACAAAATGTGGAACATGAATGAGTTTGGCCATATCCACACTGAAAAATACATCCTAGAGCAGTGCATGCAGTAGATTCAATAACAAATAATCTAGAATGGTTGATCATATGACTTAATAAGGGAAGAACGGAAACTGATTAATCAACTTCAATAGTTGAGGAAGTAGGAGAAGGCCTATGGAATCATAAATCCCATGTGCAATGGCTGAAAAAGGTGATAAAAAATCCAAATTATTCAACAATGACATCATCGAACATTTTCATAACAAGAGGAAATTCTCTCTTTCTACAGAGATGGACAATGAATAGTTCTATGTGGAGAGATGGAGCAAGAATTAGTATCCTAACCTCATTCTCTTGGAACAAAATGAGGCCCTGATGAGGGAAGTATCATTTTATAATGTGGAGGAAGTGGTAATGGAAAGGCCCAAGAATAAATCCCCTAGTTCTGATGATTCACCATTGATTTCTTTCAGGCTTGTTGGCCCTTCACCGGTCTTGAAGTGCATGCACTAGTTAAATAGTCTCATCATTATCAGAAGGTATGGTATGGTATCAATTCCACCTTCATTACTCTAATTCCTAATTTAGGTAGCTCTAATGATCCCAATGACCTTAGCTCAATTTCCCTATGTAATGTGATTTACAAAATTATTGTAAACTATATTAAATTTCTCTTAAACAACATCATATCTCCCAAATAAACTATTTTTTTGGAAGCCTCTCAAATCCTTGATGGGATTGTCACATCCCATGAGGTAATTAATTCATTGAAAAAATATTAATGGGTTGGGATGTTGATAAAACTACATCTTTCTAAGGCTATGATCAATTAAATTGACAATATCTTCTTTCTACTCTCGACGGCATTTTTTTTCTTACCAATGGATTGAATGGATCTAGCCCTTAATCTCTATCCCTCTTTATTCTATATCTTCTTGAATGACTCTTCCAACATGACTTTTAATCCCTCCAGGGGTCTATGCCAGGGTGTCCCTATTTCGCCATTTCTATTCATCTTGGCAGTAGAGGGGTTGGGAAGATATCTCAAAGCTACTAGGCATGGAGCTTATATTAACAATCTTTTTCTATATAGTAATGATCTTCATATCACCCATCAACAATTTTTTGATGATATTATTCTCTTTTCCTTGCCCACAGTGAACGAATCTATGACTCTAAAATATATCTTTAATGATTTTATGGAGGTCTTGGGAACCTTAATAAATGGGTAAAATGTAATATTTATTTCTTTAATACCAATGAGATTGTCCAACGACACTCTTGTAATTCAAAATCAACACTCTCCCATATTAATACTTGGGAGCACCTCTTATGGGGATCTCCTTACATTTGGCATGCTAGCATGGAATTCTACAAAGAATATCTAATAAGCTTGGAATTTAGGCATTTCAATCTCTTAATATGGAAATACAACTCATTCTTCTCAAGTTAATGCTTCAATATCTTCTTTTATGCCAATTTTCAAGTTTAGCTACTCCTAAAGTAATTTTTAAATCCAGTACTTCCCTTTATAGAGACTTCCTCTAGAGAGGAGTGAAGAAGGAAAAGAAGTGGTCATTAGTTTCCTTGGATAATATTTTCCTTCATAATTTGTTAGGGGGAATAGGATTGATAGATCCATAAATACCAAATAAAGTTTTAGAGAAAAATTATAGTGGCATCGACATCAGGGAAAAGAAAAGTTTTGGAAACAAATATGGGATAGGAAATACGACCACTCGTCCTCTCAAATAGAGAAATTGCGAGCAACTGAATATCTTCCTGGGTCCTCCATATGGAATCTTAATCTTCCTAATCAGAGCTTAATTCAGAGCCATGCTTTTTGGGAGATCCAATATGGATGCATCGTATTATTTTAGAAGGATGCATGGAAACAAATGTTATGTCTAGCAGATCAAGCTAATATAAATTAATTGTAAGCATGTACTTTAGAGTACCAATGTTTTATTGTACCAGAATTTTAGAAACCAATTCAATATAATAGAATATGGCAAGAATGGAAATCTATTGAAGATTGGCTACCACATCCAGCTCTTTAATCATGCTGGCATACTTTAGTTGAGGATTTACAAAACTGAAAAATATCATTTTCTTAGGATCAAGATAAAATCAGGTGGGGTTATAAAACTAGAGGAATGTTCACTCCCAAGGAAGCCTATTCCATTTTAGCCAGTCATCAAGACATCCACTGGGATCCCATCTAGTAGAAAATATGGGTGAATGTTCTTTGGCCCAAGGTCACTCAATTCCTTTGGCTGGTGGGAGAATGCAAGATTCTAACTTGGGAAAAAATAAGGAAGAAGGGTTTTAGGGATATTCAATTTGTAATTTATGTTAGAACCATGAAGAGTTAATGGAGAATCTCTTGATTGTATTCCCTTTCATTGTGGTGAGTCCTGGTATTGCACCAAGAGTGTTGCAACTCTCAAGGGCTCCTTAAATCTATTTATCAACCCGGGGTTCATACAAACTTCGAGGTGACAGTGCTATGTACACAGTAGATGGGATTATACTCATGTCACCCTCAACTTGGACATTTGGTCAATAGTACTCCAAGACCATTCTTTCTACTAAATTAGAAGGAAACTAACTGATGAAGGTGTAATCAAGAGGCTAGCTCTAATGATGAAAAGTAAAATGCTTTTTAAACCTCAACTTGTAAATACTATTAACTTATAAATGCTAATGAATCAATTCATGAAAATACAAGAGCTACACTACTTGCAGGAAAGGAGCTACATTATCTTGCAATCAACCATATAGCTACAAAATCTACTTGAAAATAGGAAACTAACATACCAACCATAACTCAATATTTCATGCATCATCTATGTAGCTCACACTTGCATATAAATCAATGTTCCATTTTTGTTAAATTTGTGATAAAGAGACTAACGTTGTTCTATTTTGTAGTGAAGGAAAAGGATGGGTGGAATGGCCTAGATGCTGCCCTTGATCATGGAGTCACAGTTGGGGGTCAACCTCTAGAACTTTTCCTACAAAACCTCCCTCTGATACCATGTATAAATTTCACTGTAGATCACCTGATAATGCAATGTACTAAAGAAAAATACTTGATCTACTTCTACTATCAAACTTTGCGGAAGCTTAATCAATTTGGGCAAGATCAATCAAAACACATATAACAGAGAATGAGAAAACAATCACACATGAAACACATAAGAATACTCTAGGGAAAGCCTCAACTAAAAACCCCAATCTCTGTATTATCATACAAGTGGAAATATGTCTAGATTTCACAAAGCCTTAGCTCAGAAGCTATCTAGCTCTCAGTACAATCCCTCTGCTGCTCATAGACAGTCAAAGGCTTCTCACAAACCTTCTCCTCTGCCCTCCAAGCCTCTTATTTCCTTGCGTAGTTTCTCCTCGGTCCTCAAGCTGCCACCTGTGTGTAATAATCCCTCACACACTACCTTGACCTCTGAAATAACTACACAAACCTGAAGGAGATGATTCCTTCTGCATTGATGAGTTTCCTATATAGGAAAAATCCTCCAACTGATAGTACATTGTCCCTTCCTCTGATCTCAACTGGGTCTCTAACTGAATTAACATGCATGAGTTATTTATGAGAGAATATTCAGTTATCTGAAGTGTAGCAATTTCATGCATGCATGCATTAACTAACTGAACTCACAATTAATTCAACAAAATGTTGGAACTAATCTAACTGGAATTAACTCAGTTAACTGAGCTAAATAATTACAACTCAAATTACAACTCATCCTTATCTCTTTAACTAAGGATAAATTCCTTAATCAATGGAGAAACTGTTGCATGTACCCACATAGACTTCATGTTTTATTTTTTACAACTAATTAACTCAAGATGAATTAATTAATTATTTTACAAACAACTGCTAAGATCAAATTCAAATTTTACTTGTCAATTTTGGTTCAGGGACTACCTAAAATTGGAATCTATCTGGAAATACTATTTATAGCAATCCTATTTTTAGCACTTCCATTTTTCATTTCTTGTTGCTTTGTCCAACACTGGTACCAGGACTGGTATTTATATCAGTGCTATTTTTAGCACTTCTATTTTTAGCATTTCTTGTTGGAATTTTCAACACTCCCTCTCAACAAGAAAGGAATTCAACTCGAACTCGATCCTAAACCTTTGGAATGTTCTGCATGCAACACTTCTCCCAATTGTGGACGCTCCAACAACTCTAGAAACAAAAAACACTCCCAACTGACCTCTCTGTTGGGCTAGAAACATACTCTGATGCTGAAGCTCCCTCTGCCACTGACAAGTGATCCATCTTTGACGTCTGAGCTGTTGCAACACTCCATGCATCTCACACCATTTCACACCTCTCTTTGCCATCTTGCACTGGTACAACACTCTTGTGCCTCTCGCATTGCTGCAGCCTACTAGCTCTGCTCTGTCTTAGGACTCCTGCACTATAGTTCTCTCTGCCGCTCCATTTGCATTTGTCTCTACCCACTCAGCTAGTCTTGCTACTCCTCATTGGGGCTCCCGTAGCAAGGTCTAATCAAAGAGGTTGGGTACCTCAAGGATCCTGCCCCTATTTCAGCCTTCTTGGGACTATCACTTCACATCGCCACACCTCACACCTGGAGGTATGGATGCATGTGATCCTTCTACCCACTTGGCTCGAAATTCTCCCCTACTAGAGGTATCTACATGAGTGGATGCCTCCACTCAGTCTCCTCTCGTCATCTCCAATTGTGGTTCTCCAATTGTCTGAGACTTCTTTTGGGACTGCATGTTGAGAGGTAATTTACTCTCCCTCTCAACCACCAAGTATCTAACCTTTGCCTTGCTCCTTAAGGCTTTGCATGCATCTTGTACCTCAAGTGCATACAGGTTCTTGGCTAGCACACCAATATGTTTCATCTTTCTCGCCGTCATGAAATTTTCTGGAAACAGAGATGATTTTAAATTAGTGATATCTCCCTCATCCAAACTCCGATTCAGCCAATTTATTTTTGAATTTGGGTCTTTTTCCGCAAGAATCCAAATCTACCATTTGTTTTTGAAAATTTTGCACAAAAATTTTCAGATCTGCTCTAAAAACTCGGGGCCAATTTTTTTTTTTACTACGAATTTTCTTCTTCGTATACTGTTCACTGCTTCGATAACTTGGCTCTGATACCATGTAGAACTTTTTCTACAAAACCTCCCTCTGATACCATGTAGAAATTTCACTGTAGATCACCTGATAATGCAATGTACTAAAGAAAAATACTTGATCTACTTCTACTATCAAACTTTGCAGAAGCTTAATCAATTTGAGAAAGATCAATGAGAACACATATAACAAAGAATGAGAAATCAATCACACATGAAACACAGAAGAATACTCTGGGGAAAGCCTCAGCTAAAAACCCCAATCTCTATATTATCATACAAGTGGAAATATGTCCGGATTAGACAAAGCCTTAGCTCGGAAGCTATCCATCTCTCAGTACAATCCCTTTGCTGCTCATATACAGTCAAAGGCTTTTGACAAACCTTCTCCTCTACCCTCCAAGCCTCCTATTTCCTTGTGCAGTTTCTCCTCGGTCCTCAAGCTGCCACCTACGTGTAATAATCCCTCACACACTGCTCTGACCTCTGAAATAACTGCACAAACCTGAAGGAGCTGATTCCTTCTGCATGGATGAGTTTCCTATATAGGAAAAATCCTCCAACTAATAGTACATTTTCCCTTCCTCTGATCTCAACTAGGTCTTTTACTGAACTAACATGCATGAGTTATCTATGAGAGAATATTCAGTTATCTGAAGTGCAGCAGTTACATGCATGCATGCATTAACTAACTAAACTCACAATTAATTCAATAAACTATTGGAACTAATCTAACTGGACTTAACTCAATTAACCGAGCTAACTAATTACAACTCAAATTACAACTCATCCTTATCTCATTAACTAAGGATAAATTCCTCAATCAATGGAGAAACTGTTGCAAGTCCCCACATAGATTTCATGTTTGATTTTCTACAACTATAACTCAAGATGAATTAATTAATTATTTTACAAACAACTACTAAGATCAAATTCAAATTTTACTTCTCAATTTTAGTTCAAGGACTAACTAAAATTGGAATCTATCCCGAAATACTATTTATAGCAATGCTATTTTTAGCATTCCATTTTTCATCCCTTGTTTCTATGTCCAACACTGGTACTCGAACTACTATTTATAACAGTGCTATTTTTAGCACTTCTATTTTTAGCTTTTCTTGTTGCCATTTTCAACACAGCCTACTTCTAAACTAAGTCAAAATTACATCGTAGGTCAAAATAGATGGTGAAACAGGCTACTACAGGTATGTTACAGGAGGCTGTTATAGGTGCCATGTATTGCTACAGGAAGACTATTGAGAAGGTTTAGGAGGTACGAATGATGAGTTCAAGGGATGGTAAGGTGCATGGAGATTGTGGTAGATAGATGAAAGGTGGCCAGCACCCCTATCCAAGCTCGACAACTTAGGAAGGCATGTTTGAACTATGATATTTGCTCACGATGACCTAAGGGAATGACCTCAAGAACATAATTTGGGATTCATCGAAGATGGTGAAGAAGTCTAAGATGGAGATGGTGAAAGGCCCCTTTCCTGCATATCCAAATAGCCTTGCAACATCACATCTACATACTCTCATTGACCAAATGAAACAACTAATAGTGGAGAAAATGAGTTGAATTTAAATACCATCTAATCTATGCCAAGAAATCTGATCTACTCAATAAATGAACTCCTAAGTTACAACAAGCATGTGCAAAATAAGATGACTAATATAGAAATTCTTCCAAGAAATCATAAACATAACATTTTTGGACTGTGATTGTATATTCTTCCATTCATGCTCCCATGAGAGAGATGAGATAGAGGTTGCAATCACAAGATTTTTGAGGGGTTATGTTCTAATGAAATGCAAAGAACTAATAAGAATTCTAAGCTAAAAAGAAATACCAATACATAAGAGGTACCTAAGCCATTGGGGTTGGTCCCAAACGCAAGGGCCTTAGCCCTTTAGAACTAACTCAGTGATTAACCAATAAGAAAATTCTCATTATCACTGCATCAATGTCAAATACATCATATAATCGATAAAAAATAACAGTATCAAGTTCTTAAGCTTGCTAGCTTCCTAGCTGAAAACAAAGTTTGAACCCTAATGAGCTAGTTTGCATGTTTATTTATACAAGAGGGTATCTACTAACAAACCCCTAGAAAATAGGGATGTTTGTCTCCCAAAACTCAAGAAGGGTGGATCTTGATCTTCTTTAACTGCAATTGCTTGGCTGCCAATGACCTCATCTCGCTTGGCTGCCAATAACCTCGTCTTGCTTGGCTTCCAATGACCTTGAGTTGACTAAGGAGTGTAAATGAAAATGTTAGCCCTGCCCGTCAACATTAGTACCTGCACACCATAAAAAGATTATGATTTTTATACTTGAAAAGACTAAATACATAGTTTGACAACTAGTGTGTCATCTGATTTATCTCACCAATGACCAGGAAAATCGAATGCCAATGAGATGGGGTGAATTGTGTTATTAAGAATGATGTCCTAGGAATTGAATCTAAGTAGAATCACTCAACAATACCCTTGTTAACATGTGCTAAAAATTAGCAGAAAATTACTACTCTAAAAACCAGAAATTTAAGAATCAGTGAGCTAGTCAACCTACCAAATGCATAACCTAATCAAGTACAAATGATATGGGGTAAATTATGTTATTAACTTAAATTTTTTATGAATCAATATAATTGGAAACAACTAAAAATAAATTCACTAACATGTGCTAAAATTCAACAGAATATTTACTATTATTTTGCTACAAGAGACTTCCAAAAATTCAAGAATTGTGAACTAGTAAACTAATCTAGGTAGCTCAATCATGGATATGACTTTGAAAAGTTGTTATAAGAATGAATCATGATTGTACCTATACAAATGACCTGAAAAAAAAAAATTTACTTCAACCATTTAACCAATCTAACCGATAACAAAAGAAGCATGAATAGTAAATGCAGAAATAAGAGATGCCAATGAAAAAGACATTCAAAGGAAATAAAGAGATTGTACAACAGGGCTCTAAGGCTCTTGGGATGGCCAATACCAAGGATACTCAGAGTCATATGAAGGAAACCAAGCTTTAGAAGCTAAAAATGGAACCAAACGTCATTATTTGAATCAATCCAAGCACATCTCTCCTAGAAATGAAAGTGGAGTCGCTAAATAACGATTTTCTCCACAAGAAGACTAGAAATACATGCCCCTACAGAAAAATTCGAATCAACGCTTATAAAAATGGATGGGTAAAGATCCTCCTTGAAAGGAGGTATCTTTCCCCTCCAAAATCCCTCAAAAAATGGATATGGTTCCCAACAAGAGGAATCTTCATTTAATGACAGGGAACACATTCCTAGATTTTTTCAATCCATGGAGCTCCAGAATATGTCAATGATTTCATGATATTTGGTTCATTTATTATACAATCTTGGTCCATCTTGTAGTAGGGAGCAAGTCCCTATATAATCTCATTCCAAATTTATTCAATATTCTAAGAAAATAAATAATATTATGCACATAATAAGCAAGGATAAATAAAATTCCAAAGGACACAGTAACACTACAAATTAATTCTATAATTTGCAAGTAAAGGGGTCAAGTCCATATTTTAGGTTTCTAGAAATAATAAAATGGGTTTAATAAAATATACAATTTTGGGGCCATCAAACATATGTAATGAAATCAACGTGGCATCAAAATGAAATAAAAACTAACACATCTACACTATGCAAAGAAAGTGAAGCACAAGGATTGTATTCCTAAACCCTTGAAGGGGAATTATAATGAATCAAATCATTCTCCTATGTGTTTTTCTAGTGTGAAAATGATATATTATATAATAGGTGATGATAAAAACTATATTATAATTAGGCATTTAGTTCAAAATAAATCCATAACTATCTCCATAATTCTCTCCACAATATTTATATGATTATCTCAATAAATCTTTATCCATACTTTCACTCAATCTTCCCCATCTCCCTTTCATACATAAACTTTCTAGAATTAGTCTACAAGATTAAAACTCCCATTATAATATACACTCATTAAACATCACAAGTAGGAGTTATTCCTCCATATTTCCAACAATGTAAACTTTGAAACAAGAACTGATACGATTACCTGTTTCTTTGAGGTAGCAAAAAAGCCAACCGATTTTGAAAAGCAGTGATGTTGAATACATATATATATATTTTTTTCATAGCATATTTTTGACACTTTAAATTTTCTTATGTATCCGACATAAATATTTGTTGTTGTTGTCCCTACCCCACTTGAGGCAAGTCACTAACTTTTGCGAGATTCCATTACACTTCAAGAAGCATCAAATAATCAAAATCCATAAGCAAAAAAATCATATAAGGAAGTTATAAGTTATAACTTAGTAAATAGGAGGGAAAGGGGATAAACTCCTATTATAGCAATTTGACGTTCCATAATTGATCAACTACTAGGAGGAATAAAGGGATAACAAAGAAGAAGATAAAAAGTAATATGTACAGGGAAATACTAGAATTTCTCACAGTTCCATGATGAGCTTGTTGATCTTTATATTTTTCCTTGTGCACTCATTTGATTAAAAAAAAACACGAACCTTTATTTCCTAGAGTTTTCCCACATTGAGTTTCTTTAAGGTAATTATTGCGTCAACTATGTTTCATTAATTATCTTTTCTATTGTAGTTTTATTTTTACGTAATAACAATTAAAGAATCATGAATGTAATTCTTTTTACTTCTTTTAAATCACTAACAATTAAAAATAATAGTAGAACATGGTTAGTGGTTTCATTGTGCTAACAGTGAGTTTAACAATTGTTTTACAGAGCTAAATACCACTAGAATATTTAGCTTCATTTAAAAATAAAATAATCTTCTCTTAAGGCTTACTAGAGATAAAATAAAGAAAATTTTCAACAACTAGTGGAAAAATTGGACGAATTAGCTCACAGGATAATTTTACTAATGGGTCTAAATTTGGAAAATTAGGGTTTTAAATTTTCCAGAGGTAGTTTGAACGATTTACTAATTTTTTTTGGGGTCCAAAAAAATTCACTTATACTAGATCCCATGCTATTGTTATACACTTAGATACCTTTCCAAACGCAAGAAGGACCTCAACCAAAGTTCGCTTGCAAAAGTTAGTCCACTCAGAAATTAACCTTCTCCTTTTTATAACCATGATTTAAGATGATGTTGCATTAGCCCCATTACTCATGAAAAATGGGATAGCCACATGAATATGATGAAGAATAATTTATTATGACCAATATTGTAATTATAGTTAGGAGCTGAGAGAGTCAAACTTAACCATTAGTAGGTTATTAGTTTGTGTTATAACCAGGCCACTAGGAGGAGAAGGTGTTCCATTCTATTCAAGTGCATTTTGTTCCATAAATGAGAAGAGTAGATACAAGTGGATACAGAGAGAAAATATAAATATTTTGTGTTATGTAGTAGCTCATGGGCCATATGTTTCACTCCTTTTTATCTACACTATTTCCATTCAAAGAAAGAGAGAATAGAGCAGGTTCACCTTCATTGGGGCTTTATGAGCGATTGTTCTATTTCTTCTATATTTTCCTCATTTTTATGTTTTGCATGCATAGGTTGTAAACAATAAATTAATAATTCCATAAATGTAAGGACAAATGAACCCTCGTAGTTCAATAAATTTTTATCAAATCTCTTTTGATGAGTTGTCCAATGGAATATCCATGGCTGTGAATAGATAAATCTATGTGTCATTGTCTCCTTTTCTTTTGGCAATGATCTTTTTCCTTTTCCTAAGAGTTAATGTTGTTGTGAAACCAACTCACAAAAAGATAGAAAAGATAGATCAATGCCTTAGAAATAATCCTCTTTGAGGGGGCAACCTCCTTTACATTATGCAAATGAAAAATTATTAGATGATTCAAATGACAAAACCTCCTTTCTATATGTAGGAGTCTAAGGGGTCACAATATAACCAAATCCGACCTAATAATAGTAATATAAAGGCACAAAAATAACAATAGTGGGATTCTATGGGGCACAATAATAACAATATGGGGACAATAGGGGCACAACAATAACAATAAGGGATACAATGACAATAGTAATGGGGGAATCACTAGTATTATAGGGACCTAACATGCCCCAAAAAAGTTTTGTCCTCAACGCTTGAGTAGTTTTGGATGCTTCTGTATAAAATTCTCATCATCCCATGTGGAATCTTCAATGGGTAAGTTCTTTCACTTGATGAGATACTCTAAAATTGATCAATTTCGTAGCTGTCAAGTTCTTGTTTCTTTGACTGCTTCAGGTTCCAATATGATTTTTCCTTCCTCATCAAGTTCTAGAAATATTGTTTGAACTGGAAGCTTGTCACCTATAACCTTCTTTAAGCATGAAACATGGAAAATGGGGTGCACTCGGGAAGCTACAGGAAGCTCGAATTTGTATGCCATAGTACATATCTTTTGCAACACCTTGTACGAGCCATAATACTTTGGTAATAATTTATTATCCTTCATAGCTTTCTTGAGGGAAATTTGTTTATATGTTAGTAGCCGTAGGAATACCAAATTACCTACATCAAAACTTCTTTCACTGCGATGTTGATCTGCTTGCTATTTCATTCTATTCTGCGCCAATGTGAGGTTATCCTTTAAGAGTTGGAGAACTTGTTGATGATGCTCGATGTGATCTTCCACTGCTTGAATCTTAGAATTTTCTCTTAAATGTGATGTGATGGATAGTGGATGATATCCATAATGTGCCATAAATGGGGTCATTTCTGTTGCAGTATGGAAGGAAGTGTTATACCACCATTTAGCCAGAGGCAACCATTTGATCCATTGTGTCCATTTATCAGATACAAAGCAATGAATATATATTTCCAAACATTTGCTTAATATCTCTTTTTTCCCATCAGATTGAGGATGATAAGATGATCTATGAGCTAACAGAGTACCAAGACAAGGAAATAATTATGTCCAAAACTATCCAGTGAAAATGGGATCTTTTTCGCTTACATTAATCTTTGGGTTTCCATGTAGCTTTTGAATTGTTTCCATAAATGTAGTAGAAACTGTACTCACTTTAAATGGATGAGATAATGCAAAAAAGTGTGCATACTTGGTAAGTCTGTCAATTTCCACCATGATAACACTCTTTCCTTTAGAGTTGGGTAAACTTGTGATAAAATCCATTGAAACTTCCTCCCAAAGTTGGCTTGGAATGGATAAAGGTTGTAATAGTCACGGGGTCTTAATTGTTTCAACTTTATTTTGTTGGCGAACCAAACATTCCACCACAAAATTTTGAATATCTGATTTAAGGCCATCCCAAAAGAATCCTTCTTAACCCTGTGGTAGGTTTTTATAAATCCTGAGTGCCCTCCTAAGGGAGAGGTTTGCAATTCCCTAAGAATCTTTTGTTTGACCTGGGAATTCTTACATAGGTATAACCAATCTTGTACCATAGTGAATCATTTTTCCAGCTAAATGTATAAGATGTATTGGGATCTTGTTGTATCTTTTGAATGAGTGCCCACACTTCCTCATCATTCTTCCATTCATCCCTTGCTTTGTTTATCTAATCTGGTTGGATAATAGAAATGGCGCAAAGAAATGCTTCCACATCCTCATCCTTTCTTAAGAGTGCATCTACCACAACATTTTGCTTCCCTTTTTTGTAGATTATTTCAAAGCCATAACCCAACATCTTTGTGACCCATTTTTACTGCTCCTATGAAGATAATCTTTGTTCTAAAATGTATTTAAGACTGTCATGATTTGTTTTTACCTTGAAGTGTCTTCCCATTAGGTAGGGTCACCATTTCTTAAGGGCATGTAGTATTGCCAACATTTACTTCTCATAAATAGCTTTGTGCAAATACTTTCCTTTGATTGGATGACTTTCGAAAGCAATGGGTCTTTCTTCTTGCATTAAAACAACACCAATTCCATTTCCTGAGGCATCACATTCCACAATAAATGTTTTTGTGAAGTCCGGTGTAGCTAAGACTGGTGCTTGGCACATTGCCTCTTTAAGATGTTCAAAGGCCTCCATTTCTTCTGGAGTCCATGAAAATGCAAATAATGTTTTTAGAGGTGCTGCTATTCTCCCATAATTCTTAACAAACTTGCGATAATACCTTGTCAATCCAAGAAATCCTCATAAATGCTTTATGGATGTGGGGATTTTCCATTCCTTAATGGTTTTAATTTTCCTAGGGTCTACTTTAACACCTTCATGAGATAAATATGACCTAGATATTCCACCTCTTATACTCCAAAGAAACATTTGGAGATTTTTGCATATAATTGCTTCTCCTCCAATAGTTTTAGCACCGTGTCAACATGTTGGACATGATCCTTCAAAGACTAGCTGTAGATTAGTATATCATCAAAAAATACTAACACAAATTTTCTAAGGAAGGGTTTGAAAATGGAATTCATCAAACCTTGAAATGTAGAAGGTGCATTAGTAAGGCCAAAAGGCATGACCAAAAATTCATAATGACCCTCATGAGTCCTGAATGCTGTTTTTGGAATGTCTTCAGTCTTCATTTTGATTTGATGATATCCTGAACAAAGATCCAACTTGGTGAAGTAAATTGGTCCATGCAATTCATCCAATATTTCATCAATGACAGGAATGGGAAATTTATCTTTAAGAGTGAGCTTTTTGAGCTCCATGTAATTTGGACACATGCACCATTATCCATCCTTCTTGTGAACCAATACTATTGGAGTAGAGAAAGAAATTTGACTAGGTTGAATTATAGCAACCTCTAGCATTTCTGCAACCATTCGTTCAATTTCACTCTTTTGGACATAGGGATATCTGTAAGGCCTGATGTTTGGAGGAATACTTCCTGGAATCAAATTAATAGCATGATCATGATAATGAATAGGTGGGAGGTCTTTGGGAGTCTCAAATACCTTGGAATGATTGTACAAGACTTTTTGGAGATTTGGAGAAATGGATGATTTTGATGTGGGAACCTCTAGTGAACATAATTGTGCAATTATGCCTCATTATTATTTCTTTAGAAGCTTTGTCATTCTGTTAGAGTTGATTAGCTTTCTTGGTTTCCCTGTGATACCCCTTAATTCAACTTCCTTTCCTTCTGAAGAAAATTTCATGAAAAGTTATTGAAAATTAAAAGCTATTGTACCCAAGGATTGTAGCCATTGGAATCCTAGTACAACATCAACACCACCCATTGGAATGGAAAGCATTGGGCTATTCAATATATATTCTCCCATGGATAGCTTGATATTATGGCACTTTCCTGAAGAAATTTATGGTTCCCCCACTTGCAACCATCACATGACACTCTCGTGCTGGATATAGGAAGAAATTCAATTTCTTCGCTATCTTACAATGAATAAAATTATGGGTACTTCCTGAATCAATCGACACTATTACCTTTTTCTTCTTAATATGCCCTTCTATCTTGATAGTTTGAGGTGTGGTAATTCCAGCCAATGCATTACAAGATATGGTCAGATTCATTTCTTCTTTTTCTAGGGTTTGTTCCTAGTGTATATCCTCTTCTTTTGACGTTACTTGTTCCTTTTCTTCCTCCTCTTCACAATCTATGTAAAATAATTTCTTCTCGGCACACTTATGACCTTTAGTGTATTTGCTATCACAACCGTAACAAATCCCTTTTGCTTTTTTTCTTCCAATTGTTGTGGTGTCAACCTTGTAGGTTGTGGATGGATAAGGGCAGCAACACTTCCATCTTTATGATTGTTAGTGGCAGGCTTCCTTGTTGTCATAATTTTGCTTTCCATTTTTCTTGCCAACATGAATGCCTTCTCCAATGAATCGGGTTCCCAAAGGCGAATCTCATGTTGGATGTTACCTTTTAAAGTCCATATGAAGACATCAATCCTATGCTCCTCTGGAATATCTTTTACCCTTATATTCAATTTTTGGAAGTCCTCAATGCACTCCATCATTGAACCCTTTTGTTTGAGATTTATCAATTGGCTAAAAAAAGTGTTGCTTTTTGTATCCTCTTAATGTGCGATCATTTCATCTGTAAAAATAGCCCAAGTGACGATTTGTTTATGAGAGCAAAGGCATCGATACCATACAAAGTGATTTGATTCCAAATATAAAGTTGAAATGCGTACCTTTTGTGTGTTTTTCACATTATGGAGATCGAAAAATTGCTCCATCTGTAGTATCCATGTTCCGGGATCCTTGCCATCAAACTTCCTCATATCGATCTTTGGAACATGGTGGTTCTTCAATCGAACATTAGAGTCTATGAAATCATGATTAACATTTATTTTGTTCTTATCATTAGTTTCCTTTACTACCCTTCACCGTTAGTAAGCATTTCTCGTAGAAACTTTGTCAAATATGTCTTCAAATCTTCCATGCCTTTCTTTAAATCATCCATCTTAGCTTCCACGCCATCCATCTTAGCTTCTACGTCGTCCATCTTAGCTTCCACGTCATTCATCTTAGCTTCTATGCCTTTCTTTAAACCATCCATATTATCTTCCATGCCATACATCTTAGCTTCTACGACTTTCTTTAAACCATCCATCATAGCTTCTGTTACCTTTCATGCTAGTGAATTTTGTTGCACTTGGTCTCGTAATTTTGATATATCATGTTGCATTTCTTCCTCTTCTTCATGAGTCATGCTAGACCTTTCAAGTTTCTTACTAGGTGTTTCCAGATTCTTTCTTCGGGGCATCAATTACCAATAATAATGCTTCACTATTCCCTTTGATTTCCTTCAAACTATTTTTCAAACCAAGCTTATGTAAAAATTTTAAAAAAATTACACACCTTTTTTCACTCTGTAGGAGCTCGATATTGAATCTGATGTATCTTTGTAATTTTGGATCTCTAAGGTCTAAAATTTCTTCCTGCGATAACCCTCTCAGTAATATTTCTAATCCCACAAGTCTGATCAAGATTGGATTCTCTAATGAAGAGTTATGCCAAATCTCCCATGATGACCTGAGTATTGACTGGTTCAGTAGAGCGAACTTGTACGTTGTACCGCGGGTCACTGTTTCAACCTTTGGTTCTGAAATTGATACCTAAAAGACTACAGTTCGTCCTCTTTCTATAACTTCTATGACAATTCAATCTGATGCTCAGAGCAAAAGTTATGATGATTTTCCCAAGGTCACCTGTTTGGAATGTAATTCGAGGGTCTGCAAAAACCCTAAGTTCCTCAGATTATATCTCCGAAAATATAGCGAGATAACATTTGAAATTTGGGCCTGAGGTTTAGATCGATTCCTTCTCGGGTTTTGTTTTTAGCTTCTGAAACTTTGTAGCGACGAATTTATAGTGAAAATGCCACGATGACCTGTTTGGAGGAGTGAAACCCTAGAATCCAAAGCTCCGATACCAAATGTTATGAAACCAGCTCACAAAAATATAGAAAAGATAGGTGAACGCCTTATAAATAAGCCTCTTCAAGGGGGAAACCTCCTTTACATTACACAAATGAATAATTCTTAGGAGTCTAAGGGGTCATAATATAACCAAAGCTGACTTAACAATAATAATATAAGGGTACAAAAATAACAATAGTGAGATTCTATGGGGCACAATAATAACAATATGGGGATAATAGGGGCACAACAATAACAATAAGGGATACAATAACGATAGTAATGGGGGAATCACTAGTATTATAGGGGCCTAACAAATGTTGTTATCCCTATCCCACTTTTGCTAGAATCTGTTACACTTCAAAACGCATCAAATAATCCAAAACCCTAACCATAACAACCATATAAGGAATTTAAAACCTAGTAAATAGGAGGGAAAGGGGACAAAATCTCATTATAGATATTTGATGTTCCACAATAGATCAACTACTAGGAGGACTAAAGAGATATCAAATAAAAAGATAAAAAGCGATATGTAAGGAGATATATGAAAATGTCTCACAACTCCATGATGAGCTTAGTGATCTACATGTTTTCCATGTGCACTAATTTAATTAAAAAGAAAACCTCAATCCTTATTTTTTCTAGAGATTTCCCACATTGAGCCTCTTTAGGGTAAATTGTGTTAACTATGATATATTCATGTATTTTCTATTACAATTTTATTTTTACATCATAACAATTTAAAAAATGAGAACGTAATTCTTTATACTTCTTTTAAATTACTAATAATTAAAAAGAATAATAGAACATGGTTAGTGGTCTCATTCTTCTAGCAATGAGTTTAACATTAATATTAATACCAGTAGAATATTTAGCTTCATTTAAAAATGAAATGATAAATTTCTTTAGGCGGACTAGAGAGAAAATAAAGAAAATGCTTCAACAACTAGTATGATAATGGTTGGGGAGCAACAACTCTTTAATGGGAAGGTTTGGTCCCAAATGACTTCAAAGGTTTACTAAACCGGTACAATTTTCGGCTTGTCTTAAATAGAATAATGTAAATCTAAGTATGAGTGTTTGCACATGATTATGCCTTCAAATATGAGCCTTAGGAGAGGAATAAATGTAGGTGTGCATTATATACTAAACAAAACTTGCATGGTTTAAGAGAGGTAAAAAATGATGCATAATACCCTTATACAATAAGACCTAGGTTGTACAATCTTGCATTATGAATTGGTCATGCATGAAGTTTTTTAATGAAACCTTCTGAGTTAGGGGCATTGCATAATGAGCATCGCAATAAACAAACTAATGCGTTGATGCAGTTAGGTAAACTAGTAGAAATACAATTGGATTGTAACCATCATATAATAGTCTGTTTTAATGAGCTTGTCTCTTCTAACACTATATCATTAAACTACAAAAAATAAAGTATTATGTTTTGTCTAAATTTGTTTATTAATATTGTGCTTATTAACATGTAATATTTCACAATCCTTCATACCATATTTTACAACTTAATATAATAATATAATAAACATGTGTAATATTAATAATTAAAGTTAAAATAATAAAAAAGCTCCATACAAATAAAATGTATAATATTAATAATTATAAATTAAATTGTATAAATTAATAATTATAAATTAAATTATAAAAGAAAATAAGGTTAATGGTGTAAAAATAATTGTATATATAGATAAATAGAGAGAATCAATTTAGATTTATCTTATTATTAAGAAAAATAATAATTATTATTTAGACATATCTTATAATTAATAAGAATAATTATTATTATTTAGATTTATCTTATAATTAATAAAATTGATTATTGTTTTTTAAGTCATATAAAATTCAATTTCCACATTACAGTTACAATTACAATTTGAAAAATATCTTATCTTTACCATGAACTAGAATATCGTATCTTTACCATGAACTAGAGCAGCATCAAATACTTGGTTAGATGCCAACCTCAAAACTTAGTCCAGCCTGAAATACTTGGTTAGATAGAAACCTCAAGACACTCTAAATAGTAACTAATAATAATTGTCATTTTGAGGCTCTATTTTTCGTAATTTGCTCATCAAATTAATACATTTGACCACAAGGGATAATTCATGAAAATATGCATCTAACATCACGGATTATGTTTTCTTGACCAACATTGGCTGGTGGACTACATCCACTATTCATTTATGTACGTAGAAGCTAATATGTTCATCAAATCAATACATATGACCACATGGGATTATTCATTAAAATATATAGAAGGATTATGCTCTCTTGACCAATTTTGGCTGGTGGGTTATATTCATTTATGTAGGTAGAAGGTTGCTCAAACATCTGTTTCAAACTTTTCGAAAATCAAAGTACACGCAACTTTCTCGGCTTTTTTTTGACCATCTCAAATTATTTTTATACACGTCGTCTGCTCCAACGTACTGAGCTACCCTAATAGCAGAGTTGGCGAATCACAATCAGTTATATTAATGATATATCAGTGGAGTTGGTGGATTGAAATGAATTATACAGTGGAGTTGGTGGATTGAAATGAATTATATGTTAGCTACAACTATATTGTAATATTAGCAGATTTGTGGATTAAAATTAATTATATGAACCAATAAGCCAATGTATGTAAATGAAGAGTGCAATTACAATTACAATTTCTAATAGAAAATATACAATTTCTAAAGACAATGGTAAATTGAAATTAATTATATTAATAGCCAATGGATTTAAATGGAGAGCGCAATTACAATTACAATTTCTAATAGAAAATCATGAGTTAAAGCCAATGAATGAGATACAATTATGACAAAGAATCCACATAATATAAAACGTAGACCAGATCTGTTATCAATTTACATTTATTCAATCAATTGTGTGGAGGTGCGTGTTGACCAGGACGACAGCATGGTCGTATTTCAGCGGCTATTAATTATTGTTTAAGTAAGATTGGTTTGGCGTTGCTACTTACTCACGAGCTTCACGTGTGAGTGTCTCTTTAGATAGGTTAATGAATTCCATCCGTATATGTAGAGACTGACAGTGGAAAGGACTATGGTGAACATAATTATATGAAATTTAATATTCATACTTGCTGAAAATGATTTATAAATTAATTAAATAAAATTAGTTAATAGTTTTTTTTTAAATAATTAGCACCCAGGCAGATGTAATACTAGCATGATAGGGAGGATTCCCATTACTACCATAGATGCCCTAGGTCACAGGTAAATAATCTCATATATGAATGTGAAAGCTTAAAGACAATTATTTTTTCAAAATAATTTATTTATATTTATATTTATTAAATAAATATTAAAAAATAATTTAATTAAAAATAAAAAATTAAAAAATAAACCTTAAATAAGTATTTTAGATATTCTTTTTAAATCATCTACAAAAATACCATATAACATTTTTATATTAATGAAAATATATTCATGTAGTTTTTAAAATAATTTTTTTATATTAATAAAAATATATTTCATAATAAGTATATTCCGCAATATATATATTAAAATTATTATCTTATTTCTTTTCCCAAAAGAAATCTAATATCAATTTTTCTTTTTGTAGTTGCTTAAAATATTAAAGCGTTCTAGAAAAGTAATACATATTTTTGTAATTTTTTAACCTAAAAAATAAAACACAATAACTAAAAAATTTAAAGGTTAAAAAAATCACTTAACTCTTTTTTCTTTCCGATGATGATGTATTTATAGGTATCACTACTAAGTGTATCACACTCACCACATGGAGGATACAAAAATAAACGGTTTTTTAACCTAAAAAATAAAATACAATAACTAAAAATTAAAGGTTAAAAAAATCACTTAACTCTTTTTTCTTTCCCATGATGATGTATTTATAGGTATCACTACTAAGTGTATCACACTCACCACATGGAGGTTGTTCTTGATTAGAATAAGAACTTTCATAAAAATGTATTATTTTTGTTCATGCTATGTTTACTTTTATGTTGATTTAAAATTAAATTATTGTGTTTTTACCAATATCATTTGAATTTCAAAAGATAAGCCATAAGAAACTAAATATAGGTTTGTAAGGATGTCCAAAAATGTGTAGAGAGATAGTAAAAGAAATAAACATAATTGTATCACAGGATGAGCCATCCCAACAAGAACATGCATCATAGGTATGTAATCATAAATATCAATTTTCACTTGTTTTGATGTGGAAAAGAAAACAAAATGGAAGTCATTCAACACATAAGATTAAATGTAAGAAAAGAGTTGGATAGTAAATTTTGTGAGTACTTTGGTTGTAGTTTTTATTTTTATTTATTTATTTTTGTTTTTTGTTTTTTGTTTTTTAAGTTTTGTTTTTGTTTTTGTTTTGCTTTTCTTTTTTTCTTTTTTTTTTTTTTTTTTGTTTTTTTAGTTTTGTTTTTGTTTTTTTTTTACTTAAGGTCCCATATTTTTTATGATATTCATAAAATTACATAACTAATTTACACATATCCATGGATGCCACCTAATGTAAGTGTTAATACACAAAGAAGGGCCAACCAAGGAATTCATCAACATTGGGTTAAGTAATGGTTCTAAGCATATGTTGAAATATAAGGCGTTAAGTGAACAATTTTAAAGTAGCTATGTTATTTAACTTCATTCATTTTATAATAGATGGAACAACAAAAGACACTTTTATTAATTAATCTATGCATTTCCATGGCATATAGATAATTTTCCCATATTCTCACAAAATCATTCAATCTTTGGATTCAAATACCATACCCTGGTTCACTACCAGTGTACTTGTAGACCTGCACAAGCCTAACAACAATTCTTCTACTTGGGTTCTAACCTTAGCTTGAAACTCATTAAAAAGAGTGCATAAATATGTGAAGATCAGTGAAATGCCTAAGAGTTTGGTATTTAGATGAAAATTAGAGTTTTGCACATGATAACTTAAGCCATGTGCAACAATGTGATTATGCACACAGAATCCATAAAGGGGTTTGCAAGAAAAGGAATATATGCTAAATAGGATGGTACAAAAGCCATTTAAGAACACATTAGCTAGCAAGTATACTCATTACAGCTAAAATATTTACAACATATATATATATATATATATATATATATATATATATATATAAAGATATAAAGGAAATCTCAATACCCTAGGTAATGTTTATATCCATATGGCTCATATAAACAACACATAATTACATAAAAATATACACATAAAATATAACATTTCCCAAAGAATAATTATTTTCATAAATTGTCTCACTGGCTACTAGCTCTCCATGTTCCACCCCGCCATAGATCACATGGTTCATAGACTCTCAATTGTGGGTCACCTTCGAGGTAGGGCTTCAACTCTCAAGTAATAGTATAAACCATGCAATAAACATTGTCTGGGGTATCGACCCCAACAACCTGAGTCTCTGGCCACAACCTCTCACTCCCTTGAGTTGCATCAATGTGGTGCCTTATAGTCAACAGGGAATAGTCTCAGGCTATGGCTTCTTGACCTCTACTACTCACCAGTGTCCAAGTTCTAGCAACCCAAAACGAATAATCCCGTTGTCGTTATGTGAGTCCAATTTAGGACTCATTCACTAACACCGAACTGATTCCACACCAGAACTCTATAGGAATCAAGCCATAATTAGAGCCATCGGGCTCTTAGTGTTAGGTCCCCACAATACTAGTGTAGATGCTATAATGTTATTGTTGTGTCCAATATAATCACACTATTGTTATTGTTGTTCCCATACATTATTATTGTTATATAGGCCCTAATTATATTATTACCCTTCAGACTCTTATATATGCCAAGGAGGCCTTGTCATTTGAATCATCCAAGAACTATTCATTTATGTGAAGTGAAAGGAGGTTTCCCCTCGAAGTGGCTTATTATCAAGTCATTGATATACATTTTCTTATGTTTCTGCATTATTTTGATCTGGATACATAACATATGGTATCAAAGCTCTTGATCCTAGGGTTTTGTTTCTTCAAATGGGTCATCATGGCATTTTCGTAATAACTTTTTGTCTGTGAAGCTTCTAACCATGAAATTGTTACCATTTGAATGGGAAATATTCATGAAAGTCTGGTTAAAATTTTAGATCTTGGTTCGCTATACTTTCAAAGGTATCATCCATAACAGTTAGGGTTTCTATATGCTCCAAAATTCAATATCAAAGAGGTATCTCGGGGAAAATTTTCAACTTTCTCTTTGAGCCTCATATTTGAATTCCAGGAAAATTGACTAAAATTGCATGAATTGTAGTTTTGGGTACATGTTTCAAGGCTGAAGCTTAAAATAGTGGCATGTGGAAGCCCGTACAAGTTCTCTTTACTGAACCAGTCCAAAATCAAGTCATCATGGGAGAATTGGCATAAATTTACTTTGAAGAATCCAATCTCAATATGACTTGTGGGTTTGGAAAGAATACACAAAGATCTACCTCAGAATGAAATTTTAGACATTGGGAGGCTGAAATGATAAAGATATAATAGTTTCAAGGTCAGCTAGATCACCAAGCTCAAAATCAAGCTCTCAAAAACAAAACAAAAAGTGTGTTTTTTTAAAATTGCATAACTTTTGTTTTAAATCTCAGTTTTAAGTGATTGAAATAGCATAGTGAATCTTATATATCATTATTTGATTCCAAAATGACTTCCAAAAAAAAACTTATACAACCATTAAACCCCCATAAATATCAATTGTGATGTATGAAGAAGAGAAATATATGTAGCATGATATATCAAAATTACAATACCAACTGCAACAATTTTTGTTCACATAAAGAGAAAACAAAGATGAACTGAAATAAATGATGAATAGTTTAAAAGAAAACATAAAATGGAACATGGAAGGTTTAAGAAAATACATAAGATAGGACATAAAAGGGGACATGAAGGTTTAAAAGAAGACATGGAAGGTTTGAAGGAAGGTTTGACAAAGTTGCTACAAGAAAGGCTTCCTAATGGTGACAAAGTGTTCCATGAAAATGATGATGAGAACAAAAGGCATGTGAGTCATGTTTTTAGAGAATCCAACTTTGGGTTGAAGAACAAACACATTCCAAATATTGATATGATGAAATTTGATGTCAAGGATTCAGTAACATGGATACTACAAATGGAGTAGTTCTTTGATCTACAAGATGTGCAACACACACAAAGGTAGAATTGCATCTTTATAATTAGAACTCAATAAGTTTGTGTGGTATCGTTGATTTTGTTTTCGTAAATCACGTGCCACATGGACAAATTTTATGAAGGAATTGATAGCACATTATAAGCATACAAAGATAAATACCTTCTTTAAACAATCGATAAATCTCAAACAAAAAGGGTCAGTTGTGGAGCACATTGAGAACTTCCAATGATTGAATATTAAGGTAACTAATATTCCAAAAGAGCATCTAACTTATGTATTCAAAGGGAAATTAAAGGATAACATCCAACATGAGTTTCACCTTCGGGAACTTAAGTCATTGGAGAATGTGTTCAGGGTGGCGAGAAATGTTGAAAGAAAAATTATGGAAACAAGGAGGTCTACCACTCACAACTATAAACATGGAAGAATTTTTGCTCGTAGCCTCCCACAACCTACAAGGTTGACACCACAATAATTTTAATAAAAAAGAGAAAAATGGTGTTGTTACAATTATGATAGCAAATACACTAAAGGTCATAACTGTGTTGAGAAGAAATTATTTTACATAGATGTGAAGAGGAGGAAGAAAAGGAACAAGAAACATCAAAAGAAGAAAATATACACTAGGAACCGATCCCAAAGGTTGAAAAATAAAAACTAAATCCTACCATATCTTGTAATGCATTGGTGGGAATTAAAAGCTCTCAATATAGAAGGACATATCAAGAAGAAAAAGGAAATAGTGTACTTAGATTCAGGTGGTACTCACAATTTTATTCATTGTAAAATAACCATGGATTTGAATAAGGAGGAACTATAAATTTCTCAGGGTGGTTCCATAATATTAATCTAATGATGGGGGTATATGTATTGAATACTCTGATGATTTCATTCCAATGGGAGGTGTTAACTTTGTATTAGGAGTCCAATTGTTACAATCTTTGGGGATGATAACTTTTAATTTTCAAGAAATTTTCTTGAAATTTATCTGGGAAGTAAAGGAAATTGAATTAATGGGTATTGCAGGGAAACCTGAGAATATAATCAACTCTAATAGCACGACAAAGCTTTTGAAGAAGGAAAAACAAGGGGTAATTTTGCAATTATGTTCACTTGATGTTTGAACATCTAAGTCGTCCATTTCTCCAAATCTCCAAAGCGTCATTGAAAATCGTTCCAAGGTATTTGAGACTCCCAAATGTCTCCCACCTATTCCCAATCATTATCATGTTATTCACTTGATTCTAGGAAGTTTTCCTCCAAACATCAGACCTTATAGATATCTCTATGCCTAGAAGAATGAAATTTCACATATGGTTGCATAAATGCTAGAGGTAGGTATAATTCAATCAAGCCAAAGTTCTTTATCTTCTCGAGTAGTATTGGTGCATAAGAAGGATGGATCATGGTGTATTGATGAATTGTTGGATGAATTACATGGAGCAATTTAATTCACCAAGATGTATCTTCATTTAGGATATCATCAAATTAGAATCAAGGCGGAGGAGATTCCAAAAACAATATTCAAAACTCAAGGTAATTAAGAATTTTTTGTCATACATTTTAGCCTTACTAATGCACCTTCCCCATTTAAAGGTTTGATGAATTTCACTTTCAAAATCTTCCTTAAAAAAATTGTGTTAGTCTTTTTGAATGATATATTAAAATACAAGAAGTCTTGGAAAGACTCTATTCAACATGTTGATAGGGTGCTCAACTTATTAGAGGAGAAATACTTATATGAAAAACCGTCCAAATGTTTCTTTGAGGTATAGGAGGTGGAGTATTTGGGTCATATTGTATCTCATGACAGTGTTAAGGTAGTACCTAAAAAAATTAAAGCCATCAAGGAAGGGAAAATTCCCACACCCTTAAGGCATAACCGGGGATTTGTTGGTTTAACAGGGTATTATCGAAATATTGTTAAGAATTATGGGAAAATAGAAGCACGTCTAACAAAATTATTTAAGAAATATCTAGTGTCTTGGACTCCATAAGAAACTAAGGCATTTTAACATCTTAAAGAGGCAATGTGCTAAGCTCTGGTCTTACCTACACTGGAATTCCAAAAAACCTTTATTGTGGAATGTGATGCCTCAGGAAATGGAATTTGTATTGTTTCTTTTTTGCTGAAGCAAGAGTCAAACATTCTATTTCAATATAACTATAAACATCGTACATAATATACAACATTCCCAAAGGAATAAAGGGCCAAAGAAAACCAACTGCTGACAGCCCAGGCTTAAACACTGAGCCTCGGTCCCCAAAACAAGAAAACTATCATTACCTCGAAATAGAAACCAAGCCGAAACCATTCGAGCCGGAGACAACAAACCATTTAAAAATTAGAAACAGACCCAAAGAGGAAATAGGGATACCACTAAAAGGATTTTGGGTCCATTACCCTTGACCGTCAATCCTCCATGCCAGATCCAACGACGGAGGATAATATCGCAATACCAAGGAGCCCAACATTTAACCATGCGATAGACATCTTGGACCCACCAACATGCTCAATTGTTCCTGACTGTTTATCCATCTTGTATGATCCGACGGCCGAGGTGCATATCGCGCGGGCCTAACATTCCGAAGATTAGTGCGTGATGAGGGCGGTATTCCTTCACCGTACAATGCCACGTGTTGATTGGTGAGTGGAATCGCTCCCAACTCCGCAAAACCACTTCCTGCGTGAAAGGCTTGTGATGGACAATAAACCACCTCCCGAGCGGTATTGCATCCACAAAAAGGAAGACGGGGGTTTCTAGGCTTCCGGGAAAGCTGTAATTCCGGCCCCACTGACCATCACTTGTCCACCACTTACCATCAATTCTCCACGATCGCATGTACCCATGCAGACTGAAAACCCATCTTTTTGATCAATTATCTGCAGAACTGTATCTTCTCAGCAACTCTAATTTGAAACTTCTGTGTTCATATTGTCGAGGGTTGGGGACGCTAACAGTGCCCTGAATCCCTAGAATATTATTGCTTCTGAAAAAACCCTGCATAAAGAATCCAAATCAACTCAACCCCGCCTCTGTGTCTTTGCTTCAAAACACCATTATATCCTCATCCACCTGGTCATGACATTGCGCCTTTAATTTGTTCAGAGGCATCTCATGGAAATTCATCGCAACCCTGCTATTGTTACAAAGAACACCTTGATTGGCCAAGATGTCCGCCAATTTGTTTGCGGTTCTTTTCACATGGTTAAAACTCACAGTGTGAAGATCACGGAGATGAAGATGAATTCTTTGGAAGACCTGGAATAGCCTCCATTATTTTGAGAAATTTTCCGGCTCCGTGCCATAGCTGATTCTTTTGACCAAGTTAATAATTAACTCAGAATCAGCTTCACCAATAACATTTTGAGATTATCATGCTTCAGAAATTCCAAACATTTCTCTAGAGCCATTAGCTCTACCATATTGTTAGTGCCTCTTCCCAAATGGAAATGAAAAATAAAAAGGAGACTACCAATTTCATCTCTTAACACCCCTCCACAGCTAGCAATACCCGGGTTATCTTTGGATGCGCCATCAATGTTGTACTTCAAAAAACCCTGAGGGGGAGGATGCCATTAATCCTGCTTAGTATCCATTTTCAAAACCTTCCTGTCCAGGCCCTGTGGAATAAGCCCCTGCATACCTAACTTGCGAAGAATCTACGATTTAACTTCCGAAGGTGGATTTTTAGGGAAAGTTCACACTATGGTACTTACTGTCTTCTTAAGTTGTCTTAGGATTTGCAAAGGCATTGGGAGGAACATTTTACATTCTTGAAGATTTTGTTGTTCCTTTCTTTCCAGAAAGTCCAAATTATGAAGCTTGGTGTTAAAGCCCAGGCAAAGATTAGAAGTTCAAAATTAGAGAAGTTGCTTCTCCAGTTGATTAGGGTATTGATAATACTTCCTTTATCCCTATCTGTCTGCTAGAAGATAGTGGCAAATGTATCCCACAACCAAGAGGTGAAAATGCAATCATTGAGAAGCTTCTCCATTGTTTCCTCTTGGGCTTCAAAGAGCTGGCATCTGGAAGGGCCCAGAACACCCCTCCTTCGAATGTTATCCCGAGTCAAAATTTTCCTATGATGAACCAACCACATGAAGAGTTTGATTTTCATCCATCTTTGATGTTTCCATATGTTTTTCTGAACCCTGTCTAGAGCATTGGAGACCAGCTCAAGAAGTATGTGTTTTTCCTCCTTAAGATTGAAGGTTCCTGCATTGTTGTTGCCCCATATGAGTTGGTCCTGCCCCTCTATCACAATTTTCCTTTGTTCCAATATTCTCAGAAGTGCCTCTGCTTTGGCTTTTAGTGGGCTGTCTTCCCTGTGATCCAAATTCTTCCAGGTTCTCCATTTTCCTTCACTGTTGGTTTGATCCTAAAAATCTTTTACTTTGTGTTAGTTTAAGTCTTCGCAGCCTGTCACCGGGGATCAACATGAGCTCTTACTATGTCTGGTTTCGTTAGATGTTTTTCACATGATCTTTAGCACAAAAAATGTCACAAGTGTGTCCATCAGAAGAAGCTCATGGATTAGAAGAAATGAATGAGTGATTCTTGGTTATGCATGTTTTGAGGTCAGTTGCTGCACAAAATAACAAGTTTAGTACAAAATCAGTTTCTGAAATAATGGTAAGGAATTTTTCAAAAGTGAAAGAGATTTTTGTTCATAACATACTGAATAACAAAAACCTCCTTCCGTTTATGCATAGGTGCTACTATGTGGGAGATATACAGTGATATTTGGAGCCTACATTAAAACAAAGCAAATTTTTCATATTTTTTATTGTTTTAGTCATTTTAGTACGGGGCCATTTTACAACATATGAAAAGTAATTTTGAGAAACCCAAAGAGGGTTTTGTTAAGCACGAGACATATAACAAAAACCTCTTTCATTTTATTCACAGGTGCCATGGATTGGGATATGTGACTAGATCTTTACAGCTCATTTTCACAGATTTAAATTTTTAATGATTTTCTGTTTTAGAGATGATTTTTTGGAACAGATTGCCAGCAACTGGAAACGAATTTCCTAAATTTGAGAGATTTTTTTCTCCAAAATGACCTTATATACAAAAACCTCTTTCATTTTTGTAACAGGTGCTATGTTTTAGGAGGTACGAGTTCATCTTCAACACCTATTTTCATAAATTCGGCCCAAGTTTAATGTAACTAATTCTATTTTGAAGAAAATGGTTGAGCTCAATCCCTTATTACAAGGATGAGAAAATGTATATATTTTATGAATTTCATAGTGTAGAGGTTGGATTTTGGTAGAAGGTTGGAATTTTGAGAAAGCCTTGAGCTTCATTGTACGCTCATATCAACATTTTGGCTAAGGAATTGAGACCAGGGTTTGCAACACTCTTTGGGATTCATGTGGCAATTTGTCTTGGTTTAGTGCTTTATTTTGTAATTGTGAATTTGATTATGTGTTATGTATGTTGTTTCTTCTTAACTAAACAAACAAGAGTGTAAGTAGAATCCATTTAAATTGCAGTGATCTACTTGAGGTTTGCTTTAGTTTCTTGATGTTTTCAGCTGTTTGGAGAGGATCCATGCCATTCCTTGCCCTCTTCAACTCCTCACCTGTCTAATCCTTCCATCTCACTCAAATTGAAGTGCCAAAAACAATTGCCTACCTTGCCCCACTGAGATCTCTGCAAGACCGAACCTCAATCCCCGCACCCAAAATCTGCTTTCCCATTTGAGCCAGCAAAAACATCATTTTATTCAATCAAACTCTTTTGCACATATACCTAGCCCAAGATCAGTAGTTATGTCAGTCATCTCAAGCCTTCAGTGATCATATTTTTCTGATATTGACCCGGAGAGAGCCCTCTCCGGACCTGGTAGGGCTAGCTACCAGGTTAAGCATGGTTTGATGTTGGCCCTGGATCCTACCTTCCTCAGCCTAAGGTAAATCTAGGCACTAAAACCTTGAATAACCTTTTGGTATCTGTTTCTATCTTGAGGTCCAGAAGGTTCTCTCTTAACAGTGTAGGTTCTTGTTTCCATTTGTCCTCCCAAAACAAAGCAAGATCACCTTCTCTGATTTCCCAAAATTTGTTTTTTTGAACTAATCCTCTATTCCCCGAAGCCTTATTCCAGATGTGTGAGCCCTTTATAATGCCAGACATCCTTATTAGATCATTATCTTTCCAATTTCTGGCATATTTTTCTTTCCAAATTCTAGCCCACTGCGCATTTGGGTCTTTCACCCAGCGCCACCATAATTTCACCCCTAAAACTTTACTTAGTATTTCCGGATCATCCAATCCAATACCCCCATGATTTTTAGGCTTTCATATCTTCTCCCAAGCTACCAAGGTCCATTTATTTCTTTCCTCCCCCTTACCCCAAAGAATGTCTCTTTGAATGGTTCTAAATTGTTGTAAAACTCCTTTTAGAGCTAGAAGAGCTGAAAGCATGAAGACAAGGATTGATTGGAGAACAGCTTTTGTAAGAACTAACCGACCAGCCAAGTTTAAAGATCTAAAGGTCCATTTCTTGATTTTATCCTGCATCTTATTAATCATCGGCTCCCAAATGCCTTTGTGCAAAGGCTTATCAGTAAGAGGAATTCCCAAATATTTGGAGGGAAGGACATCCCTTTGAAATCCTACAATCCTGGAGATATTTTTCTGAATAGCTATATTGGTGTTAAAGAAAAAAATCTTAGATTTGGAGAGATTAACTTCTATACCTGTAGCCATGGCAAAGTCAGAGAGGATATGTTTGTACGTTAGAGCTTCTTTGACCGTGGGGATTCCCTGCAGCATAGTATCATCAACAAATTGTTGATGGGTCAAAGCCTGACCAGTCTCTAAAAGTTGGAGGCCTTTGATATTACCAACTTCTTTCGCATGCTTGATAAACCAACCCAGACCTTCCATCATGAGGATGAAGAGGAAGGGAGAGATAGGAACACCCTGCCTGAGGCCTCTAGAAGGAGTAAAAGTCTTGGAAGGAGAACCATTAACCAGAATTGAAAAGCTGGAAGAAGTTACCAGGGCCATGACCCATCTAACCCAGTTATGATCAAACCCAAAAGCAATAAGGACCCTCCTTATATAGGACCAATTCAGCTTATCATAATCTTTGGCTAGGTCCAATTGCATAATCATACCAGCCTTCCTATTGCTTGTCAATGAGTGCACCACCTCATGCACTTGAATGATGTTATTGAGAATTTGTCTGCCTTCCACATAACCAGATTGCTCTACAGACACTAGAGTAGGAAGAAGTGGTTTGAGTCTGTTAGCAACAACCTTGGATATGATCTTGTAAACCACATTGCACAAGGCTATGGGTCTAAAATTATCTGGAGTTTGAGCATTTTCCTGTTTGGGGATCAAGGAGATGAAGGAAGTATTGAGCACCTTCAAAATAGTTCTATTCAACTTGGAAACTTCTACTACTTTCAGAATATCTTGTTTAACTATACTCTATCAAGCCTTAAAGAAATCCACATTGAAACCATCAGGGACTGGCGCTTTACCATTCTGCATTTCTTTGATGACCTCACTAACCTCCTCTTCTGTCACTGGCCTATTGAGATTGAAATTATCCTCTCTAGTAACCAGTCTAGGAATATGCCCGATTAAATCCCTAATAAAATGCTCTCTATTTGAAATGGTTTCCTGTGCTATTCCATGAAAGTGCTGAACTAACACATTTTCTATATCTTCATGGGAGTTAAGAAGATGACCGCCCTCATCCTTGATCAAAGAGATCCTATTATGAGATCTGTTTGCAATGGTTGATCTGTGGAAAAATCCAGTGTTACGCTCCCCTTCTTTCAACCATTGAACTTTGGATTTTTGCCTCCAAAATATTTCCTCTTGTGTACATAAATTCTCCCAGTCTTGATGGTGTTCGGTGACTTGTCATTTCTTTCTTTATCAAAGCCCTCTGAGATAAGGGTTTGATTGAGTTCCCACATTTTATCTTCAACAACTTTTTTAACTACAAAAATGTTGCCAAATTCATTCTTGTTCCAATCTTTAAGTCTTAGCTTGATGTGCTTTAGTATTTTGTGTAGTTGGAACATACTTGTACCCTGAATATGCAAATATTTTGTCCACCAATTTGTAATGTTACTAATGAAGTCGGGTTGTGTGAGCCAGATATTCTCAAATCTGAAAGGTCTATTCTTGGGGGTACCAATGCCCTGAACCCCAATTTGAATAGGCCAATGGTCTGAACCTCCAAAGGGGATAATTCTCGCTATCATTTCCTTGTTACTGAGCATAAGGCCCTCTGAGATTATGAATTTGTCTAACTTTGAGGCTACTTGAGAATCTCCTCCTCTTTCATTGTTCCAAGTGAAGAGACCATTACTCATGTCAGTATCAAAAAGCTTCATATTATCTATAAAATTTTGAAAAGCTGTGGAGTCTATACTTAATGTTATGGTTCCCCCTTTTTTCTCTAAATGTGATTTGATCATGTTGAAGTCCCCACACAAGATCCATGGTACATCTACATGTCTGTCTCTAAGCTCCATAAGAGAATCTAGAAACTTGAGTTTATCATCCATTCTTTGAGGGCCATATACATTCGTGACCATATGGGTCTCCCTATCTCCCACTGGTTATATAACCACTGATAAATAATTTCTAGATGTCTCAACATCTATTATGCCAATCTTTTGGGGGTTCCAAAGAGTAAGTATGCCCCCTATTGAGTTATCTGCTTTGACTTCTAGAAACTCAAATCTATTGAGCCATTTGTTGTGAATTTCTTTTATTTTCTGAATGGAACATTTAGTTTCCTGGATAAAGATCATATCTGGAGCTTCTTGTTTCATTCTATTACTAAGAATTCTTTGTTTCCTTTTACTACCTAGACCTTTGATATTCCAAGATGTAAACTTCATTATTAAAGATTCGTAAAGGAGTAGCTGGTTAGATCTTTTATCTTACATGAATCTATCATTAGCTTTCCACATTCCATAAATAACTCATTCTACTTTTTCTTGCCTCTCTTCTTACTTGGGTTTCTGGGTGCTAATCCAGGTGTGATCTTCATAGTTTTCACACATTCGTTGCCCTGCCTTTCATTTTTTCCCTACCTGTCCAGCCCTTTGTCCTGAGTTTTCCATAGGAATAGCTGATGTACTTTATTGAACTCTTCTGGCAGTAAAGAGTCTACCCCCCTCATCGTCCCCTGTTTCAAGAACCCTTCCACATCTAAGTGTTCCCTGTCAAGAATCTCCTGTAGTTCATGATCCCCCATTTCCATCTCACTCTGGGTCCTTTCTTGGTCCATCTTTGGTTCTACATCGCTCAACATAACCTCTTTCTATTTGTTAATATCCTGTGTTTGTACTCTTTCTTCTTCTTTCTCCTTCTCCATTGGACTTCCTTCCATTACCTAATCTTCTGTTGTTAATTCTTCTTCTTCTTCGAGTACTTGGAACTTATTCAGATTAGCCTGTTGCACTTCTGTTTGTTGTTCCTTTGGCCCCCTCTTGCCCCCTTTTCCTTTATGTACCACTTTGTGAAAGCCTTCAGCATCTTTCATTGTGGTCACTTTACTTCTGTTCTCTATTTTACTCAGAGGGTAGCCTCTAAATAGGTGCCCATGCTCATGGCATCTCCGACATCTGAAAGGAATATGTTCATAGTCTACTGTTTGCACCCATTCTTCATCAAAAACTTCCAAGATGACCTCATCTGGTAGAGCTCCAGAGAGATCCATCTCCACACATATTCGTGCAAAGGAAGTGTACTTTCCCCTTTTGGTGGCCTCAGAAATTTTGATAAAATGCCCTAATTTGTTTCCTATGGCAGATAACAATTCCGGTTGCTAGTAATCAAGAGGTAGAGAGTAGATTCTTACCCAGACCGAGATCGAAGTGAAAGTTTCTCGCTCAGGGACAAAATTCATCATCCACGGTCACATGTATAGGCCCGCTGCTGCATAGAAGTAGGGCCCTCCTTCAAACACTCTATCTTTATCCTCAATATTTGTGAAGACCACAGTGAAGAAACCCTTTGACCCAAGATGTAGGTCCATGCTTCATTTTTGTTTCCAGTGATATTTAATCCAAGTCTGTAGAGCCTTTTCAGTGGGCCATAATACCATGAATTTACAAATGAAAGCATATGTCCCCATGTGTTCCCTGTGTGCCTGCAGAGCCGGGTCATTTAAAACTACTCTAGGTGTGACCTAAGCTTTGGGTTTACATGGCCCCTTATGTGATTTGCTTTTCGCTCCCTATTCCTTGTCTTCTTCCTCATTTTCTTTATTGCTATTATTCTCCCTTGACTTGTTAGATTCTTTCTCCTTCTCCGTGTTCCTTATCCCTTCTCCTGAAGGACCTCTAACACTCTTTGATGGTTTCTTGCCTCGGCTAGTTACTGCCTACTTGAAGGAGGGAGTGGAGCTCCCACCTTTGCGCCCTTCCATGGATTTCTACACTTGCAGACACCTGAAACCCTAGTTCTTACCTCTGCCAGTCGTTTCCATTCTTCATCCGTATCTTGTGTTGTTTCAATGCAAGGAAGAATACCCATTTCTTTTGAAACTCATCTAATCAAGGGAAATTTTTTACAGAAACCTATTTACGCAAAGGAAATGTTGGAAATACTATATGCCCCGAAGCAATGGTGCCCTTACACAATGGGAAGACACTTCAAGGTAAAAAATTATCATGATAGTCTTAAATACTTCTTGTAACAAACATTATCTTCAGAAGATGTTATAGACATATTCAAGCACTTCAACCCCAATCTTATATGTCGATAAACTAGGGCTCATAAACCCCCAGAAGAGTTGTTTCATACCCTAAAAGAACATGGTCATCTGATTACATCATTCCCCAAAAGTTCCACCTGAAAAACCATCCAGAAATGGCCTAAACTAAACCATACTGAGTGGTACACTGGCCAAGTGTGATGCATACTAGTTAGGCCTTCTATAGGGTGCGATGAGCGAGGATGGACAAATGTCCGAGACAGTTTTCTAAGTGGATGCTCATGGGATCTTCTAGAAACTTCTCCTATGAAACTTGCCTCTTTGAATTCGCCCAGGGATGAGTAAGAGATCCAAGAAATCTCTAAGTGGAACCAAATGTAACAAGTGGAATGACACTAATCAAAACCCATAGATGACTCACACCCTTGCACACATCTATAAATGGATCCCTCATCTAAGAGATCCAGAGGCTGGAATATTGTGAATTAGAAGGAAGTGCTGATAATTTGTATTTGAGGAAAGAGCATTGTATTGTTGGTGTGATCTTGCTATTTCATGAGGTGAAGAGGGCTTTATGCTAGGAGGATGATGCTGGATCAGACAACTGGGTTGTAATTCTCCCTTCTATTTAATAAAGTTCTTCAAGTTTTCTTCCATATAATTGTGCAATTGTGAATGATATCATTTGTGAATGCTATTGTATGTTCATTGTATATCTGATTATGTAATGTGTATGATATAATAGATCAAGATGATTTGACTTTTCTTTGTTACTGTGTTTCTACAGGTACTCTCCAAGCAGGGTAAGTACGGGGAGGAGTTGCAAGCTCTGTCAAGGGGGAGATAGATCAAGCAAGGGATTAAGCGGAAGTTCTAGGTTGGTTCCATTGTCTTTCTCTTATCTATTATACATAGAAGAAATCGTGAATTGCTTTAAACTGTTGTTTCTAGGGTAGCTGCCAAACCTAGAGGGCTAGTCGCTCGAAAAGACACTAGTTTTCCCAGAAACAAATTGGCGACTCCACTAGGGATCGAATACATGTTTGTTTGTTGTTATTGTTTGTTTTATAAACTATAGACAGAGCTTGAAGTCATCTAGGTGGCCTCCGAACTGCTCTTGCTCTGCAATTGCATAGTAGATGAATGATGCTTCAGTCAATCTCTGGTTTAGTTTATGAATTAAACATTTGACTTACAAGCATTCTAGATTCCCTTTTGGTAGCTCAGTAACCTCTCAGGACATTCCTCTGTACTTTGCTCTTTACTTTCCATCATAGCTCAGCTTAACTCACTGAAAACAGTTGCACATCTAAGCCAAAACCCACTTCAGTTGCGCTCCCGGTCCCATCGAACTATCTGTCACTGTAACCTAGTATGCATCACACCTCCTGAGTGTGTTAAGTGTGACGCATCCCTGTTTCTGTGAAGCCCATGTGTGATGACTGACTGAACCTATTTCCACTCTAGAAATTGGGGGTTTTTGTCCTTGTGTTCAGTTTTGTTTAGTTTTTTTGCTACTTATGAACAGTGCCTCCTCACTGAAGCCTACTTGTATCACATAGATCAGCCTCCATTGATTAGGATTAGTGAATGTTTTTTGTATTTGTTCATCATTTACAATCCTTTGTCGAAAAGTTGTTTAAATCGATTTGTCACTTTCATGCAAAAAGTGTCGTAATTATTGTTTTGTGTCAAAAAGAGAAGTGTCATGGATTCTTCCTTCCCTGAATAGTCGATTGAACTTTTCGTCATGTATTTCGTTTGATTTGTTGATATTTGAAGTGTCGAAATCATTTTTTTATTCAAAATTGAAAAGTGTTGTTTAGTCTTCCTTTCTATTTTGAAAAAGAAATTGTCGAAAATGTCGCTTTGAGTAAAATATTTCAGATCTTTGTTACACTTAATTTTCCTTTTTGGGCATTTTTCACATTAAGGAGAACGAAAACAAATACATGCATTTGCATTTGCATTTAGTTTGTGTGTGAAAAATGATTTAGGAAAATGCTCTAGTGTGTGCTCTTTGCTCTTTGTTTGAAAGAATTGTAATCTTCTTTCCCTAGTAGCTAGGATTTTCATTGCTCAAAATAAACAACGATTGTTTGTCATTGTAGATTGTATTTTAGGAATTTAACAACATCATCATGCGGTGAACCATTGAAAGGAAAAATTTAAACAAGATCAACTTTAGAATAAATCTCAATGAACTTAACAATGCTTTGGAACATAATGCAACATATCTAGAGGTCTAGGCTAGAGACGTGTTCTGGCGTCGTAAAAACTAGTAACTATCGTTTTCATCGAAGGTTGGGTGATTCCTCCTCCTTGATATGGCAAGTGCTAGCATGGACTTGTGCTTTCCGTACCATCGCATATATATTGGAAGACCACAATAGGATTATATCCTTTATCCATAGGAAGTTGAGTTTGCCGCCTTATTGATTGCAATGCACTGAGCACAACATTCAGGAAGATTGACTACCGTACATAAGTCCTTGGTAATTTCTCTTTAATTTATCACCAAGGTGTATATTTTAGATTTGCGATTGGTTTGGTAATTCCTCTGTCTAGATTTTCCAGAGTAGTCACTTTCGTTCCTTTTTGACTCTTTAAAAGAAAAGGTACATATGAGCACTTGTCACCTCAGGCTCATTAAAAATCGAAGGGGACTAGAGTCATCTTTAGCTTTCTCTCGGCTCTTAAAAACTGAAAAAGCAAAGTTGTGTCAAAGGGTCATTAAAATTAATTGAATTCAGAATAACATCCATGTTCCTTAGTTGATCTTAGGTTGAGATATATGGAATCCACCAATCAAGGAATCCCATTTGAGGGGAATCCTAGTCCTTTTACTTCTTGGGAAAATATTGGTGCTCCTTATATGGCCACATTGTCCCTCCCAGGACTTACCATTGGCCTACCAGTATGGCTATTCTCAACCTCTGTGGTTCAAAATACCATGATTCCTCAGCAATCAAATCAACATCCAGTTGATACTGAAGTTGACCCTTCACCTTCTTCTTTGTTTGTTTCTCCCTCCCCTTCTTCCTCTTCACTTGGTGAAAGTAGTGATGCTAGTAACCAGGTGGCTGAGAAGAAGAAGAAAGGGAAGGAGAAGAAGAAGAAGCCAATTCAGAAAGGGGGCAACCATGCTTCATCTGGTGAAAATCCGCACATTAAAGCTCCTAAACCCAAATTTCCATGCATAATTTGTAGAGGAGACCATTTTCATCGAGATTGTCCTTGCTTTCCTCGGATCTTGAGAGAATGGTTCCCCCGTTCGCATAACCGGTGTCATCAACCTTTGGTGATCATGTTGGTAATACACCATCAACTAGTGATAGTGAAGTTCACGGACAGAAAGGAATGGTCAAAGTTCCATGTAGGTTATGTGAAGGTAATCATTCCCTTCATCGTTGTCCTTTTTTGGATGAAGCCAAAAGAGTATTGGATAACCGTCCTGCTTCACCGTAGCAACTTCCATCTGGTTACCAGAAACTCTCCCCAAGTCCTTCACTAGTTGAGAAACCGACTGACTTAAATCAACCGTCGGTCAAAACCACTCTCTCTGAAAGTGAAACTTATGAGTCTATACTCGTCCAAATTCAAGAGGCCGAGGCGGCACCTGGCCTAGTTTTACCTTTAGAATATTGTACCCTTCCCGAAGAGAGTGAGAATGATACCGTTCAAATTCTGTTTTTTACATCAAAATCCAATGAACTTGGGGGAAATCCACCCGTTCCTTCGCAGCAGGAGGAAAATCCTCTAGTTCTTAAAACTCAAGGGGTTATTTCTCCTGTTTATTCGGAACCCCCTCCATGCAGTCTAGTCACTTCCTTTGATTGGAATAGACTAGCAAGATCCCACCTTCCTTCTTATATATCTTTTCAGATCATAGTACAAGTTTACAAAATGAGCGTATCTAGCACTATCATAGATGAAGGGGCATCAATGAGTATCCTTTCCTCAACTACTTGGAAAGCGCTTGGTTCGCCATCGCTTATGCCTGTTACATAAAATCTATCAGGCTTTAACAAAGGAATCAGTCGGCCGTTAGGGATCCTTCCTAAGTTACCGATCACTTTCAGAAGAAAAAATGTTCAGTTGAATGTGATGGGAGTCCTAGGACCGTTAGATTACAATCTACTCCTTGGACGTGACTATGTTTATAACATGGAGGCTATTGTTTCAACACTCTTTCGAGTGATGTGTTTCCCAAAAGAAGGAAAAATTGTCACCGTTGACCAGCTTTCATTTGCCACTTCAAGCATAGCTCCAAGTCAATCATCATCTCCAAATAGTCCTTTTGCATCAAAAGTATCGGTTGAACATTCATTCCATCCACCTAATTGCCATGAGTAGTCTAGTGTTTGTAATGAAGCTTAGGGGGGCATGCATCCTTGTCTATTCTGTGGATGAACCCAGCTGAAAATATAAGTTTCCCTATAGAGATAAGTTTCCCTATGGGTTATGTGATTGGTCTGACACACCATTCACCTTTGTTTATTCTGCAAACGAAGCCAAGGAAGTGTTTTGTCTATTCTGCGGATGAAATCATGCTGCATAACCATAGTAAGTTTCCGTATTGCTACTGGAGACTCTCCTTTTGACCATGCTGGGGGCATGCAAACTTTTCGATTTCCTTTTTTCAATTTTCATTTTCTAGCTTTTTAGTTTTGACTTTTCTAGATTTTTAGCTTTGTCGTTTCTAGCTTTTTAGTTTTAAGCTTGCATAGAAATAGAAACTAGTTCAAGCATATCTTTCCGTTTTAAGCTTGTAAAAAAATGAAACTAAAAACCGAGCATAGTTCCCCCAGGGTTCAGGCTTGTTAAAAAATGAACCCTCCTTCGAGTAAATACCCTTTGTGATTGTTGTTCTATCAACCTTTTGAGCCTTGGTTGTGTACCTCCCATCACCTCCATTCATTTGGCCGACCATACACTTCCACTTGGTTGTTTACCATTTTGAGGAACAACTGTGACAAGTGGTCTTGTTAGCCAACCTCTTCCCAGAAACGACCACGTTTTGAGAAGTTCCAAACTTACCTGAAACCAGTTGGTACCCTAGACACCACTCATTCCTAAAAAACGAGCCTTCTTTAAACCCTTTTCAGACTCATTAAATATGAAAATATTGTCGAGCAATTGGCCTTTCCAACTTGTTAAATTGATTGGAAGTACCATCCCTCCTGTATATTTTAATCTTTTTCGGAACTGAGGGATTATCTCATGAAAAAGTTCGAGTGCTTGTCTTTTTCAGCTCGTTAAAGTCATTGAAAAGTCATCCCTTTTGTATTATTTTAATATTTTTCGGCCCTAAGGGATTATTCTATGAAAAATAACCTCTGGAGTTCCCTTTTCGTCCCTTTTGAAACTCTCTAAATATGAAAAGGACCGAGTTATCCTTGTCGTTAAATTCGTTAAAACGATAGTGATAAACTTGTCCATTCTGGACAAGACAGAGTTCCCTTTTCGTCCCTTTTCAAACTCTCTAAACATGAAAAGGACCGAGTTATCCTTGTCATTAAACTCATTAAAACAATAGCGAGAAACTTGTCCACCTCGACAAGAACGAGTTTCACTGTCGCTAGACTCGTTAAAACATAGCGACATGTTTGCCCGAAGGGAAAATTATATAACAAGCATATGTTATTCTCCTCAAGCTTGACAAAAATAAAGAGGTATTGGTCAGCAATGACTGGGGAAAAATGGAAGAAAACTTGAAAAATTTATGGTATCAGGTCGCTCTTGAACATGACACTTTCACTTCGTCACCGTGATTGAGTTGGGTTGGGTTATTCCATTCACCGGTCATCTCACCATTGGTCTTTCACACCATCCATCTTTTGGGGTTAATGCTACCAATTCATCTTAGTGTCACCAATATGTTCAAGAAGTCATTCAGTCAAGAATTCACCATCCATTTAATGTCTCATCCATCGCAATACCTTCATTTTTCATGAGCGCCATTCCTAAACCTTGTGTCGTCAGATCATTTTCACCTCCAGAAAATCATTTGCTTTGTTTCGTGTTGTAGATGCGGGATACATTAAGGCCCTCCTACGATGAGTCACTTCTTGTCGACATCAACTCATTATCCAAGAAGTTGACTTAGAAACAACCCTTTCAGTGCTTGGAAGCTTGCATGCCTCAATGACAAGTTTCTCACTTCCGGCGACAGGTTGACATCAATGGCCTTCGATTGAAAGACTTTGCCTGGTGTTCGACATTAGATCATATATTCAGACCACATGAATTGTACTGTAGTACCTTGAGGGTCATCATCATTTTCAGTGACTCCTCTCGTGTCTGTTAGCAACTCACATTATTGGCTGGTAATCAGGCGATGTATTTCCATGTCTGACTTCAGAACATCTCTTCACATGGATTGACTTGTACATCGAGTGAAGATTGAACGAATTTGAAGACCCCGAATCTAGTTTCATCCATCCGGGCTGCGATATATTCAGGGATATAAAAACATCAAATGTAAAAAGACGTTGCAAAGATGGTCATCCAAACCAAGGATGATGACTCGACATCTGAAGAATCATCAGTCTACATCTACTGACAACTATCTGATCTATGTACATGAAATGAATTTATAAAGCTAAGCATGGGAATGCCTGCCTCAGCTAGATCATGAAAAATTATATTATGATGATGTATTGTATTGTATCTTATATAGGCCACCTTCCAGTTTCGAAACCTTGGATCCTCACAATAAAGCATTTCACCCGACATCACGATTTATGACTTCATGCTCTAGGGGCCAACTGTTATAGACATATTTGGGCACTTCAACCCCAATCTTATATGTCGATAAATTAGGGCTCATAAACCCCTAAGAGAGTTGTTTCATACCCTAAAAGAACATGGTCATCTGATTACATCATTCCCCAAAAGTTCCACCTAAAAAACATCCATAAATGGCCTAAACTGAACCATACTGAGTGGTACACTGGCCAGGTGCGATGAATATTGGTTAGGCCTTCTATAGGGTGTGATGAGTGAGGATGGACAAATTTCCAAGACAGTTTTCTAAGTGGATGCTCATGGGATCTTCTAGAAACTTCTCTTACGACACTTGCCTCTTTGAATTTGCCCAGGGATGAGTAAGAGATCCAAGAAATCTCCAAGTGGAACCAAATGTAACAAGTGGAATGACACTAATAAAAACCCAGAGATGACTCACACCCTTGCACACATCTATAAATGGATCCCTCATCTAAGATATCCAGAGGCTGGAATATTGTGAATTAGAAGGAAGTGCTGATAATTTGTATTTGAGGAAAGAGCATTGTATTGTTGGTGTGATCTTGCTATTTCATGAGGTGAAGAGGGCTTTATGCTAGGAGGATGATGCTGGACCAGACAACTGGGTTGTAATTCTCCCTTCTATTTAATAAAATTCTTCAAGTTTTCTTCCATATAATTGTGCAATTGTGAATGATATCATTTGTGAATGCTATTGTATGTTCATTATATATCTGATTTTGTAATGTGTATGATATAATAGATCAAGATGCTTTGACGGTTCTTTGTTACTGTGTTTCTACAGGTACTCTCCAAGCGGGATAAGTATGGGGAGGAGTTGCAAGCTCTGTCAAGGGGGAGAGAGATCAAGCAAGGGATTAAGCGGAATTTCCAGGTTGGTTCCATTGTCTTTCTCTTATCTATTATACATAGAAGAATTTGTGAATTGCTTTAAACTGTTGTTTCTAGGGTAGCTGCCAAACCTAGAGGGCTAGTCACTCCAAAAAACACTAGTTTTCCCAGAAACAGAAGAGTAGCAAAAATGGGTCACAAAGTGATGAGCCCCAGAAATGGGTAACTATTAGGGAAAATTTTAAGAACCCCCCCAAATTTACATGTATAATAAATGGGCGAATCTCCATGGTATATAGGAAAAATGGATGGCGATTTTATCAATAATATGATATGTATATATAATTTTTTGGCGAATCTCTCACCAGGCATGGCGAATATTTTACTCAATTATAAAATCTTGTGTTTATTGAATACACGAATGAAATCATTGCGTTTCTTTAAAATATCTTTTGAAATCAAAATTACCGAAATTACATACCGATAACCTAGTGGGTGTAGGATAAAATTCACCCGTGCCAAATATTTTACTCAATTATAAAATCTTGTGTTTATTGAATACACAAATGAAATCATTGTGTTTCTTTAAAATATCTTTTGAAATCAAAATTACTGAAATTACATACCGATAACCTAGTGGGTGTAGGATAAAATTCACCCGTGCCATTCGCAGAAAGCATGAGAAAAAACCTAATACTATATATAAAACCAAGAAAAATTCAAATTCATCACTTCTAGGGATCTCGTAACCACCCTGCCAATACACAAGTATGTTCCTGTTTGAAATTAGAAAATTACCCAAATTACAATCTGTTTACTCCAGCATATGTTGGAAAGTTATAGAAGGAATACTAGTGCAATCAATCCATTCCTTTTAGCCCTAGATTTGTTTCAGTTTAAAACAGAAGTATGCAAATATACTTGTCCAATGTCTATGCTTTAACCATTCACCTTAAGATATTTTTACAATATAATTTCCTAAGTCTATTTAATATCTTCATTGTCATAAAAACCAACCTATATCCATCTTAACTCCACATCTACCACTCTTAGGGGGATGAAATCTATTTATCCCTCTGAGCACTTGGTAAACACAGAATTAAGATGGATCTAAGATGATAGTATTTCCCCTTTAAATAGTCTATGCTCACATGAATACCATGGTATTACCATGGCTCAATACCATGGGTTATCATAAACTTGGAGCTTAAAAATTACTATTAGTAATTTATAAAAATTAATAGTTGATTTTTATTTTATTTTTTATTTTAACCAAGCTAAAATGTTTAACATACATTAAATTACAACATCCATTTTTACTCTTGATCGGATCAAATATTTTTTCACTCTATGCTAGTTTGCATATAACGATATTTGATACCTCTCGGGGGTTAGTAGATTCAGAGTAAAGATGGATCTATGCTGGTTTAATTCCCCCATTTAAATAGGCTACATTCCAGGTGAATACCATGGGTCAATACCATGTGCCATTTTGGTGAATACCATGGGTCAATACCATGTGCCATTTTTATTTTTATTAATACTAATATTAGGGTTAATAATGCTTTTTTGCATGGTATTAATAACAATCTAGTCCATGGTATTTGTCCCATGGTATTTTTCCCATAGGTTTCACCTAAATATAACGCATTTTTTGAGTGTTCGTAAATATAAGGTGACTTATGGAGTAAATATAAAAGAATGTTTTATTTGTTTACCATACCTCTCGTTTATTTATATTTTTATTAATTTACCATACCTCTTTTACAAATATTCACTTAAATAAAACCTCTTTCTTGAGCCTTCATAAATAGAATGAGGGTTATGGACTAAATATAAAAAGAGGTTTTATTTATTTACCATGCGTCTAGTTTATTTATATTTTTATTTATTTACCATACCTTTTGAGTAAGTATAAAAATATGTTTTATTTATTTACCATACATCCACTTTACTTATATTTTTATTTGTTTACACCCTTGCATGTATATAAGGTGACTTATGGAGTAAATATAAAAAATGTTTTATTTATTTACCATACCTCTCATTTATTTATATTTTTATTAATTTACCATACCTCTTTTATAAATATGGTATTTGGGCCTTTGGCCCATAGGATTCACTTAAATAAAACCTATTCTTGAAAATGGGGGAATGGAAGGTTGTAACTCCTAATTTCAAGGGCTAAATTTACCTTTTTTATCCTCTCCCTTAAAATAAGGTGGGCTATTTGAGGTGATTTGTAAAAATGTACTATGATACAAAATATTCGCCCACTAAAAATTTAAAACCCCTTAATTTCGCCAAAGGGCGAACATTCGCCCCTAAAATTTTCTATGGTAGCTATATGGGCTCATTCTGCCTATTATTTTCATTTAATCCACCATTCTCCATATTTTTGTGCATGTTTTTGAATATATTTATGTCAAATAGTGAATGGGGATAGTCACCTTGCTACATAGTCTAATGAGTGTTTATTGCAGATTTTTGGACATTTTTGGACAAAGACCAGGCATTTATGAGAAGATTGGTAGCCAAACTCGAGGAAAAAAGGCTGAGGAATTATTGGAGGGATGTCTCCTTCATTAATGACCCCTTCCTTGAGTTTTCCATCAGCAGCTCGGAGTACAAAGGCCCACAATGATGATTCCAAGGGGCAGCCGAGCAGGGCTAGTGAAGTTGTTGTTATCTTCAGTTTGAGGCAGCCGAGTTCTTGAAGTTTAGGAGGACTATTGGGAGTCCTAATTTGTATAAATAAGAAGGCTTCAAGCCTCATTAGGTTAGCCATTTGATAGTCTATTTTCGCACTTTAGTGTAGCCTTGTACTCAGCTCATTTTCGAGCTCTTTTTGCAAACAGTTTGGTGATGTAACTATTATTTTGTTTATCAATGAAGATGAATCCAGCTTTGAACCAGCACTGAAATTTCCTAGAGGGCTGAAACTCTTGGGTTAGGGCCCAACCCAAGTTTCCAAGCACCTCCTTTTTGTATTTACACGTTTTTTTCTTGTAGTCATGAGATACTTTCTGTTGTTTAGGTTAAATCTTGCTTTGCTAATTAGGGTTGTTTTTGATGGTTAGAATAATTGTTCTTGCTTCAGGTTGACTAGATAGTTTTCTATAGTAATAGAAAAAGATCAAAAAGGCTACCAAGCAGGCCTTGATCTCCTTTCTCCCTCCTTGGGACCATGATTTGATATCAAGGCACTATAGCTGCCACCAAAAACATTGTTTTTTCTTTCCAATGCAATTGCTAGTGTAAGATTTCGAGTTGGAGAAGTTGATATCAGTTGGATTCACATGCTTAGATCATTTCTTGTTTATTTACCATGGCTTTCTCGCATAGTTTTCTGTCCATAAAGTTCTGTTAAACATTTCTCTGGTTTTAGGTCAGATTTTAGGTCAAAATAGGCAGAACTCTATTTTTTAGTTCTTGCTTGGGTCAGTTTTGAAAAGTAATTATGCAGCTCACTTGTAGAACACTCCAGCTTATCATTCTTCCATAACACAACCTACTCCAGTTTATCTCTCAATATTTCCCCCACTCATTCGCCATACTTCCCCAAATTGCCCTAATTTCTGCTTTTTTGTGCAAAATTGCTTTCTTGACCTTTGAACAAATCCAACCATCTCCTTCATCCCTGATCTTCATTGACAGAGTCCTAGACCCCTTAACACTTCCATCCAGCCTTCATTTCCATTTTTCCATCATTTTTCCACCTTCAAACCTCCAAAAACCACTTTCGGCCTCCTCTTGTAGATCCTCCTGTAGAACCTCCTGTAGATCCCTTGCAGCCTCCTGTAGAAGTTCATGCGAGTGATTTTTCAAAGTCTGATCACAATGGAAGTCTCCAGAAGGGTACTATGGACTTCTTATGACCTATCCACACCTTCCCCACCTCTTGAAAAAGCCAACTCCATCTCCCTTTTCCACCAAATCTCTGTACAGTCACAACTAGTCAAAACACCAGCATAATAATTCTACATAAAAATGCTCAAAAGTATAAAAAATATTATTTCTTCTCATTTCTCTTCAGAAGTAGATTGAATACATTCATTTTACCTTTTTAGTAGTCAATGGAATCCATTTCAGTAGTTTCCATCTCTTTTCTTGCAAAAGTAGGGTTAGTGGGTAAAACTAGGGTTTGGTAGGGTTTGTGTTTCCTTTTAGTTTTCATTATCTTTCTGCAAGTAGAATAGCCTCTTTTGAGTTAGATTTCTTCCATTATATTTAAAATATTCTTCTAAGAACTCATAGAAGTTGGCTTAAGCTCCTAGCGAACTTGTGCCAGATGATCAAGTGACAGCCTGTAGTAAGAGCTAGTACTTGTGCATACAGCACTATCGCTTCCAAGTTTGTTACAAACTACCAGCTTGATAAAAGTAAAGTAGGGAGCCCTAGGAGTTGTAGCATCATTGCTGCAATACTGGAGCTCACCATCGTTTTGGCACCGTTGCCGGGGAAGCGTCAGAGTATTTTGTGATTATTGCTTTTCTTCTATTTTCTACTGCAACATTCTGCTAAATAGTTTATTTCAGCAAGAGTAGAGTAGTTGTTTCATTTCAATTCTGCAATTTCCTTTATGCAAAAGTAGATTAGACATTTCCTTCTTTCATTTCAATTTCGCAATTCCATTTCAGCAAGTGTAAATTAGGCATTTCCCACTTTCATTTCTATTCTACAATTTCATTTCAGCAAAATAGATTAGTCATTTCATGCTTTCATTTCAATTCTGCAATTTCATTTCAGCGAAATAGATTCATCATTTCCTACTTTCATTTCAATTCTGCAATTTTCATTTCAACAAGGTTTATTTTAGTTAGTTTCAATTTGTTGTTCAATCCATTTCAGTTTTTGCAGGTACAAGCAGAGAAAGAAACACAAAAATCACCCAAAAAGAGATTTCCTTTCATGCCTCATAGGAACAGAGACAATTTAGGAAAATTCCTACCCAACACCCCCACCACATCACTAAGTCACCCTTCTCTCTTCTTTGGTGGCAGTGATCTAGAAGAACCTATAGGTGAACCTCCAAAGATATACGAAGATCTTATAACAGAATAAGAGCAAGAAACCATTCCTCCTGAGACCATGGCTGAAAACAGAAACGTTAGAGGAAATGGGGAAAGAATAGAAGGTGCCTTTCCTATCCAAGAGACCAATGGGGACAGAAAGATGAAAAACATAATTCCCTCAACCTTACCTCACTTCCATGGATTGACTACTGAAGACCTTGATAACTTCTTGTTTGAGTTTGTTGTTCTCTGTCGAACCTATGACTATGCAGAAGACGAGCAGAAGTTGAAACTCTTTCCCTCTACCCTCAAGGATGCAGAATTACACTGGTTCATGGGGTTACCTAGAAATAGTATCACAACTTGGGCTCAGATGCAACAAGCCTTTAACAACAAATACTAGGACTACTGTAGGTCAAAGGATACCAAGGAATAAATCTTCCGAATGACCTTGGGAAGTGATGAATCTTTAGAAGATTATGAAGAGAGGTTTCAACTCAGTTATAAAAGGGCCAGGTGCACACTTGACCCTGAATCTCTGAAGTTGGTTATATTCAGAGGAGACCTTGAAGACCTTCTAGATACCCTCCATTTGCTAGTTGGGGGAGACATCTACCAACTACCTTATGATGACATAAAGACTGTGTTTAGAAACCATTCTAGGGCAGCCAGAAAAAGAGGTAGGGGAAGTCAACCTTTAGCCAATACCCCCTTATCCAGTTCATCCCTTAAAAATGAACTTGCAAATTAGATGGAAGATTTCAAAAGCAAGATGAGGCAGACTATTTCCATGCAAATGGATACCTTGCGAATCCAAAGGAAGCAAGAGGAAGCCGAGAGGGCTTTGGCCATCTTTTGTCCCAGGTGCACTAGAAAGCATCCTAGGAACAAATGTCCATTACACTCCATAGAAGTGTGTTTTGTCTGGGAAGAAGACCATTCTACAAATCAGTGCCCTTCCTTACCTGGATTTAAAGCTATTTACTAAGGGGCTAAAGGAGCCACTGAACCACTCTACTTCATGAACCAAAGGAGGCCACATGGACCCAGACGTTACCAACAGGGAATGCAAGGGACATCCTAGACTCATTACAACACCAATCAAGCCACTTCCATGCATTCTTGGGGTCCCCCTACTCATCCTTCCTAGTCCACACCCCCTCCTTGGGTGTATCCATCTCAATATCATACTCAACCAGTTGCTCATTTGTTTCACTCTTATGCTCAGCCACAACCTTAGTAGAATGCACCTCATTAGGGGTGGAGGCCCCAATTCAACTCTTCTCCTGCTCTTTTTCCTCCACCACCTGCTCAACCACAACCATTACCTCTTGCTCCTCCAAGATAACCCCAAATACCTGCTCAACCGAACCAAAATCCCAATAACAGACAGGCCCAATAGGTATATACTGGAGAAACAACATGCCCTACCTATGCTGTGGAGATTCAGGAGATCAACCTGCGATCTGGGAAGGTTCTCCCAGAGAGCCAACCTCCTCCTAAGGAGGATGAGGAAGAAAAACAGGAAAGTGGACCAAAAACCATTCCACCCTTTCTTGAGAGACTAACTGGAACTACACAACCGACCCCAGAGGAAACTGAACTTCTGGGAGAACTAAAGCAGTTATGTGTAAAAATACCACTTCTCCAAGTGATAAAAGATGTACCAATCTACAACAAGTTGATCAAAGAGAATTGCTTCAGGCACCCATACAAGCACAAGAGAGATGCCCCAACTATCAATGTCATAGAATGACTATCCGACCTGATGTTGGGGCAGGTAATCTGTCCGAAATATTTGAACCTTGGGAGTCCTGTAGTCGATGTCCACATCAATGGCACCATAATCCCCCACACCTTGATTGATCTAGGGGCTGCCATTAACGTAATTACCAGGGACACTATGCTCAAACTCAACCTTCATGGTTCCCTAAGAAAGACCACAACAGTACTGCAGTTGGCAGACCACTCCACTGTGACCCCTGAGGGGATTGTGGAAGATGTCATGGTATCTATTGATTCCTGGGAGTACCCTGCTGATTTCTTGGTTCTTCAGCCAAAGGCAAAGCTCACTGGGTATCCTCTCATCCTGGGAAGACCTTGGTTAGCTACTGTAGATGCTTACATCAGTTGTTGAGCTGGGAGCATGACCATCAAGAATGGGCATATGTCTAAATAGCTAGTCCTATATCCTCCTGCCCAACCTCTGCTCGAACATGAATTACCTCTTTGGTTGGAGGAGGAAGATGAGGATGAAGTCTACTTTTCACCATTGTGCACAGTGGAAGCTACCAAGGGGGGTCCACAAACCGAGGATGATCTTATTGAGAACTTGATTCAGAATCCACCCCCCAGCGTGTTACCACTAGAAGAGTTGGTGGAAGAAACCCAAGCCAATACTTTAGTTGATCTCTGCATGGCTGATCCAACCTCTCTTCGAGTTAAGAATTTGGAATTCGGTCCAGAAAAAACCTTGAAGATCAACTCATCCCTATCCACCTCTTAAGAGAAAGAACTGTGTAGCTTATTGAACAACCATTTGGATGCTTTTGATTGGAGCTATAAGGAGATGTAGGGAGTCCACCCTTCAGTCTGTACTCATCACATTTACATTAAAGGAGATTGTAAACCAGTTAGGCAGCCTCAAAGGAGGATGAATCCAGCCCTTAAGGACATTGTCAAAGAAGAACTGCAAAAGTTGCTGGATGCAAGATTCATCTACCCCATCTCTGACAGCGAATGGGTTTCTCCTTTGATGCTAGTGCCAAAGAAAAATGAGAAGTGGAGAATCTGTGTAGATTATCGAGAACTAAACAAGGCCACCAAGAAGGACCATTTCCATTTTCCTTTCATAGATCAAGTTTTAGATGGCCTAGCAGGGAAGAAGTTTTTTTCCTTCCTAGATGGGTTTAGCGGGTACAACTAGATTCAAATCAGATTGGAAGACCAAGATAATACCACTTTCACTTGTCCATGGGGTACCATTGCCTACTGGGTCCTTCCCTTTGGGTTGTGCAATGCTCGTGCCACTTTTCAAATTGTAGTATTTAGCATATTTGCTGAACTGGTTCATGATTCAATGAAAATCTATATGGATGACTTTACCACTTATGGTTCTAACTTCCAGGAAGCTTTGCCTAACCTGAGGAAAGTTTTAGCAATGTGTATTGAAATGAACCTGTCCCTTAGTCCTGATAAATGTGAATTCCTGATGACTGAAGGGATCGTGCTAGGTCATACAATTTCTCAGCAAGGATTACAGGTGGATCCCAACAAGATTGCTATCGTCCAAAGGGTTCCACCTCCTCGAAAGGTAAGAGATGTTCAGAGTTTTCTAGGCTTAGCAGGGTATTATAGAAGATTCATTAAGGACTTTAGTAGGCTAGCCTTTTCATTGTTTGGTTTTTTGGGAAAAGATGCTGAGTTCATATGGACTGACAACTGTCAAGAGGCTCTAGATGCCTTGAAAGGTAAGCTGATAACTGCCCTAATCTTGAGAGGTCCAAACTGGGCCCTACCTTTCCACATTCACACAGATGCCTCGAACAAAGTTATAGGAGTAGCCTTAGGGAAATTTGAAGAGAAGCTACCGTATGCCATATATTTTGTCAGTAAAAACTTGTCCAAGGCAGAATTAAACTACACTATAACCGAAAAAGAGCTCCTAGCTATAGTCCATTCCCTAAACAAGTTTAGACACTACATCACTGGCTATCAAACATTCATACACACTGATCATGCTGCCATTAGGTATTTGATGAATAAACCTGATGTGAATTCTCGTATCATTAGATGTTTACTTTTATTGCAGCAATTTGATTTAACCATTATTGATAAGCTAGGTAAGGAAAATGTTGTTGCTGATTTTCTGTCTAGACTAGATCTGCCTGTAGGTGAAGAAGGAATGGTGGATGACTAAATTCCAGATGAACACCTATTTGATATTTCAATACTCTCTCCATGGTTTGCTGATATAGAAAATTATTTGGTTTCAGCACAGTTTCTGCCACACCTGTCCTTAAAAGAGAAGAGCAAGATCATGAGGAAAAGTGCCCCATAGATTGGGGGCAATCTTTTTAAACTTGGCCCAGATCAGATTTTGAGGCGATGTGTCAGGGAGGAGGATGTTTTTGACATCCTCCTAACCTCAAATGATGGGCCCTATGGGGGTCACTTTGCAGCAAAGAGAACTGCCTTCAAAATTCTGCAGGTAGGTTACTATTGGCCCACTCTTCATCAAGATGTCAGGAGACACATCAGCCACTGTGACCGATGTCAAAGGATGGGGAAACCTACTCCAAGGGATGAGATGCCCCTGCAGCCTCAAGTGACTTTCGAGCCATTTGAGAAGTGGGGCATGGAATTTGTGGGTCCTATCAACCCTCCTTCAAAACAAAAGTCTTACATCATCGTGTGCACGGATTACCTAACAAAATGGGTAGAAACAAAGGCAATCAAAGCAACCACAGAAGAAAAAGTAGCTGAGTTTTTTAGGGAAAATATCTTGTACAAGTTTGGCTATCCAAGAAAATTAGTCACAGATCAAGGAAGTCAGTTTACTTCCAATCTGATTGAGGACCTGCTCACACATCACAAGTTTAAGAACAGAACTTCCACCCCTTATCATCTGCAAGCAAATGGGCAGGTGGAAGTCACTAACAGAGCTTTGGAAGGGATTTTGACTAAGGTAGTGAGCAACAGTAGAAAGGATTGGGTAGACTGATTGGTTGAGGCCACCTGGGCCTATAACACTACTTGGAAAGCCACCATGGGTTTCACACCCTGTGAGCTGGTCTATGGGAAGAAGGCTTTGCTATCCATAGAATTTGAATATAACACATTAAGGATGGCAGTTCAGTTAGACCTAGATCTCAGCCATGCACAGAAGGAAAGATTACTTCAGCTAAATGGATTGGATGAACAGAGAATGTAGGCCCTTATCCACTCAGAGGTAGTTCAACTTCAAAGAAAAATATGGCATGATAGACACTTCAAAGAAAAGCAATTCCAGCAAGGAGATTGGGCACTACTGTATGATTCGAGATACAAAGATTTCAAGGGCAAGCTGAGGACAAGATGGCTGGGACCATATACAGTAGAAAAATGCAATGACAATGGTTCAGTCGTTATCCAGACCATTGATGAAGAAGCTATCCCCATGCTTGTCAATGGGCATAGATTAAAGATCTACAAGAAGCCCCTTTCCAAGCAAGAGTTCATTGAGAATCTGGAAAAATCAGTGTTGGTAGTGGAGCAGGTCCCTGTCTCCACTCCACCCACACCCTGAGCAAAAAAAAAAGGATAAAAAACAGAAAAAAGAAAAAACAGAGGAAAAAATAGAAAAAAAAAAAATAGAATAAAATATTCCTGGGTGAAAACCTCTTGGAGATGCCCAGGGCAGGCAGTAAGGGTGAAAACCTCCTGGAGGCGCCCAAGCTATCTCAAAAAAAAAAAGAGAGAAAAAAGAAAAAAGAAGAAGAAAAAAACCTAACTTATTTTGAATAAATTGTAGGTTGCAGGAGGGTCACACAAGAATAAAAAGACATGGCTAGGTTGCATACACCCTTTATAGTCCATCCCTCCATCGCCATTATCCTTTCCCAAGCCTTGGTCTCATTTGTTCCGAAAATTTAATATCCTACAGGAAACTCTGTGTATTCTACAGGAGGATCCTGTAGAAACTACAGAAATGCCAAAATCAATTTCAGAGAAGGACCCGAGGGTTGGAAACTTGTCTCGAAGCCTTGTGAGTGTCCCTACCACCATCCATCCACCTAACTCTCCATTTCACCCCTGCACACCCACATTTCCACTCGTTTTTCTTTCCCTGCATAAACAAATACAGAAATTCTGTTTCTCTCATTTTGTAAACCCAAAAAGTTGATGACAAATAAAGCAGCAACGTTCTTACTTATTCCTACCTGATACCTTCCAGCTGCTATTCCTTTTCGTTCAAGACCTTATTCAACAGTTTTTAGCCCTTCTCAAGCATCAACCTGAATTTCAGAAGGAGAATCAGCTATAGGAAATTCTAAAGGATTCCTGTAGCAGTTGATCCCTTTGAAAAACATACTCCAGAGACAGGGTCAACGCAGTTGGGTGCATGAAGCATGTAAGGAGCAGAGCTTGAACGAGTAATCATCAGCATAAGCCAAAGGTTGAGAATGCAGAGCACCAATAGCAACAACAACAAGGAAATGAAGAGCCAAAGTTCGAAGCATGCATAACACAGTAGCGACTAAGCAGGTAAGTGGCTAAACCTATTCCTCAATTGCATGAATATTATTTCAAAACTGCATGAACTGTGGGAATGGTCACAATTAAACGGAATCGGTGGCCAGCTAACTGGCCACCCTCATTCAATTCACACACCCTTGTGGAATTCAAATGAGCCTCGTCAAATTCAAAATGCCAATCAGATACGCAATTAGCATGTGTGGCATGTCAACTCAGGAAGAAAACATTCAAAACTAGTAGTGGTGGCAACGTATAATGGGAGTAAGGGAGGTGATGGCGGTCAGGTGACATGAAGAACAATAATGACACTGGTGTAGGACCAATGGTCTGGATGAGGATAACGTACCCATCCGACCACCTCATCTCCTCACTGCAGGGTACGCCATCAGTTAAGTACAGTGCGGTCTAAGCCTCTGCCACCTTTTGTTTCATTCTTCATTCACGAAGTTCTCAACTACAGTACTTACCTACAACCTTCAGAACAACAAACCAGTCATTTTCCGCCAGTTTTCTGCTAGTTTAGAAAAACCCTCCCACCAATCGGGCTCTATAGGAGCACTGCTGCATTCTACAGGAGCAAGAACACCATTTAGAAGAATATTTCTATAGCAAGGGCAAAGAGCAGCTGTAGACGGAAAATCCGAGATTTTTTTCAAAATTCGAGCTTGAAAAGAGGTAGGCTCGGGAAATCACTCTGCATATGATATTTTTATATAAGGTGGAGGATTAAAAACATAGTATTGGGTTGAAAGAAAGGAAAGTGAAGCTTAAAAGTCTGTCTGTCTTTTTTTCTCTGAGTTCTACACAGTCTCTCCGTTTTTCTTCTCTGCATTCAAAATATGCCTTTTTCTTCCTCACATTCTTCTGAAAAAATGGATGCAACCATAGAAGCCAACCTGTGAAAAAACCAAATTTGCAAGACTACCCACTCTTTGAAGGAAAAAAACACTGTGTTATATATTCTTTGTTTTGTCAAAAGTATTGATTTCTCCCAAAAACCGAGAAGCAAATTCAAGTTGGAACAAGTTTGAAGAGAGGAAAAATTGCAAATTGATGTTGTGAAGAGAAAGCACACGGGAAAATTCTCTCTCTGGTTTTAGAAAAAGACAAAATTCAGCTATCCCTCTATTTTTGGTTTTGCCTTCTTCCTCACCTGAGTATTTTTGGAAACCACTGAACACCATGCTAGGAGGTTTCATGAGAAAAGAGCCTTTGAACTCCAACAAATAGCATGAGCACCCCGAGGTGGTGGCCCTCTTCACCAAGGCAAACTGGATGCCCTTGTTTGAGAGAATTCATGGATATGATGAGGAGGTGACTGAAGAATTTTTTATGTCCTTAAGACCCAATTCGAAAACACATGTTATAGTCAATTTCAGGGGTCTGACCCTAGGGATTACACCTGATTTTATCAGCAGAATCATAGGTCTTCCACTTGGGTTCCTTTGGAGCAAGGAGGAAAGAACATTGGGACAGGTTGCTAAGAAGACATTTTTTCAGCCTGAGGAGCATCTTGTAGAGGATAAAAATGGGGTCAGAAGGACAAGCTTACCTCCTCCATGGAGTGAAGTCAGCTACTAGATAATGAAATATATCACTTGTGAAGGTAGGTTCAACATAATTTATGGTTATCACTTTAGGTTATTGCATGAATTGAGATATGGGATGGACCTACCTCCAGTTAGAAAACTCAGTCTCCCATATTTCCTCCTCGAGTCTTTGATAGAATGTGGCACCAAGCTAAATGCATGGGTCGCAGACTAGCTGGCTCACCATGGGCCAATCAAACTGTTGGTAGAAGATGCACTACACACATATGCCATCCCCATAGCTTGGGAAATTTTCAAGAATATGTCCAGAGAAGATGACATCAAAACTTTGACTGAGGACATTAGCCCATCTAGCAGTGAAAAGGAGGAGCAGACAGAGGAACTTGAGAAGAAAAATAATGAGGAAGCACAAGATATTCAAACAGAAGGAAAAATAGAGGAGAAACAAAAAGAAGAGGAGAAATTTGACAAAACCACTATTGGGCCTAAGGCAAAAAAGAAGAAAGCCTCAAAAAAAGAGAAGAGGAAAAGGACAAAGGCTGAGAAGAGAAAGCCCAAGAAAGACCAGAAAAATACTACCACAGGAAAGGCAGGGACTCAGCAAGAAAAGGAGAAGACACCAATAGAGATAGAAAAGACATAAGCAAAAAAAACAGACACAGGAAAGACTGCAGGAGATGAAGGAAAAGAATAGCAGGAAGAAACATCCCCTGAAACATTGGCAAGGGAAGCAGTAGATGTGCTTGCTGCATTAAGAAATCTAGCAAAAGAAAAGGGAAAAGGAAAAAGGCAAACCTCTATGTATTTCAAAGCCAGAAGGAGCACCAGGATTAAGTTGAGCAAGCCACAACCACCATCAAAAGAACCAATTATCATTGAGGATGCACCTACTGAAAAGAAGGTAGAATCTCCCTCCAGGATCTCTATCACCTACGGGAGGAAGTCCCAAAACCTTCACCTGGAAGGAAAGAGTTAAATTGATGGACTCCAAAGAAGTTCTATAGGAGGCACAAACCTCTCTACAGGAAACACTGGCCAAGCTGAAAGAAACTAAAAAATTAGAAAAGAAGGCAGTAGAACAGTCACCAGAGGAAAGAAAGGAAAAAGGAATGCCTGAGCCAAGCCCTCAGCCTAATTTAGGATCCTATTACAATCTACTAGAAGGTGGGAAGATCATCCCACAAAAATTCGTTGTGCCTCTTTTCTTTGAATTAGAAAAGGAAAGGGTCAGAACCCACACCTGGATGCAAATTGCTAAATCTAAAGGAGTTGAAGATATAGGGCACATGGAAGACAAGTTGAAAGAGTTGAGAGGGGAGTTGGCCATGGTAAGGCACATAGAGAGCATTAGAAGAGCCCAACTATAGGAAGAAAATGAATTTCTCAAAAAGTAGTTACAGGAACGAGATACTCAAAAGGGAGACAAGTTGCCAATCTTGGAAGGGCAGCAACAGCAAGAAGGTCTGCTAGCAGATAATGAAGCAGCAGAGAAACAACAGCAAGAGGAAGAGCCACAGACCAATGTTGAAATGTTAATGAAACAACTGCAAGAAAAATAGTCTCAGGTAACAACGGAAGAGCAGATTTTGAAACAACAGTTGTAGGAAAAGGAAGCCCAAATGGCCTGCATGGCCAGCTGGGCAATGGAGGCCTTGCAGTGCAGACAACCAGCTAGATCTTATGCAATGTATCTCAAAGACCAGTGGCTCTAATTCCAAATTAAAACATTGGCCCAAAGGGGCACAATCCCATTCTAAAATTATAATCAGTTTATGTATTTATGTGATAGTAGTTCAGCAGAGGATAAAGCTAAATTAGCAGAATTTTACCTACACAATATGGCACTCCATAATATGAATTTATGGGATCCAAATGCTACACTGGGAGATCTACAACTCATGGCTATGGCTTCTTGGTTGAGCCATGAAGAAAAGAGAGCAGTGGAAGAAGATCATGACAAAGGAGTTAAGTGAACCCCTCATGGTAAGGGCAGAACCAACAGATCCATTAGCTCTCATATATGCCCACCAGTAACTTGTAGCCAATCCTTAAGTTGCCCCTAACTATGTTGAAAGGCAAGCACAGGTTATTGCTCACTTTGAAGATATGGAGAGATTATTTGGCGATAACTGCCTTCATGCTTACACAAGAAGATGGAATACATTGTCCCATAGCCTAAATATCAGGGAGCATCACTCCCCAACTAGAATGATGGAAGCTATGAGGAGAGTGCCCTTATATAAACAATCAATGTAAAAATTGAAGGCCAACTAGATTGGTCTTAAATATAGTCCTCCACTACTGCTAGGACTGTTGGAAGGGGTTAAGGAGGAGGAAGAATAGAAACAATGGGAGGAAATGGACAGAAAATCAGGTTTCCATGATAGAGAAGAAGACCTCACATCAGAAGCTTGGGACGTCGGGGAAGCTGTTAAAGCCATTAAATATGAAGAACTCGATTAGGTTCTCAGAGGATGAGCAACCCATTCAGCAGGGGGTGATGATGAGCCCCAGAAATGGGTAACTATATGGGTTCATTCTGCCTATTATTTTCATTTAATCCACAATTCTCCATAGTTTTGTGCATGTTTATGAATATATTTATGTCAATAGAGTGAATGGGGATAGTCACTTTGCCACATAGTCTAATGAGTGTTTATTGCAGATTTTTGGACATTTTTGGATAATGACCAGGCATTTATGAGAAAATTGGCAGCCAAACTCAAGGAAACAGGGCTGAGGACTTATAGGAGGGATGTCTCCTTCATTAATGACCCCTTCCTCAAGTTCTCCATCAGCAGCTCGGAGTACAAAGGCCCACAATTATGATTCCAAGGGGTAGCCGAGCAGGTCTAGTGAAGTTGTTGTTATCTTCAGTTTTAGGCAAGCCGAGTTCCTGAAGTTTAGGAGGATTGTTGGGAGTTCTCACTTGTATAAATAAGAAGGCTTCAAGCCTTAGTAGGTTAGCCATTTGATAGTCTATTTTCACACTTTAGTGTAGCCTTGTACTCAACTAATTTTCGAGCTCTTTTTGCAGATAGTTTAGTGATGTAACTATTAATTTTTTTATCAATGAAGATGAATCCAACTTTGAACCAGCACTGATCTTTCCTAGAGGGTTGAAGCTTTTGGTTTAGGGCCCAACCCAAGTTTCCCAACACCTCCTTTGTGTATTTATATGTTTTTTTTTGTAGTCATGAGATAATGTCTGTTGTTTAGGTTAAATCTTGCTTTGCTAATTACGTTGCTTTTGATGGTTAGAATAATTATTCTTGCTTCAGGTTGATTAGATAGTTTGTTGTAGTAACAGAAAAGGATCCAAAAAGTCTACCAAGCAGGCCTTGATCTCCTTTCTCCCTCCTTGGGACCATGATTTGAGATCAAGGCACTATTGCTGCCACCAAAAACACTATTTTTGCTTTCCAATGCAATTGCTAGTGTAAGATTTCGAGTTGGAGAAGTTGATATCAGTTGGATTCACATGCTTAGATCCTTTCTTGTTCATTTACCATGGATTTCTCACATAGTTTTCTGTCCATGATGTTTTGTTTAGCATTTCTCTGGTTTTAGTTCAGATTTTAGGTCAAAATAGGCAAAACTCTCTTTTTCGGTTCTTGCTTGGGTCAGTTTTGAAAAGTAATTGTGCGGCTCACTTGTAGAACATTCTAGCTTATCATTCTTCCATAACATAGCTTTCTCCAGTTCATTTCTCAAGATTTCCCCCACTCATTCACCATACTTCCCCAAACTACCCTAATTTCTGCTTTTTTGTGCAAAATTGCTTTCTTGACCTTTGAACAAACCCAACGATCTCCTTCATTCCTGATATTCATTGACAGAGTCCTAGACCCATTAACACTTCCATCTAGCCTTCATTTCCCTTTCTCCATCATTTTTCCACCTTCAAACCTCAAAAAACCACTTTCGGCCTCTTCCTGTAGATGCTCCTGTAGAACCTCCTGTAGATCCCCTGCAGCCTCCTGTAGAAGTTCATGCGAGTGATTTTTTGAAGTCTGATTGTAATGGAAGTCTCTAGAAGGGTGCTATGGACTTCTTAAGACCTCTCCACACCTTCCCCACCTCCTGCAAAAGCCAACTCCATCTCGCTTCGCCACCAAATCTCTGCACAGTCACAACTAGTTAAAACACGAGCATAATAATTCTACATAAAAATGCTCAAAAGTACAAAAAAGATGATTTCTTCTCATTTCTCTTCAGAAATAACTTGAATACATGCATTTTACCTTTTCAGTAGTCCCATTTCAGTAGTTTCCATCTCTTTTCTTGCAAAAGTAGGGTTAGTGGGTAAAACTAGGGTTTGTTAGGGTTTGCGTTTCCTTTCAGTTTTCATTATCTTTATGCAAGTAGAATAGTCTCTTTCGAGTTAGATTTCTTCCATCACAGTTAAAATCTTCTTTTGAGAACTAATATACTTTGGCTTAAGCTCCTAGCGAACTTGTGCCAGCTGATCAAGTGACAACCTGCAGTAAGATCTTGTACTTGTGCATACATCACCATCACTTCCAAGTTTGTTATGAACTACCGGGTTGATAAAAGTAAAGTAGGGAGCCCCATGAGTTGCAGCATCATTGCTACAATACTGGAGCTCACCATAAATATGTTGGGTTATGACTTTCAAATCATCTATAAAAAGGGAAAAAAAATGTTTTTGTAGATGCACTCTCAAAAAAGGATGAGGATGTGGAGAGATTTCTCTATTCAATTTCTATTGTCTAACATGATTGGATAATAAAGAAAGTGATGAATGGAAGAATGATGAAGAGGTGTGAACACTCATTTAAAAGTTGCAGCAATATCCCAGTGCATCTAAAACATTTATTTGTAAAAATGATTCATTGCGGTAAAAATATCACTTATATCTATGTAAGAACTCCCAACTCAAATAAAATGTTCCTTTGGAATCACAAACCTGTCTTATCTGAGGGTACTCCAGATTTTTAAAAACTTAACACAGGAACAAGAATGATTTTTTTGGGATGACCTTAAATCTAATATTCATAATTTTGTGGCATAATGTTTGGTTTTACAAGAAATAAAGCCTAGACAATTAAGACTCAAGGTCTTTTATAACCGTTAACCATTCCAAGTTAGTCTCATGAGGATGCCTTCATGGATTTTATGACAAGTTTACCCAATTACAAAGGAATGAGTTTCATCACAGTGGTAATTGATAGACTTACCAAGTATGCACACTTTTGTCCACTATCTCATCCTTTCATATGTAGTGCAGTCACTACTACATTTGTGGAAACAATTCAAAAGCTAATTGGAAACCCAAAGATTATTGTGAGTGACAGAGATCCCATTTTCACTAGATTTTTTTGGACATAATTATTTTCTTGTCTTAGTACTCATTTGGCTCATATATCATCTTATGATCCACAATCTAACAGGGAAAATGAGGGTGTAAATATTTTTAGAAGGATATCGTTGTTGCTTTGTATATGATAAACAAACACAATAGGTCAAGTGGTTACCTCTTGCAGAATGGTGATTAAAACCTCCTTCCATATAGTAGAAGAAATGACCCCATTTATGGTACTTTATTTATATCATCCACCTTCCATCACATTGTCTCTAAGAGACAACTCTACGTTTCAACCAGTGGAAGATCACATCGATCATCAACAACAAGTTCTCCAACTCTTAAAGGATAACCTGACTCTCATGCAGAATCGAATGAAATAACAAGCAGATCAACATCACAGTGAACTAAGTTTTTATGTGGGCCATTGGGTATTTTTATGGCTACAACCATAAAAACAAATGTCCTTGAAGCAAGCTAATAAGGATACTAAATTATCACCCAAGCACTATGGCCCTTATAAGGTGTCGCAAAATATTGGTACTATGGCATACAAATTGGATTTGGTTACATCTTCGCGAGTACACCCAATTTTCCATGTTTCATGCTTAAAGAAGGTTATAGGTGACAAGATCCCTGTTTGAAACTATATTTATATAACTTGACAAGGAAAAAAAATCATATTAGAGCTTGAATAAATCATGGAGACAAGGATCTGACAACTACATCATCGATCAATTTCAAAGTATCTCATTAAGTGGAAGAACTTACCTGCTAAGGATTTCACATGGGAGGATGGGTGTTTTATACAGAAACATCCAGAACTATTCAAGCATTGAGGAAAACACTTTTTTGAATGAGAGAGGCATGTTAGGTCCCTATAATACTAGTGTAGCCCCTATATTATTATTGTTGTGTCCTTACATTATTATTGTTATGTAGTCCCTAGTTATATTTTGACCCTTTAGACTCCTATACATACCAAGGAGGTGTTTTCATTTGAATCATCCAAGAATTATTCATTTATGTGAAGTAAAAAGAGGTTTGCCCCCCAAAGTGGCTTATTATGAAGTTCTTGATCTATTTTTTCTTATGTTTATGTTTTATTTTTATATGGGTGCATAAGACCCAGAGCCATCAGGGCTCACACAAAGTAGGATGCATCTAATTTGGTATAGTTAATTAAATAACCACACCCTATCCAGTTATAGATTTCAACCCTCAGGTCTCCTTGGATCTTCATAACCAGAGCCACCAAGCTCATGAATTTTCTCAAGCTCACAAAACTATAGAACCAAAACTATAGAACTAGAATACATCCATTCAATATGTTTAACTAAATAACCGCACCTCAACTAGTCTTAGTGTCTAGACCACAAGATTCACTGACTAGACAGTCACCATGATTGAATAATTCAATAACTAAATAATCCCCAATGTCATATTAGACTTATTTATATGCATGGATTAACTTTTCCGTGTGGCGCCCTTCGGAGCTATGTAGGCCGTGGGTGCACTTTTCACCAAAACACCCAATTGTTTCCTTTGTTTTTGGAGTTGCACCATCAATATTATTTTCCATGGATTGGGTTCCACAATCGGTCTTTTTTATTATTAATAAAGTTTAAATAAATCTTAATTACACATATAGGCTGTCTAGTCTCACAACCATTAAAGGTATATATATAAACCTAGGCATGCTACCCCCACAATATATTTAGCATCCTTACATGGGCACATAGGCCAAATAATATAAATTGACTCACCAAACTATATCATATGTATCTAGCTCACCATCCTCAATGTCACAGTCCTTAGACCCATTACATAAGCACTATGGCCTTAAAATTTCATAACTCGGCCCACCGGACTAATCAAATGGACACTTCCAGAGACACCCCAGCCTCAGTACCCACATGCATGCATCAAATCTGTTACAAGTTGCTATAGCCTAACATAACACTTGTTATTCATGTTATTTAAACCTATTATAACTTGTCATTAGTTTTGGCATAACACCTATTACGGCATCATAACAATTGTTTTGCATACTTGTGAAGACCTATCATAAGACTTGTCATAACTTGAATACAAGATCTATTATAAAACACTCAACATATGTGAGAAATCCACCTATTGTTAGTTGTAATGATCTTGTCACCTACCTAGGACAGGTATTTTACAACCTGTAAGGTACCTGCCACCTACCAGTGACAAATCTACTCGTAGTATATTGTACCTATTATAATGAGCATGAAAATAAGGCCAAAAGGAAGCACACTTCAAAGATTTGAGTGGAATAATAGGATGCATCTTGTTTCAATATTGATATAAATGACCTAAGAAAAGTGGGAAGTAGTGTCAAAGTGTCTGGAAATGGAAATGCACTGATTGTAACAATCTCTCTGAAAGGTGATGATAGGTTGCCAAATGGAGGTAAGGTTGATGCAAAGGTAAGAGTTTGAGCATGGTTACAAGGTTAGAAAGTAAAATTATGGCAAGAAACGTCACGATAACATCTGAGTAGGACATTGAGGATGATGATAAAGCAAAATGAAGAAAACATGGAGACCCCTATAGGAAATATTGGCAAAAAATAATAGAGAAAGGGAGAAATGAGGCTCAATTTTGATGTTGTGGAAGGTACTAAAGAAGATAAAAATCTTCCTTTCATGACAAAGATAATTGATCACAAGTGATCCTCGATCGAGTTCACTCAGACTTTCGCTAAGTTTTGTGAATTTATAGCACTGATCGAGAAAGATATTGGAAGGAAAATTAAATCTCTTAGAAGCGATAACGGTGGAGACTAGTGTCAAATGAATTCAAGAACTTTTGTGCAGTAGAAGGAATTCGAGAGGATTTGATAGCACCACAGAACCCACAAAAAAATGGGGTGAATGAAAGGAAGAAAAAAAGTATTATGGGAGTGTCACGAGCGATGTTGCATGATTAGGGCCTACCATTACACTTGTGGGTTCAAGCATGCAACACAATTATTTATTTGCAATGTAGAAGCCCTCATTGAATCCTCATGATGAGTACACAAGAAGAGGATTTTTTAGGGAAGAAACCAAATGTGGCACACTTAAGGATCTTTGGTTCATCAGTCTATTGCCATGTTACCAAAGATGCATGGAAAAATCTAGAGCCAAAAATTGAGTTGGGCACATTTGTGGGGTACATTGATACACATCACAACTATCGGGTGTACCTTCCAATCAATAGGTGACATTGGTTTCTAGAGATGTGAAGTTCTATGAAGAGAAGGCCATGAGATGTTCCCTTGAGAGGGAGCTTTAGCTACATGAAGTTGAAGAGATTTTAGCTACAAAGGAGGAACCTCAGGATGATGTGGAGTAGCCACATGCAGAGGAGCAAAGAGTGGAAAAACCCACTCATACATATACTTACATAGATGGGAGAAAGTGCACCAAAGAGGCTGGCAGGTTATTTCATGAAGCTAGGGTTAATGTGGGAGCACCCACATCACAACACGATCAGAGGAGGTCACTAGAGAGGTACACTGACTACATTGATTTGATGAGCAAGAGTGTAGAGATTGAGACATCCTCATTCGAGGAAGAAGTGAAGCAACTAATGTGGGTTGATGCCATGGTTGAGGAGTATGAATCCATTATTAGAAACAATATTTGGGAGGTGGTTGCAAGACTGGCAAGCAAGTCAGTGGTGAGTTCTAGATGGATTTACAAGGTAAAACTAGTAGAATATGGGACTATGGAGAAACACAAGGCCAGATTTGTGGCCAGAGGGTTCTCTGAGGTGGAGGGAATTGATTACGATTGTAATTTTGATCTTGTAGCAAGGTACTCATCAATCAGATCTATTCTAGCATTGTATTCATAGATGGGATGGAAGATACATCAGATGGATGTAAAGACAACATTCCTCAACAACATGATTGATGAAGAGGTGTATATTTAGAAGCGTGAAGGATTTGATACCTTCAAGAGAGATTCACATGTGTGCAGACTTAAGTGAGCATTGTATGGACTGAAACAAGCACCCGTGCTTGGTACACTAGGATTGCTAGCTATTTCACTGGGTTGGGCTTCACCAAAAGTGATGCAAATGTGAACCTTAACCATATTGTGGTTTGATCCGAATTGGATCACTATATTGTTTGTAATCCACCATGATCCATTTGGAGTGGAAAAAGTGGAGGAATCAACTCACGAGACCGTTTTTATAGGCAGACCCAGTTTGGCGAAATGGGGTCTGAAACCTTATATGAGCATTTTGAGGCATCAAACGATGTTTTTTGGGGTAAAACTTTGCCTCTTTGGAGCCACACCTTTTAATGCTATTCTACACACAAAAATATTTCCAACAGCACATGAATCACATCAATCGGAGTCCGTCTGCAAAAGTTATACCACCCAAAAGTTGACCTTATTTTCACACCTATAGTTTGGGATGATACCATGTCAACCCCCATTATTCATGGAGAAGGGGCTAGCCACACGTTTGTGATGTAAATTACTCTAGAAGAGTCTATTTTGTAACTCTCGTTAAGAATTTATGTAGTCAAACTTAACCACTAGTAGGTTATCGTGCTACGTTATAATTGAGACACTATGAGGAACATGCATTCTATTCTTTTGAGAACATTTTGGTCCATAGCTGAGAAGAGATATCCAGGAGAGATAGGAGAGTAGAGCACACAGAGAGTACCTGTGCACTGTAGTAGCCCACGAGCCACAGCCATTACTTCTTTGTATCTGCAACCATATTTCTAGATAGAGAAAGAGAGCAAAGCAACTTCACTTTCTAGTTGGGTTTTCTCCCTAAAGGCTTTCCCAGACAGCATATCTTGTGTATTATGTGCATGTGAGATTATTATGTCGTTTTCTACTTTTCTGCTTGACTTAATTTTATATGCATGCACTAATTACAATTAATTTTACAGATCTAGAAATTAAATAAAATTGTAATAGTGTAGAATCTCATATTTTTAATATAATGTTATTAGATATGTTCTGATGAACTGTCTCGTGGAATATCCACGAAAGTTTACAGATCATGGTTGAAGGAAAATTGTTGATTATTTTTTTATATGTCGATGATTTCATTCTGATAGGTGATGAGAAGTTGATAAATTCTTGCAAAGAGGATCTTGCAAGAGAATTTGAGATGAAGGAATTGGGGCTCATGCATTACTTTCTTGGTAGAAAAGTATGGCAAGGAGATGAGGAACTGTTTGTCTCTCACGGCATGTATGCCAATGAGATACTAAAGAAGTTCCACATGGATAGAAGTAAACCCATGGAGATTCCTCTATCTAGTAACTGTAGGAAGGAGGATGCTACCTCAGGTGACGTAGTGGAGGCTACTATTTATAAACAGCTTGTGGGTTTACTTATGTATTTGGTGAACACACGAGCAGACGTGTTGTTAGTTCACTTATGTATTTAGTGAACACACGACCAGATGTGTTATGCAGTTAACCAACTTGGTCAAGATATGGTTAATCGAAGAAAATTGTTTTGGAAGGTAGCCAAACATGTGTTGAGATACCTCAGAGGCACCACTCAGTTTGGTCTTTGGTACAAATGGACAGAGGGAGTGAATATTCAATGCTTCATGAATGAAAATTGGCAGCGAGTCCATCCGACAAGAAGAACACATCAGGTGAAATCTCTAGTATTGGGTCAACAATAATTTCTTGGTACAACATGAAGTAGAGATCAGTTGCACTCATATCATTAGAAGCAAAGTACACGGCTACTAGTCAAGAAGCTTGTGAGGCTATCTGAATGAGGGAGATTCATATTGGTTTGTTTGGCTAGCAGGTGGATCCAACAATGATTTACTGTGACAATCAGAGTTGTATTAAAGTCTCTTAGAATCCAATTTTTCATTATCGGTCCAAGAATATTGACATATCATATCACCATCTTCAAGATTGTCTGCAGAGGAGAATCATGTTGCACGAGTACATTCCTACAGAGGACAAGGATGCAAATATTTGACAAAGGCATTGTCAAGATGAAAATTCAAGTTTCAAAGAGGTAGGATAGGGGTAGAAGATAACCCCTTTCTTGTTGAGAGGGAGTGTTAAAAATAGCAACAAGAAAATCGTAATTTAATTTGTCCTTGAATTAAATTTGGAATGAAATTGTAATTTTATTCTCATAGCAAGTTGTAGCAGTTAGATAACTTAATTTGACTTAGTTGGCTTAGTAGATTCGAGTTGGGAGTCTATCTAGAGTCATGTAGAGTGATCCTTAAATTTTAGGGCCCAGGTTGAGTTCTTTTGCATTGTAATTATTTAATTTAGTTTTTAACTGAGTTAATTTTGTAGGTTTTAACCCCATACAAAAATTACCTGCATATGAATTCGAAAAACAAAAAATAAACAATGGTAAGAGCATAAAACATAAAACAAATATACACAGATATTTTCCTGTGGATACCAAAACCGGGACTACCAAATTGATTTTTCATTATATTGCTTTCTTTCAATATATACATATATATATATATATATATATATATATATATATATATATATATATATATATATATATATATATATATATATATATATATATATATATATATATTTGTGTGTGTGTGTGTGTGTTGAAGCATCCATAAACCCTAATCAATTAACCTTAGATTAGAACATAACTGTAGTTCCCTTGACTATATCTACAAAATACCATGACCAAAAAACCATCAAGCCCAAAACCATGTGCAAAAACCATGCACAAAACCATAGGTAGGTCTTCCCACCTAATATAGGGGCCAAAAAAAATTTCCCCCGGGCGTGGCCCCAGGTCACCCCGTAGAGGGGGATACTGGCCCACTCAAACCCTCAGACAAGGGGGCTACCACCCCCCTTGCTGCACCCCGCCCAAATAATAGGGGGGCTATCGCCCCCTCTGTGACCCCCTTGCGTGTGGGGCTAGTCATGGAAAGAATATAACACATACCCAACAAAATTCAGTTGAACTAGTTCTAACTGTTGGAGGAACTAGTGAGTGGTCAAGTGAATTAAATTGGATTTAATTCACATGAAATGATAAATTAGATAATTGATCATTGACTAAAAAACAACTCATGCATGTTATTTTAGTGGGAGGCCCAATGTACATTAGAGTTAAGGGACAATGTACTATCAATTGTATAATTTTCTGAATTGTACAAATGGTGCATGCAATCAATGAAAGGCCTATGATGGATTGCACAGTTGTAGTGAGGGATTTTCCCACTTAAATATGGGATAATTCCCTTAGGTATTACGCAAGGAAGTGGGGGATTGGTAGGAAACATATTTGGCTAAGTGTTGGCTTCATTTGGTTTTTGAAGCAGTGAGTGAGATTGCACTTGTGCGGAGATTGTTCAGGTTGAAAAAGCATTTTATTTTCTTATCATATCTTCTCATTAATGAAACACAGATAGTCATGCTTTTGAGCATTTTCTTTTCCCAGAAAAATATTGTGTTATGTGTGATTGAAATTCTTCCTTTTCTGCTTCGTGATTTTATCGATCAATTTTTGTTTCCACTGATGAGTAGAGTAGATTCATGTATTTTGTTTTAGCACATCACATAATAAGTTTGAATCTACATTAAAAATCTACATAATTAAACTTATAGAAAGAGTTACTACCCAATTAGGCATGCATGGGTGAGACATGTGACCTTGGAATGCAAATCCCCTTAACTCTTGACTTCCTAATGGTTTTGAGGACCCACTAGAAATGAACATACCCACAACCATGCTAGATGATGACATGGATGTAGTGAAAGGACTCCAACCATAAGGAAATCCATTATTAGGTATAACCATACCCCTTACTAAGATACTGGTACCCATCGTGGGGCTCGAGGAACTGCGATATGGAAATGAGAAGTTCAACCCTCTAACATTAGACATAGGAATACTAAACTTAACTGAGCTAGAACCTACACTCAATGTGAACAAATATGATATGGTTGTTGATGTGGATGTACCCATCGATTGACTAAGTGGAGCGAAAGGAATCCCATGAATATTCTTTCAAGATGAGGAGAACAAATTATCAAATGGTGTAGTATGGACAAGACCTATGGTCATAAGGATAGATGTAGATGTGACATGTGGATGACCATAAGTCAATACAGGTGTAAAAACATATGTCCCATCATAGAGGTAGTAGCATTATCGATGAAAACGTTATGTAAAGGAATATGCAAATATCTAGATGAGTCAACACCCCCACCTAATGAGATGGGTGTAGAGGTATGATGATGAGGTGGCAGATTGTGGACAAAAACTTAGTGAATAGATGAATTAGGCATATGAGTATCACCTAAAGTAACCAGAGACAAGGATGTACCTATGGTGGAGTGACGTCTATGCCTATGTGGAGGTGGAACCACCCTGTATGGGGCAAAGACCATAAGTCTACGAAAGTGACATAAACAAATATCCACCATGTTGGTGACCAAAGGTGACACAATCATGAAAAAAGAAAAATCCTAATGCCACTAGATACAATTAAACAAATAACATGCACTATAAATATAATAAGGCAACAAACTAAGCAAACTAGATTCAAAGGGATCCTCCTTCTATTGGTCAATGGTGAAGAAATGGTTGGGATAGTTATAACAATGACCTTATTAATGGACATTACACCTAGGACCAAGTACTCATTTTAGTGGTGGCACACACCTCGAGGACAACTATGTGAGTTTGGCTAAAATCTACTTTGGGTACAATAAGGACGACCCCCTCACAGTCACTCATGATAATTACCTAACACTAACCACTAAGGATACCACTAAGAACAAGACATCTTGGGGGAACAATGGTCGATTGTAACTTCACACAAGGTATGGTATTGAGCCCAAAGCCTCCCTAGAGAGTCCCCCTGAGTATCTGCAACAATATAATCACCACCAAAACTGAACAAAGCAGGTAGATGACCCTGCTAGTCTTGATGTAGCTTAGTGCTTGGCCCTTGTGTGAGAAGGGATTCCCAAACATATGACACTAACATAGGATTTATACTCCCTATCACAAGATGGTAGGTGTGTATTATGATCTCTGAAAGTTAACCTTTCACCCCTATTCTAAGATCACAACCTATCTATTTGTGTTTGCTACCAGAGAAGAAAAGAAATATGAAGTTAATTTTGGTTAATGTATTACTTTTTAAGGCTATTGCTTAAATTCAAAGGAAATTACAGATGAAATTATTTGATGTGAAGACTCATCATTTCAAGCAAACCATGTAAAATAATGAAAAATCAAGTTTTTATTTCGATGAAGTATAACTAAGGAGAGGAGAGAATATTTGTTTTTTCAGATGCAACCATGCACATAGTCCTTTCTTTCTCTCATTGAACACTCAGATCTATTAAAAAAATAAAAATAAAGCATGGTATAAATTTAAAACAAAAGAAACAATCAAATAAATTACTCAAGAAACATAAACCCTAACTTTACAATAAATTATGAACTAAGATATGAAAAATAACTCAGGAAGAAAACTCACAAGCAAACTAACAAATCTAGATTATCAGTATAATGGTGCCAGAGAGGGATCTAGATATAAATATCTATGATGGGAATCAAAATTAAGAGAGAGGATTGAAACCCTAATGAAAAACCAAATTGAAAAAATTTGATGCAAATATGGAAGATTGAACAATAACCAAGATCAAAACTAGAGATCCAAAAACATGCCCAAAATGGGCTTAAAGTGGTGCCAAATAATGAGAATTTTTTTGAGTTAATCCCCCAAATTTTTTTAGGAAGAGGCATTCAACCCTCTATCAATGAACAAACTGAGAAGCAAAGGGTTTATCAATGCCCCATTATAGATTAATTAGTGAAATAGATGGTCTTTAATGACTTGGTTACAACAACGGGCAAGAAACAATGGAGAAAAAGTTAAGTTCAAATATTTTCAATAGATGGGCTTTGGATCTAAGCTTATGAACAAGTTTATGATCATTTTAAGAACATGAAAAGAACCTCAATAATGTAGTAACAAAATATACGAAATTTCTCTCACTGGAGTCTCCCAAGTGGAGCTGCTAGTTCTGTTATTGGGAAATTTGGCTTATAATGATAAGTTCATTTTAAAACAATATACTTTTCCCAAGGTCTGCCCAGAAGCTGTGTGTGTAAAAAAAGTGATGTGAAGAAGAAAAGCAAACTCTACTCATTCACAAGTAATCACAAGGAAAAAATGGAAAGAGGTACATTTTCTATCATGAGAATTGGTCTTTGTTGGTGTGGCCATATTTAAAGGAAGACTTCCTAGAAGCCTTGGCTCTTGCTCCCTTCCTGGATCCTCCACACATAAGAGAAAAGTGTATTCCTATCTCACTGAAATAAAAATATTATTGAATGAACATTAAATTCATCATGAAATACACAATAGAAGTATACAAAATATATATTGGGAAAATATTTCGTTACACTTACACCAATAATTGACTAAAGTACATGGATGAGAACTCTTGCAACTCCTTCCTTGGTCAGTCTCCTAACCTTTGTACTCACTATTACCATGATTTGTTTTCACAAGTTTACCTTAGATACATTCCACCAACATTTTTGCATGCACCATTATTCCTCTTCTATGACTAATGGAGAGTTTTCTTATAGAAATTTTCCTTTTGATTAGCCACATTAAACCTAGACATATTCTTTACCATATGTTACGTTATGATTAAACATGACAAAATAAATCATGACTTGATAAAACATGACCAAATCAATCATGACATGATAAAACATGATCAAATCAAGCTTATCCATTTAGAAGTTTCACTATGTTTCTCCATTTTTGTGATGAAATGGTGTTGTTAACCTATTGTTTCATAGAGTACATTAACAAGAGGAATTACTAGGTCTATTGTTTCACATCCTGAACAAGAAAAGAGTGGTGAAGCCACTAAAATCACTTTTTTAGAGTGTTCCACTTTTTCCATTTGACTTGGAAAGGATTGTTACAATCTCTTAGACCCTAGGGGTGCCTTATTGAACTATAACATATTCAAACCTAGAATGGTGGATGAGGCTTATGTATATGAAAAATACTTAAAAAGCATAGGCCAAAAGAAAGGGAAATCAAGTGGGTTGAAGTAGAAGGAACACTAGGAAGTTTCTAAAGAAGGGAAGAATAAATGGAAAGGGGGGAAGAAAAAATGACAACATCAATATCACACCAGTGAAAATATCTTAGCAAGCACTACAACGATTATAAGATTGATTCTCATATAGAGGAGAAGTGTTGGGAACTACATCTAGAACTCAATCCAAAGAACTAGAAGAAGGACGGGGAGAAGAAAAATCTCATGGCCATAGATTCAAGTAATCAAGTGGAAATAATCTAAAAAATGGATGATAATATTCTATACATGTCAATGTAGAAGGGATTCAACATAATTAGCCTTTGAAAATAAGAATAGAAGGAGTTGACTAAACTCTTTTGTAAAAGGTTACATGTGAAGAAGACCAAAAATGATGCTCTATTTGGCTCAGGATCACATAAAAATTTCATTACACCAAATCTAGTCAAAAACTAGGTATTGGAGGTTTAGATCATCCTAGCCCATATTCATTGGGATAGCTAAATAAGGATGTAAAAATCGGGATAGAAAATTAGTGTAAAATATTTTTTTATATCAATGTTGCTTTTATTAATGAAGTAGAAATGGATGTAGTTCCACTTTGTGTATGTGGAGTTGTGTTTGGAAGTCCCTATACATACAGGTGAGATGGGATCTTCATCTTGCGAGCCAACCAATACCACCTTATCAAGGATGGAAAATTCTTCATCACTGATGTGCATAAGGGAAATACAAATATCTTTATAATAATTTCCAACTAGGACAAAAATTCATCAGTTTTAGCAAGAAGTATGTCTTTTTATTTTTAGGAGAAAATAAGTCTATAGAAGAATCAATAATGGTTAATTGATCCTTGAGGGGGTTCACTAAGGCACAAAAAAACAATTGTAAGATATGTTACATACATAAATTGGTGTGTTTTAATATCATAAAGGGATAATACCCAAGAGGGAAGTGGAGCATGTGATCTAGATGTTTCCAAACTCTTTATTTCCAAACTTTTGGCTATACAAACAATCCATTATAGAAGAAAATGACATGAGGAAGGAATTACAACAACTATTGGAATAAGGTGTCATTCATCCAAGTAGCTCATAATGTGGACCACCCATCATAATTGTGATAAAGAAGGATGGGACCTGGTGGATGTGCATTGATTACAGACATTAAATAATATTATGCTCAAGAATAGGAAACCCTATCTAGAATGGACAATTTGTTGGACTAGATACAAAAATCAAAACACTTCACCAAAATGGAATTAAAGTCAGGGAATCACTAGGTCAATCCACAAAACAAGATACCTGGAAGACAACTTTCAAAACCAGATAAGGTTTATATGAGTGGTTAGTTCTATCAATTTCCCTATGTAATACATGATCTATGTTCATGAGATTCATGAATAATATATTGTGCCCTTTTATATATTAATTTATTATTGTTTATTTGGATGATATACTAGTATATAGTGCTACCTAGGAGGAGCACATCTCACATTTGATGCAAGTGCTAGAGGCATTGAAAAAGCACCAACTTTTAGTAAATTTAAAGCAGTTTGAGTTTCCACAAAAGTCCTTTGGTGTATTTATGATATGTGATAGGTTGTCGAGAGCTAAATATATATCCTGGAAAAAATGGAGGGCATCATAAATTCACTGGTTCGTACCAATGTTTCTGTAGTCAAGAGTTTCATTAGGGAAGCATGATACCTAAGGAAATTTGTAGTGTCATTTTCAACAGTAGTAGAACTACTCTATGCCATCACAGTGAGTGGAAAGAAGTGCTAGTGGGGAAGTATCCAACATAAGGCCTTTAGGGAGTTAAAGAGGAAAATTAGTCAAGTGTTGGTTCTTGCATTACCAAAATTACAAAAACTCTTAAAGTGGAGACATATGAAAGTAGGTATGCTATGTGAGTGGTATTGATGCATATAGGAAGGCCTATACGCTACCATTATGAAGTGTTTCATGGAGTCATTCTAAACTATTTCACCTATGACAAGGAGGTATATGCGTTGGTGCAATATATGAGAAAATGGAAACACCATTTGAAGGGACAGGAGGTATAAATCCACATATGTCACTAGTTTCTATAGTACATACATGCCCATAATAAGTTACAACAAATAATGAATTACAAGTGGAATGCATTTTTATAGTAGTTTCACTTAATTATCAAGTATAAGAAGGGAAGCAAAAACAAGTTAATTGAATTTCTTTAAAGGATGCCCACATCAAGGATCATAGCTTTTTAAACATTGATGCAGACAGATCCTTTCACCCATGATACATACCTAGAGTCATACACAAAGGATGAGGAATTTAAAGAGGTGTTTCAACAATTGCAGAGCTAGAGTCATATGCATGATAGTGACAACATAGTTGGGTACCATCTCTAGAATTGGTTACTCTATAGGTTAGAAAAGTTATGTTTCTAAAGGCAAGTGATTGTAGCTAATCAAAGAAGCTCAAACCTCCAAGGTTGTAGGGAATTTTGATGTAGGGAAAATAATGCCAAGTTACAAATATGTGTACTAGCCAATGATGCAAAAAGATGTAGCTAGGTTCATAAGAGGATGTATGCTTTACTCTACTAGCAAACCTAATAACAAGAAATGACGTCTATAAAAACCATTAAATGTACCCACTCCTCCCTAAAAAATCACATTTATGGAGTTTGTGGTAGGATTACCATCAACCAAGAAGGGACATGACTACTTGTTGATGGTAGTTGACAGGTTCAATAAGATGTGTGTTTTCGTGCCCTATAAAAAGACCATCTATGGGAGGAAAACAACAATCTTGTTCTTTGGACATGCATAGGTTCACTTTTAAATCCCAAGGAGAATCATTTAAAACAAGGGAAAAATATTTTTCAATGCATTTTAGATGAAATTGTAGGGGAATATGAACACAAAATTGAAAAGTCTACAACATTCCATCCATAGACATGTGGGAAAACAAAAGTAGTCAGCAAGACTTTGTTATAGTTTTTGAGGGGTTACAATCATAAGCATTCAAAGACTTTGCATGAAAATTCAATATATAAATAACACTTTTGTTATAGAATAATCCACACTTCTACTGGTAAGTCCCCATTTGAAACTTGTTTGAGATATTTTCCACCTTCACCTTTGGATATTTCATATAGGAAACAAGGCGAAGGGAGGGAGGATCTTACAAAAAATTCCTTAAGGTTATAAAAACATTTTGAAAATATTAGAAGGATCCATATACTAGTACAAACATGTTTTAGAAGCCATAAAGGCTAGGAATGATCATCACAGAGTAGCAAATTCATTTAGAGTGGGAGATAATTTATGGTTACATTTGAACAAGGAGAGGTTATAGAGCCTTGGTAAGAAAATAAAGGATTTGTGATATGGTCCCTTCGAGATACTAGAGAAGGTGGAATATAACTACTATAGACTTATTTTACCCCCATAAATGCACATTTACTCAATGGTGAATGTGGAAAATATGAAACTCTATGAGCCTTCCATGACGGAATAGGAAGAGGAACACATCCTATCTTGTATATTAGGATTCAGAATTGGATGTTCATGCAACATTAGTAGAGGATAGGGTCTTGTAGAAGAGGTCGAAAACTAGAATATAGTGGTATCATGGCCTTTGGTAGATTGGGATGAAAGGAAAACTTCCAAGCAAGGCTAAATGGTACTCTAGGGAAAAGGTAGAGGAAAAATTTCCTCACCTCATTTAATAAACAATTTTAGGGACCGAGAGCCTCCCAAAATGGGGAGGTATGATCCATATTGGATCATTATATTATTTTACATTCATCATAACTCTTTTGTAGTGGAAACATTTGAGGAATTAACTCATAGGATCATTTTTCTAACATGTCTCACTTTAGAAAATTTAGGTTTTAAACCTTCCAAAGGTCATTTGAAGCATTTACTAGAATATTTTATTGTCCATTAACATTCACTTACACTACACCCCATTACTATTATACACTTAGATATATTTCCAATAATTCAAGAAAGACCTAAAATAGAGTTTGTTTAAAGTTATGTGAGTAGGAAGTTAACCTACCTATTTTCATCACCATTATTCGATAGGATGCCACATTTGGCCCATTATGTTGAAAAATGCAACAAGAAATTCTCAATTTGATTTTTCCTTGATTAAATTGAGAAAATTTGAATTTACACATCCATAAACAACATGGATGATGTTAACTTGTGTGACATGGATTGTCTCACCCATTTAATTAGTAAATTTGAGTTGGAGGAGTTAGAATTCAATTCTACATGTGAGATTTCTAATTTGTATCAATGAAGGTTAGTTATCTAAGGTTGTTTTCAGTTAAACTAGTTCCAACTTTTGGATGAATTAGTGGAAGGTCAGTTAAGTAGAGGGACTTCAGTCAAACTCAACGATAATCCAGTTAACTGATCAATCAACCCAAAATATCTAGTGCATACAGAGAACTTGAGTTACCCAGTTGAGGTGGAGATTCCAAGGAAGTGTAACATCAGGTGTAGACTAGTCTTGAGTGTACATGTGTTGCATGTAGTAAAATGATCAACCTAAGGAATTACACAATTCAATTAGAGAATTTTCCTAAATAATAGGGGCTAATTCCTCAAGGAACAATGCAAGGAAATATGAGCTCATGCCAAGGAAAAATTTGAATAAGCCTGGGTCAGAGGCTTTAGCGAGTAGAGAGATAGGTTGTTCACTTGCAAGGTGAGCTCAATTGAGAAAAGTAATTGTAATACATATCTCTTTATTTGATTAATGGAAGCATGCATTGGGGTTTTTATTTGAGTTTTTTACACAAATAAAAATACTTATTAAATGTGTATTATTTCTTCTTGAATGTTTGATATTTTTGTTCTAAATTGTGAATTAATGTTTGCAGAGTAGCAATGTAGGTTTTTGTCTTGTGATTTTGATTACAAATTCATGAGAAGTTGCAATTATACAACATAATTCATACATGGTATCAGAGTTGGATTCACATTAGAGAAGGAAACTTGAAGTTGTCTCTAAGAGGTTCAAATTTGAAGATCAATGTAGTAGGATTTGTTTAGAGCTAAGAAGATGACCTTAAATGGAATCAGGCTACAATATGCCTTAGAAGGCACCTCTAATTTTTTTTCATGGAAGGATCACATGGAGGCGATATTGGATGACAATGGATTACTCAAATACATAAAGATAGATGTTCCAAAACCTCAAGCATCTGATGCCAAAAACCTTGCTTAGTGGAAGAAATATTTAACTAAGGTGAGGAGAATAATATTAGTGGGAGTACAGGGTCATATTGTCTTGAATATCCATGGAAAAGAAACTTTGTTTGCGATATGGAAAGCATTGATTTTTTTTTTCGAGAATAGTAGTGACCGTAGGAAGATGGCACTCAAGGATAAACTTTGAAGTATCAAGATGCAAAAGAATGACACAATTCTATAGTATCCAAACAAGTTTACATACTGTCATGATGAACTTGGCAGGGTTGGTGTTAATGTCCCTCAAGAATAATTGGTAACCCTAGCCCTTCTGAGCCATCCCAAGAGCTAGCAAAGCTATCAAGATTCAGTGAATGGGAGGGAGAAACTATCGATTTGGGAGCACTTATGGTCTATGTTGGGTAGCAGAAGCCCCGCGCAATGGTCATGGGGCACAAAGCTCGAAATTTTAGGTAAAGATTCTGCGAGATGGGCGGAGCACGATTTGTAATAAGTGGAGTCAAAGGGGTAGTCCGCCCAAAAATAATGTAAAGAAATGTAAATGAGTTGGCCCACCCATGGATCGCAGTCCATGGAAATGTATAAATAGAGTGAGGTTCTTTGGGTAGAGGTAACTTAGTTTTGGTATGTAAACTCAAATCTGAGGTCTAATGGGTTTTTGAGGAGAAAAGTCTGAAAGCGTCTGTAAGTCCGGGTCGAGGGTATTGGGGAAGGGATAGAGGCTCTGCAGCTATGTGCACAGAGGCCTAGAAGAGTCCGCAGCTGTGCACGTGGCCCCTGAAGCTGAGTGCACAGGGCGGATCTGGATGTATTGGTGATAAAGTGGAAATAAAGATAAGTTGCTTCTGTAATTTTGTGCTAAATCTGAATTATCATGGATCTGGATTTTTGTATGGTTCAAATAACTGTTTGATTTATGCGCATATGCTTATGTTATGAATGTATGTGAATCTGAATCTATTCTAAGTGTGCGAACTAGTTAAATCTGATAAATGTTTGCTTAAATACCACAATAAGTAGATTGAATACATAAATAGTGCAATAATAAGTAGTAAGGATTATTCTGAGTTCGGATCTGCACGAAACAGAGTAGCACAAAGCTGCAGAATGACGCGCGAACTCTCTAGACCACATCTAGACATCCCAAGGTTGCGGAAACCTAGTTCCAGCACCCTCCCCTACTACCTTGGGTGAGACCTCAGTCCGCGCTCCGCGGGCTGTTGCCAAAAGGGCTGGTAGCTGCTTGATTTGTTTGGCTAAATAATTTTTTTGAACCTGGGTCAGGCCCATATAAGCCAACAAATGGTTCCGTTGCCAGGATTGGGATCTGCCTAAGGGTGTCTAATGCTGGAACACTAGAACCCTACAAAGAAAGAGATTGAAGAGTGGTGGGATCTGAAACTCCGCGAGTTCGCAGTTCAGGAAAACAGAAATTTGCAAATATTGGAGGAAGATTGGTTGGACTGCTATATATACACAGATATTCACGAAATCTTCTTCGCAACATTTCTGGTAGAGCTGTACGAGTGGATCGCAAGGTTAGCTGATAGTGTGGGAAGGTGCATGTTAGACCAGCCTATTTTGTGGACTCCAGAATTGGTGCGCAGGCTAGAGGCCACCGAAGATAAAATCGCATGTGCCATAGATCATTGGCTAGATCGAGTGATAGGAGGATTTATCATTGAGTTCGCGTAGATACAACTGTGAACTATAGTGAAGTAGAAAGGTGATTTCCTCAAGGACTGCGGGGTAAGTATATCAAATCCTTGAATACTTGGGTTAAGATGCTATTGTGTGAAAAATAGATCATGCACGTGTATTGATGTTTGGGGTAACACGGAGCGGAAAATGTTACCGTGGAACGGGAGGAGTAGGGGACAATCCTATGATTTCTATTTCACGGGAGAGTGAGGAGGAGCTCACAAAGTTCTCACGAAGAAGTGCAGTCCAGCTGATCAAGGAGCGCTTCCCTCTGATACCACCTCCGTCCACACCATCCCCCACATCACCTACATAAAATCCATCCACACCGACCCCAACCCCACCTCCAACCCCACCACCACCAAAGGTCAGGATGGCGAGAGCAATCAAGCTACCAATATTTAAGGGTGTAGGGAACGAGGAACCAGGATGATTCTAGTTTGTGATAAGGTCTGTATAGGACACCCAAGGCATGATAGATGAGAACATCAAAAAGGGCACCCTAGTTAGTGCACTACAGGACCGCGCACTGACATGGTACATAAAATACTCAACTGATCATCTGAATGAGGGAATAGTAGCAATCCAGGATGCACTAAACGAAGAGTTTGGCCGACAAAATCAGAAACACAGTCGGTTATTGGGTTCAAGGAGATCGCAATGTTGCTTGGTGAAACTCCATGGGATCTGGACCAGAGGTTAAAAAGAACTATTCGTGAAGCTAACATGACCTTGACAGATGCGCAACACTATGTGTGGTTTGTGGCGTCATTGACACCACATCTGAGGATGGCTCTATCACAACAAAAGATCTCAACCCAAGCTGAAGCACTGGAGATAGCAATGAGGTTGCACGAAACCCCAATACCAGATCCAGGGTTGGGAGTTCAGCAAATCCATGCGCAACTTCAAAACCTGAGTTTAGAAATGCAAAGCTTGAAGCAAGAAAGGGTGCCCCAACCAGAGGCATGTGTGGAGGTAGGTTGTATTAAATGCAAGAGCCAAGGGCACAATAAGGACCACTGCCTTGTCTTCGCAAACTATTTGGTGGGGGGAGGCCCGATGCCGTTAAAATTGGAGATACAAATAGGACCAAGTGCCGCACCTATGCTTTGGTGCACTATTTGTCAAGTGGGTGGAAAACACGCAATAGATAATTGCCACCTATTACAAAAGTATACCTAGACCCTGCAGCAGTTGTATTGCAACTTATGTCTATTAGTAGGACACGATGAGCGAATGTGTCAAAGTTATGACTCAATGATTGAAAGAACCCCAACCTACTGAAAACAGACTGAAGGGCAAGGAGGATTTCAAGGATGTGGCCGAGGAATAGGAATGGCGCCCGGGCGGGGCTGTGGACAGCTGATCTATTATAACTATGGGGGACCAAGACACTACGCTCGTGACAGCACTAACTCGACCAGGATCTTGTGCCCCTATTGTGAGCAGTTTGATCATGAAATGGTAGAATATCCATTGTTAATTTCCCAAGTGCATGAGAAGGGATTGTTATAACCCACACCAACCCAGAATGTCCAAATGATGTGATCGGAACCTCGCGAAGAGGACCCTAGTGTAAATATGGTGTTAAGGAGCAGCGCCACCACAGAAGGTGATACATGAAAAGAGCTTGCAGAAGGTGGGAGGAGGCACGACGTACCTACAAAGGGACTTGACTCTGAGCCGGAACAAGGGATGAAGATGCCTAAGGGAGCTCAGACAAGCTTCGTGGAAGCCTCTACTCCAGATAGGAGGGACCAAATGGAGCCAAGATTGGACCCCTCCATGATTACTACCTTTCTCAAAACTTGCATGAAGCTGTTGCATGATAGTAAAGTCGTTAAAGGACTATAGGAGCTGATCACTAGGTGTGCCGGATCGGGCGAGCCGCACGTAGTCCAGAAAATAGGAAGACATGCTCTGCGCACCGGACGAGAAATGAGACTGATAGCACAAATCGGCGACTACGAGATGGATCAAGTCATCCTGGACTTAGGCTTAGATGTGAACATGTTTCCTAAGCAAACATGGGAGCGCATGGGCAAGCCCGCACTGTAATGGTCCCTGATTCAACTAAGAATGGCAAACCAACAAAAGATATTACCAATGGGCCGACTGCAAGGAGTGACTGTGGACATTGAAGGCATAAGTACAGAGACTGACTTCAAAGTCATAGAGATTATTGATGATAGTAATCCTTATCCTCCATTGCTCAGAATTGATTGGCCACGGACGTGAAAGGGATCATTAATTTAAAGAGGTGGAAAATGACATTCGAAAAGAAGCACTGTGAATAGTAGTTCTGTTGGAACCAATGGAGGGAGAGTGCTACACCGAACCCGTGTGCAATGAGGAAGGTGAAGATGAACTGGATTGCATCTATCAGATACCAGTGCAAGACCAAGATCGAGTGCATTCCACAGACGATGGATGAATCTCATGGGAGCGCGATAGCACCTGCACAGTGGATTCCGATGAGGAGACTGAGTGATGGCATAACCGATTGCAGGAAGTTACGACACTTAATTGTAATATGATGATTCAATCATTTCAACACGTATCCACAAAGGAAAGACAGTAGCCAACAGAGAATGACGCAACAAATGAGGGGCAGCTCGTCAAGCTTGGCACTTTATGCATAGCACAGGAACAACCTCGTGCATCAGAAGACAGCCGCGTGCACCCAGGGGGGTGCAGAAGCGGAGATGTAGAAGGCGATTCCAGGTATGGATTAGAGGACGTGCACGACAGCCATGTTGGTATAGAGTGATCGTTCAATGAAGGGTACAGATGCTCATCGGGTGACCATCAATCCAACCGGATCTGCGCAGAACGAAGGCTCACGTGGCCAAGCAGGGAAGTCTCTCTACGACTAGACAAACCGGAATACATAAAACTCACCCTATCGGTGATAACATCCGCGAAAGGATTCAGTAGCTCTAGGTAGCCATTTTGCATGGCAAAATGCAACTTGGTAAGTTAGAAGAAATAGGGGCCAGACTCCAAGCACAAAGTGCGAAACTAGATGAAGCAATTACAAAGTTGCAATTAGAAGTCACCTACACAGACTACGTGAAGGAACTAATGAAGGGAACGAACATGGTTGGCTCTCCTATACTGCTACAAGTAGCAACCCTGCTAGCCTGGTTGTGATTGCACCTGGGAGTACAAGGACGCACAAACCAAAATCCGTTAGTAGAATAGAGGGAACGCAAAGGGTGCCTGTAGCCCCCGCTAGTTGGGAAACAGAGGACCCACACGAGGGGTTCACCCACTTGACTATTCATAGGAGGCACAGTCCTAGCACCCCATGTAGTTGGAAGAGGGCGCGAGACTATAAAATAGGCTGCTGAGAAGCTGCACGACATGGCCACAACATACATACGAAAAACGCACCTGCGTACCTGGGGATCCACTGCCGCGGGGGGAGGATGGAAAGAAACCATTGCAGGTACTATTCATGATATGATGGCCCATTTAAGGCACATTGGAGTGGTCGAAGAGAAACTAAGGCAGAAGAGTAACTGCCAAAATTGCATTTATGAGCTGCAACAAGGGCAAATAGTCGATTTTAAATTTCAAATTATATATAATCATAGTAAGGGTCACACCACTACGATTTATCATTCCACAAGAAAGATGCCCTGGGTCCAAGACAAGCACAAGATGAGTGACAAGCAACTAGAAGAAAGTTTGCGGTTTTAGGCATTACCAAAACATTACCAGGAAGCAACCCTTAAGGCGAGAAACCATACTGCAGATAGTCTGTAGAAAGCCACACTGCAAGCAACTGAGCTCCCTAAATCACCCCGGACGTTGCAGACCAGGAAGGACCCTCAGATTCTAGAACCAGTAAGGAGGTCACCATGACACCTGCACTTTAGCAAGTTCACAATGGAGGAAAAGGGTAAAACTGTCACAATTGAAAGCGACGAGGAAGAAGAAGGTTCTCCCACATATGTCAAAGAAGTAAACCCTGAAGAGGATCCCATCTAGCTAGTACGACAACCCAAGTATGTGTCTCCAAGCAAGGGGAAGGCGAAGGTACCTACAAATCTGGATGAAGTTGACACTATACTCATTACCCCATCTCTTCCAAAAGTAGTCCCAGTGGAAAGCTCGGTGGTTGGCCGTATTGCGACAATGAAATTCGAAGACTGGGACCTGGCAGATACAGTAAAATTTCCCCACTTGGTGACTGACGCACTGATGGAGCAGAGTGCAGAAGGGATAGTGACAACACTACAGCCAAAGGAGTGGCTATGGAAGGTGGAAAAAGCCGAGTTGTTCTATCTCTTATCTATTCCTCACTTTCTTCGGCCCCCTATCACAATGTTGGTCCTAAGGCAGTTGCTATGTTTGATCCATGAGGAAATATTATGGGTTAGAAAACCCATCCGCATCACAACTGAACTTGTTCATCGGGTTTCGCAGCTTCCCTGTGAAGGAAGAGACCCCCAGGAAATTGTTGATAGAAGTGGCGATGTCGCGATGATAGACAACCTGAAAAAGAAGTATAAGCTTGAGAAGGGGCAGCGAGGATACATCATTGATAGCATTTCAGATAATGCAATCTACGTCACCACCCAGTTGCTGGTAGGGAAAGTGATGCGGAAATGCCATGGCACTGAGGTTCCGACAGTAGTTATTGCACTCGCTGAGGAATGCGCCACTGGAGAATGGTTCAATTGGTCATAGTTCCTTTGTGAAGAATTCCTGACCAACTGCTGAGAGGTCCAGGAGGAGGGCAAGACCTTCCATTATGCGTGGCTGCTCTTGTCCATTATGTTGGTCACCACTGACTTACCTAAAGACAGCCAATTTCCTGTCTTGGACCAGGATTGGCTAGAAGCCGACAGATACACTTCCCTTTGGGCGACAAGGGACATTGGATCAATCTGGAACATCAAGATATTTTGGATATTGGTGCATGCGAATGTCCGCCAATGGATTAAAGTGCAACCTCGCCAGTCCAACGAGATCTATGAAATCATGAAGCATATTGTTGAGTTTAAAGCAGACATGCATTGTATCTACATTAGGTCACGCAAGGACCCGACCTGCGCATGGACCTCACTCACCTTTGTTGCCATTAATGATTTTGTTGACGCGGTTGTGGATACTTGGCCATCAGCATGGCGCGAACCAGAGGCAGTAGACCACAACAAGGCTGCTATCTAGAAACAAAAGAAGGAAGCTAAGCGTGCCGCACAACAAAAGCGAAATGAATAGCTCGTTGCTGAGGTTCAGGTAGCCCGGGAGGCGGCACAGGTGTCAGCAGGAAAGACACCACCAGGAAGGGCTACATCAACAACGGAAAAAATCAGTCAGAAGGAACCCACTAAGATGACCGCGGAAGCACCACCATCAACTGCCACGGATGCGCCTTTGAAGCAGTCAGCAGGAAACACACCACCAGGAAGGGCTACATCAACAACAGAAAAAATCAGTCAGAAGGAACCCACTAAGATGACCGCGGAAGGACCACCATCAACTGCCACGGATGCGCCTTTGAAGCAGTCAGCGCAACTAGAATAGCTGAATCCATGAAAGAAGGTGAAGGCATATAAAGCGGATAGTGAAGTAACCACCTTAACCAAGGGCGACCTAAATGACATAGAGAACACCGTTCGGGATGCCACTCAGGATGTAGTCGATGAGGCCATGTCAAAGCAGTAGATTGTGTTGGGGGAACTCAGTACACAGCTTCAGGAACTTGGGATAATAATCATGCTAATGGGCACTAGTGCTACTCAAGCGGTTCCTGGTATGACAGCCATTGAACCATTGCTGAAGGCCCAAATGACTCATTCCATCATGATTCCAGCAGGAGCATTGATCACTACAAATATAGAGGATTGAGTTGTGTTAGGAAAACTTACAGGGCTGGGACTAAATGTGGTTGCCCTACCATGAGAAAGTTTGCAACAACTCGAGGACAGTGCCACAATGGAGCTCCACGCCAGAGAAGGCTGCACCGAACAAATACTACGGGAACAGAAAATTAATATAGAACAACTGCACCTCTAGTGGGACAAAGTGGTTGCACAAAAGCAATAGGTGGAGCAGTTAGTAGCGAAACCCTGTTCGAGTGCCCCTGAGTCGGAGATTGGGGTTGTACTACCCATTGAGACACAAATACGTAAATTCGGAACTGGGTTCCATCAAGCAAAGGACGAGGCCATGCAGATTCAGCTGGAGCTCAGTTTTCAGATTGACTTAAAACTACAGGTTCCGTCGTCGACACCCCGAGAGATCACCGAGCAGTGCCGAAACATCATTACTTTGGGGCGCGCGATGCTCAAACATTTAATGAAGGAATGTACCAGCTTGTTAACCGAGTTGATTGTTACGCTCACCTCCCTCTAGAGGGATCCCACACTTCAGCGACTGGAAACCAAGGCTAGAGAGCTCTAGCAAGCCTACAATGTGATCAAACGAATTGTGCAGATCGTGGCTATTACGCAACGTTTGGCTAAGATAAGGGAGGCCCAAGACCTGAAAGTTCAAGCCGATGCTGCCAGACAGAAGGAAGTGGTGATTAAAGCCTATCTCCAACCATGGCTGGATGAGGCATTTGTGGTCTCGACCACCATAGAGCACAAGAAAGCACATATGCAGACATAATATGCCACCATGAAGCCAACCGAGATAGAGACTGATGTGTCGGTGACACATGTGGAATGGATATAGCGAATGACAGAAGATTTTTCTGCCAGTACAAGCAAAGCACAGAGACTAGTAACTGACCTCCGCGCAAAGATTTCTGCACCAGCTGAATGACTCAGGACGAGTCACAATGATTGTGTTAGGGGACTATTAGGTAGCAGAAGCCCCGCGCAATGGTCATGGGGCACAAAGCCCAAAATTTTGGGTAACGATAAGGTAAACACTCTGCGAGATGCGCGGAGCGCGACTTGTAATAGGTGGAGTCAAAGGGGTAGTCCACCCAAAAATAATGTAAAGAAATGTAAATGAGTCAGCCCACCCATGGATCGAGGTCCATGGAAATGTATAAATAGAGTGAGGCTCTATGGGTAGTGGTAGCTTAGTTTTGGTATGTAATCTGAGATCTGAGGTGTAATGGGTTTTTGAGGAGAAAAGTCTGAAAGCGTCTGTAAGTCTGAGTCGAGGGTATTGGGGAAGGGATAGAGGCTCTATAGCTGTGTGCGCAGAGGCTTGGAAGAGTCTGCAGCTATGTGCGTGGACCCCTGCAGCTGAGTGCGCAAGGCAGATCTGGATGTATTGGTGATAAAGTGGAAATAAAGATAAGTTGCTTCTGTAATTCTGTGTTAAATCTAAATTATCGTGGATCTGGATTTTGTATGGTTAAAATAACTATTTGATCTATGCGCATATGCTTATGTTATGAATGTATGTGAATCTGAGTCTATTCTAAGTGCATGAACTGGTTAAATCTGATAAATGTTTGCTTAAAGACCACAATAAGTAGATTGAATACATAAACAATGCAATAATAAGTAGTAAGGATTATTCTAAGTTTGGATCTGCGTGAAATAGAGCAGCGCGAAGCTACAGAATGGCGTGCAAACCCTCTAGACCACATCTAGACATCCCAAGGGTATGGAAACCTGGTTCCAGCACCCTCCCATACTACCTCAGGTGAGACCTTAGTCCATGCTCCATGGGCTGTTCTCGAAAGGGCCAGTAGCTGCAGGATTTGTTTGGCTAAATAATTTCTTCGAACCTGGGCCAGGCCCATATAAGCCAACGGTCTAATTTGTATTAGGAGGAAATAAGGCAGCATACTAAAGATGGGGCTTCATCCAAGCGCGAGGATGAAGTAAAATTTTCATTAGATGGAAAGGAAAAGAAGGGAAAGGGAATAAGTCCCAATCGAAACCAGAATCTAGTCAATGGGGAAAGAAGAAAGATTTGTAAAAAATTAAATGATTCCATTGACATGAATTTGGGCATTATGCCATGAAGTGTCCACAGAATAAGGCAAGCAAGAAGACCTCAGGAGGAGAAACAGTTGAAGGTTTGGCTTCATAGTTCGAGCTTGAATTTAACCTCATTGCATGAATGGACAACACAGTGATGGGGAGCGTTTGGTACTTGGACTCAAGTGGATCATTCCGCATCACAGGAAATAGATATTTTTCAGTGGCCTAAAGGATAAAGATTTGCAGATGCAAGTAGAGATAGGGGATAACGGAAGGTATAATGTGACCGATGTTGGTACAGTCACCTTTAGGAGGGAGTTGATCTTGTCCCTCGGGTTCAAGGATGTCATGTTCATTCCGGGCCTAAAGGAAAATATCATCTCTATTGCAGTTTTGGAAGAACGTGACTATGATGTGATATTCAACAAAGGAAAGGAATTCCTAAGACACATAGTCACAATACAGGTGAAGTAGATCAGGGTTCATGTGAAGAACATGTACAAGCTAGATGTGGAGGATTGTGTTGTATTTGGCACAAAGGTAGAGAAGGTGCAAAGCCATGATGTCGGTGAAATTTGGTATAGAAGACTTGGCCATTTTCATCAAGGCATTTTGAAGATCATGCAACATATAACCAAAGGCCTCCCCAAAGTATCACTTGAGTAGCAGGATGTATGAAAAGGATGTATATTAGAGAAGTACAAAAAAGCCACCTTCCATGATCGGGACAACAAAGTACATGCAGTTCTTGAAAGGAGCCACTTTGATGCCAGTGGACCTTCCTCGACAAACTCCATTGTCAGGCACAAATATTTTGTCATTTCTATTGATGAATTCTCATGGAAGTGTTGCCTCTTTTTCATATGGAAGAACAGTTAGATATTATCCAAGTTCATAGAATTCAAGGCATTGGTTCAAAACTAAATATGCAAGAAGGTGAAGTATCTCAGGAGTGATAATGGAGGTGAGTACGTGTTGAATGAATTTAAAAATTTCTGTGAAAAAGAAGGTATTTGACAAGAGTTGACAACACCCCACAACCAAATTAGAATGGGGTGGATGAGAGAATATTTATAGCATTGTGGGAGCAGTGAGGGAGATGTTGCATGATCAAGGCCTACCTCTCCATTTATGGGCTGGAGAATGCAACACAACAGTTTATTTGCAGAACCAGAGTCCTCATCAGATTTTGGGAAAGATTACACTGGAGGAGGCTTTCTCGGGGAGAAAGTAGGATGTGTTGCACTTCAGTATTTTTGGAGCCTTTTTTCTACTGCCATGTCTCCAAAGAATCAAGGAAGAAGCTAGAGACAAAAATAAAATTTTGGGTATTTGTGGGTTACACATAAAATCCCCATAGCTACCATGTGTGTTATGAAACTAGCTCACAAAAAGATCAACACCTTAGAATTCATCCTCTTCGAGGGGGCAACCTCCTTTGCATTACAAAAATGAACAATTCTTGGATGATTCAAATGACAAGACCTCCTTTCTATATATAGGATTCTAAGGGGTCATAATATAATCAGAGCCTACAGAACAATAATAATGTAAGGGCACAATAATAACAATAGTGGGCTTCTATGGGGCACAATAATAACAATATGGGGACTACATGGGCACAACAATATAATAAGGACATTGTACTAATAACAATAAGGGGTTGCACTAGTAGTATAGGGACCTAACATGCCCCTCTCCTTCAAAAAAACTTTTCCTCAATGCTTGAGTAGTTCTTGATGCTTCTGTATAAATTCTTGTCCTCCCATGTGGAATCTTCAGCGGGTAAGTTCTTCCACTTGATGAGATACTTTGAAATTGATCTATTTCGTAGCTTTCAATTTCTCGGTTCTGTGACTGCTTCAGGTTCCAATATGATTTTTCTTTCCTTGTCAAGTTCTCGCAATACTGTTTGAATTGGGATCTTCTGAAACTTTTGAATGAGTTCCCACTCCTTTGGGAATATGGATATATGTAAGGCCTGATGCTTGGAGGAACACTTCGTGGACTCAAATGAATAGCATGATCATGATCACGAATAGGTGGGAGGCCTCTGGGAGTCTCAAATACCTTGGAATGATTGTCCAAACCTTTTTGGAGATCTAGATAAATACATGATTTCGATATGCGAACAGATAGCGAACATAATTTTGCAATTTCACCTCGTTGTTCTTTCTTTAGAAGCTTTCTCATTCCATCAGAGTTGATTATATTTCCTGGTTTCCATATGATACCCCTTAATTCAACTTCCTTTCCTTCTGAAGAAAATTTCATAAAAAGTTCTTGAAAATTAAAAGCTATTGTACCCAAGGATTGTAGCCATTGGACTCCTAGTACAACATCAGCACCACCCATTGGAACATAAAACATTGGGATATTCAATACATATTCTCCCATGGATAGCTTAATATTATGGCATTTTCCAGAGCAATTTATGGTTCCTCCACTTACAACCATCACTTGACACACTGGTGCTGGATCTAGGAAGCAATTCAAGTCCTTGGCTATCTTACAATTAATAAAATTATGGGTACTACCTGAATCAATCAACACTATTACCTTTTTCTTGTTGATATGTCCTTCTATCTTTACAGTTTGAGGAGTGGTAATTCTAACAAATGCATTACAAGATATGGTCGAATTCATTTCTTCTTTCTTTGGGGTTGGTTCCAGCTGATTATCCTTTTCTTTTGATGTTTCTTGATACTTTTCATCCTGATATTTCACTGTTTGAACCTTCTTCTTCTTGATATGTCCTTCTATCTTGAGAGTTTGGGGAATGGTATTTTCTTCCAATGTTTTACTAGATATGGTCGGATTAATTTCTTGATGCTCGATGTGATCTTTCACTTCTTGAACATTTTTCTTCTTGATATGTCCTTCCATCTTGATAATTTGAGGAGTGGTAATTCTGGCCAATGCATTAGAAGATATGGATGAATTCATTTCTTCTTTCTCAATGTGATCTTTCACTTCTTGAACCTTTTTTTTCTTGATATGTCCTTCTATCTTGAGAGTTTGAGGATTGGTGATTCTTGCCAATGCTTTACAAGATATGGTCTGATTCATTTCTTCTTTTTCTGGGGTTGGGTCCTGGCATATATCCTCTTCTTTTGATGTTTCTTGACCCTTTTCTTCATCTTCTTCATACTCTATGTAAAATAATTTCTTCTCAGCACACTTATTACCTTTAGTGCATTTTTTATCACAATTTTAACAAAGCTCTTTTTCTCTTTTTTCTTCCAATTGTTGTGGTGTTGCTCTAAAGAAGGTGTTGCTCTTTATATTATCATAATGTGCTAAAATTTCCTCCATGAAAATTGACCACGTAAAAAATTGTTTACGAGAACAAAGCCCTTTATACCATAAAAATTGATCTTTTTCTAAATATGAAGATGCAATACATACCTTTTCTAATAGTAGCACACCATGTAGATCAAAATATTTCTCCATCTGTAGTATCCAATTTACCAGATCCTTGCCATCAAACTTCCTCATATCGCTTTTTCTTGATTTTAGGAGCTTGACCTTGAAATGACTGTAACTCTATACTTTCAGATCTTTAAGTTCTGAAATTGCGACCTGCGGTAGCCGTCTGCGTCCTCTTTCCAATGCCACCAGTCTGATCGAATTTAGATTCTCCAAGAAAGAGTTATGCACAATCTCCCAAGATGACCTAATTATATACCTTTCCAGAAGAGCGAACTTGTATGAAGTGCCACATGTCACTGTTTTGACCTTCGGATCTAAAAAATATACACAAGAAACTAAAGTCTATCCTCTTTCTGTAAGTTTTTACGAAATTTCAATCTGATGCTCAAAACAAAAGTTATGACAATTTTCCCAAGGTCACATGTTTGGAATGTAATTCAAGAGTCTGTGAAAAGACCAACTTTCGTAGATCATATCTCCGCAAATAAAGTGCAAAAAGCTCTGAAATTTGAATCCAAGGTTCATAACAATTTCAGCCCAAATGGATTTTGTTTTTAGCATCTGAAATGTTGTAGAAAAAAGTTGTTATAGCACAAATTCCACCATGACCTGTTTGGAGTAGAGAAACCCTAGAATCCAAAGCTCTGATACCAAATGTTATGAAACCAAGTCACAAAAATATAGAAAAGATAGATCAACGCCTTAGAATTCAGCCTCTTCGAGGGGGAAACCTCCTTTGCATTACACAAATGAATAATTCTTGGATGATTCAAATGAAAAGACCTCCTTTCTATATATAGGAGTCTAAGGGGTTATAATATAATTAGATCCTACATAACAATAATAATGTAAGGGCACAATAATAACAATATGGGGACTACATGGGCACAACAATATAATAAGGACAATGTACTAATAACAATAAGGGGTTACACTAGTAGTATAGGAACCTAACAATGTTTACTTTCTATCCCTCATAATGACACTTGTGTAGAGGGATGTAAAATTTGACAAAGATAAAGCCATGTGATGCTCTCTTGAGAGGGAGATTCAGATCCCACCAGAGAAGGAGATTTTAGCTCCAAAGGAAGAACCTCAAGAAGTTGTGAAGCAACCACAAGTTGAGGAGCATAAAGTGGAGATAACCACTAAAGCAAAACAATCTAGAGAAGGCAGGAAAAGGACCAACGAAGCTGAGAGACTTGTGTAGGATGTGAGGGAGAATGTGGGTGCTCCTTCAAATCAAGACAAGCAAAGAAGGTCACCAGATCGATACACTGGATACATGGCTCTAGTGACTGAGCTTGTAAAGTCTGAGCCATCCTTTTTCAAGGGAGAAGTAGAGAAACTTGTGTGGGTTAATGCAGTGGTGGAAGAATATGAATCCATTGTAAAGAATAATGTTTGAGAAGTGGTCGCAAGACTAGCAGACAAAATAATATGTATTCGATATGGATCTTCAAGGTAAAGAATGTAACGTACAGAAGCATAGAAATGTAAAAGGCCATATTTATGGCCAAGGGGTACTCTCAAGTGGAGGGGTTTGACTATGAGGAGACCTTTGCTCTTGTAGCAAGGTACTCATCCGTCATATCGATTCTTGCTTTGGTTGCACATATGGGGTGGAAGGTCCACTAAGATGGATGTGAAAAAGACATTCCTCAATGGAATTATTGAGGAGGAGGTGTTTATTGCGAAACCAAAAGGATTCAGTATTTTTGATTAAGAGTCTCATGTGTGCGGACTCAGGCGAGCATTGTACGGTCTCAAGCAAGCACCCTGTGCTTGGTACACCAAGGTCAATAACTATCTTACTGGTTTATGATTCAACAAAAGTGAATTGGATGCGAGCCTCCATCATATCTTGGTAGAAGGAAAATTTTGATTATTGTCTTATATATTGATGAGTTGATTTTAACTGGTGATGAGCAACTGATCAAATTTTGCAAGGAGGACCTTTCAATAGAGTTTGAAATGAAGGACATGGGTCTCATGAACTACATACTTGGATTGGAAGTATGGCAAGGTGATGGGGAACTATTTGTATGTCAAGGAAAGTGTACCAATGAGATACTTCAAAGGTTCCACATGGACAATTACAAACCCATCAAGACACCTCTAGCGACCAACTGGAGGAAAGAGGATGCCACTTTATGTGAGGAAGTGGATAATATTGTTTATCGAAAATCAGTTGGTTCACTAATGTATATTGTGAACACACGACCAGATATGTGCTATGCAGTCAATAAGCTAAGCCAAGATATTGTTGGGTTATCTTAAATTCTTTCCATGACTAGCCCACGTAGTGAACCTGGGGGTTAGAGGGGGGGCGTAGCCCCCCCTTTGTTGCGTTGATTGTGTAGCGGGGGGGTCATGGGGGGGCGGAAGCTGCCCCTGTCTGGGTGGTTTGAGGGGGGCGGGTAGCCCCCCTCTACGGGGTCCAGGGTAGTTCCTTGTGAAATTTTTTTTTGGACCCTATATTAGGTTGGGCGGACCTACCCATGGTTTTCGGTTCGTGGTTTTGGATGTAATGGTTTTCGGCCCATGGTATTGGATGCTTCGGCATGTATAAATATGTATTGTAACATTGAAAAGAAAATAATGAAAAATCAAGTTGGTAGTCTTGGTTTTGTGATCTAGGGGAAAATCTCTGTGTATATGTGTTATTCTCTCGCATTGTTTATTTTCTGTGTTTTAGAATTCGTATGCAGGTAATTTCTGTACGGGGTTAAAACCTAGATTTGGTATCAGAGTTGTTTTGGCTTCAAGGGGCTGCCTTTGTTGTAGAGGGGTTTTGCTCGGGTTTGTGGTAGACCTTGTTCAGTGGGAGATCTGCGAGATCGATTCTAGTGGTAAGATAAGATGGCGAGGAGTGGAAGATAGAGATCGAGAAATTTAATGGTCAGAGTTTTGAGTTGTGGAAACTAAAGATGGAGGATTTGTTGGTGGATAAAGATCAGTGGATCGTAGTAGATCCAATTACTAAACCAACGGGAGTGTTCGATGAAGAATGGAAGAAGTTGGATCAAAAGGCTAAGAGCACAATACGATTATGTGTCTTAGATTCAGTATTGCTGAATGTATCAGGGGAAGCTACGATGAAGGCTTTGTGGGACAAGTTAGGGACTTTGTACCAATCTAAGTCTCTGGTGAATAAATTATTCCTATGGAAAAAGTTGTATAACCTCAGGATGAAGGATGGAGACTTGGTGATAGAGCATCTGAATGCATTTTATACATTAGTAACTTAGTTATTATCTGTTGATATTAAAATTTCAGATGAAGATAAGTGCATAAGTTTGTTGTGTTATCTACCAGATTTTTGGGATAGTCTGGTTATTGTAATAGGTAGCAATGCAACTGCCTTGCAGTTTGATCAAATAGTCTCATCCTTGCCAACGGAGGAGATGAGACGGAAAAATATGGAGAGCTAGAATGGTGATGCCTTGTCTGTATGAGGACGGTTCCAGAATAGAAAAAAAATAAGTCATCGAGTGGGAGATCTAAATCTAAAGGGAGATCTAAATCTCCAGGAAAACCTGTAAAGGTGGTGTGATAGAAATGCAGAAAGGAAGGGCATTACAAAAGGGGCTGTAAATCTTAAGCTCCTGACAAAGGAAAGGGATCTGATGATGCTTCTTTTGCAGAGGTGAAAACCACCTCAGATGAAGGTGGGGATGTGTACTTGGCTTCTTCAAGTACACATGTAGATCATGAGGCATGGTTGATTGACTTAGGTGAATCCTTTCAATTCACTCCCCATAGAGAGTGGTTCTATGATTATGATAAATACAATGGTGGTGATGTCTTCTTAGGGGATGATAGAAAGGCTAGAATCGTTGGTCACGAAAAAGTAAAGTTGAAGTTGCAAGGTGGAATGGTTAGAACACTTCCGGGTGTTCTGCATATTCCTGCATTAGCCAAAAAACTAATTTCTGTAAGCAAGTTGGATGATGCAGGTGTAAAAATAGTGTTCGAGAAGGATACCTGCAAGATGGTTCAGGGAACACTGGTATTGATGCAGGGAGTTCAGACTGGAACTCTGTACAAGCTACAAGGTAGCATTGTTTGTTGGGTTGTGTTATATTCCTTCCATGACTAACCCATGTAGTTAACCGGGGGTTAGAGTGGGGGAGGTCATAGGGGGTTTGAGGTGTACCCGTAACCCCACTTTATGGGTTCTGGGGCAGCGCCCTGGAAAATTTTGGTTTTGGACCCTATGTTAGGTTGGGCGGGCCCACCTATGGTTTTGTGCATGATTTTCGCACATGTTTTTTGGATGCGATGGTTTTCGGTCCATGGTTTTGGATGCGATGGTTTTTGGTCCATGGTATTGAATGCTTTGGCATGTATAAATATGTATTGTAACATTGAAAGGAATATAATGAAAAATCAAGCTGGTAGTCTTGGTTTTTGGATCCAGGGGAAATCTCTTTGTATATGTGTTTTATGTGTTATGCTCTCGCATTGTTTATTTTATGTGTTTTAGAATTTGTATGCAGGTAATTTATGTATGGGTTTAAAACCTACATTTGGTATCAGAGTTGTTTTGGCTTCAAGGGGATGCCTTTGTTGATGAGGGGTTTCGCTCAAGCCTATGGTAGACCCTGTTTAGTGGGAGATCTGCGAGATCGATTCTGGTGGTGAAAGAAGATGGCGAGCAGTGGAAAGATAGAGATCGAGAAATTTAATGGTCAGAATTTTGAGTTGTGGAAACTCAATATGGAGGATTTGTTGGTGGATAAATATTAGTGGATCATGGTAGATCCAGGTACCAAAACAACGGGAGTGTCCGATGAAGAATGGAAGAATTTGGATTGGAAGGCAAAGAGCACAATATGACTGTGTGTCTCAGATTTGAGTATTGTTGAATGTATCAGGGGAAGCTACGACGAAGGCTTTGTGGGACAAGTTAGGGACATTGTACCAATCTAAGTCTCTGGTGAATAAATTGTTCCTGCAAAAAAAGTTGTATAACCTGAGGATGAAAGATGGAGACTCAATGATAGAGCATCTGAATGCATTTAACACTGTGGTAAGTCAGTTAGCATCTGTTGATATTAAAATTTCAGATGAAGATAAGTGCATCAGTTTGTTGTGTTCTCTACCAGATTCGTGGGATAGCTTGGTTATTGCAATAGGTAGAAATGCAACTACCTTGCAGTTTGATGAAATAGTCTGAGCCTTACTGACGGAAGAGATGAGACGAAAAAATATGGAGAGCCACAATGGTGATGCCCTGTCTGTACGAGGACGGTCCTAGAACAGAAACAAAAATAAGTCATCAAGTGGGAGATCTAAATCTAGAGGGAGGTCTAAATCTCCAGGAAAACCTGTAAAGGTGGTGTGCTGGAAATGAAGAAAGGAAGGCCACCTCAAAAGGGACTGTAAATCTAAAGCTCCTAACAAAAGAAAGGGATCTGATGAGGCTCCTTCTGCAGAGGCAAAAACCACCTCAAATGAAGGTAGGGATGTGTACTTGGCTTCTTCAAGTACACATGTAGATCATGAGGCATGCTTGATTGACTTAGGGGCATCCTTTCACTTCACTCCCCATAGAGAGTGGTTTTGCGAGTATGAGAAATAAGATGGTGGTGATGTCTTCTTAGGGGATGATAGGAAGGCTAGAATAATTGGTTGAGGAAAAGTAAAGTTGAAGTTGCAAGGTGGAAGGGTTAGAACACTTCTGGGTGTTCTGCATATTCCTACATTAGCCAGAAACCTGATTTCTGTAAGCATGCTAGATGATGCAGGTGTAAAAAGTGTTCGAGAAGGATACCTGTAAGATGGTTCGGGGAGCACTGGTATTGATGTGGGGAGTTCGAATTTGAACTCTGTACAAGCTGCAAGGTAGCACTGTTATTGATGGGTGCAATAGTTCTGTGGTTCCTGAAAGTGGAGCAGAAAATCTAGTGGTCTCTGGAAAGAAGACTATGTTGTGGCATCAAAGGCATGGACATATTGGAGAGAAGGGTCTTCGAATACTTCATGGTAAAGGTATGAGTAATAGCTCTCTAGATTTTGATTTCTGTGAAAATTGTGTATATGGGAAGCAAAATTGGGTGAGTTTCCCCTCTAGTGGTAAGAGGGCGAAACATATATTAGAACTTGTGCACAATGATGTGTTTAAACCTGTGAAGGTTCCATCACTGGGTAAGTCTGTGTACTATGTATCATTTATAGATGACTTCTCAAGGAATACATGGATATATTTCCTTAAGAAGAAATCTGAAGTCTTTGACAGGTTTAAAGAATTTAAGGCTCTGGTGGAAAACCAGACAAGGAAGAAGATAAATGTGCTGAGCACAGATAACGGTGGAGAGTTTTACAGTAAGGAATTTGAAGAATTCTATTAGAAGTGTGGTATAGCACGATAGAAGACAACTCCATATACACCTCAGCAAAATGGAGTTGCAGAAAGAATGAATAAGACGCTGATGGAAAGGGCAAGAAGCATGCTCAGTGGTGCCGGGTTAGGACAGGAATTTTGGGTAGAGGCGGTGGATATTGCATGTCACTTAGTCAACAGGTCACCTTCATCAGCATTGGAGGATAAGACTCCACGAGAGGTATGGACGGGTAAAAAACCCTCTCTTTCACATCTGAGGGTATTTGGATGTCATGCATATGTACATGTTCCAAAGGAGAAATGAACCAAGTTGGATAGTAAATATAAAAAGTGCATCTTTATTGGGTATAAGGATGGTTTAAAGGGTTATAAGCTTTGGAACCCAGTCACATGGAAGGTTGTGTACAGCCGAGATGTGGTGTCCAAAGAGATAAAAGATGTTATTAAACATGAAGTCCAACCAAAGGAACCTGAGAAGATAGAGTTTGACTTAAGGAGGAAGAATCAGACTCTATAGCAGAGGAGGAATCAGAAGATGAAAAGCCACAAACTCCCGCTGTGAGAAGATTAGTTCGAGAAAGAAGGCAGCCAGAAAGGTATAATCCATCTGCTTTCTATTCAAATTTTTCTTTATCTATTACTGATGATGATCCCAGGACTATGAAGGAAGCAGTAGATTTAGAAGATGAAAAACTCTGCAAAGAGGCCATGGTTGATGGAATGGCATCTTTGCAAAAACATGAGGCTTGGGATCTGGTGGAGTTTCCAGCTGGAAGGAAACCCATTGGAAGCAAATGGGTGTTCAAGAAGAAGACAAATGCAGAAGGAAAGGTGGAGAAATACAAAGCTCGGTTGGTAGCAAAAGGTTAATCCTAGGTGCTGGGAATTGATTTTGGTGATATTTTTTCTCCTGTTGCCAAGGTAACTTCTATTAGATTACTTTTATCTATTGCTGCTGCTTTTGATTTTGAGGTAGAACAAATGGATGTGAAGACAACATTTCTTCACAGGGATCTAGGAGAGGAAATATACATGAAGCAACCTGAAGGCTTTGCGGTGAAGGGTAAGAAAGAACTGGTAAGCAAGTTAAAGAAGTCTCTGTGTGGGTTAAAACAGTCACCAAGGATGTGGTATCAGAAATTTGATACATTTATACAAGGACTTGGATTCACCAGAAGCAAAGTAGATCATTGTGTGTATTTTAAATTAATTGGTGACCATGTTATTTATATGGTCTTGTATGTAGATGATATGTTGCTGATTGGAAATAACAAAGGGATTATCCAGGATTTGAAGACCCAATTGTCCTCCAAATTCAACATGAAATATCTTGGTGCTACAAACTATATTTTAGGCATGGAAATAAAATGAGATCAGGAAAAGAGGAAGCTCTAGTTAAGCCAGAGGAAGTATGTCAAGACAATACTGCAGAGGTTCAATATGCAAGATAGTAAACCGATGAAGCTTCCTATTCCTTTAGGTGTGAGGTTATCTGCTGAACAGTGTCCCAAGACACAAGAAGAGGAAGAGGGCATGTCCCGTGTTCCATATGCAAGTGTAGTCAGTAGCCTGATGTATGCAATGGTCTGTACTAGACCAGACATTGCACATGCAGTGGGAGTATTGAGCAAGTTTATGTCAACACCAAGAAAGGAGCATTGGACAATAGTGAAGCGGGTTTTCAGGTATTTGCGTGGCACTAGTGATTATGGTTTGTGCTACCAAGGAAGACTAGGATTGGATAGAGTGTTGGATATTCATGGCTTTGTTGATGCAGACTGGGCAGGAGATCTGTATCAGAGAAGATCTACAAGTGGGTATGTGTTTAAACTATTTCGAAAAGCAGTTAGTTGGATGAGTAAGAAACAATCTGTAGTGGCATTATCAACTACAGAGGCGGAATACATGACAGCTACTCATGCAAGCAAGGAAGCAGTTTGGTTGCAAAGATTGTGTTCAAGTATGGGGTTAGTACAGGAAGCTATAAGGATACACTGTGATAGCCAAAGTGCAATTTTCTTGGCAAAGAACCTTGCATATCATTCAAAGACAAAGCACATTGATGTTCAGTATCACTTTGTGAGGGATATGATAGAAGAAAAAAAGGTGTTGCTGGTAAAGGTGGACACTTTGAAGAATATTGCAAATGCATTGACAAAATATGTGAGCTCTAAGAAGTTCTCTTGGTGTAGAGAAACAATGGGCGTTGCAGGGCTGGATAAATGACTAAACTCTCTTTTGGCCTCGTGTGGAAAGAAAACAACAAGTGGGAGAATGTTTGGTTATGTAATATTCTTTCCACGACTAGCCCATTTAGTTAACTGGGGGTTAGAGGGGGGGAGGTCACAGGGGGTTTGAAGTGTACCTGTAACCCCACTTTATGGGGTCCTGGGCAGTGCCCCAGAAAATTTTGGTTTTGGACCCTATGTTAGGTTGGGTGGACCCACCTATGGTTTTGTGCATGATTTTCGCACATTTTTTTTGGACACGATGGTTTTCGGTCCATGGTTTTGGACGTGATGGTTTTCAGTCCATGGTATTGAATGCTTTGGTATGTATAAATATGTATTGTAACATTGAAAGGAATATAATGAAAAATCAAGCTGGTAGTCCTGGTTTTGGGATCCAGGGGAAATCTCTTTGTATATGTGTTTTATGTGTTACACTCTCGCATCGTTTATTTTATGTGTTTTAGAATTTGTATGCAAGTAATTTATATACGGGGTAAAACCTACACTGTTGTTGATGGGTGCAAGAGTTCTGTGGTTCCTGAAAGTGGAGCAGAAAATCTAGTGGCCTCTGGAGAGAAGACCATGTTGTGGCATCAAAGGCTTGGACATATTGGAGAGAAGGGTCTTCGAATACTTCATGGTAAAGGTATGGTAGAAGGTATGAGTAATAGCTCTCTGGATTTTTATTTCTGTGAAAATTGTGTATATGGGAAGCAGAATCGGGTGAGTTTCCCCTTTGGTGGTAAGAGGGCGAAACATATATTAGATCTTGTGCACAGTGATGTGTTTGGACCTGTGAAGGTTCCATCACTGGGTAAGTCTGTGTACTATGTATCATTTATAGATGACTTCTCAAGGAATACATGGATATATTTCCTTAAGAAGAAATCTGAAGTCTTTGAAAAGTTTAAAGAATTTAAGGCTCTCGTGGAAAACCAGACAGAGAAGAAGATAAAGGTGCCGAGGACAGATAACAGTGGAGAGTTTTGCAGTAAGGACTTTGAAGAATTCTATAAGAAGTGTGGTATAGCACGATAGAAGACTACTCCATATACACCCCAACAAAATGGAGTTGTAGAAAGAATGAACAAGACGTTGATGGAAAGGGTAAGAAGCATGCTCAGTGGTCTCAGTTTAGGACAAGAATTCTGGGAAGAGGCGGTGGAGATAGCATGTTACCTGGTCAACAGATCACCTTCACCATCATTGGAGGATAAAACTCCACAAGAGATATGGACTAGTAAGAAACCCTCTCTTTCACATCTGAGGGTATTTGTATGAGATGCATATGTACATGTTCCAAAGGAGAAACAAACCAATATGGATAGTAAATCTGAAAAGTGCATCTTTATTAGGTATAAGGATGGCTTAAAGGGTTATAAGCTTTGGAACCCAACAACAAGGAAGGTTGTGTATAGCCGAGATGTGGTGTTCATAGAGGTGAAAGATGCTACTAAACATGAAGTCCAACCAAAGGAACCTGAGAAGATAGAGTTTTAGCTAAAGGAGGAAGAATCAGACTCTACAGCAGAGGAGGAATCAGAAGATGAAGACCACAAACTCCAAGTGTAATAAGGTCAGTTCGAGAAAGAAGGCAACCAGAAAGGTATAATCCATCGGCTTTCTGTTCAAATTTTTCTTTATCTATTACTGATGATGATCCCAAAACTATGAAGGAAGTAGTAGATTCAGAGGATGGAAAACTATGGAAAGAGGCCATGGTTGATGAAATGGCATCTTTGCACAAAAATGAGGCTTGGGATTTGGTGGAGTTGCCGGTTGGAAGGAAACCCATTGGCAGCAAATGGGTGTTCAAGATTAAGACAAATGTAGAAGGAAAGGTGGAGAAATACAAAGCTCAGTTGGTAGAAAAACGTTATTCCCATGCGTCAGGAATTGATTTTGGCGATATTTTTCTCCTGTTGCCAAGATAACTTCTATTAGATTACTTTTATCTATTGTTGCTACTTTCGATTTTGAGGTAGAATAGATGGATGCGAGGACAACATTTCTTCATGGGGATCTGGAAGAGGAGATCTACATGAAGCAACCTAAAGGATTTGCATTAAAGGGTAAGAAAGAACTGGTATGCAAGTTAAATAAGTCTCTGTATGGTTAAAACAGTCACCAAGGATGTGGTATCAGAAATTTGATACATTTATACGGGGACTTGGCTTCACCAGAAGCAAATCAGATCACTGAGTGTATTTTAAATTAATTTCTGACCATGTTCTTTATCTGGTTTTGTATGTGGATGATATGTTGCTGGTTGGAAATGACAAAGAAATTATCCAAGATTTGAAGACCCAATTGTCCTCCAAATTCGACCTGAAATATCTTGGTGCTGCAAACTAGATTTTGGGCATGGAAATTAAAAGAGATCGGACAAAGAGGAATCTCTAGTTAAACCAGAGGAAGTATGTCAAGACAATATTGCATAGGTTTTAATGCAGGGTAGTAAACCAGTGAAGGTTCCTATCCCTGTAGGTGTAAAGTTATCTGTTGAACAGTGTCCCAAGACACAAGAAGAGGAAAAGGACATGTCCCATGTTCCATATGCAAGTGCAGTCTGTAGCCTGATGTATGCGATGGTTTGTACTAGACCAGACATTGCACATGCAATGGGAGTATTGAGCAGGTTTATGTCAAAACCAGGGAAGGAGCACTGGGCAGTAGTGAAGTAGGTTTTCAGGTATTTGCATGCCACTAGTGATTATGGTTTGTACTACCAAGGAAGACCGGGATTGGACAGAGTGTTGGGTCTTTGTGGCTTTGTTGATTTAGAATGGGCTAGAGATCTGGCTCAAAGAAGATCTACAAGTGGGTATGTTTTTAACATTTTTGGAGGTGCAGTTAGTTGGATGAGTAAGAAACAATCTGTAGTGGCACTCTAAACTACAGAGGCAGAATACATGGTAGCCACTCATGCAAGCAAGGAAGTAGTTTGGTTGCAAAGATTGTGCTCAAGTATGGGGTTAGTACAGGGAGCTATAAGGATAGACTATGATAGCCAAAGTGCAATTTTATTGGCAAAGAACCTTGCTTATCATTCAAAGACAAAGCACATTGATGTTCAGTATCATTTTGTGAGGTATATGATAGAAGACAAAAAAGTGTTGCTGGTAAAGGTGGACACTTTGAAGAATACTGTAGATGCATTGAAAAAATTTGTGAGCTCTGAGAATTTCTCTTGGTGTAGAGAAACAATGGGCGTTTCAGGGCTGGATAACTGACTAAGTTCTCATGTGGAAAGAAAACAACAAGTGGGAGAATGTTGGGTTGTGTTATATTCTTTCCATAACTAGCCCACATAGTGAACCAGGGGGTTAGAGGGGGGGCAAATCCCCCTCTTTATTGTATCGATTTCACAGTGGGGTGTGGCAGGTCCCCCTGTTCAGGGGGTTTTATGGTGGTGGGTAGGCTCCCTGTATGGGGTCTGAGGCAGTGCGCCAAGAATTTTTTTTTTGGACCGTATATTAGGTTGGGTGGACGCGATGGTTTTCGGTCCATGGTATTGGATGCTTCAACATGTATAAATATGTATTGTAACATTGAAAGGAAAATAATGAAAAATCAAGTTGGTAGTCCCATTTTTGGGATCCAGGGGAAATCTCTGTGTATATGTGTTTTATGTGTTATTGCTCTCGCATTGTTTATTTTCTGTGTTTTAGAATTCGTATGCAGGTAATTTCTGTATGGGGTTTAAACCTACCGATATGATTAGGCCAACCAAACTATTTTAGAGGGAAGTTAACCATGTTATATGGTACCTCATAGGCACTACCCAGTTTGGATTATGGTACAAATGGACAGAGGGAGTGAAGCTATTTTACTTCACAGATGCAGATTGGGTGGGGCGTCCATCAGACCGAAAGAGTACATCATGTGGAATTTTTAGTGTTGGGTCTGTGCTTGTTTCTTGGTACATCACGAAGCAGAATACATAGTTGAAAGTCAAGCAACATGTGAGGTGATCTAGATGAGAAAGATACTTGTTGGATTGTTTGGTCAGATGATGCATCCAACTGTGATCTATTTTGATAATCAGAGTTGCATCAAGCTCTCTAAAAATACTGTTTTTCACTATCGATCCAAGCATATAGATATATAGTATCACCATTTATGGGACTATGTACAGAGGCGGATAATGTTGTTGCAGTACAATATGAAAGAGGAACAAGATGATGAATTTTTGATAAAGGCCTTGTAAAGAGGGAATTTCAAGTTACACAAGTGTAGGATTGGGGTGGCTGATAATCCCTTTCTTGCTGAGAGGGGGTGTTGAAAAATGCAACAAGAAATTCTCAAATTGGTTTTCCCTTCATTAAATTGAGAAAATTTGAATTTCCACATCAACAAACAACTTGGATGATGTTAACATATGTGACATGGCTTGTTTCCTAGTTTACTCAGTAAATTTGAGTTGGAGGAGTTAGAGTTTTGTTGGGCATGGAATCCCCCCAAGGCATGTTTTGGCGCTTAAAGCCCAAGTTTTGATCGAATCTTGTTGTAAAGATACACGAACTTCGGGCATGGAGTGTGAAAGTATGTTAGAGTGACAAGGTTGTCCACCTTAGTTTTGTAATGTAATTTCGGCTGGATAGACCTACCCATGGTTTGCAGACCATGGGATTATGTAAATAGAGTGATGCTCTAAGTGTAAAAGACAACTAACTAATAATGAAGGAATAAGGATGTATACGTGATTGAGCCAAAGTGTAAAGTGTGTCTATGGGTCATAGAGTATGAGAAGGCTCTGCAGCTGAGTGCATAGTGGCCTAGTAGTCTGCAGTTGAGTGCACGGACCCCTACAGTTGAGCGCGTAGGGCAAGTCAAGTCTGTAACCATGGAAAGAAACAATAAAGAGAAGTTTTTCTATAATTCTATGTATCTGTTCTTTGGTTAATGCATGATTGATATAATTTGCAAATATACTATTTATTTACTGCGTGTACTTGTATGAAGGTTCTATGTTGTTAAGTATAACTTAAAGCACTTAAGTAGGCAAAGATAACTACTTAATATTGGAATATAAGCAGGGTTTCGGGTAATAATGCAAAGCGCGATGCATAGCCCTTGGGTAGGGTTGCATGAAGGCAGTATATCAGGTCGCGAGGAACGGGAAAGTGCGTGAGGCAACCTGTGCGCAGGGACAAATAGCAGATCAGTTGAACTCATCCGACATCTCCATGGTGCAAAAACCTGGTTCTAGCACCGTTCCATACTACTTCAGGTGAGACCTTAGTCCACGCTCCGCGGATTGTTTCTGAAAGGGCCAGTAGTACCAGGATTTGTTTAGCTAATTAACTCCAAACCTGGGTTAGGCCCCAACAAGTCAACAAATGGTTCCATTGCTAGGACCGGTGTTGGGGGGAAAAGTATCTAATGCAGAATGCCTCTATCTTACTCTGAAGGTGATAGTACTTCAGCAACAACTGAATGCAAAGTTATTCAAAGTTTCTTCTTTATGAGATGAGAGAGGGAAGAAAAGGATGATCTACTAACCATTATCTTGCGCTAATAGTCGATCCAGTCTTCACTCCTTGCTGCTTGCTCCTAGCTCCTTGTCCTTTCACCGGCCCAGCTACACACAGATCCTGTAAAAGCACAAGAAAAGGAAACTACAAGAAGCATACATCCATAATCGATCATAGGATTAACATAAATCAAATATACACGCATCTATTCATCATAAAGACACATGCATATAGAAGAACCTCAAATACTTTATTGATAATAGAAGTAAAGTTCTGAGAGAGTTACAACCACAATGGGCCCAATCCAGCAACACCTCCCAGCTGAAAGAAATCTCCTCTTCACCTCCTTCAAGCAAAACACCCAATAGATCTATACACAAACCAACAACACTTCCTTACTTGCACAAAATTCCAGCCCCCCTAGACCTCATGAGAGAGATCTATATATAGGGTTTTGGAGAAAGGATGAGTCATCTTGAGACTGGCCTGAAGCTGACTTGTGTCCTCTCCCACTTTAGTTAATCTTTAGTTCTTTAGTCCACTTGGAGAATCTTGCTTCCACTTGGAGATCAAGACCCTCTTACTCATCACTAGGCGAATTCCTTGACCCAAGTGTCAGTTTGGAAGCTTCCTGGGCAGTTGACACCTTGCAGAATGACTGTGCCACTTGGCCAATCTCGCCCAGCGCAGGTAGCCTTCATCAGTTTTGACCTTCAGCGCAGGTACAAAGAGGAGCAGTTGACATTCAGCGCAGATGCTCAGTGGAGCAGCTGACATGATCCAGAAATAGCCTGTTTTTGAGTGTTTTCAGGTGGAGAACTGATTTTCAGTGCTGTGGTTTGCAGACCTTGTTCCTCTAAGGGTAAGAACAACATGTTTAGGGACTTTGGATCCCTCAGATTATTGACATTTCATGCTCCATGCTGTTAGGCACAAAAATGTCTATAACAGTTGCCCCCTAAATTATGAGGTCGTTTATTGGGTGAAATGCTTTATTAGGAGGATCCGAAGTTCATTCAATCGACTGATAGGTGCCCTGCAATAAAATACAATACAATACATTATTTTTCATTCTGCTTTCATGATCTAGCTGAGGCGGGCATTCCCATGCTCAGCTTTATAAATTCATTTTGGTACATATAACAGACGACCGTCTGATGATAGACTCATAATTCTCTGCTGAAATTATCATCCTTTGAGTAGGATGATCATCTGCTGTAATAATGTACATATCAAATGTCTTTATATTTCCTGAATATATATCGCAGCCCGGATGGATGAAACTAGATCCGGGGTCTTCAATCTCGTTCGATCTTCACTCTAAGTACAAGTCGATCCATGTGAGAATTGCGTTGAAGTCGAACATGGAAAGACATTGCTTGATTACCGGTCAATAATGTAAACCATTAACAAGCGCGAGAGGAGTCACCAATAATGACAATGACCCTCAAGGTACTGTAGTACAATTCACGTGGTGTGAATAAAGGACTTGGCGTCGAACACCACGCAAAATCTTCTGGTCGAAGGTCATTGATGTATACCTGTTGCCGGAAGTGAGAAACTTGCCATTGAGGCATGCAAGCTTCAAAGTACTGGGGGGGTGTTCCTAGATCAACTTCTTGGATAATGAGCTGAAGTCGACAAGAAGCGATCCGTCAAAGGAGGGCCTTAATGAATCCCACATCAGTGACACAGAACGGAGCTAATGACTTTAGTGGAGGTGAAAACAAACTGTGAGATATGATTCAGGGTGGCGATCATGGGTGGATGAAGGATAATGTATGGAAGTGGATGGGACACGGTTGACTCTTTCTGAACACATCTCTTGAACATATAACGACACTAATGTGATGGATCGGTAGCATTACCCCAAATACGGATGGTTTGGCGAGGACCATGGTGATGAGACCGGTGAATGAAACAACCCAACCCGATGTGGTACGGAGGACAAAGTGTCATGTTCAAGAGCGACTTGCTACCATCAAAGCTTTGAGGTTCTCCCAATTTTTCCCCAGTCATTTCTAACCAGTACCTCTTTATTTTTGTCAAGCTTGAGGAGGATAACATATGCTTGTTCTATAACCTGCCCTTCGGGCAAGCCCATCGCTATGTTTTAATGAGCCTAGCGATAGGGAAACTCGTTCTCGTCTAAAGACAACTTTGTCGCTATTTAATCATTTTAACGAGTCTAGCGACAAAGACAACTCGGTCCTTTTCATTTTTAGAGAGTCTGAAAAGGTACAGAAAGTTAACTCCAAAATTCCTTTTTCGTCATCTAATCCCTTAAGTCCGAAAAAGTATAAAACAATACAAAAGGGATGAATTTTCGATAACTTTAACGAGCCGAATAAAACAAGCGCTCGAACTTTTTGTGTAATAATCCCTCAGGTCCAAAAAGATTAAAATCTAGAGGAGGGATAGCTCTTCCGGTCCTTTTAACGAGCTGGAAGGCCAAAACTCGGCAAACTTTTCATATTTTACGAGTCAGATGAAAAGAGCTCAAAGAAGACTCGTCTTTTGAGGAACGAGTGATAAACAGGGATAGCAGCAGATTCCAGGTACAGGTTGGAATTTTCCAATCACGGCAGTGTCACAAGGATGGCTAAGTGGAATCACTCTTCGCAGCTGTTCCTCAAAATGGGTAAACAATCATATGGAGGTGAATGATCGGCCGAATGGAATGGAGGTGGCGGGTGTAAACACGACCAAGGCTTTTATGGCTAAAAAAACTTACGATCATAATGGTTATTTACCGGTACTGGGTTCATTTTTTAAAGAGCTTGAATGCGCCAAAACACTGCTCAAAAGCTTATGTTTATTTTTTAACGAGCATGAACTATGACGCTAAAACTGCTCGGATCTTGCGTTTATTTTTTAACGAGCATGAACTTTATGCCAAAACTGCTCGAAATACCAGTCATAAGATAAGAAATGTCTCTTGTCTCACGAAGCTATGCTCCTAATTTGGCAAATTTTGACCTTTGCCCCCCATCCTTTCTTTATGTAAGTTAGGAAACGATCAATGACCGCTCTTTGCTTATATTCCAAAAGGTTTGCATGCCCCCAGGTATAAGGTACGATTTCAAGGTTACCCCTCAATTTGCAGGTAGAACAATTGTTCTACCGGGAAAGGCCTACCTCTTTCAGGTTACCCAAAGAATGATCTTATTTGCTACTGCAAATGAAACTCTTTCTTCGGCGATGTCTATCATTAGGTTACTCAAAGATGGTTACTACTTGTTGCAGCAAAGGAATCCCTTTCTTTGGAGGTTGCCCCTACTTATCCTCTAAAACATTAGTTTTAATGGGTGAGGCTTGCCTTTTACCCAAAGATGGTTACCATTTGCTGCCGCAATAGAATCTCTTTCCTTGGTAGCCTACCTGTTTAGACAAAGGTGAATGACTAAAAATCATCAAACACATAACTTTGACAAAAGAGTCCTGTTCTAGAACAACCCCTCTTCCATCCACGGACGGGGTACGGACTAGTCATACTTTTTCGCGGAAATTCTACCTTATACCCAAGGTTTCCTCTGCCCGAAGCAGACCAGGATGCATGCCCCCTGGGTTCCAGTTCTATCTTTCCGAATCACTCGCATTCATCGGGAAGGAGGACTGGGGGTGGAGACATTTCTTGGGTGAATAGACCATTGAGGATTGGTATTTGACTATTTGCGATGCGTGATCCCGGAAATGAAAGTTGGTCTACGAGCTTGACCACCCTTCCTTCGTGTGGAAAACACATTACTCTAAAGAGTGAGGAGACTATAGCTCCCATGCAATATATATAGTCACGTCCAAGGAGTAGGTTATAATCCAAGGGTCCTTGAACGACCATCATGTTCATTTGAACGGTCTTCCCTTTCAATGTAACAGGCGCATTGGGGAGGAACCCTAATGGTCGACTGGTTCCTTTATCAAAGCCCGAGAGATTTCTTATCTCAGGCAAAAGCGTCGGGGAACCCAGTGCTTTCCAAGCAACAGAGGAAAGGATACTCACAGATGCCCCTTCATCAATGATAGTTCCAGCCATCACCATTCTATAAATTTGGACTATGATTCTGAATGGTATACTGGCTGGTAACCGGGGTCTTCCCAGTTGGTTCCAATCAAAGGACACAACCAGGTTGCTTGGTGGTGGGACCGAATACATGGCCGGATACGATCCCGACGATGTTCCTTCCTGCGATAAAGGAATGGGCGCATTGCCCTGATGCTCATCAGAATCTGTGTTGATGAAAAGAATCTGGATGGTGTCATCCTTATTCTCTTCAGTGAGGGTGTCATTCGAAGATGAATCTTCAGTGACGGTGTCATTTGAGGATGAAACCTCTGAAGGAAGAACTGGGTCAACTGCCGTATCAACCTTTAGACTTTCGTCTGGTCTGGATTCAGTAGGTTCATTTTCAATGACTGACGCTTCAGCTGACCACTTGAGCGGGCCAGCTGTATTTTCAACCAACGAAGGACTTGGCACGAGTTTTTTGTATCCAGGAGGAAGTCTCAACGGTGAAACCAGACGATCTTCCAAAGCTCTCTTCGCTTCGTCTAAGAAGGGACAATGGTGGATGGCGTGATTGCCTTCACACAGTATACAGAGGGATTTTACTCCTACCTTTTGTCTTGATCCTTCACTTTCGCTGGTTGATGGTAAGCACTCAACCTGGCTATTAGAGGTTGAAGCTCCCGAATTGTGCAATCAAGGGGACCAGTCCCTTAGTATCCGGGGAATATAGGGAAAATCTCTATGGAAATGGTCTCCTCTACATATGACACATGGCGATTTAGGCCCGGTCTGTGCTGTGTGTGGGTTTTTGTTAGATGTCGTTTGCTTGCCCCCAGCGCCTTAGGCTCCTTCTTCTTCTTTTCTTTCTTCTTCTTTTCCTTCTTCTCCATGGGATCTTGGCTTTTGCCAGCCCCACCTTTTGAAGATGAAGGATTGGAGGAAGGGTTAGAGGAAGTAGAAGGCTGGTGGGAGGCTCTAGACTCATCTAACTGTTGACTCGACTGCTCAGGAACCATGGTGTTCTGAACTACACTAGTTGAGAATAGCCAAACAGGCAGGCCAATTGTCAGTACTGGAAGCAACAATGTGGCCATGTGGGGCGCACCAGCTTCTCCCCAAGAGGAGAATGGACTAGGACTTCCATCATGTGGAGTTCCTTGGTTGGGGCGTTCCATGTTCTCAACTTTAAGATCAATGCGGGAATAGGAGGTGATTATGTTCCGTTTAAAATAAATTTTATAACGACGCTTAGACACAACTTGCTTTTTCACTTTTTAAGAGTCGAGAAAAAGCTAAAGATGACTCTATTCTCCTTCGATGTTTTAACGAGCCCGAAGTGACAAATGCTCGGATGGACTTTTTCAGTTATAGAGTTTGAAAAAGGCCAAAAGAAACTGCTCTGGAGTCCTAGGCAGAGGGTGTGCCAAACCTTTCGCAAAACCAGAGTATACGTTTTACGGTACGAGTGGTCGATCTTCGTGAATGCTATGTTCACTGCATTGCGATCAGTAGGGCGACCGACACGGTTTCCTATGGATAAAGGCTTTGATCCTATAGGGGTCTCCCAATATATACGCGACGGTACGTGGGAGCACAAGTCCGTATTGATACTTATCGCTTCACCGTGGAGGAATCACCCAACCACTCAACGCTAAGATATCACGTTTAACGACGCCGGAACACGTCTCTAGCTTAGACCTCTAGATGTTTGCGTTATGTTTCAATGCGTTGTTATGTAAATTCAATTTATTTTAAGGTTGATCTTGTTTATCAGTTTGCCTTTATGGATCACCACGAGATATATAGAAACACTCCTGAATGCAATCTAAGATGATAAGCAAGCTTTCCAATCTTTCAACTTTGAAAACCTTAACTACTGAGGGAGAAGGAAGATAACACCTTTTCACACAGATCATAGAGCACACACTAATGCACTTTCCTAAATCAACATGCAAACTGTCATAATGCACATGCACAATGCAAGTATTTCTTTTCTCTTTCTTAATGTTGATGAAATACAAAAATAAAGCTGTTGTATAACTTTGAATTCAATTTCAAGCGAAAGCAAACAAGTTTGTCCAAAATCGAAAGACACCTTACGATTCACTTGTTTCGACACTTAGAAATATATAAATTCAAACCATATAACGAAAGCGACAAACTCAATCAGCTATGAACAACAAATAAACTAACTCTTAAGATCAGAACGACACTTAATCACAGGTCTAGATCTAAGAGGTCAATGCAAGACTGGTTCACTTTCGTTATGGGAAACTGTAAATGACACAAGAAATACAAAAGAACAAATACAGTTTCTTTATACAACTGAGGCGGAATAATGACAAAGGAAAATGGTTTCAGATAGGCCCACTGACTGGCAACAAACAGCAAAAACAAGAGTGAAAACAAATCAAGACCCAACAGGAAACCCCAGTAGCTCAAGCCAAGACTGGTCCAGCGCAGGTGTAACACTGCCTGTTTGACCTTCAGCGTAGGTAACCCCTTCGGGAACTGCGCTGAAATGAAGACTGCCTTTGTACAGCCTGCAATGAAGAACGATACTTTCGTCCGTCTTGGTTTCCGGGTCACAGATTGCTAAAAAATTCACAGTTTTTGCTCAAATCAGAAGCTATCAGTCAAGGACACACTAAGGGATGTAAAGGAGGATGAAAAGCTATCACTAAGAGCTTATTAGAGTCCTTGTGGATCAGCTCTTCAAATCATAAACTTGCTCAGAAACTGAGCTAGAGTAACTGCCCTCTACTTTGTATTTGATAGATTCAAACACAGTTCGATTCGGTACTCTCTTTGTTTATGAAATGAATAGCAAGAAACACAACAAACCAACAAGATACGTCCCCAGCGGAGTCGCCAATTTGTTGGGGGGAAAAGTATCTAATGCAGAATGCCTCTATCCCACTCTGAAGGTGATAGTACTTCAGCAACAACTGAATGCAAATTTATTCAAAGTTTCTTCTTTATGAGATGAGAGAGGGAAGAAAAGGATGATCTACTAACCGTTATCTTGCGCTAATAGTCGATCCAGTCTTCACTCCTTGCTGCTTGCTCCTAGCTCCTTGTCCTTTCACCGGCCCAGCTACACACAGATCCTGTAAAAGCACAAGAAAAGGAAACTACAAGAAGCATACATCCATAATCGATCATAGGATTAGCATAAATCAAATATACACGCATCTATTCATCATAAAGACACATGCATATAGAAGAACCTCAAATACTTTATTGATAATAGAAGTAAAGTTCTGAGAGAGTTACAACCACAATGGGCCATATCCAGCAACACCTCCCAGCTGAAAGTAATCTCCTCTTCACCTCCTTCAAGCAAAAGACCCAATAGCTCTATACACAAACCAACAACACTTCCTTACTTGCAAAAAATTCTAGCCCCCCTAGACCTCATGAGAGAGATCTATATATAGGGTTTTGGAGAAAGGATGAGTCATCTTGAGACTGGCCTGAAGCTGACTTGTGTCCTCTCCCACTTTAGTTAATCTTTAGTTCTTGAGTCCACTTGGAGAATCTTGCTTCCACTTGGAGATCAAGACCCTCTTACTCATCACTAGGTGAATTCCTTGACCCAAGTGTCAGTTTGGAAGCTTCCTGGGCAGTTGACACCTTGCAGAATGACTGTGCCACTTGGCCAATCTCGCCCAGCGCAGGTAGCCTTCATCAGTTTTGACCTTCAGCGCAGGTACAAAGAGGAGCAGTTGACATTCAACGCAGATGCTCAGTGGAGCAGCTGACATGATCCAGAAATAGCCTGTTTTTGAGTGTTTTCAGGTGGAGAACTGATTTTTAGTGCTGTGGTTTGCAGACCTTATTCCTCTAAGGGTAAGAACAACATGTTTAGGGACTTTGGATCCCTCAGATTATTGACATTTCATGCTCCATGCTGTTAGGCACAAAAATGTCTATAACAACCGGCATCTGCATAGAGATGTCTGATGTCGTATCACTAGAATCCGAACAAGAAAGGAATTGTAGAGTGGTTGGACAAAAATATTCACGAGTTCACGGCACAAGAAAACAGGAATCCACTACTATTGAAGGAAGAGTACTTATATTGCTACTTGTATACGGAGATCCATGAAAATTTCTTTGCATCCTTCCATACTGAGTTGTACGAGTGGATCACAAAGCTAGTAGATAGCCAAGGAAGGTGTAAACTCAACAAACCTACTGTGTGGGCTCCATAATTGGTGCGCGGACTGGAAGCATCGGAAGGTAACATCACGCACAATATCGATCACTAGATGGATCGAATCATAGGAGGAATCATCACAGAATTCATGGTAGATACTTTAGTTAGCTATAGCGAGGCAGAACGACGCTTCCTCAAGGGACCACGAGGTAAGCACGTTAAATATTTGAACAGTTGGATTAAAATTCTACTGTGTGAAAAGCGGGTTATGCGAATAAATTGATGTTTGGGGCTACGCAGAGTGGGAGAATCTACAGAAACGAAGTTAGCACAGAACTAGAAACTAGCCCCTTGATATCATTTTCATGAGGGGCCGAAGTAGAGCTTGTGAAGGTTTAGCCAAGAAGGACAATCAACCTAATAGCATAGAGAAATCCGCACATACCACCCCCACCCACACCACCACTAGTTTCACCATCTTCACCCATGACTTCGCCAATACCACCTCAACCACCACTGTGAAGCAGTATGGTCAATGTGATAAAGCTACCAGTATTCAAGGGAGTAGGGAATGAAGATCCGAACTAGTTTTGGTTCGTGATAAAAGATGTATGGGCAGAAGAGGGTGTCACAGATGAAAATATATGGAAGGCAACATTGGTCAGTGCTTTGCAAGATCGCGCGCTGACTTGGTACATTAAGCATTCCAATGAGAATTCGAATGTGGGATAGCGGATATCCAGTTTGGGCTAAACAAAGAATTTAACATGCCAAAGTCAGAGGCACAGTCGATCATTAGGTTCAAGGAAATATCAATGCTACCAGGCGAAACCCCATGGGAGTTGGATCAAATACTGAAGTGCATAATTCGCGAAGACCTTAATAAATGGGCAACACCGAGAATGGTTTGTAGCCTCGTTAACACCGCATCTATGGAATGCGCTGTCGCAACAAAGGCTAACCACTGAGGCTGAGGCATTGGAGACTGCAATGAGATTGCATGAGACTCTGATACAAGATCCTAACCTGGGAGTCCAACAGATTCACGTGCAGTTGAAAAACTCGTGCCTTGAGATGCAGAGTTTGTAACAAGACAGGACACCGCATCCAGAAGTGTGTGACAAGGTATGGTGCATAAAGTCAAAGGGCTAGGGGCACGACAAGGACCATTGTCCGGTGTTTGCGAATTACCTCGTGTGAGGAGGACCAATGCCATTGAGACTAGAGGCACAAGTAGGACCAAGCGCGACGCCTGCATTATGGTGCGCGATTTGTCAAATAGGAGGGAGGCATGCTACAGATAACTGTTATCGGACAAATTTACCTCCTCATCAACTCAGAGGTGAAAGACAAGATGATTGAAGCAAAGACCACAATTGCAGGCCTCGAATCCACACTAATTCTCTCTATACACTATCAATATGCTTTATAAAGCTTGTTACCAAGCATAAAGGAGTGTTAATCATCCTGATAACTCATGTTGTTAGGCTATGGGGAGCATTAGTGAACCTAAGAGAATTCCATTGAGTCAAGCCAACGAATCTACTCATAAATATATAGATATTATATCCCTAAATTTGCTCAAGAAAATCAAGGAAACTTCAAAAATCAAGATATTTGGAGAAATTCCAATTTGAGAATGAAGGCAAATGGGAAAAAGCTTGTAAATAGGGTAGGTTCATGGCTTTTGCACTAATGAACTCTAGGAGAAACTTGGCACCCCTAATTCAATTGCTATATAAGCATTGAGAGGGTCATTGTGATGGAGATTAGAGCATTTGGAAGGATAGCACATAGAGTTGTTGTGAGCTATCATATTCTTGAAGAAGCTAGCTAAAAGAGGGAGAGAGAGAGAGAGAGAGGAAGAAGGGGTAAGGAAGGATAATACAACAACTAGTTGTAATCACCCTTTCATTCTGAATATAGAACTACAGTTGTGTTCCCTACTCAATAGTGTCGGTAATGTTGTTCATTTATTTGTTCATTATGATGCTTGTCGAGATGAGTAGTTAAGTTATACACTAATACATGTTCATTGTGCATTCTTACATTAGTTTTCAGAAGTGTATGCTGTGATTGCTTTACCTTGTCCTTTGTGCAGGAATTGTCTTGGAGCCGGCCTTGAAGGAGTTCTTCTTGCCACATAGAGATCCCCAAGCAAATCTAGAAGGAGCTAAAGGTAATCCTCCTTCCATACCCTGACAATTTATGTTTGATAGATGAACATGTGTGTAACTTAGTAGCTTTTACAGATAATCTTACGGTTTGTCGAAGGTCCCAGGAAGACTTGTGAGGGTACTTTTCACCCCATGCATTTTATCCCATAGCTAAATTGGTGACTCCGCTGGGGACTATACATCTAGTTCCTGGTAAACCTGGACTCCTCTCAGTTCTTCTCTTTCTTCTAAGAGCTTCCTACTTCTTCAAATCCTTTTCTGATCCACCATCTATCTTGTTACATCGTGCTAGTTTGCATTCTCTTTAGAAACTAATCCTAAAAGCCCTCTTTTTGAGCTATTTCCCTCACTAACGCAGGTTGCTAGTCTACACAGAGCTTTATAAAGCTCCTTGACTGTGCACATGGAGTGTTAGTGGCCAAACTAGCTCTTTGCTTACATTGAAACAGAGTGTTAGTCTCCCATTTCCATGTTTCCTAGAAGATTCTGTGGACCAAAAGGGGGGGAAACTTGTCTCAGGGGCTAAAGTAAGATCTGCAACAGTATTATGTTAACAAATTTGGTGTCTTGAAAATTTATTTTTAAGAAAATGTTTTAGTTTTTCTCTCTTAAAAGACATTTTTTTCAAAGAAAGACTGAGAAATTGTATTGATCCTTCTGTCAAAATAGTTGTAAGCTGCTTCATTTTGGTTTTCAGAAGTTGTTAGGAAATATTGGGAAAAGAATGCTTCAGTTATGCAAGTGTTGAATGGATTTAGATGCACGGACGAATCCATGAATATGTGAAAAAATGAATGTGTAGAATAAGACTTGTTTGCATAAGAAATTGATTTTTTTTTTAGAGCATTGTTCTACAGGGTTTATTGAGTCGGGATTCTCACCATATTCATACGTCAACACCCCTGACGAAGAAAAATAATCAAGTACACTAAAATTTACATTAAAATCAATCAATTACTCTTTTGAGCAAACCAACATTAGCTAGATTAAGACCTTGGGATAAGCATGTGAGTGAACTACCCAAGGTTAAAAATCAAAACTAGTCTCATTAATGAGTGAAAAATCCTTTTTCACTCATATTATTAGGACCACTCCACTAACAACGGAGCGAAATACGAGACAACATCGCGTTGTAATTGAAGGTATCTCGCCATCGCTTACAAATCCTTTGGGCATTTTGTGTATTGGGGGTCCCTTCAGGGATTTCAGAACTGAGTCAGGGACTCAGGTATCCTTCCCACACAGCATGTTGTCTACGACTATGTCCCCTGTGGTAATGTCTGTGATTTGAGGTATCTCTACTGGCCAAAAATTCTAGGTACTTACACAAGGTTACTCGGACGAGCTATCCTAGTACCTAAAATGGACGGACCTACTTTGTCTTCAGTTTTTGGGAGGGTGCTTGTGTTCATGAGAGTACTTGGCCCCTCAATCTGAGGTTCAGGTGAAGCTCAAAAGTAACCATAACCGTACATTTGGCCATCCTTCTCTATTATTCATTGAGATACTGAGTTTCATCTCCATCGATCGATGCTTATCAGACGAGGTACTTTGCTCTGTTTCCTGATTGATATATTTAAACAATGTAAACTTTGAAACGGGAACTATAAAATCAAAACGGGAACTCTGGCCAAAAAACCCCAAAAAAACATCAAGAACAGTGCTCAAAACGAAGTGTGTATACTGGAACAATGTTTTTATTTTTTAGGCGTCAATTTTGAACATGTTTTAAAATTGGCAGTGACTACAAAATTTACTATGAAATTTTCGTGCAAAATATAGCTTCAAAATGAAACTGATGACACTGGAACAATGATTTTTTTTTTTAGGGTCAATTTTCAGTATTTAAAAAAAATGCTAATAAAACCAAATTTCTATGTGTCAAACAAAGTTGTTTATGCGGGAAAAAACACACTAATGTTTTTGGCAGAATATCATTTTTCTTTCCTAAGTATAAATTTAACATGTTTTCAACCATAACATGCTAGATACAAAATATTTGAAATTTTTTCAACTATAAAATAAAAAAAACCATGACATTATGAACAAATTACATCACTAAATGCATTCAAAAGTCATTATTTGTATATTGAATAAAACATATTTTATATCTCTAATTTAATATTGCATTGTAGATATTTTAAACAATAAAATTTATCATAACTAAGACATATAATCCAACAACATAAAAATGCCTCATAACTTCTCATTTAACACCATATGGAAAACATTAATTTTATTTGAAGATACGATGCATACATCTGTTATATAAACTGTCTTAAACAACTATTCAAAATCACTCATGTTTTCTGGCACACCATCAGAATTCACATCTTCAGATGAGTGACTGGATGCTGACGAAGATGTTCCATATTCTTCTCTTTCATCAACTAGTGCCCCATCTGAGTCCACATGCATGCCCAACATTTCAGGTTTCAAAATTTTTCTAGATCTACGACTGGTTTCAGGTGACTCCCATGTTAACATTGTTCCTTCTGGTAACAACCTTTTCAGAATCTCTATCGTCTTGAAGCGAAGAGTTCCTCTTTTTGTTAAATTGAAGTCATAAACAAGTATGTCTACATCCTCCAATTTTAATATGTCTGTGCGGCGGCGATTTACATTTGTACCCTTTCTTTTTCTTTTTCCGCCATTTTTTTTGTCAACTACCATCTCTGGCTTATACACACCATTGAATGGGTGTGTATTTGTGGCATACCAATGTACTTCAACACTTGTAACATCCTCATTTTCTGTAAATACCTTTATAACTTTAGCAACCCAAAATGGATAGCCATTGGGATCTCCATCTGCTAGCACTGCAATCATGCAACCCTCCTTAATATCCTATACTAAACCCCTATAAAGGTCTTCCATGGCTTCACGTTGTGCACGAGATCTTCTGGAACTAATATACATCTCTCTTTCCTCTGCCTGTGAAGAATTAATAATACCTTGAGATTGTTGCTGTTCAACAATGTTTACTTCCTCATGTTCATTCGACACATTATGTGGCCAAATAAATGGATTTTTCAAAGGTATATCTTCATTTATTGTTGTCGAAATGATATCACTTTGATTATTGAAAAACGAATCCCACCAAACTGAATCAGCAATGTCAAAGTACTCATATGTATATCTAATACATTTTTTAATTTCTTCCAGGCAATCAAAATAATTTATAGCCCTGTTCTGTCTACGTGCATTCTGAACTTCACCAACTGATTGTAATAACAATATTTTTGATGCAAATATTGGATGATCTGGAATGAACTTCAAAAATTGCAATCCTGATGACGGTGCCCATTCTGTAGTAGTTGAATACTTCTTGCCTCATATTAGAGTTTTCCCATCAATTTTTTTGATACGAAATTGATGTTGGAAGCTAATGTCATTAAGTTGTTCAATGCATCTCCCCTCACCATATGATCCCAGAATAAACCTTCGCATGTCAATAGTTTCTTCCAACACATCAAAAGTAGGCTCTGACATGTATGATTTCTTAATACATTCAATTAGTGATGGCAAGCTACCAACTTCCTTCCTCCTCAATGTGACTGAAAAACGGCTGAACATCTGATCAATATGGTCATGAGTGTGCCCAACAAGAAGGAAACCAACCTTTACCTTCTGAAAAATTCCCAATTCAACAAGCATGTTTAGATATCCAAAAACAACCTGATTTTTGTTTTCACGGCAAGTGTTGTCCAATTGTAGATACAAAACTTCAGGAAGATTACCAGAGCAATGAGAAATCACATCATGAATTATAGTTATGGTCAGATTTGCATCATTATGAATATTTGGAGCTGTGAAGTACACCCTTGGCAACATTTTCCCATTGAAGACCATACAACCGACCAAGTGAAATTGAATAAAGTTTTCCTCCTGTAAATTTTTGGGTGTGCGAACAAAATGTGGTAAAAGTGTTTTCTTCTGGTCCATACCATCAATTATCAAACCCAAATATTTATTCGGATTATCATAGCACTTTTTTCGATGCTTGTACAACTTCTTCCTTTCGTTTGTTTGTTGTTCGCGATGCTCCTGAAGTTGTTTGACAATTAAATCTACACAACATAAAAGAGATTCATTAAGAAATATGTTTTCATAGTTGATGACTATACAATTTTAAAAGTTAAAGTTATAAACGCTTACCTCTTTCTGAGCCTTCACTTTTGTCCCTTTTTTATTTAAGAGAAGCACATGTACTGCAAATCCCCATCCTTGTCTTCTTATGAATACGGACATTGTTGAATTCTTTCTTCCATACCTTCACAAAATATTGATATGTAATAAACTGGCCATGTCCCTCAGCACCTTCTGCATATTCTTTGTATAAGTTGTAGATTTCTCGTCTTGAAAAATTATCTGGAATATGTATTGTCTCTCCATTTGGCATACACTCTCCATGCTTTGAAAATAAATCTTTCATCCATGACATTGCAGTATTTGATAATGGACCAAACTGTCTTTTATGACGTACTTCTGAATAAAATGTGGGATCCCTTTCCAAATTTTCTTGAATTCTTGAGAGACGAAAATTCCCAATCGAATGAAACATTTTGAAACCTTTTCTACAGATAAAAAAAGTCCCAATATGATAATCATAACCTGACAATGTAGATTGCATGCACCCAACTAAATATGAATTTTGCATGCTTTTATTCATTGACAAATATCTCTTCCTGCTTTCTAATGCAAATTTGAAATCCATATGTTTCAAGCAATCTTTTTGGCAACATTCACTTGAAATGAGAGCACTAATAGAACTTCTTCTCGTCAGATATTCTGCTCTACCCCTTGTATAACTAGAACAACTTGCATTGATACGAAAAGGTCTGCTCCTACTCCTTGATACAATGTTTCTTGGCAACATCTCCATCATTTGATCATCATTTGTATAAGGCTTTTCATCATCATTAAGAGGAATGTTATCCACACTATGATCATCCTTGCTTTTCAAATATTGACTTGGAGGATATTCTTCATCTTCTGCTTCTTCAGTGCTACTGTCATAGTCCTTAGAATTCGGACTGAATGGAAAATCTGACTCGATGTTTAATGGATATTCTTCCTCATATGCATTGCCAGTGCTACTCTCATAGTCCATAGAATTAGGACTACGTTGAAAATGTGACTTACTTATTGAAGATGCTACATCCCGTCCTTTGTCACTACTACCTTTATACTCATTAGAATTAGGACTAAGTGCATCATCCTGTCCTTCATCACTGCTGCTCTCATAGTCCGCAGAATTAGGACTAAGAGGACACAGTGACACTCTATTATTTTGAAATTCATCATCACGCTCTTCATAAATATTGCTCTCATAGTCTGCAGAATTAGGACTAAGTGGACACTGTGGTACTCCAATCTTTTGAATTTCATCATCCCACTCTTCATCACTGCTGCTCTCATAGTCCTTAGAATTTGGACTAACTGGACACCGTGACACTCCATACTTTTGAAAATCAACATCATGATTTTCATCACTACTGCTCTCATAGTCCTTAGAATTAGGACTAAGTGGACACTTTGACACTCCATACTTTTGAAAATCAACATCATGCTTTTCATCACTACTGCTCTCATAGTCCTTAGAATTAGGACTAAGTGGACACTTTGACACTCCATACTTTTGAAAATCAACATCATGCTTTTCATCACTGCTGCTCTCATAGTCTTCAGAATTAGGACTAAGTGGACACCGTGACACTCCATTCTTTTGAAATTTGCCATCATGCGCTTCAAAACTGTTGCTCTCATAGTCCTCAGAATTAGGACTAAGTGGACACCGTGACACTCCCTTCTTTTGAACTTCACCATTATGCTTTTCAAAACTGCTGCTCTCATAGTCCTCAGAATTAGGACTAAGTGGACACCGTGACACTCCCTTCTTTTGAACTTCACCATTATGCTCTTCAAAACTGCTGCTCTCATAGTCCTCGGAATTAGGACTAAGTGGACACCGTGACACTCCATTCTTTTGAACTTCACCATCATGCTCGTCAAAACTGCTACTCTCATAGTCCTCAGAATTAGGACTATGTGGACACTGTGACCCTCCATTCTTTTGAACTTCACCATCATGCTCTTCAAAACTGCTGCTCTCATAGTCCTCAGAATTAGGACTAAGTGGACATCGTGACACTCTGTTCTTTTGAACTTCACCATCATGCTCTTCATCACTGCGGCTTTCATAGTCCTTAGAAGTAGGACTAAGTGGAATCTGTGACTCTTTATTTATTTGAAATTCTCCATCCCCTCTTTCATCAGTGCTACTGTCATAGTCCTTAGAATCATGACTAAGTGGAAGAAGTGACTTTCTATTCATAGTGGAAGAATTCCCGCTATGTTCATCAATATGAATAGAGTTGTTACGCGATGCAGAAGTTGATGGTGTATAAATCGAAACTTCACTATCAGAACAATCCATCCCTTTCAAGTAGAAGATGTTGAATGATACAAATGGAGAGTCTCCTAAAGATATTATATAGCTTAAAGAATGAAATTTTCCCTCCAAAAATTTTCCCTCCAAAAAATTTCGCGAAAATATTTCCCTCCAAAAAGTTTCGCGAAAATATTTCCCTCCAAAAAATCTGTTAAATTTATTTACCTTTATTACTTTGTTCTACAATTTAATGGAAAATGTAAACTAAATTTTTTTATGAAATCATAATAAAAATTGTACACTACAACTTCTACAATTATTATAATATTTAAACCATATAATATTCGCTTTCATTTACTACAATATTCACTTTAAAATATTTTAAAACAAATTATCCCACATTCAACCTGCTCTAAAACAAATCAATAATATTCACTTTATAATATTGTAAAACAAATTATCCCATATTAACCATACAATAAAACATCCTTGTAACTTCACTTACATATTAAAATTTCATTATCACTATTACTAACATCACATCCAGGCTTTCTGAAAATCGTTGAAAGAGGTTGTGAATTTGTGGAGCAGCTAAATCGCTATCAACAACATAATCAACGAAGAATTCTCGCAATTACAAGGTAAGTTAAATTTTTTTCTTGAAAACTTTCATATTAAATTAGTTTCATGAAAAATCCTGAGCATGGTGGGCCCGATCAACCTCATTTTCTTAACACCAGTGGGTGCTCCACACCCTCCCTCGCCCGCCCGCCCGCTCGGCCCCTCCAGGCGCCTTAACAGTGCCCCCCCTACCTGCCGGGCGAGGGCGAGGGCGACCCTGCCTGCCGGGCGAGGGCGAGGTGAGGGCGAGGGCGACCCTGCCTGCCGGGCGAGGGCGAGGGCGAGGGCGAGGGCGACCCTGCCTACCGGAAGAGGCCGCGGGCGACCCATGTGGCGCCTGCACGAGGGCGCCCCCCCTCGTGCAGGCGCCACCCGGGCCGCCCGCGCCCTCACCCGGCAGGCAGGGCGATTCCCGGAATCGCCCTGCCTACCGGGCGACGGCGCGGGCGGCCCGGATGGTGCCAGCACGAGGTTGGGTGCGCTCGTGCAGGCACCACCGGGGCCGCCCGCGCCCTCGCCCGGTAGGCAGGACGATTCCCGGAATCGCCCTGCCTGCCGGGCGAGGGCGTGGGCAGCCCGGATGGCACCTGCACGAGGGGGGGCGCCCTCGTGCAGGCGCCACCCGGGCCGCCCGCGCCCTCGCCCGGCAGGCAGGGTCGCCCTGCCTGCAGGGCAAGGGCGCGGGCGGCCCGGGTGACGCCTGCACGAGGGGGGCGCCCTCGTGCAGGCGCCACACAGGTCGCTCGTGCCCTCGCCCGGCAGGCAGGGCGATTCCGGGAGTCGCCCTTGCCCGGCAGGCAGGGCGATTCCAGGAATCGCCCTGCCTTCCGGGAGAGGGCGCGGGCGGCCCGGGTGGCGGCTGCACGAGGTTGGGGCCCTCGTGCAGGCGCTACCCGGGCCGCCTGCACCCTCGCCCGGCAGGCAGGGCGATTCCGGGAATCGCCGTGCCTGCCGGGCGAGGGCGCGAGCAGCCCGGGTGGCGCCTAAACGAGGTTGGGCGCGCTCGTGCAGGCGCCACCCGGGCCGCCCATGCCGTCACCCGGCAGGCAGGGCGATTCCCGGAATCGCCCTGCCTGCCGGGAGAGGGCGCGGGCGGCCCTGGTGGCGCCTGCACGAGGTTGGGCGCCCTCGTGCAGGCGCCACCCGGGCCACCCGCGCCCTCGCCCAGCAGGCAGGGCGATTCCCGGAATCGCCGTGCCTGCCGGGCGAGGGCGTGGGCGGCCCGGGTGGCGCCTGCACGAGGGGGGGCGCCCTCGTGTAGGCGACACCCGGGCCGCCCGCCCCCTCGCCCGGTAGGTAGGGCGATTCCCGAATTTCCCTACCTGCCAGGCGAGGGCGCGGGCGGCCTAGGTGGCGCCTGCACGAGGTTGGGCGCCCTCGTGCAGGCGCCACTTGGGCCGCACGCGCCCTGCCTACCGGGCGAGGGTGCGGGCGGCCCGGGTGGCGCTTACACGAGGGGAGGCGCCCTCGTGCAGGCACCACCCGGCTCGCACGCGCCCTGCCTGCCGGGCGAGGGTGCGGGCGGCCCGGGTAGCGCCTGCACGAGGGGGGCGCCCTCGTGCAAGCGCCACCCGGGCCGCCTGCGCCCTCACCCGGCAAGCAGGGCGATTCCGGGAATCGCCCTTCCTGCCGGAAGAGGGCACGGGTGGCCCGGGTGGCGCCTGCACGAGGGGGGCGCACTCGTGCAGGCGCCACCTGTGCCGCCCGCGCCCTCGCCCGGCAGGCAGGGCGATTCTAGGAATCGCCCTGCCTGCCGGGCGAGGGCGCGGGCGGCCCGGGTGGCGCCTGCATATGGAGGGCACCCTCGTGCAGGCGCCACCCGGGCCACCCGCCCCCTCGCCCGACATGCAGGGTGATTCCGGGAATCGCCCTGCCTGCCGGGCGAGGGCGCGGGCGGCCCTGGTGGCGCCTGCACGAGTTTGGGCGCCCTCGTGCAGGCGCCACCCGGGCCGCCCGCGCCCTTGCCCGGCAGGCAGGGCGATTATCGGAATCGCCCTGCCTGCCGGGCGAGGGCGTGGGCGGCCCGGGTGGCGCCTGCACGAGTGGAGTTTCCCTCGTGCAGGCGCCACCAGGGCAGCACGCGCCCTTCCTGCCGGGCTAGGGCGCGGGCGGCCCGGGTGGCGCCTGCACGAGGGGGCCCGCCCTCGTGCAGGCGCCACCCAGGCCGCCCGCGCCCCTGCGTGCTGGGCGAGGGCGATGGCGGCCCGGGTGGCGCCTGCAGGAGGGGGGCGCCCTCGTGCAGGCGCGACCCAGGCCGCCCGCGCCGTCGCCTGACAGGCAGGGCGATTCTCGGAATCGCCCTGCCTGCCGGGCGAGGGCGTGGGCGGCACGGGTGGCGCCTGCACGAGGGGGGCCCCCCTCGTGCAGGCGCCACTCGGGCCGCCCGCACCCTCGCCCGGCAAGCATGGCGAGGGCGCGGGCGGCCCGGGTGGCGCCTGCACGAGGGAGGGCGCCCTCGTGCAGGCGCCACCCGGGCCGCCCGCGCCCTCACCCGGCAGGCAGGGCGATTCCCCGAATCGCCCTGCCTGCCAGGCGAGGGTGCGGGCGGCCCGGGTGGCGTCTGCATGAGGGGGGCCGCCCGCCCCCTCGCCCGGCAGGCAGGGCGATTCCGGGAATCGCCCTGCCTGCCGGGCGAGCGCGCAGGCGGCCGGGGTGGCGCCTGCACGAGGTTGGGTGCCCTCATGCAGGCGCCACCCGGGCCGCACGCTCCCTGCCTGCCGGGCGAGGGTGGCCCTGGTGGCGCTTGCACGAGGGGAGGCGCCCTCATGCAGGAGCCACCTGGGCCGCACGCGCCCTGCCTGCCGGGCGAGGGCCCAGGCGGCCCGGGTGGCGCCTAAACGAGGGGGGGTCGCCCTCGTGCAGGCGCCACCTGGGCTGCCCGTGCCGCTGCCGCGCCCCTGCCTGCCGGGCGAGGGCGCGGGCGGCCCGGGTGGCGCCTACCTCGTGCAGGTGCCACCCGGGCCGCCCGCGCCCTCGCTCGGCAGGCAGGGCAACCCTCGCTACTCGGCGAGGGCGCGGGTTGCCCGGGTGGTGCCTGCACGAGGGCGCCCCCCTCGTGCAGGCGCCACCAGGGTCGCCCGGGCCCTCACCCGGCAGGTACGGTGATTCCCGGAATCGCCCTGCTTGCCGGGTGAGGGCACGGGCGGCCCGGGTGGCGCCTGCACGAGGGCACCCCCCCTCGCCTGGCTTGTCGGGCGAGGGCGCGGGCGGCCCGGGTGGCGCCTGCATGAGGGGGGACCCGGGCCTACAGGAGGGGGGGCGACCTCGTGCAGGCGCCACCCGGGCCATCCGCGCCCTCGCCTGGCAGGCAAGGTGATTCCCGGAATCGCCCTTCCTGCTGGGCCAGGGCGCGGGCGGCCCGGGTGGCGCCTGCACGGGGGGGGGGGGGGGGGCGTCGTGCAGGCGCCACCCGGGCCGCCCGCGCCTTCGCCTGGCAGGCAGGGCGATTCCCGGAATTGCCCTGCTTGCTGGGCGAAGGCGCGGGCGACCCGGGTGGCGCCTGCACGAGGTTGGGTGCCCTTGTGCAGGCGCCACCCGGGCCGTGCCTGCCGGGCGAGGGCGTGGGCGGCCCGGGTGGCGCTTGCACGAGGGGAGGCGCCCTCGTATAGGCGCCACCCGGGCCGCACGCGCCCTGCCTGCCGGGGGAGGGCGCGGGCGGCACGGGTGTCGCCTGCACGAGGGGGGGTGCCTTCGTGCAGGCGCCGCCCGCGCCCTCGCCCTCGCCCGACAGGCAGGGCGATTCCCGGAATCGCCCTGCCTGTCGGGCGAGGGCGCGGGCGGCCCGGGCGGCGTCTGCACGAAGGCACCCCCCCTCGTGCAGGCGACCCGGAATTGCCCTGCCTGCCGGGCCAGGGCGCGGGCGACCCGGTTGTCACCTGCACAAGGGGGGGCGCCCTCGTGCAAGCGCCACCCGGGCCGCCCGCGCCCTTGCCCGGCAGGCAGGGCGATTCCCGGAATCGCCCTGCCTGCCGGGCGAGGGCGATTCCCGGAATCGCCCTGCCTGCCGGGCGAGGGCGCGCGCGGCCCGGGTGGCGCCTGCATGAGGTTGGGCGCCCTCGTGCAGCCGCCACCCGGGCCGTCCGCGCCCCTGCCCGGCAGGCAGGGCGATTCCCGGAATTGCCCTGCCTGCCGGGCGAGGGCGTGGGCGGCCCAGGTGGCACCTGCACGAGGGGGGGCGCCCTCGTGTAGGCGCCACCCGGGCCACCCGCCCCCTCGCCCGGCAGGCAGGGCGATTCCCGGAATTGCCCTACCTGCCGGGCGAGGGCGCGGGCGGCCCAAGTGGCGCCTGCAAGAGGTTGGGCGCCCTCGTGCAGGCGCCACCTGGGCCGCACGCGCCCTGCCTGCCGGGCGAGGGTGCGGGGTGCCCGGGTGGCGCTTGCACGAGTGGAGGCGCCCTCGTGCAGGCGCCACCCGGCCCGCACATGCCCTGCCTGCCGAGCGAGGGCGCGGGCGGCCCGGATGGCGCCTGCACGAGGGGGGGCGACCTCGTGCAGGCGCCACCCGGGCTGCCCACGCCTTCGCCCGGTAGGCAGGGCGATTCCCGGAATCGCCCTGCCTGCCGGGCGAGGGCGCGGGCGGCCCGGGTGGCGCCTGCACATGGGGGGGGGGGCACCCTCGTGCAAGCGCCACCCGTGCCGCCCGCTCCCTCTTCCGGCAGGCAGGGCGATGCCCGGAATCGCCCTGCCTACCGGGCGAGGGCACGGGCGGCACGGGTGGCGCCTGCACGAGGGTGCCCCCCTCGTGCAGGCGCCACCCGGGCCGCCCGCTCCCTCTTCCGGCAGGCAGTGCGATGCCCGGGTGGCGCCTGCACGAGGGCAACTCCCCTCGTGCAGGCGCCACCCGGGCCGCCCGCGCCCTCGCCCGGCTGGCAGGGCCCCCCTCGTATCGCCCTGCTTGCCAGGCGAGGGCGCGGGCAGCCTGGGTGGCGCCTGAACGAGGGGGGGCGCCCTCGTGCGGGCACCACCCGGGCCGCCCGCGCCCCTGCCTGCCGGGCGAGGGCGCGGGCGGCCCGGGTTGCGCCGGCACGGGGGGGCCGCCCTCGTGGAGGCGCCACCCGTGCCGCCCGCGCCCTCGTCCGACAGGCAGGGCGTTTCCCGGAATCGCGCTGCCTGCCAGGCGAGGGCGCCGCCGGGAATCACCCTGCCTGCCGGGCGAGGGCGCGGGCGGCCTGGGTGGCGCCTGCATGACGGGGGGCGCCCTCGTGGAGGCGCCACCCGGGTCCCCCGCGCCCCTGCCTGCCAGGCGAGGGCGCGGGCGTCCCAGGTGGCGCCTGCACGAGGGGGGTCGCCCTCGTGCAGGCGCCACCCGGGCCGCCTGCGCCCTCGCCCGACAGGCAGGGCGATTCCCGGAATCGCCCTGCCTGCCGGGCGAGGGCACGGGCGGCCTGGGTGGCGCCTGCACGGGGGGGGGGCGCCCTCGTGCAGGCGCCACCCAGCCGCCCGCGCCCTCGCCCGGCAGGCAGGGCGATTCCTGGAATCACCCTTACTATCGGGCAAGGGCGCGGGCGGCCGGGGTGGCGCCTGCACGGGGGGGGGGGGGCGCTGTCACGCCCCTGAGTCTATGGTAGTCTTTCAACCGTTATCTATCGTAGTGCGACACTACCATGTATTTTCTTTTTTGTAATACTCATACATGTAGACTACGCCTTACACGTTAATATGCTTAATTCATCTTCTTTAATTAAGACAAGTCATAAATCTTCACATATAACCATAACCAATATACAATGTAAAACCGAACATGTAACAATTGCACACAATGATAATGGGAGGGGCAACTCCCGAACGAGTTCGCCCAAATATATATTATGAATCTCTTTCAATAATACAATCGCATAAGTCTGCCGGGCGTACCCACGGCCAGCACTTAAGATAATTACAACAAGGCAAGATCGCCCTTTTACAATTCAATACCGTTTACCGTTGATAGAACGAGCTCACCCGAGCCTCTAACAATTCTACCAAGTCAACTCTGCACCGAATTGCCTTCACCGTGAACCGTCGTCCTCAACTTCAAGTCCCGGTTGAACTGCGCACTTATTCGCCTTATGCGCATGAGAGATGCGCACTTCTGCGTCCTCTTATCTCTAGATCGAAGACCAAGAGGAGAGCGAAGTGCTTGATTGATGAAATGAGCCTTCTACTCCACGAATATATAGCCAACTCATCCCATGTCAAAGGGGTGTCAGCTCTTTGAGCCGACCCCCAAAATACATGCGTCGAAGCCCCTTGTTTTACTTATGGGCAGGTCGGCCCTTGCCTAAGGGCAAGGCCTCCCTGCGCCCTTATATCCTTGTGACTTCTTCGCACTATTTCTAAGTCTTTACATAAGTGCTCCCCAACGTCACAACTTAGCTCGCAGGGACGTCGCATTACTGTTTGCTGTCGCTCGCGTTTTGCTGCATTGCCGCTTGCTGTTCGCACATCCTTTGTCGTATCACCGTTTGCTGTCGCACGCCCGGTTGTTGTTCGCTGTCGCACGCCCGGTTGCTATTCGCTGTCGCACGCCCGGTTGCTGTTCGCTGTCGCACGCCCGGTTGCTGTTCGCTGTCGCACGCCCGATTGCTGTTCGCTGTCGCACGCCCGGTTGCTGTTCGCGTTTCTGCCCGTCCGCTGTATGGAGGGGCGCCCGCCCGGGTCGCCCTCCCTTTGCCCGCATCACCGCGCTCAACCGTGCCACGCCCACGTCCACCAACTCGCGTCCATGTTTGCTGTTCGCTGTGTGGACCGCCCATGGGTCGCCCGCCCGTCAGGCGCGGGTCGACCTTGGGTCGGCTCGCCGTTTCGGTTCGCCCGAGCCTCAACCATAACCACGTCTGCCGGTTCGGGTAGCTGTGCCCGCGTCCAAGTCCGCTGCAGCTCGTCCGCAGCTCGCCTTCCGTTCGCCGAACCCACAGCTCGCCAAACCTGTAATCTGTTCGCCGTGCACGGGTCGCGCGCCCGGGGCGCCCGCCCGTCGTGCACGGGTCGCCCACCTGGGTCGCCCGCCCGTCGTGCATGGATCGCCCACGGGTCGCCCACCCGGGTCGCTCGTCTGGTGAAGGCGCGCCTCTGCCCGAATCGCCAGGGCGTTACACTCTCCTCCACCTGAAGACGTTGTCGTCCCGAAAACATGCCATCTTAGTGAATTTCACCAAGACTCATATCGCCCATGATGTAGGCTTCCCCCATATAAAGCAACACCTCTGTAACCCATATAAGGTTCTCGCTTCCACCAGGTCATCTCCATGTGCCAACTGCCCATGTATACCAAGTGTTACACATCTTAGCCATGTGCCAACACTTACTTCCACGATCCCATGCTCAGGTCCATGGAAACCCCATCTTTCTGCAGCACGTTGTGTTCACCATACCTGCTCAACCAAGTTTGAGGGCTCACTGCCATGAGCAGCTTAACAATGAGCCCCATCTTCTATGTCATCTAAGAAGATGTGGAGCGAGAAGAGCCTGGAGGCTCTCCTTCACTAATCAACTCGATCCATCTATCCGGATTCTCAACCTCCATCCTTTGTAGATATGCTTCCCGATCTTCCTTCTGGATGTTCAGTCTCACATATAGCTCATCATCGTCATCATCGTCCTCCACCAACTCTAGCCTTCTCGATAGGTCCGAGATGCTATCTGAGAGTGCTCGGATGACTACAGATTGTTCTGCAATCTTTGCCTCCATCGTAGACAACCGCTTGTCTACCTTTACCTTGTCCTCCATCTGGATTCCTCCTAACTTATGATCGGGTTTTGTTACACCAATGGTTGGAACACCAATGGGCACATCTTCCCTTCCATCATAAATGAAGAGTTTCCTCAAATGTCGCACAACCATAGCTTCAAACTGTTTCATGAACTCCATCCCCAATAATACCTCATAGTCATCAATCCGCACTATGGTGAAGTCCACCTTTTCGGTCCATGCACCAAGTGTGGTGTCCACCTTTTCGGCCATACCAAGGATTGCCATAGGAGGAGAATTCACCGTCTTCATTTGTGCATTCACATGTACAAATTTCTGTCCAAGTCTCCTTGCGGTGTCTTCACTCATGAAGTTATGTGAAGCCCCACTATCAATCATAGTGAGTACATCGGCCCCACCAATCTTCATCTGAACATACTCCAACCTATTTCTTTCCAGATCCCTCCTAGAAGTCACTTCCGTAGTAGCAGCTACACCAAGTATCTGCATCATCCCCACGGAAGCATTGTCCTCCTCCTCGGCAGGTTGTGTAACAGTGGTCAACTTTGGCTTAGATGGGCAATTCTTCACCGTGTGTGGTCCTTCACACAACCAACACTTCAAAGGCTTTTTTATCTTTGCACCATCATCTGATTTCAGAGCATCCTCCTTCTTCTTGTCTTTTGATTTATCGGACTTTTTTTTCTCATTAGAAGTCTCATCATAGTGGTCCACCAACCTTTCAACCGCAGTAAAAGCCTCCTCAAGTGTTCTAATCTTCTGTCTCTTCACCTCATTGCGTGCCCAAGGTTTCAACCCAATAATAAAGTTGAACACCTTGTCCCTTTCCGCCATATGGGGAAGTTCCAAAGCTGCACTTGAAAACTCTTGCTGATATGCTTGTAAGCTCCCGGTTTGTTTGATGAACTTGATCTTCGTCCTTGCTTCCCATGTTTCATCCTGAGGACTGAAATGGGTCTGCAAAGCTTTCTTCATGTCGTCCCATGAAGTGATGTCATCAGCATTTCCATTGATAATCTGATCCACCCTTCTTCGCCACCACATCTTGGCATCATTTGTCAGGAATTGAGCAGCTACCTTGACTTGTGCCTCTCCATCAGGTAGATTCAACCGTTCCAAATACTGCTCCATGTCCCATAAGAAGTTACCAAGAGTCTTTGCACTTCTTGCACCATCATAAGATTCCGGCTCTTTGACCTTTACATGGGGTACTCCTCCACCTGAGTTATACGTCATGGCTCTCTTCAATACCGTAATCTCGTCCTTGGCTTCATCAAGACTTTTATTTACCTTGTCAAGAGTTCCTCTCAAGTTCGTGATCTCTGCAACACCCTGATCTCTTGATTCTTCAACTTCCTTGACCCTTCCTTCCAATCGAGTACACATAAGATCATTGTACTCACATTGTGCTTTGAGCTCATCGTTTTGTATCCGGAGTTCTTCAAGTTCTTCTCTAACCTTCGAGATGGCTTCTCGTTCTTTAGTAAGCGAGTCCACATCTTGGTTCCAAGAAGACTCCAAAGTCTCCATTCTTTCAATTACCTTTCCCATGAATTCAAGATGAGGATCCTTCATGGGATCCTTCATTGTATGGCTAGACCCGGCTTGAGAGTTAGCGACCATCTTCTTTTGCGACCTTGTTTCGACCATTCATCGGCTTCCCCAAGTCACCTGCAAGAACCTTGTCAACTGCCAACTTCAAGTGTGTGAGAAACCCTACTCATCAGCTCTAGACCGAGCTCTGATACCACCTTTACTTCGGTAAAGGTGTGTAGCAGCTTCAACACCTGAACGAGCAACCCTGCTCTGATACCACCTGTCACGCCCCTGAGTCTACGGTAGTCTTTCAACCGTTATCTGGTGGAGTGCGGCACTACCATGTATTTTCTTTTTCGTAATACTCATACATGTAGACTACACCTTACACGTTAATATGCTTAATTCATCTTCTTTAATTAAGACAAGTCATAAATCTTCACATATAACCATAACCAATATACAATGTAAAACCAAACATGTAACAATTGCACACAATGATAATGGGAGGGGCAACTCCCAAACGAGTTCGCCCAAATATATATTATGAATCTCTTTCAATAATACAATCGCATAAGTCTACCGGGCGTACCCACGGCCAGCACTTAAGATAATTACAACAAGGAAAGATCGCCCTTTTACAATTCAATACCGTTCACTGTTGATAGAACGAGTTCACCCGAGCCTCTAAGAATTCTACCAAGTCAACTCTGCACCGAATTGCCTTCACCGTGAACCGTCGTCCTCAACTTCAAGTCCTGGTTGAACTGCGCACTTATTCGCCTTATGCGCATGAGATATGCGCACTTCTGTGTCCTCTTATCTCTAGATCGAAGACCAAGAGGAGAGCGAAGTGCTTGATTGATGAAATGAGCCTTCTTCTCCACGAATATATAGCCAACTCATCCCATGTCGAAGGGGTGTCAGCTCTTTGAGCCGAACCCCAAAATACATGCGTCGAAGCCCCTTGTTTTACTTATGGGCAGGTCGGCCCTTGCCTAAGGGCAAGGCCTCCCTGCGCCCTTATAACCTTGTGACTTCTTCGCACTATTTCCAAGTCTTTGCATAAGTGCTCCCCAATGTCACAACTTAGCTCGCAGGGACGTCGCATTACTGTTTGCTGTCGTCCGCCTTTTGCCGCATAACCGTTTGATGTTCGCACGTCCTTTGTCGTATCACTGTTTGCTGTCGCACGCCCGGTTGCTGTTCGCTGTCGCATGCTCGGTTGCTGTTCGCTGTCGCACGCCCGGTTGCTGTTTGCTGTCGCACGCTTGGTTGCTGTTCGCTGTCGCACGCCCGGTTGCTGTTCGCGTTTATGCCCGTCCGTTGTATGGAGGGGTGCCCGCCCGGGTCGCCCTCCCTTTGCCCGCATCACCGCGCTCAACCGTGCCAAGCCCACGTCCATCAACTCGCGTCCATGTTTGTTGTTCGCTGTGTGGACCGCCCATGGGTCGCCTGCCCGTCGGGCGCGGGTCGACCTTGGGTTGGCTCGCCCGAGCCTCATCCATAACCAAGTCTGCCGATTCGGGTAGCTGTGCCCGCGTCCAAGTCCGCTGCAACTCGTCCGCAGCTCGCCTTCTGTTCGCCGAACCCACAGCTCGCCAAACCTGTAATCTGTTTACCGTGCACGGGACGCGCGCCCGGGGCGCCCACCCATCGTGCACGGGTAGCCCGCGGGTCGCCCACCCGTCGTGCACGGGTCGCCCACTCGGGTCGCCCATCGGGTGAAGGCGTGCCTCTGCCCGAATCGCCAGGGCGTTACAGGCGCCCTCGTGCAGGCGCCACCCAGGCCGCCCGCGCCCTCGCCTGGCAGGCAGGGTCGCCCTGCCTGTCGGGCGAGGGCGCGGGCGGCCCGGGTGGCGGCTGCATGAGGTTGGACGCCCTCGTGCAGGCGCCACCCGGGCCGCCCGCGCCCTCGCCCGGCAGGCTGGGCGATTCCAGGAATCGCCCTGCCTGCCGGGCGAGGGCGCAGGCGGCCCGGGTGGTGCCTGCACGAGGGGGGCGCCCTCGTGCAGGCGCCACCCGGGCGCCCGCGCCCTCGCCCGGCAGGCAGGGCAATTCTGGGAATCGCCCTTCCCACCAGGCGAGGGCGCGGGCGCCCGGGTGGCGCCTGCACGAGGGGGGCGCCCTCGTGCAGGCACCACCCGGGCGCCCGCGCCCTCGCCCGGCAGGCAGGGCGATTCCGGGAATCGCCCTGCCCGCCGGGCGAGGGCGTGGGCGGCCTGGGTGGCGCCTGCACGAGGGGGGGCGCTCTCGTGCAGGCGCCACCCGGGCCGCCCGTGCCCGCGCCCTCGCCCGGCAGGCAGGGCGACCCTGCCTGCCGGGTGAGGGCTCGGGCGGCCCTGGTGGCGCCTGCACGGGGGGGGGGGGGCGCCCTCGTGCAGGCGCCACTCGGGCCGCCCGCGCCCTCGCCCGGCAGGCAGGGTCGCCCTGCCTGCCGAGTGAGGGCGCGGGCGGCCCGGGTGGCGCCTGCACGAGGTTGGGCACCCTCGTGCAGGCGCCACCCGGGCCGCCTGCGCCCTCGCCCGGCAGGCAGGGTCGCCCTGCCTAGCGGGCGAGGGCGCGGGCGGCCTAGGTGGCCCCTGCACGAGGGTGATTTGGGTGAAGCGGCCGGGTGGGTGAGGGCGCCGGTCGGGGGGGCTGGCGAGGGTGCCGGGCTGGGGGCCGGGTGAAGGCGCCCGGAGGTGTGGGGCAGGTGGGCGGGCGAGGGTGCCTAAAGGTGTGGGGTGGGCGGGTTGGAGTGGGCGGGTGAGGGGGTGCGGGGTGTGCGGGTTAAGGGGTGCGAGGTGAGGGGGTGCGGTAGGGAGCCCGGGCGGAGGGGGGTTCGGGTGAGGCAGGCAGGTGGGTGAGGGTGCCGGGCGGGGGGGCGGGCGAGGGCGCCGGGAGGGGTTGAGCGGGTGGGTGAGGGGTGCATGATGGGGTGCGGGGTGGGCGGGTTGGGGGAGAGGTAGGGAGCCCGAGCGGAGGGGGGTTCGGTTGGGGCGGGTGGGTGGGTGAGGGCGCCGGGCGGACGGGCGGGCGAGGACGCCTGAAGGGGTGAGGGCGCTGGGAGGGTTGGAGCGGGCGAGTGAGGTGGTGCGAGATGGGCGGGTGTGGGAAGAGGTAGGGAGCCTGGGCGGAGAGGGGTTCGGATGAGGCGGGCGGGTGGGTGAGGGCGTCGGGCGGGGGGCCGGGTGAGGGCGCCCGGAGGGGTGGGGCGTGCGGGTGGGGCGATTGTTGATTAAAATTTATGATATGTTTTCGTTGTTACTTTAAGTTAATATGTTTTTATTATTTATTGATTTATGTGTTTCTATTTTTCAGGAAAATGGAATCAAAGAGAATTTCAGTGAATCTTTCTGGACCAAAGACTCTTAAAGGTGCTACTAAAAGAAACATTGGTGAACGAACTCCACCTGAGCTCATGGCTACAAATCTTTCAAGTGCCGCAAGTGATAAGAAAATGATTTCAGACTGGAAGAATTCAAAAGAGGTCAAATTTCCATCAAGAATGTGGTATGTGAAAGAAAGAGAAAGTGCAAATGTGAATATATATCTATATATCGATATACCGAATGATAATGGAATTTTTGAGGTGATGGGAAGAGTCGTAGATATGTGTTCGGTACCAGACACTGAAGTTGTTTACGTACTTACAAAAGCTCCCAAGTCACATGAAAGGGTTAAATACCAACTGTCATATTCATTGTATGACACGAGCGAGGTATCTACAAAGTTGTGTAGTCAAATCGTAGATGAGATGACAGAAAACATCGTAAGTATTATTATTTATATTTGTATTTTGCATTTTTTAAAGTGTCTCACTATATTTTTTAACTTTGTTTTTTATTGACATATGATATTTTGTTTGGCAGAATTTCATTGAAAGCTGTTCAATTAAGTTGGGAGGCATTCATTTCATTGAGAATGATATCATGAAAGTTTTCAGCAGTTTTTACTCAGTGTCAGAAGAAAATATGGAAAAAAGGCAAAATGAAGTAATTGATAATGCTACAAAACAACATCCAAAGAATCAGAAAAAAAAGGTCTCTGGTGGATAAATCTAGCAAGGGTAAACAAGTTACTTTTGAGAACGATGAAGTTGAAATTGACGATGAAACATATGTTTTCATTACTGAAGATGACATTGGAACTGAGAAGAGCCATAAAAATCCAAAAGTAACAATGCCCAAGAATAACTCTGGTGGGAATGTTATGACCAAGAAAAGTAGAGTTGATGATTTTGAAGCAGTCATTACCAGCAGTCAAGAACCTAGTGAAACTTCAAAAGAAAGCAGAGAAATCATTACACCAGGAGTTGATTTAGAAGATGGCATTATCAAAACAAAACAAAATGTCATTCGAGAGAATTTGACAAAGAGAAACTTAATTGATGGTGGTCGCACATTTCAGCTTAATGTCAGGCAAACCTATAAAACAAGTGAAGGACAATGTCAATATCAAGTTAGAAAGCCACATCATCTGCATGTTCACAACTTGAAGACATTGATGAGGTACAATCCATATGCTCATGTGGTTAGTTATGTGCTTCTTGTTGATCCACTTCAAGTTCCCAACAAAGAAGCATTTGATAAGTCAAAATGTTTTGAATACAATTATTATGTGCTTGGGGGGAACCATTCTGTAGAAGCTCAAAGACAATTGATGGAGGAATATCCTAATAACCCACGTTTTGAAACAATGAAATGTATCATTTACGCTGGTTTATCTGACACAGAAGCAAAGTTAGTGGCATGGGATCATAATTCAGATAATGAAGATAGGATGTCTATGACTTTCATCCAAAGGGTTAGATTTATTCATAGTGAATTTGAAGAAAAATGTGGTGGGGATAGGACAAAAGTTACTGCAGAGTTCCGAAAGGAATGTTGTATGGAAATAGGATATCAAATTGAAGAGAAAACCAATTCAAAAGGTGGAAAGGGCAACAAACATAGTGATTTATTCAGAGGTGTTGATAACATTTTCCAATTGGCATTTAGAACTGGAGATGTTTGGAGGTTGATTGATGAGATTTTTGGCATGTGGGAAGACATTGCCATTAAAAACCAGAAGGTCAAAAAGTCTAAGCCATTCATATGTGGCAACAGTAAATTAGCTCCTGAAATGAAGCATCTTCCAGACGATATGACTATCACACCTTGGAGGGCGATGCAAGGAGTGAAAGATGAGAAAATTGTCAAAACAATATTATCTCGTGTGAGGTCAGGGGAATTATCATTGGAGGAAATGTCTGAAGAATTTCAAAAGTAAGTTTCTTGAAATATTTTTATTTATTTCTAGATTATAATTATATTTTAAATAAAACATCCTATTCTTGGTAGTATTTGTTATACATATCATTATATTAACTTTTTGTTACTTTATCTATGCAGTCACAAAGTTTACATGAAAATTCAAGAACAAATGGTTAGATTGTTGAATGAAGATAGTTGGGATGATGTCGTACGCACTATCCAGATTCAAGTTCTACATCAACATTAAAATCTTTTTATCTTGCATTTAAAAAGGTACCTTGATTTATACATTCATTTTTATTTGCCTGTGTACTATTTTTAATTTATAACTTACACATATATTTGTTGATTTTATAAAAGATGAGGAAGGATGATAATGGAGTGCCAGATAGTTTCAAAACCTTTATCGAAAAGATAAAGATCGAAAGACTGAGGAAGCAACGTATTAAGGATATTCAACTTGATCCAACTCTTAATCATTTCATTTGGAATGGGCTAGACACTATTCAATATCAAGTGATACAAGGCGACTGTGAAGACATTGCTAAACTCATACCTAAAAGGGATTATGCCCTAGTAATTGCAGATATTCCCCATGGTTTCAATATTCCAAACATTGACTATGATAGTGACCCTTATACTTATCAAGCTTTTAGTAAAGTGGTTGCGGGATTTGTAGAAGTCACGTCATCACCATTATGGAGATTTGTGACATTTCATTTAGACACACAATTGGCAATGATATTGTCAAGCTTCAAGGGGAAAACAAATTCAAGGATGCAACTTACATGGTAAGACGTTTCAAATGTATATTTGATTAATGTTGAAAAATTTATTTATGTACAAGTTAATTTAACTTTTACTATTTCATGTTACAGGGAAAAGTCAAATCTTCTTCACAATGAAGATCAACAATTTATAAATGATTGTGAGTTCATTCATATTGATAGTTGGGCAAAAGATGATAGCCATATGTCTATGATTTTTAATCAGGTAGACAGAAAGAGTCATAGCCAAATACTGAGTTATGATGCTGTTGTGAGAAAACTAACATATGAAGACAAAGAAGCAAAAGGAGAGATAGTTAACATTTATCAAAAACCACAGTTATTGATTAACTATCTTATAGACATTTGTTCAAATGAAGGAGATTGGGTTTTGGATTTATTTTCTGGCTCAGGTAAGTTTTATTATATGGAATTGAATTTGAATATGTTATTTTTTTAATTAATATGTCATTGTACTAATTTAGTTCATTATTTCTTTTGTGCTTGAAAATTAGGTACAACACTAGCATGTTGCCTTCAAAAAGGAAGAAATTGCATTGCAATTGAAAAAGATCCAGTACAATGCAATTTCATTCAACAAAGAATTAATGCTCTTCAATTTATTCCAGATGCAATGCAAGAAATTGGGTTGAAGAAAGGGGACTTTAGTGAATCACGTGTGGCAAAAAAGGCAAAGGAACCCCAACCACCATTACATGGAATGTTTGGAAAGACATACATTGGGAGTTTTGAAGATATCAAAGACCCATTAGAAGAGGAAAATGAGCAAAATGAAACAGAAAATATTGTGGAAGAGGACAATGATGAAACTCTAGAGGACGAAGAGTTTGGATTACGTGACATTGTTGATTAAATTTAAGTTATGCTTGTAAATCAAGCTTTGCAATGTTTTGACTTTGACATTTTATGAGAAGAATAAACACTCAATTAGGGTTGTTATACGTTCAATATTGGTAATATGTGATTTTTGCATTGATTTTTGAGTTAATCATTATTTTTTGAAAAAAAAAGTGATTTTTATTATTTTTTGACATGAAATTCATAGAAAAAGCTATTATTTAACCATTTTTAGTTAAAATTATCGTATAAAAATTGTGATTTTGACATGTCAATTCTAACAAAAAATTATCAAAACATGTAGTTTTTTAGTTATATTTATGTTAAAAATGGTTATTTTTATGTCCATTGTTAAAAAATATTGTTTTTTAGAAACAATTATTTCATGTCGATTGAAAAATTAATTAAGGATGTATAAATATGTAGAATATCGAAAAGTCTAAATATTGACCTTCTAATTTACAAATGAAAAACAGTAAAAACCTCACGATTTTTTTTTTTTAAATTATAATAAAAAACAAGAAAATGTGAAGAAAACGACCACTCCAAAAATTATCAAATTTACTAAATAATTATTTACATTTTATACATTAAAAAATTTAAAGCCAAAAAATAGGGCTTTTAAAAAAGGAGTGTGATGCAGAATTCTCACTTTTTAAAATCAACATGAAAATCACTACCATTCTAAAACGTGATGTACATAAAAAAAACTAAAGTGCCAAAAACTATGCTCTAGAAAAAACATGTGCGTTCTGCATCACCCATTTTCAAAATCAGGTCACTTTTTAGCTATCTCTACGAAACGGGTAACAGTATCAGTTCCCGTTTCAAAGTTTACATTGTTTTTAGTGTATTTTTTCTTTTTAGGTACCTGAGTGCTATCATTTTCGAGACTTTAAAGAATATCACATTAAAATTTATTTGATAAAACTTAACGGTCATCGTGGCTACATCCGGTCCTCGTCATCACTCCAGATGATTGTTAGGACTTCCTCCGCTCATTTTGGAGGATTCGGCGAGTTCCACTGACTCGGATTCCTCATCTTTGAGGAATCAGTCTCATAAATCTCACACGGGATCCGTGTGGACAACCAAAAATTCCAGTTTTCTAGAGGATTTCTTCATGAAAGGATTCCTTTCTCACTTTAACACTCCACTTACAGATCTGTCAGATCCTATCGTTGCTCTCGTGGTACCTGTACTTCCTTCTTCAGTAGGTGGAACTTTCCCATCTATTCAGTCAACGCCTCACGGGTTGTGGAATTTTAGAGACACTATTGGTCCTCTACCACTTCCCTAGTCAACGGTCATCACAACACCAGTAATGTGGAATCCCATAGTCCCGTTTGTCCCAAGTATGACAACTCACATAACACCCTCGATCAGTGGAACCCAGCAGATGCCAGGTTCCACTCCTATGGTGCCACAAAGCATACCTTCGACTAGTACCACATATAGTGCTCCATATAACACTCAATGCGGCACTATGGGTGCAGTTCCAGTTTACCAACAACAAGGTCGGCTGTCAATGTACAGTTCCAACCCCCAGATTTAGATATCTAGCGGGGTTCCCAATATGCACATGTGGGTGGGGAATGTCACAGTTCCCCCTCCATTCTTAGGCATGCATGGACAGTCGCTGATTGACATGAGTGATCCCTCTATCAATCAAAGCCATATGGTTAGTTTTGTGTCGGCTGGGAATCCACAAGGGATACCCAACCAATCCATGGGGGCACCCTACTCACAGACTCAAATGAATCAAGGGGGCACCGCTTATACTGGGGGCAATTCCATACCCCAGTATCAAAATCCTCATGGAAATCCACTCTACAACAACGTACCACAAAGCAACTACTACACCATGCAACCCATGTAAATTATGGGAGGAGCACAGAGCTCCTTAGGTCATTCTTCATCACCATGGTCCGAGTCGAGGGGCACCCAACAATCTGCCTTTTTTGGCAACGTTGGATATTCCTGACTTATAAAAGTTGAAAAATGACCCCATCTTCCACAACTTACAATGGCCACTGATCCCGCATAAAATACCGACGGACATTCCAAAGTTTGACGGAAAACAAGGGGAGGATTCGAGCACCCATATCACCATCTACCATATTTGGAGTGTTTCTAACTCCATGGGATGATAGTGTTGGTTACGTCTTTTTCCCGGCACCCTTACTGGAAATGTAGCAAAGTGGTATATTGAGTTACCATGCGCGTCAGTAAATACCTTTGATAATTTAGCGATGGAATTGCTGAAGCACTTTCAGTTACCTATCCACTATGAGACAGGGACAGAGCTCCTTACTTCATTTTGTCAGGATATCGCCACCCACATCTCCGATCATATTCATGAATGGAGACGTAGGCGAAGGTTATTCAAAGCTCCCATCCTAGACTTCCACTTAACAGACTATTTCTGTAGGTCGTTACTTCCACAAATCGCTAGAGATGTCGCTCTAGGTGGTGCGGTCATAGAACACCAATCCATACGTTGTGCCCATCACTTAGATTTGATTTATTCACAGTCTGGCACTCTCTATGACATAATCCCCCATGCTCCTGGTAACCCAATCCTCCCACCACTCAGCACCCCAGAGTGCACACCAACGGGATCATCGGTGCAACCTCTGGGGTCGCTGTAAAACAACTCAGTGGTTCGATTGCCAAGCTACCAGTTGACCCCTCTACCAAATTAACGGCTCTTTCGGCCACTGCAATTAACTCTGTGCAATATACACAGAAATCTAGTGGAAAGAACAAGAAGAATAAGAAAAAGACCGCTCCTTCTGAAGAGCAGTCATCTAAGTAGCCCAACCCAAAAAAAAAGGCCGTTGTGCCTACTGATGAGGAAAAGGACAAAGGCACCAAATATCCGTGCAAACTCTGTCTTGAAGACCACGTAACCTGGTGTTGTCTGTGTCTTCAAGAATGCACAGATTACCTTGCCAAAAGAGATTTTGGTAAGGCACCTGCTGTCCTTAGAAATTCTTTTCCTACTCAAGAGCAACAAAATGTCATTGCCAACCAAACACAAACCATGTCAAGGGGCATCAATAGTTCACAACATCCTTCAGCTGGTGAAGGAAGTTCTACCGTTTACACATTTAAAACGGTAGAACTAGCCACAAGAGATAAAGCTTATGGAGCTCCTGTCACTCTCATAGCAGAACCATCCTCAGGTCAAAACCCATCGCCGCCCAACGATCTGCATATCGAAAGGCTGGTTGAGGACTTTGTAATTCAACCCCCAAGGGGGCATTTCGACACACAATGCACAATACATCTGCACATGCCGCACAACACTACAACATCGTAGAGGATTTGGCACAAGCGTCGTCGGCTATGTCGGCGCTCGAAGTATTGCAAACATGCCCTAGCCAACAAAAATATTTGCTTTCGGTTATTGGAGGTATTGACCCTACGGATTCTATGCATGCTATTTTCGACATGGATAAGTGTAAACCTCCCCTTTCCCACCAGCTTTCATTTCAAGTTCATATCACTTCGAAAGGTAAAGGTATACATTGAATTGTCATCGATGAAGGTGCTTCAACCTACGTCATGTCGGCTTCATGTTGGCTCACCCTGGGTTCTCCAACCCTAACCCCGCCGTCGAACTCCCTGAAAGCTTTCGACAGCCACATATTTATCCCAAAAGGATACCTGGCCAGTTTTCCCATCACTTTGGCTGGAAAAATAGTAACGGTGGACGTAGAAGTCATGGAAAAGAAACTCGACTATAATCTGTTGCTAGATCGCAGTTGGACATATGCCATGATGGCCATCGTATCCACTGCCTTTCATATCATCCTGTTTCCATTGGATGGAAAGGTCATTACAGTGGATCAGTTGTCTTTCTACACCCTCGATTATTCACCATTACCAAGTGACTCCGTACCCCTAGTAGGAGGTGGAACTGACTCTTATGTCAGTTTAGGTATTGGTCTATTGAAGGCTTCTTCCCTGATGGGTTATTTTCCTCTTCAGCCGCCCCAGGTTTCACAATCAGTCAACATGCTTTCATCAATTCCTCATGAACTGACCAATCCCTGGATCCTCAAGGTTCCTTCAGACCTTGACACATTCGAAGACCAAATGCCATTGTCACCAGTTGAATCGGTCGACCAAGCCATTCAATCTGCATGTCCGGTCATGTTGGTTATGGCCGATGATACCACAGATCCTCCCATAACAGCTCCTCCTTTAGATCCGCTCGATCAACTCCCATATACAGATGAAGTTATTCAAGGAATCATGAGTTTTGGAGAGCAACATTGGGAGGATTGGCATCTTTGTGTTCCGACATCTGATTCGGACATGATGCCTCTTCAAGCCCTGTCTTCTGACATCAAAAAAATCATTTCCTCACCCTATACAAGCATTCAAACTTTTGGGGCAGAAGGAAATATGGGTGACACTTCCAGGTCATTGCCCATAGATATTCTGGTCACGACAGGCATCATGGAAGACACCTAGATGCGAGCAGATTGTAGTCCTAAGGAAATTGCAAGCTCCACTTGCCTACATGAGGAATTCCATGATGAATTTGTTTGGTCTCACGATGAGAACTATTTTGCTCCGGGGGGGTCTTTCTTGGTATCGCCACCAACAATATTGTCAAGTACATGTCCATCATTTCACTTCTCATGGAAGCGTCATCAAGGGGCATCTCCAATCTGGTGGTCAGGTTAGACTCCCATCTAGTCGTTATGCAATTGACAAACCATTATCACGTTCGTAATCCAACCTTGTTACATAACTAACTAAGGGTGCGATTCTTGGAATGTCGATTTGAAATGATCACATATGAGCATGTTCCTGGAGAATTAAATACAGTCGCTGATTCGTTAGCTAACTATGTATTAGATTGGCATTTGTCTCATTCTTTATAACATCATGCATGAGAAGTAAAACATTTACTAAAGTTAAAAATTTGTTACAAAAAACATTTAAAAACACATTTACATCACCAAAATACCAGAAATATCTGTATATAATATAGATCATAATCTAGTTTTTTACATCAAAATATTCCAAAACTTGGATGATTTAAGTACAAAATGGCTCAAAGCTGATCCGGATCTTGGGAGGAGGCCCCCAAGATCTAAAATATTAAAATGGATCTTGGGAGGAGAGATCCCCAAGATCTGAAAACCTGAAATGGATCTTGGGGTAGAGACCCCCAAGATCTGAAAACTTGCATTGCTAGAAGAAAAATAGGAGAATGCCCAATAAACAAAACCATAAAGAAACTTTTTTATTAAAACCGATAATAACTGTAAAGGCTACATTGTGGCAGACCACCTGTCCTTTTACAAAATGTGACTTGTTACTTATAGTATTTTTCAGTTACAATACCACGGGTCAATTCCATGGGTGAATGAATACCATGGGTGGATTTTACAATACCACGGGCAGATGCCATTTACAATACCATGGGTAAATTCCATGGGTGAATGAATACCATGGGTGCATTTTACAATACCACGGGCGGATGCCATTTACAATACCATGGGTAAGTTTCATGGGTCAATGAATAATATGGGTGGATGAGTACCATGGGTTGATGCCATTTTCCATTCGGATCATTCCTCCCTCCTTAAGAAGCAATGGTCCCCATTGCGTAAAGTTCCCTCCTGCAAAGCCTTTGTTGAATATGAAGAGCCACTGAAGATAAGGGTTTTATGTGGTTAACCCATAACCATAATGAACGAAGATCCGAGGATAGAGGTACCTTGTAATGCTTATGACCAACTGTGATTCTGACAGTGTGCGGCCTAGCAAATGGACTTCGATAAAGTGTGGGTTTGTGGATGACCCATAACCATTACGAACGAAGATCCGAGGATAGAGATACCCTGTAATGCTTGTGACCAACGGTGATACTGACAGTGTGCGGCCTAGCAAATGGACTTCGATGAAGTGTGGGTTTGTGGATGACCCATAACCGTGATGTTGGTTGCTGATGAAGTAGCAGGTGCCTACATAGCCTGGGGTGGGAGGGCACATCTCCAAATAACCCAAGCCGAATGCTGCTATGTTGAAACTGATGAATGTGAAGCAGGTGCCTACTAAAGTGGGGTGGGAGGGCACGTCTCCAATGGAAACCCACTCCGAATGCTGCTCCAAAGTTAAAATGGACATAACTCGGCCAATATAACTCAGAATATTTATTATAACCTATTTTTAGAAGCAGAAGGATCATTTTGCATCTTCCCATGTGATGGAAATCCCTATATGGACACTCTGAGATCTCAGATTCGCACTGCAACAGTTTCGTCGTCAGAAAATTTTTGATAAAATAACTGATTTTAAATCAGCGATATCTCCCACATCCAAACTCCGATTCGACCCATTTTTTTTTTTTAAATTGGGTGATTTTTCGAGAGGAATCCAGATCTGGTATTTTTTTTTGTAAATTTTGTACCAAATGTTTCAGATCTGATCTGCAAAGTCGCCGCCCAAAAAAATTTCTGCAAAAAAATTGAGACTGAAATATGAATGAAACCCTCATTCCCATGGAATCGTAACCTGCTCTGATACCACTGATCCAGATCTTGGGAGGAGGCCCCCAAGATCTAAAATATTAAAATGGATCTTGGGAGGAGAGACCCCCAAGATCTGAAAACCTGAAATGGATCTTGGGGTAGAGACCCCCAAGATCTGAAAACCTGAAATGGTTCTTGGGAGGAGAGACCCCCAAGATCTGAAAACTTGCATTGCTAGAAGAAAAATAGGAGAATGCCCAATAAACAAAACCATAAAGAAACTTTTTTATTAAAACCGATAATAACTGTAAAGGCTACATTGTGGCAGACCACCTGTCCTTTTACAAAATGTGACTTGTTACTTATAGTATTTTTCAGTTACAATACCACGGGTCAATTCCATGGGTGAATGAATACCATGGGTGGATTTTACAATACCACGGGCAGATGCCAATTACAATACCATGGGTAAATTCCATGGGTGAATGAATACCATGGGTGCATTTTACAATACCATGGGCGGATGCCATTTACAATACCATGGGTAAGTTCCATGGGTCAATGAATAATATGGGTGGATGAGTACCATGGGTTGATGCCATTTTCCATTCGGATCAAAGCCCAACTACAAGCACTCATATGGCTACGCCAGAACACCTACTAAAAATATCCTATTGCTCTAGAAAAGCTAAAACAACTCTAGCTTCCCTCCGAAGAGGAACCATAAACCGCTCAGGTACACCAATGGTATGTCACTGCATATGAGTGGGAATCTCCCTCATGGGAGGGGGGGGGGGGGGACACCCATAGTTAAACCCTCTAGGTTCCTCAGAACCTTGCAGAGACTGTTGGCATCACCCCCTCCAGCAAGTAGTTGGCCACCTCGTTGCACATAGTGAGGTTTGCCTGTAGGTCGTACTGGTGCCACATCTGTGTTAAGCATAAAAGTTTCATGTCAGTTCTTATTTCACCTTTAAAATAACATTACATATACATTCAAAAGCGCAAAAATACTTAAAGTACTATCAAAATTATTCTCACCTTGAGGACCCCAGTTGGTCCCAGACAGTAGCATCAAATCTAGGTTACCAGCAAAAGTCCATGCCTTCATAGGCATAGTCATCAACAATCAAAATCTGGCTACGGAGCCACTGGAAGAAGTCTTCCTCAAAGAAGTTTCGGAGCAGTCCTCCTCCTATACGAGGATCGACTGATGACCAATGACCCTGCCTTGGCTCCCTCGGATCAAAGGGACCTAAGCTCACCTGTGGGTGCATGACAGGTACCCTCTCAAGGAAAAATGAGACTATGATAGTACCGTACCCAAAACTGTGTTGGGTACGAGGTCTTGCATGCTGTCAATTCTGCCTTCAACTAGTGAAGCACTACTTCATGTTGGGTGCAGAGCATGATTATTTAGAGGTCTTTGTTTCAACCAGATGTATACCCCAAGAAGTTTGTACACCCCTCCACGCAGGGGCGTGTGAGGGGTACTTGGTTTTGGGGGCAGCGCCCCCAAAGCTAAAAACAAATGTAAAATTGGCTTGTAAAAGTATAGTAATTTCTAGTCAATCTGGGCCATTCATTAGGCAGATGATCTGACGGTAGAACTTATGTTTAGTTTAGGGTTTTTAGCCCTAGAAGGAAACCTCTCTCTTTGTATGAGGGCATTGTGTTGAGGCTGTGTAATAGATGTGTATTCTCTGAGCAAGAAACGAAGAGGTGAGATTGTGAGAGAAAACAAAGGATATTATGCAGATCTGTTGTAGGTTGTGTCTCTTCATTTTTTTGGATAACAGAAAGGAAGGACTAGTTGTTCAGGGTGGATGTATGGCTAATAAACTTGCAGGAAAGAAGGGTTCCTGGTTCGAGTGGGAGAAATGGCGGAAGATGGTAAGTTTAGGGTCGAGAAATTTAATGGCCAAAACTTCTCACTGTGGAAGATGCAGATGGAAGATTATTTGTATCAGAAAGATTTGTACCTACCATTGGGCGGAAAAACAAAGATGCCGATGGGTATGACAGATGAAGAATGGAATCTTCTCGATAGAAAGGCACTCAGAACAGTATAGTTGTGCTTCGCAGTGTTGGTCACCTTCAACATTTCGAAGGAAACAATGACAGAGGGTTTGATTAAGGCATTGGCGAAACTATATGAAAAACCCTCGGCCTCAAACAAGGTATTTCTTATGAAACTGTTATTTAATATGAAGATGTCGGAAGGTGGATCTGTTGCAGACCATTTAAATGATTTTAATACTGTTACAAGTCAGTTAAGTTCTGTAGGGATCAACTTTGATGATGAAGTTAGAGCTTGTTATTCTTGTGCTCATTGGCAGAAAGTTGGAATGGTTTAGTAATGGCCATTAGTAACTCTATTTCTAGATCTAGTACTTTAAAGTTTGATGATGTTGTCGGTGATATCCTTAGCAAGGAAATGTGACAGAAAAGCTATAGTGAGACATTGGGTAATGCTTTGAGTGCAGAGTCTAGTGGAAGAAAAATGGAAATAGGAAATAGCTCAGGATATCGCAGTAAATCAAGGAAAGGCAGATCCAAGTCTAGATCGAGGATAGTTTGCTGGAAATGTTGAAAGAAAGGACACCTAAAGAAAGACTGTAGATCTTGGAAGGGAAAAGAAGGAGATGCACAACAAGAAAACAATCATGAAGAAAATGTGACAGGTGAGGTGTTACAAGATGCTTTGATTCTTTCTTTCAAAATTATTACTAATTCCTAGGTGGTAGATTCAGGGGCCTCATTCCATGCCACACCTGATAAGAAATACTTTCATGACTATGTTCAAGGAGATTTTGGACAAGTCCGTTTATGTGATGATAAAGCCTGTAAAATTGTTGGAATGGGTAAGGTTCTTGTAAAATAGCAGAATGGAAACCAATGGATACTAAAGGAGGTAAGGTATGTTCCAGATATGAAGAAAAATCTGATTTCAATAGCACAGTTAGGCGGTGAAGGTTGTGTGACAACCTTCACAGATAAAGCTTGGAAGGTCACCAAAGGAGCACTAGTAATAGAAAAAGGTGAAAAGGTTGGTACATTTTATTTATGCCGGGTTTGAAGAATGTTGATTTGGACTTCTGTGAGAATTGCATTTATGGAAAAGAGAAGAGAGTCAGATTTCTCAGAGTTGGGAAAGAAAAGAAGAGCGAAAAATTAGAGCTTGTGCATACATATGTATGGGGACCTGCTCAGGTATCATCTCTTAGTGGTTATCGTTATTATGTTACTTTTATTGATGATGCAACTAGAAAAACTTGGATTTATTGTATTAATAATAATATGATGTATTTGATACTTTCAAGAAATGGAAAGCTTTGGTTGAGATTGAGACAGGAAAGAAATTGAAGTGTCTCAGATCAGACAATGGAGGTGAATATTGCAGCAAAGAGTTTAATAGGTACTGTTTAGAGCATGGAATTCACAGAGAGAAGACAGTTCCAAGAACACCACAAGAAAATGGTGTGTCAGAAAGGATGAACAGAACAATCATGGAGCGTGTAAGGTGCATGTGATTTCATACAGGATTGCTTTTACAATTTTGGGAAGATGCTGTAGATACTTTTGTTTATCTAATAAATAGAGGGCCTTCAAGTTCCTTGGATGGTGGTGTTCCAGAGGAAGCATGGATAGGTAAAAAGGTAAACTACTCCTTTTTAAAGCCTTTTGGTTGTGAGGCCTTTGTCCATATTAATAAATAAAATAGAACAAAGCTTGAGGAAAAATCAAAGAAATGTACCTTTATTGGATATGGCGTTAATGATTTCGGTTATCGCTTATATGATTATGAAAATCACAAAATCATTAGGAGCAGAGATGTAATATTCAATGAAAAGATCTTGTATAAGAATCAGTTGTAGGAAAAGAAGCAGGAAAAAGAAAACAAGGAATACAGAGTCCTTGATGAGATCACTAAAAAAGTAAAGGTATCTGAAAATAATAATAATCAACAACCACCACAACAGCAACAGGCACCCCAAACACCTGAAAGTGGTGTTAGAAGATCTACCAGGATAAGTATACCCCCTAAATGATACTCTCCTTCATTATATTATTTATTGTTGACTGATTTTGTTGAACCCGAATGTTATGAAGAAGCAATGCAGGTTGAAAGCAGGAAGAAGTGGGAGCTAGCCATGGAAGAAGGGATGGACTCCTTAATGCGTAACTAGACTTGGGACTTAGTCAGGGTGCCTGCAGGAAAAACTACATTGAAGAATAAATGGGTTTACATGCTAAAGGAAGAAGATGGAGGAAAAAAAAGGTACAAAGCTAGACTTGTGGTGAAGGGGTTTGCACAGAAGAAAGGTATTTATTTTGATGAAATATTTTCTCCTATTGTTAAAATGACTTGAATCAAAACTATTTTAAGTCTAGTAGCAGTTGAAGATTTTCATCTTGAGCAGTTAGATGTAACAAAACCTTTCTCCATGGGGATTTGGAGGAAGAGATATATATGCAGCAGCCACAAGGATATGAGGTGAAAGGGAAGGAGAAACTAGTGTGCAGTTTGAAGAAGAGCTTGTATGGCTTAAAACAGGCTCTAAGGTAGTGGTATCTAAAATTTGACAAGTTTATGTCTGAACAAGGTTATACTAGATGTCACTCTGATCATTGTGTTTATCTGAAGAAGCAAAATGATGGCAGCTATATTATATTGTTATTGTATGTGGATGACATGCTTGTTGCAGGGTGTAACATGTAGGAAATAAATGTGCTCAAATGAAAATTGGCAAATTCATTTGCAATGAAGGATTTGGGAGCTGTAAAACAAATCCTTGGTATGAGAATAACTAGAGACAGGAAAAATAGCAAATTAACATTGTCTCAGAATGAGTACATACAAAAGGTGTTGAAAAGATTTAATATGAACAATGGAAAACTAGTTAGTACACCTTTTTCTAGCCATTTCAAACTTAGTAAGGAAATGTGCCCAAAGACCCAAGAAGATATGGATTATATGTCTAAAGTTCCATATGCATCAGCAGTTGGAAGCTTAATGTATGCAATGGTCTGCACAAGGCCTGATATTGCACATGCAGTGGGAGTTGTAAGTAGGTACATGAACAATCCAGGAAAGGAACATTGGATGGTAGTGAAATGGATTCTCAGATATTTGAAAGGTACCACAAATCAAGCACTATGATTTGGTGGTTCAAAAATTTCTCTACAGGGATATGTTGATGCAGATATGGTAGGTGACAGAGATAATAGGAGGAGCACTATAGGATATGTATTTACTGTAGGTGGAACAACTGTCAGTTGGGTTTCAAAAATCCAAAGTGTTGTTATACTTTCAACAACAGAAGCAGAGTATGTTGCTGCTACAGAGTCTAGTAAAGAAATGATTTGGTTACAAAGGTTTATGGGTGAATTGGGTAAGAATCATGACATGGGCACATTATATAGTGATAGCCAAAGTGCCATTCATCTTGCAAAGAACTCAACATTTCATTCCAGGACTAAACACATACAACTCAAGTACCATTTCATACGATCAGTGTTGGAAGATGGAGAGTTGAAGCTTGAAAAGATACACACTAGCCAGAATCCTGCAGATATGCTAAAAAAATTTGTAACCAGGGAGAAACAGAGAGTATGCTCAGTTTCAATTGGTCTTCAAGGATGACGATGAACATGAGAAATAGCCAGGTCCAAAGAGGAGTCATTGTCCAACAAATGAAGCAGCGGTGGAGTTGCTACAATCATTCTCTAAGTGGGAGATTGTTGGGTGTGGAGCATGATTATTTAGAGGTCTTTGTTTCAGCCAGATGTATACCCGAGGAAGTTTGTACACCCCTCCACACAGGGGGTGCGGGGGGGACTTGGTTTCTGGGCCGTTCATTAGGCGGATGATCTGACGGTAGAACTTATGTTTAGTTTAGGATTTTTTTCCCTAGAAGGCAACCCCTCTCCTTGTATGAGGGCATTGTATTGAGGCTATGTAATAGATGTGTATTCTCCGAGCGAGAAACAGAGAGGTGAGATTGTGAGAGAAAACAAAGGATATTACAATGGATCCGCTGTAGGTTGTGTCTCTTCATTTTACTGGATAATAGAAAGGAAGGACTGGTTGTTCAGGGTGGACATAGCCCAAACAAGTTGAACCACGTATATCTATGTCTCTCTGATTTTATGCGTTTTTTGTTTATATTTCTGCAATATTCTACGGGTTCCATTTCTCTGTAATATATAATTTTCTAACACTTCACACCAATTGAAAATTTGTGGCTGGACACAGTAAATAACAAGAAACGGTTGGGCCTTTGCCGCTATGTGGGGACTTTTTGACCCCGCTAACCATACAATCAACCATAAAACTACCCTCATAGACTGTGATCGAATCCTCTCTATAGGGACTCTATTGCTGACTAGTCCATTCTTAGGGATGCAGTAGATTTGTACTAGCTCTGAAGTAGATCGTGGATCTGACCTGCCACTGGTACGATTTGTTTATGCCCCACGACATGACAAACTAGTCAAAAAGTAAATGTCATCCTCGTCAATCACCATCACCTGATCTCCAACCCTGAACACTTGCTCGTGTTCATCCCAGCGCTGTATGATCCATCTCAGTAAATCCTCCTGTCCTTTAATCAGCTCTAGCTTTGCATACCTAAATAAACTGCAGCGGCGTAATGCAAGTATGCATGCTGGATCATTTCGCATTATCAATCCTCATTTTCATGGGCCTGTTCTCTCCATAGGTGAGTCATTTTAGCCTGAAACCTGCATAAAACAACCCTAAAAACAGTTAAAATGGGGTAAAATCACTTAAGGAATCCATGCATGAGGGTTTTAACTGCGCCCTATAGCCCTAACGCTACCCCCAGTGCTACATAGGGAGGATTAACGCCCTCCAGTGACTCGTACACAGCGTTTAACACTCCCTACTAGCCATCTGGAGGGTGTTAGTGCGCAAATAAGGCTCTAGGGCATCTAAGATCTGAAAAATTCCACCCATAAAATTGTTAAGAAAGGTTTAATAAGGCATATAGCAAGGTTTTAGCTCTCACCTAGGACTGACGACACGTTCAATGGTTGCCCGGATCTCCTCCAAAGGTCCGTGGAAGATCTGCTCCTCTTTAGCTCCAACAAATCTCTCACAAACTTCAAAATAGTGAAAATGATGCATGTGAAAGCTCAAAGCATCTCCTTATATAAATTTGAGAGACATGATTTTCTTGAAAATCATTAAAGAAGAAGTAGTCCGTTCTCCATGATTTTTTATCATGCATGAACCAAGATAATAAGAATTGCTACTTTTTTATACTTTTTACTGTTTTTTTATGAAAGTACTTTTAGGAATGAAAAGCAGTAAAAGCTACATGCAATTCTAGATAGAGCACTTTTAGGGATATTTTATTGCTCTTTAAAAAATATAAACATCATCGAGCTTTCATTGTTGCACTCGTTAAATCTATGCAATGATAGTTAGAGCACTTTTAGGGATATTTTATTGCTCGTTAAAAAATATAAACATCCTCGAGCTTTCGTTGTTGCGCTCGTTAAATCTATGCAAAGATAGATAGAGCACTTTTGTGATATTTTATTGCTCTTTAAAAAATATAAACATCTCCGAGTTTTTGTAGTGGAGCTTGTTAAACATACACCACAAACAATCAAGCACTTTTTGTGATATTTTATTTCTCTTCAAAAAAAATAACCATATCTGAGTTTTTCATCATTTGCACTCGTTAAATATATGCAAACGATGCTCTAAGCACCTCTTTTTCGATCTTTTTCTATCTCATAAACTGAAAAAGACCAACGGAGCATTCTTTTTAGGCACTTTTTTCTTGCTTTTTAAACTGAAAAAATCCCGAGCTATGTCTTACTGCTCGTAAAACTTGCTAATGATGACCCGAGCATTCTTTTAGGTACTTTTTTCTTGCTCGTTAAAATTGAAAAATCCCAAGCTTTGTTACTGAGGTCGTTAAAAATTCATGACAAAACACGAGTTTAGTCCATCGCTCATACTCATAATAAAATGAGGTTGACATCTATTGAAAATAGGTTTCTCTTTATCTGGGTTCAATAGATTAAAATACAGAAAAATAACTGATCCGGGTATACTATTAACCTTTTGTCGCACCCGGTTAACAACTATGACAAAGGGACCACCATGGAGTCTCTCTTTACGGTCTTTTCAGACTCTCTAAATATGACAATACCACCGAGTTGTCTAGTCTAGACTCTTTAAATACACAGACAAGATATAGAGTCGTTATTTTTACGGTACTTTTCAGACTCTTAAAACATGAAAAAATCGACGAGTTTTCCTGTTTGTACTCATTAAACTAATCAGATAGGGCAAAGATTCGTTCTATTTTTGATCGTTTACAGACTCTTTAAACATGAAAAGATCGATGATTTTACCCGTCTGGATTCATTAAATTAATCAGACGGGGAAAGTGGACAATACAACTGTATTCTATATTAGAAAGCGTGGTTTGGCAGCAATCGTTCCCTTGAACATGGCACTCCCTCAGATAAAACTTCATTTTTGATAGCCTCTCAATATGAACCATATAATCCTATGAGTTTTAGCCTATATACCCTGATGAAATTGAATCTCTGTATCCTAACACTCTGTAGTGTTCATGAGTCTAGTGTTGTCTAGTTAAAACTATTGTCATGCCTTCTATTGTTCAAGGGTCCCCATTTGTTTCCTCTATCAAGTGATCCTACATATCCTTTCATCATGCCCTCAATTGTTTAGACCCAAATTCTCAAAATATTCCTCAATAAAACAAAATCATTCTTGTCTGGTTTCATGTTGACTGATATAGGACACATCATTGCCTACCTTTGGACAAGTTTCTTCCTATCGACTTCAACACTCTATCTAGGAAGATATCCCAGAAACACATTCAGTGCCTTGGTACTTGCAAACATTAGTGGCACATTACCTTATGTTTGATCACAGGTTTCATTATTGACTCCTGGTTAAGCAATTCTACGAGTGTTCGACAACAAAGAAATTCTTCACACTCGCTAGTTTGCATTGTGCATCTTGGAGACCATCACCATTATCAGTGGCCTTCCTCACATCTGTTAACAGTCTCCATTATTTACTGATAATCAGATGATTTTGTTCATGTTCAACATCAACACATCTTATCACATGTATCGATTTATGTTGTTCGGTGAAGCGGAAATCAATACCTTTCGTAGAGACTTGCATCATTCAGCCCTGTTCTCTCTCCCAAGCTGCGGATATTGTTCTTTGGAGACAGCTATTACATGATGATCTATTATGACATTGAACCCACCCTATGCCATATTGGTGGCCAGCATTGTTATATCTTAGATGAGAAAATTACTCTGACATAGCTACTGAGCATGGGAATTCCCAACTTAGGACATGATTTTAGCAGTTTATATATATGTATCTATGTTGTATCAGGTTTTCCTTGCCGCCCAAAACTTCTCTCTCTCTCTACAAAGATTTTGACAGCAAATTATAGTTTTTTCTAAGGTATTTCGGCCATCGTCTCTGCCTCTGATCTTATACTTTTGGGGGTATCTGTTATAGGAAAAATTGACCTCCTCATCAACTCAGAGGTGAAAGACAAGATGATTGAAGCAAAGACCACAATTGCAGGCCGGGAATCCACACTAATGCTCTCTATACACTATCAACCTACTTTATAAAGCTTGTTACCAAGCATAAAGGAGCGTTAGTCACCTTGCTAACTCATGTTGTTAGGTTAGGGAGAGCGTTAGTGAACCTAAGAGAATTTCAATGAGTAAAGCCAACAAATTTTCTCATAAATATCTAGATATTAAATTCCTAAATTTGTTCAAGAAAAGCAAGGAAACTCCAAAAATAAAGATATTTGGAGAAATTCCAATTTGAGAATGAAGGAAAATGGGAAAAAGCTTGTAAATAGGGCAGGTTCATGGCTTTTTCCCTAACGAACTCTAGGAGGAACTTGGCAGCCCTAATTCAAATATAAGCATTGAGAGGGCCATTGTGATGGAGATCTGAGCATTTGGAAGGATAGCACATAGAGCTGTTGTGAACTGTCATATTCTTGAAGAAGCTAGCTGAAAGAGGTAGAGAGAGAGAGGAAGAAGGGGTAAGGAAGGCTGATACAACAGATGGTTGTAATCACCCTTTCATTCCGAATATAGAAATGTAGTTGTGTTCCCTACTCCATAGTGTCGTTAATGTTGTTCATTTATTTGTTCATTCTGATGCTTGTCGAGATGAGTAGTTAAGTTATACACTAATACATGTTTATTGTGGATTCTTACATTAGTTTTCAGAAGCGTATGCTATGATTGGTTTTCCTTGTCCTTTGTGCAGGAATTGTCTTGGAGCCGGCCTTGAAGGTGTTCTTCTTGCCGCATAGAGATCCCCAAGAAAATCTAGAAGGAGCTAAAGGTAATCCTCTTTCCATACCCTGTCAGTTTATGTTTGATAGATGAAAATGTGTGTAACTTAGACCTTTGAGGGTATTTTTCACCCCATGCATTTTACCCCATAGCAATAACCGCCATCTATTACAGAAGTATACGTAGAATTCCGAACATTTGTTCTGTAATTTCTGCAGGTTAGTAGGACATGATGAGTGCACCAGTAGAAGTTATGAAGTGATGATGGATCGAGCTCCTACCTACAGAGTTCAGGCCGAAACATGGGTCCTCGATCAAAGTGTAGGAATGGTGTGCACTTTATTTTAGGGACGCGGACGAGGCCGAGGTGGAATGGGGCAAGGAAGAGGTCGCAGACAGCTGAAATGTTACAATTGCGAAGGACCCGGCCATTATGCGTGTGATTGTACAAATTCAACGAGACCATCATGCTTATATTGCAAGTAGTTTGATCATAAGACAAAGGATTGTCCAACAATGATAGCGAGGTTGTGCGATAAAGGAGCACTCCAACCTCCCCTGACTTAGACCCTACAAATGATGAGGTCTAAGCCGCGTGAGGAAGACCCTAATGTAAATATCGTGCTCTGGAGTGGTATTATGACAGGGGATGACAAAGGAAAGCAGCCTGAAGAAAGTACCTGGGTTTTCAAGGCTCCAACGAAGGAATCAGAATTTGATTTGGAGTGCACTAAGGAGACCTTCATGGAAGACAAGAGGAGCTTCGCTGATGCCTCCACTTTAGGAAGTAAAGATAGGCTAGAGCCAGAAATGGACCCATCGATGCTCACTACATTGTTGGAGACATGCATGAAGCTGCTGCGTGACAGCAAGGTTGCGAAGGGGTTGCAAGAACTCATAACTAGATGTGCTAGGACCATGCTAGGAGAATCGTGTGTAGTCTAAAAGCTCGGGAAGCACACGACGTGAATAGGAAGGGAGATGAGATTGACCACGTAGATCGGGGAATATGAGATGGATCAAGTAATTCTGGACCTAGGATCGGACATGAACATCTTGCTGAAGTAGACATGGGAGCGCATGGGCAGGCTTGCGTTGCAATGGTCTCCTATCCAACTGCGAATGGCAAACCAGTAAAAGATCCTGCATATGGAGAGATTGCAGGGAATCACGGTATACATTGAAGGAGCAAGCTTACTAGCAGATTTAAAAGTAATAGAGATTGTGGCTAACAACAATCCCTATCCCACACAAATGGGAATAGATTGGGCCACTAACATGAATGGAGTGATAAATCTAAAGAAGTGCAAGATGATTTTTGACAAAAAGTCACTGCGTGTAGTGGTACCTTTAGACCCTGCGGAAGGATTGCGCTACATAGAGCCAGTCCACAACTATGACATCGGTGATGATCTAGAATGTATCTACAAGATAGCCATGCATGAGCAAGACTGGGTAAATCCAACCGCGGATGGCCAAATCTCGTGGGAGCACGAAAGCTCCTGTACATCAAATTCTGACGAAGAGATAGAACGATGGCAGAACCGGTTACACAAGGTAACCACGCTCAACTGTAACATGATGACAAGGTCACTGCATTGCGTAGCAACATAGGTAAGAGATCTACCTATGTATGATGGGTTAAGAGAGGTGGATGACTTCCTGAACAATTTTTTAAGAGAAGTACTAGAACACCAACATCTTGATGCTCTAAAATGCGTATTGCACGCTACTCCCACAAGATGGTGGGGTACGCACTCAAGAAGTTTTTAGGATTGGCACGAATATAGAAGGATGATGCGCATGTGGTTTGGGAAGCCACAGATGCAATTGAAAGACAAGTATGACAGATGGGATGATCCATGTGCACACCTCACAAAATGGGAAAAGGTCTATGGGGAAGAGCCACAACCTGAGTGGGTGTACCTATTCTGTCATACCTTGGATATTATACCCATGAATTGGTATATAGAAACGGAGCTCTGCCATAGCACGAATGAATGGGATATCTTCTGCGAAGGATTCCTTTTAACCTTCATGTTTGAGGATCGGTGGTGGGATACTATTGATGATGTGCTACAAGCCGTTAAAGCAAATATCTTTAAAATACCCCAAGAACCAATGGAAGTGCTACACCCTGAATGGGAGACCTAGCTGAGCTATGCGCTGGAGTGTTACAATGTAAAAATTGAAGAAGACGACGAAGATCCACGAAAAGTTAACATCCCATAAACTGAAGGCTATCTCGAGGTTCAAGGACCATTAATTGAAGACCCTGACATTACCACACCAGTAAAGATGAAGCAGGTGAACATTGGTATGGAGGCTGGACTGAAGTATGCAACGCTTGGCGACTACTAGGATGATGCCACGGTGGACAAGGTCGGTGAGTTACTCTGTGAGTACTAAGACTTATTCCCAAACAAGATCACGAACTTAAAGGGGATGGTTGGCGATTTAGGGATGATGAAGATCACCCTAAAACTGAACGTGAAGTCGGTTAAGTAGAGGCCTTACCACTTGAATCCAAAGTACAAGGAAAATGTCTGCATAGAATTAGACAAAATGCTCATAGTTGGAACTATTGGACCGGTGGAAGAATCCAACTGGGTAAACCCTATGGTAGTACATGAGAAGGAGGAGAAGGGCGAGATAAGAATATGCGTGGACCTCAGAAAATTGAATGATGCCTGTGTGCATGACCCATTACCGACCACATTCACAGATGAAGTATTGGAAAATGTTGGTGGGCAAGAAGCATATTATTTCACTGATGGGTTCTCAAGGTACCATTAGATCAAAATCGCCTCAGAAGACCGGGGCAAGACCACGTTCGTGACTGAGTAGGGCTACTTTCAATACACCGTCATGCTGTTTGGGTTGAAGAACATGCCAACCATCGTTTTGCGCATAGTTGTTGCCCCATTCAAAGAATATATCCACAAATTCTTGGAGGTCTACCTAGATGATTGGACTATATTTGGATTGGTTAAGGACCATGTACCAAGCTTATGCTTGATGCTGGATACTTGCTGATGACACCAAATTGCGTTGAACCTTAAAAAGTGTACATTCCTTGTTTCCTTTGGGAACTTGTTGGGACATGTGGTGTGAAAATAGGGACTAATGGTAGACCCCCCAAATATTGCAGTAATTCTGAATTTGGAAGAATTGCAAAGTGTTAAACAGTTGCGCACTACCTTGGGACATACGGGGTACTATAGGAAGTTCATCAAAATATGTGCATAGATCACCATGCCAATGGAGAAACTATTGAAAATGGATGTCACATTCTGCTGGAATGATGACTGCATGAAGAGCCTAGATGTACTAAAAGAGAAATTGGCCTCTGCCCCAATCCTGGTGTTATCTCAAAATCAGGCCCTGGAAGGCTGCTAACCAGGAAGACTTCAAGTAACTATTTCAGACCTACTTTAGGTTGAGGCTTAGCCTCCTCAACCTGAGAGGGCTCTCTCTAAATGGGTTAATGTTTTTTTACTTAAGATAAGATGGCTAACTCTTTGTGATATATCTGTGATAAATATGGATGCTGGAAAAACATTAAACAAGTTTCCATTGGGCCTATGGAGTCAACAACACCTCAGTAAACAATGATACTGTCTTTACATAGAAGTCAGGGCATTCAGCATTTGAGTATTCAGAACATAACACATATGGAACCACAGCTCATAAATGCATACAGGAAATCAGAGCAAAACCAGTGAATTCTGAGTGATTATACATCTATGAAACTGTAAAAGACATTAAGGAAAGGATAAAATCACACATTCTGAACATAGAAATCCTTCATGAATCCTGAGAAGTAAAGCAGCCAAATTATATTACTGAAACTCTGTCTTTACATAAGCCAAAAAAATGCTCTGTTATAAAATTTCCCAACCCTCATTACATTGTTGTTTCAGCTATATATAGAGTCCTTATTCTAACTGATTCGAGCTTCCTCCTCCAGCATGAGGGGAATTCGATAACTACCTCTAATGACACCTATCAACTATTTAACTAACTAATAAATACAATAAAGTGCTGACTGGAGTTTTTTAAGAGTTCTAAATTAACTATGACTCTAACTCCATTTTCCATGCATAATGGCTTCTCCTTGTTCTTTGACACCTAGTATTCTTTCGATTTGGGTGATCTGGATGTTTAATGCTCCATATTGACCTTGAACACTGAATCTTTTAACTGCTCAGAAGTATTAGGAAATTTCCCTTGCTTCTCGGCTTCAGTTTTCCTCAAAAAGTTCGAATGTATAGAAGAATGTCTTCTAGCCTTTAATAACCCAAAACATGGAAAACTGCCACGTTCTTGATGCGTTGTAAGCTTCATCGATGAACATGTGTGCAGGAAAAAGTTCCTTGTATGCAAATCGTTTAATACCTCTTGAACGGTGATAAAGGGGCTTTACAACAGAAATTTTAAACTTGAGTTGAAATATTCCACCTTTTTTAATCATCCACCTGTCTTGATCTGATTGACTATTGTTGCTCCAGCTGATGTTTTGCAGACCCTTTAGGCGTTTCCCTTTCAAAATTCCCGCTCATAATTCAAAACTGCCTGTTTGCGTTAAAATAATCACCTACAGCAGTTTCGTAGCGCGCTACGAAACTGCTGAGTTTAAAAAAAAAAAAAAAAAAAACAGCTTGCTTTTGCCCTGAGACCCTTATTAGCCGAGCATTTGATTGCCCAAAACTTCTTTAAAATTTACACATGTCGCACAGGGATTTATGTTTCCTCAAAAAGATAAAGTCAAGCAAATTTGTCAAAAATTTAAACAAAATCTTACTTGGCCTCAAAACTCATTTAGCAGGTAGCTGACCTAGCTGTGCCTTCAGATCTTCAATTTGTTTCTTCATAGCTTTATTCCCAGCTCTCAGTTGCATATTGATTCTTCTGATGTACCTAGCTTCTCTGATTGCTGGTACTGTCCATGTGTGAAATTGTTAATGGCCATCAACCACTGAATTCAACTGGTTTTCTAGGGTTTCACTCCCTTTCCATAGAGCTTTACGATACTTTGCGTATATGACTGCATGTTTTCTAACGGCTTTCTTCAATTTGGCAATCTCATATTTAGCTGCTTCTAATTGGCTCTTTATGGTTGCTATATTATCTCCTTGAGATGTGATGACTGTTTTGCTTGTGTCCTTTTGCGTTCCTTTCCCTGTTTCCTCTGTTCTTGGCAGTGCTTCCTTTACTTGCTGGGATTTCCTTGTTATAGGTCTTCTGGGTTTAAGAATGAATTCTTCAGCTGGCTCATCGAATTTAAGCCTTTTTGAGGCCTTAGACTTCTTGGTACCTTCTTGCTCTGACTGTGTCAAATCAATTTGGACTGGTTCAGACTGCTCAAATTCAATGGCCTGTAATAAATCATTCAAACTTGCCTTAGACACTGGGCTCTCTTCAACTGCTATGGCTTTACCTTTTTCCTTATTTATCTGGCTTTTTATCCTTACCCTTGAGACTACTTCAGATGTGCTTGTTTCAGGTATAGTCTTCTTATCATGAGTTTTTTCCTTTGTTGTTTTCTGAGGTTGATTTTGAATGATTAGTGGCTTCACTGGTTTTCTAAGCTGTGACTTTGGAACCCTTTTAGCTCTTGCTTCTTTTTGGAGCTCAGCTATTGTAAATTCTCTGGCTGGTTGTGGAGTGAGGCCAGTCTTGCTTTGGAATCCAGCCATGAAAATAAAAGAATTCTAGTCTCTGTCTATCTTTTGGAGGCCATCTAAAACCAGCAGCTTGATCAAACCATGATGAAACAAAGAGGTTTCACAGTCCTCTTTCCTTAGCTGCACCTTATCACACATCTTACTCAAGCTACGAAACAAATAAAAAGGAAGGTCTATGGAGACTTTCCCAGTGAAATGCAAAAGCAGTTTGAAATGGTAAGAATAAACCTTGTTGTACCTTCCTTCACAGGTTAAATATTTCTGTATGCAGGTGAGTAGAAGAGCATAATGTTCCTTGACATAACTCCTGGGCACTGCTTTAGTTAAATCTTCATTTACATATGCATCCTTTAAAAACTCCTTACAAGGATTCAGGTCAAATTTGAAATTCTTAAACCATTCCTCTTGTTCTCTTGGGATCTCTGTCACAGCAGATATTGCTTCTGGAGAAACCTGCACTTCTAACATGGCTACCTTTGAATTTAAACCAGTGAAGTTTAGCGCAAATTCTTTAGTTACCTGCGCATGTCCTCCTTGTAGCTTTTTGCAAAAGTTCCAACACCCGGCATCTTTAAACGCTTTCTTCACCCCTTCATCTCTCAGCGTTATGTCCAGGCCCTCAGGTTCAGTCCTCTGACATTTACCGGATCTGTGCTCTTTTTTCTCCATTCTTTCTTCGAGATCTTCACATACAAAGACTAACAGCTCCGGTTGAAATCGTGATTCAGCGCCTTTTTAATTCAGCCTCGCTTGATTAACAACCTCGCTTGATTATCAGCCTCGCTTGAAATTTAAACTCTTCCATTTAAAACCTTTCAATACATAATCGGGCAGATTTGTCACTCATGCAGCACTTACGACCATCATTAAGGTTTATGCACGGTAAAATTCCTTGGGAATGATACTCTGTGCATATCAACAGATCTAGTGGTCGTGATAGTGGCAAATGAGCGTTCAAACGTGATACGAGAGGTACATAAGCTCACATGAGAGGACATAACTGATGACTCACCCAACGGACTTGACATTTCGGGAAAGATTCGCTGCGAAATGCACGAATCCATGATTTCGCAGCGTTGTTAGTTTTAAATTTTCATGATGCGCTGTGAAACGGCCTAATCATGATGTGCTGCGAAAACGTTTATCCATAATTGCGCTGCGAAACTGGCGAATGGGATTACGTTGCGAAATTACTAAAAGACATGGTGACTCAGATGAGACAAGATATGACTATAGAACAATGATGGTGGAGGAGAACCAATGGGAGTTGAGTATGGTTCGAGTTAAAAACTTTTTAAAACTCCAAATCCTAAGTGAGGGAAAAAAAAAACGAAATCAATCTTAACACAGACCTTTGTCATCGGACTAGGATAGAAATTGACATACATCAAATTTTTAGTTCTAAGTGATAACACCTGGTCTTCCCAAAATGTGATGTGGAGTTTTCTATCCATGTTGACGCGTCATGTATAGTGCTGGGAGTAGTGCTCACACAAGAGGGTGGAGAGGGATTGGATCACTGTTACAGGGAAAAGTGTCTACTCAGAACTGCTTATCCCACTAAGGTGTGATAGCTGCCTTAGAAACAAACAAAGTAAAGCTACTTTCATTTTTCCTTTATAAAGTATAGATAGAAAGGAACAAAGAAGACCAACCTCTGTCTTGCGCTAATCTCCTGGTTTGATTCCTCTCTTCCTTGATAGTCTTTCGCTACTTGTTCCCTTGCACGCCCAGCTTCACATAGTACCTGTAAGATCACAGCAGCATTGCACTATACAAAGACATGGATCTATAATCATTAACAATCTAGGATCAGATGTAAATTGACCCTACAAATGCAGCAAACATAAATGACACAAGAGTATGGAGGAAAACTTGAATAGCTTTTATTGATAAACAAGAAAAAGCCAAGAGGGGTTACAACCAGTTGTTCTGACCCAGCATCAACCTCTCAGCAAGGAAGCCCCTCTTCACCTCATACAAAGCTTAGATCACCCAACAATCTGATGTTTATCTCAAGAAACCAACAACAATTCCTTACAATATGCAAAATTCCAGCCTCTGGATCTCTGGGATGAGGGATCCAAATATAGATATCTGTAAGGGAGATGAGTCAGCTTATGATTTGATTAGTGTGTTCCCTCTAATAGTTCTTGCTTCCACTTGGATATTGATGATCTCTTACTCATCCTTGGTTGAATTCAGAGAGGCAAGTGTCACAGGAGAAGTTTCTGGAAGCTTCCATTGCCTCTCCACCTCGCGAAATGACAATGCCATTTGTCATTTCTCGCCCATCGCACCCCATAGAAGGGATTTTTGAAATGCAACGCACCCACACAGTGTATTTAGGTGAGATGCAACGCACTTGGCCTGTGGAGCAGCTGAAATGATCCTGTTTTGATCAATTCTGAGCAGTTTTTCATGGAGAACTTCTAGGAGAAGCTGTAATCAGCTGACCTTGTTCCTTTAGGGGTTAGAACAACACTTTAGGGACTTAGGAGCCCTTGGTTTATGGATATTTCATGCTTGGGGTTGTAGTGCCCAAAAATGTCTATAACAGTTGCCCCCTAAAGCATGAGGTCGTTAATCTTTTGATGTCTGGTGAAATGCTTTATTATGAGGATCCGAAGTTCTTTCAAGCTGGGAGGAGACCTGTAATAAGATACAATACAATACATTATCTTCATAATATTTTCATGATCTAGCTGAGGCGGGCACTCCCATGCTCAGCGTTATAAATTCATTTTCATGTACATAAGACAGACAATCGTCTGAGTGTAGACTGATGATTCTGATAGAGCCATCATGCCTTTGATTGGATGATTATCTGTGCAGCAATGATGTACATTTGATGTCTTTATTTTCCTGAATATATATCGCAGTCCGGATGGATGAAACTAGATCTGGGGTCTTCAATCTCGTTCGATCTTCACTGGAAGTACAAGTCTATCCATGTGAGAGATGTTTTGGAGTCGAACATGGAAAGACATCGCTTGATTACCAGCCAATGATATAAGTTGTTAACAAGCGCAAGAGGAATCACCAATAATGATAATGACCCTCAAGGTACTGCAGTATAATTCACGTGGTGTGAATAAAGGACTTGGCGTCGAACACCATGCAAAATCTTTCGGTCGATGGCCATTAATGTAAACCTGTTGCCAGAAGTGAGAAACTTGCCATTGAGGCATGCAAGCTTCAAAGTACTGAATGGGGTGTTCCTAGATCAACTTCTTGGATAATGAGCTGATGTCAACAAGAAGTGACATGTCACAGGAGGGCCTTAATGAATCCCACATCAATGACACAGAATGGAGCAAATGATTTTAGTGGAGGTGAAACGATCTGGTGATATAAGGTTCAGGGTGGCGGTCATGAAAGAATGGAGTATAAATGTATTGTAGTGGGTGAGACACAGGTGAATTCTCTGAATGACTTCTCTTGAACATATCAACGACACTGACGTGATGGATTGGTAGCATTAACCCCGAATGTGGATGGTATGATGGGACCATGGTGATGTGACCGGTGAATGAAACAACCCAACCCGACTTGGATGCGGAGTGAAAGTGTCATGCTCAAGAGTGACTTGCTACCAACAAAGTTTCTTCAAATTTTCTTCCCAATTTTTCCCCAGTCATTGCTGACCCGTACCTCTTTATTTTTATCAAGCTTGAGGAGGATAACATATGCTTGTTCTATAATTTTCCCTTTGGGCAAACCCATCGCTATGTTTTAACAAGCCTACCGATAGTGAAACACGTTCTCGTCTATAGACAAGTTTGTCGCTATTAAAATCTTAACGAGTTTAATGACAAAGATAACTCGGTCCTTTTCAATTTTAGAGAGTCTGAAAAGGAACGTAAAGGAAACTCCAAAATTTATTTTTTGTCATCTAATCCCTTAAGTCTGAAAAAGTATAAAACAATACAGAAGGGATGAATTTTCGATACTTTTAAAGAGCCGAACAAAACAAGCGCTCGATCTTTTTGTGTAATAATCCCTCAGGTCCAAAAGATTAAAATTTAGAGGAGGGATAGCACTTCCGGTCCCCTTAACAAGCTGGAGAGGCCAATGGCTTGGCAATCTTTTCATATTTTACGAGTCAATTGAAAAGAGCTTAAAGGAGACTCGTCTTTTGAGGAACGAGTGATAAAATGGGTAGCAAGTGATTCCAGGTAAGGTTTGAAATTTTCCAATCACGGCAGTGTTACAGGGATGGCTAACATGATCACTCTTCGTAGCTGTTCCTCAAAATGGGTAAACAATCAAATGGAGGTGAATGATCGGCCAATGCAAAAGTGGAGGTGACGGTGCAAACACGACCAAGGCTTTAAACGCTGAAGTATTACATTCACGATGGTTATTTACCGGAAATTGGTTCATTTTTTAATGAGCTTAAACTCTGCAGGAACATGTGCTCATTGCTTATGTTTATTTTTTAACGAGCATGAAGTCCGCGCTAAAACTGCTCGATTAATCCAGTCATGTGATAAGAATGTCTCATATATAAAAGCGACAACTTTTAGAGTTTTTCCCCACATCCTTTCTTTATGCAAGTTAGGAAATTACCAATCCTACGAGTTTAAAGGGTTAGAGGACCTACAAATTTAAAAAATAAATAGTTGCTCTTCGCTTTCATGCCCCCAGGTATAAAACAGAGTTTCAAGGTTACCCCTTCTTCTTTCCGTTAAAACATTTGTTTTACCGGGAGAGGTCTACCTCTTACAGGTTACCAAAGATTGTTCTATTTATGGCGTAAAAAAAACACTTCTTCGGCAATGTTTATCGAAATAAACAAAGGTGAGTGGCGATGCTTGCCAACCCACATAACTTTGACAAGAGAATCTTATTCCAGAATAACCCCCTATTCCAATCACGGACGGGAGTACAGACTAGTCATATACTCTCGTGGAAACCTACCCTATACCTAAAGTTTTCCTGCCGAAGTAGACCAGGATGCATGCCCCCTGGGTTTCAGTCATGTCCCCCGGATTACTCACGCTCATCGGGCAGACGGACTGGGGGTTGAGACATTTCTTGCATGAAAAGACCATTCCGGGATGGTATATGACTATTTGCTCTGTGTGATCTGGGAAATGAAAGATGGTTTATGAGTTTGACCACTCTTCCTTCATGCAGAAAACACATTACTCTAAAGAGTGAGGAGAAAATCGCTCCCATGCAATAAATATAGTCTCGTCCAAGGAGTAGATTATAATCCAGGGGTCCTTAAACTACCATTACGTTCATTTGAACAGTTTTTCCTCTCAATGTTATGGGTACATTGGGAAGGATCCCTAACGGTCGACTGGTTCCTTTATCAAAGCCTGTTAGATTTCTCATCTTAGGAAAAAGTGATGGCGAACCAAGCACTTTCGAAGCAGTCGAGGAAAGGATACTCATAGAAGCCCCTTCATCTATGATGGTACCAACCATAACCATTCTATATATTTGAACAATAATTCGGAATGGTACACTAGCTGGTAAACGGGGTCTGCCTAGTTGATTCCAATCAAAGGAGACAACTAGGTTGCTTGGAGGTGGGACCGAATAGACGGCCGGGTATGACTCTGACAAACTTCCTTCCGCGGTAAAGGAAAGGGTAAATTGCCCCCATGTTCATTGGAGTCTGTGCTTACGAAAAGAATTTGGACGGTGTAATCCTTGTTCTCTTCGGTGACTGTATCATCTGAAGATGGAATCTCTGAAGGCAAGACCGGGTCAACTGCCACCTTGACCTTTTTACTTTCTTCTAGTATAGGTTCAGATGGTTTGTCTTCAATGATAGATGCTTCAGCTGACCACCTGAGTGGGCCAGCTGGATTTTCAGCTAGTGACGGACTCGGCAAGTGTTTTTTTATATCCAGGAGGAAGTCATAACGGTGAAGCCAGACGATCGTCCAAAACTCTTTTAGCCTCATCTGAGAAGGGACAACGGTGGATGGCATGATCGCCTTTGCACAATTTACAAGGAAATATATATTTTCCTTTTTGTCCCGGGGTTTCACTTTCACTAGTCGACGGTGTGTTTTCAACATGATTATCAGAGGTTGACGACACCGGGTTGTGCAAACAAGAAGACCAGTCCCTTAAGATCCGAGGGATGTAAGGACAATCTCTATGATAGTGGTCTCCTTTGCAAATGACACATGGCGATTTAGGCCTGGTCGGTGCAGTGTGTGGATTTTCGCTAGACAACGCTCGTTTGCCCCCATTCGCTTTTGGCTCCTTCTTCTTCTTCTCTTTCTTCTTCTTTTCCTTCTTCTTCTCAGGTACTTGAATTTTGGCTTTACCAGGCCCATCAAGCGAAGAGGAAGGAGGAGAGGAAGAATTGGAGGAAGTAGAAGGTTGGTGGGTAACTCTGGACTCGTCTAGTTGCTGACTCGATTGTTCAGGAATTGCGGTGTTCTGAATGACAGAGGTTGAGAAGAGCCATATAGGCAAGCCGATTGTCAGTCCCAGAAGCGACAATGTGGCCATATGGGGTGCACCAACATCTCCCCGAGTGGAGAAGGGACTAAGATTTCCTCCAATGGGAATTCCTTGGTTGGTGGATTCCATTTTCTCAACCCAAGATCAACGTAGGAAAGGGTGATGAATATTCCGTTTAAAATAAATTTTAGACGCTTTGACACAACTTGTTTTTTCAATTTTTAGGAGTCGAGAAAAAACAAAAGATGACTCTAGTCGCCTTCGATTTTTAATGAGCCTGAAGTGACAAGTGCTCAGATGGACCTTTTCCGTTAAAGAGTCTGAAAAGGAACGAAAAGGGACTGCTCTGGAAATCTAGGTAGAGGGATTACCAAATCAATCGCAAAACTACAGAATACTTTTTATGGTCGGTAGTCAATCTTCTCGAATGCTGTGTTCAATGCATTGCAATCAATAGGGCGGCAAACACGGCTTCCTATGGATAAAGGATTAAGCCTATTGTGGTCTCCCAAGATATACTCGACGGTACGTGGGAGCACAAGTCCATACTGGCACTTATCGTCTAAAAGTGGAGGAATCACCCAACCATCAGTGAGAACAATAGTTACCAGGCTTGACGACGCCGGAATACGTCTCTAACCTAGACTTCTAAATGTTGTGCATTAGGTTCCAAAGCGTTGTTAGATTCATTGAATTTATTTTATAGTTGATCTTGTTTATGAATTTTGCCTTCAGGTTCATCGCGAGATGTAGATGTAATTCCTAAAATGCAATCTAAGATGATAAACAATCTTTTTATCTTCTTTGTGCAATGAAAATCCTAGCTACTAAGGAAATAAAGACAAAATTATTTCACAAAGAGCAAAGAGCACACTCTAAATGCACTTTCCTAAATCAAACCAATCAAACTGTCTAAATGCAAATGCACATGCATGTATTTGTTTTCGACTTTCTTAGTATATGAATGATAAGAAGAAAGTTGATGCACAAATCTGAATTTCTTTTCAAGCGACAAATATCAACAAGTTTCTTTTCGAAATAAAAAATGGAGACGATCACAACACCTTACGATTTTGAAATGAATACTTGTTTTTGACACTAGAAAAATTACAAATTCAGACCAAAAACAATAGTAACAGGATAATCGACTATCAACAACAATCAAACTCTTTCCTATGATTGAAATCGACACTTGCGACACTTTCAAATCAAAGGACGACAGTACGATTACGCTACTTTTGCAAAGGAGAACTGAAAATGACTCAAAAAACACACAAAAACATTTACAGTTCTTTTGTACAAAGGAGGCGGAATAACAGCAAGGAAAAGGGGTTTCAAACAGAGATATACTGATCACAGGCAAAAAAATTCATGAATAGAACTGGAAAGAATGAATCACAGAAACCAAAACTGTACAAAGCCTAGCCTGATCAACGCACCTGTAACACAGGGAATTTGAAACGCAACACACCTTCTACACTCGGGAAGTGCTTTGAATTTCAGATTCTCAGAACAGTACCTGCAGTGGGCCAGAAACGAGACTTTGCTTGGGTTCCGGGTCATAGTTTGCAGTTCAGTTCATGGGTTTTGGCCGAGCAAAAGGTAATCAATAATTCAACAATCAGGGGTAGATCTAAGGAGGATCTAAGAGCTATCACAAGGGAAATAAGAGAGTTTTTGAATCAGTTGTTTAAATCATAAAAAGATCTCGGAGATGGACTGAAGTGGCATTTATCTACTTTGCATTTGCTATGGCAAATGCAGTGCGAATGCTACCTGGATCGACTTCAGGCTCCGTTTGTAAGTTTATGAAATAGACAACAAGGAAGATAAACAAACAAACTAATTCCTCCCCAGTGGAGTCGCAATTTTGTTACAGGGAAAAGTGTCTACTCAGAACTTCTTATCCCACTAAGGTGTGATAGCTGCCTTAGAAACAAACAAAGTAAAGCTACTTTCGTTTTTCCTTTATAAAGTATAGATAGAGAGGAACAAAGAAGACCAACCTCTGTCTTGCGCTAATCTCCTGGTTTGATTCCTCTCTTCCTTGATAGTCTTTCGCTACTTGTTCCCTTGCACGCCCAGCTTCACAGAGTACTTGTAAGATCACAGCAGCATTGCACTATACAAAGACATGGATCTATAATCATAAAAAATCTAGGATCAGATGTAAATTGACCATACAAATGCAGCAAACATAAATGACACAAGAGTATGGAGGAAAACCTGAATAGCTTTTATTGATAAACAAGAAAAAGCCAAGAGGAGTTACAACCAGTTGTTCTGACCCAGCATCAACCTCTCAGCAAGGAAGCCCCTCTTCACCTCATACAAAGCTTAGATCACCCAACAATCTGATGTTTATCTCAAGAAACAAACAACAATTCCTTACAATATGCAAAATTCCAGCCTCTGGATCTCTAGGATGAGGGATCCATATATAGATATCTGTAAGGGAGATGAGTCAGCTTATGATTTGATTAGTGTCTTCCCTTTGATAGTTCTTGCTTCCACTTGGAGATTGATGATCTCTTACTCATCCTTGGTCGAATTCCGAGAGGCAAGTGTCACCGGAGAAGTTTTTGGAAGCTTCCATTGCCTCTCCACCTCGCGGAATGACACTGCCATTTGTCATTTCTCGCCCATCGAACCCCATGGAAGGGATTTTTGAAATGCAACGCAACCACACAGTGTATTTAGGTGAGATGCAACGCACTTGGCCTGTGGAGCAGCTGAAATGATCCTGTTTTGACCAATTCTGAGCAATTTTTCATGGAGAAGTTCTAGGAGAAGCTGTAATCAGCTGACCTTGTTCCTTTAGGGGTTAGAACAACAATTTTAGGGACTTAGGAGCCCTTGGTTTATGGAAATTTCATGCTTGGGGTTGTAGTGCGCAAAAATGTCTATAACAATCACCCTATCGCGTTTGCAAGTGGAAGGTTGTCCAAAGCGGAAAAGAACTATTCCACAATCGATCGCAAGGGGTTGGCTATGCTGTACGCTCTCCAAAAGTACCAGCACTACTTGCTAGGAGGACATTTCAAGATGTATACAGAACATTCCGTGTTGAAATACTTGGTCAATAAGCATGTGTTGGGGGGAGGCATATGCAAGTGGTTCTTATTGTTCCAAGAATATGACTTTGAGGTTGTGGTAAAGCCTGTGTTGGGTTGTGTTATATTCTTTCCATGACTAGCCCACGTAGTTAACCGGGGGTTTAGAGGGGGGGTGGAGCCCCCCCTTCGTTGAACCGATTGCATAGCGGGGGGGTCACAAGGGGTTTGAAGGGTGCAAGTAACCCCTCTCTATGGGCGGACCCACCTATGGTTTTGTGCATGATTTTCGCACATGATTTTGGACGCGATGGTTTTTGGTCCATGGTATTGGATGCTTCAACATATATAAATATGTATTATAACATTGAAACGAACATAATGAAAAATCAAGCTGGTAGTCCGAGTTTTGGGATCCAAGGGAAAATCTCCGTGTATATGTGTTTCATGTGTTATTCTCTCGCATTGTTTATTTTATGTGTTTTAGAATTCGTATGCAGGTAATTTCTATACAGGGTTAAAACCTACAGCCTGGACGCCTAAACACATGATCAGATCACTTGTCGTGTATTGAGACGGGCAAGGAAACTACCATTTTGGAGGAAGGATTACCTGATGCACAACTCTTTTCTGTGTGCGCCGTGGATGGACACTTTGAAGATGTAATCCACTTTCTAACAATAGGGACTGCGCCAAAGGAATACTCCGTCCAATAGAAGAAGGAATTGGTGGTGTGCGTGGCAGATTTTTCAGTCATCGTGGGGCACCTGTACAAAATGGGCAATGATGAGATACTATGAAGGTACATACTTGAATTTGAATGAAGTCATATCCTCGTGGAAGCGTTGGAGGCACTGCACGAAGACACTATGCAGGATGCACGACCACGCAAAAGGTTCTCTGCACAGGGTTGTGGTGGCCAACCCTTCACCAGCATTGAAAAGCACATTGTAAGGCCTATGATATATGCCAGAGGATAAGTAAACCATCGTTTAGGGACAAGATGCCTTTGAATCCACAAATGACGCTGCAGCCCTCCAAAAAAGGGGCAATCGACTTTGTAGGACCTATCAAACCTCAGGGAAAAAAAATGTGTGATACATTATCACTGCAACAAAGCACCTGACACGTTGGGCAGAAGCGCAGCTGGTCAAAGCCTACATGGCCGCCATGGCTGAAAAGTTATTGTTTGAACATGTGTTGTCTTGATTTGGTTTTCCGAAAATCTTAATGAGTGATCACCGTACACATTTCTTGAATGAAACCATCAGTGTGCTAATAGAAGAGTTCCAGGTGTATCATCAGAAAAGCACACCATATCACCCACAAGCCAATGGGATAGTAGAAGCATTTAACAAAATACTAGAGACTATGCTAACCAAAACATGCAACGCATAGCAGAGTGATTGGGACCTACATGTACCTGTAGTACTATGGGCTTATAGGAAACATGCAAGAAACTGATGGGAGAGACACCTTTCTGGTTAGTTTATGGTGTGGAAGTTGTCGTGCCAATGGAGTATATTGTCCATAGTTTGCACATAGCAGTGCTCGCAGGTATGACGGACCGTGAAGCCCTGGAAGAAAGACTTGCATAGCTAGAAGAACTTAAGGAGGAATGAATCCTAGCTGGCTTTCATCAACAGGTGGAAAAGCAGTGTGAGAAGGCCTAGCACGACCACCATATTAAGTTGCACACCTTTAAGGTAAATGATTTAGTGCTGTTGTATGACAGTAAGTTTGATAAATTCCTGGGAAAGTGTTATGGAACTAGCTCAGAAAAAGATAGAAAATATAGATCAACGCCTTAGAAATAAGCCTTTTCAAAGGGGCAACCTCCTTTACATTACATAAATGAACAATTCTTGGATGATACAAATGACAAGACCTCCTTTCTATATATAGGAGTCTAAGGGTTCATAATATAATCAGAGCTGACATAACAATAATAATGTAAGGGCACAATAATAACAATAGTGAGCTTCTATGGGGCACAATAATAATAATATGGGGACTACATGGACACAACAATATAATAAGGGGGTTGTACTAATAACAATAAGGGGTTACACTAGTAGTATAGGGACCTAACATGCCCCTCTCCTTCAAAAAGTGTTGTCCTCAATGCTTGAGTAGTTCTTGATGCTTCTGTATAAAATTCTTGTCCTCTAATGTGGAATCTTCAGTGGGTAAGTTCTTCCACTTGATAAGATACTATGAAATTGATTGATTTCGTGCCTATCGGGTTCTTGTTTCTATGACTGCTCCAGGTTCCAATATGATTTTTCCTTCCTCGTCAAGTTCTGGTAATATTGTTTGAACTGGGATCTTCTGCAACTTTTGAATGAGTGGCCACACTTGTTGATCCTTCTTCCATTCATCCCTTGCTTCATTTATCCAATTTGGTTGGATAATAGAAATAGCATAAAACTGTTAGAAAATTATATATTACAGAGCAATGGAACACATAGAATATTACAAAAATATAAACACAGAAAACGCATAAAACCAGAGAGACACAGATATACATGGTTCACCTAGTTTGGGCTACATCCACCATGAACAACCAGTCCTTCCTTTCTATTATCCAGCAAAATGAAGAGACACAACCTACAACATATCCACTGCAATATCCTCTGCTTTCTCTCACAGTCTCACCTCTCTGTTTCTCGCTCGGAGAATACACATCTATTATAAAGCCTCAATACAATGCTCTCATACAAAGAGAGGGGTTGCCTTCTAGTGCAAAAAACCCTAAACTAAACATAAGTTCTACCATCAGATCATCAGCCTAATGAATGACCCAGATTGACTAGAAATTACTATACTTTTAGAAGGAAATTTTACATTTGTTTTTAGCTTCGGCGGCTCTGCCCTGAAACCAAGTCTCCCCCGCACCCCCTCGCGTGGAGGGGTGTACAAACTTCCTGGGGTATACATCCGGCTGAAACAAATATCTCTAAATAATCATGCTCCACACCCAACAAAAACAATGCTTCCACAACCTCATCCTTTCTTGAGAGTGCATCTGCAACAACATTTTGCTTCCTTTTTTGTATATGATTTCAAAGTCACAACCCAACATATTTGTGACCCATTTTTTCTGTTCTTCTAAAGATAATATTTGTTCTAAAAAGTATTTAAGACTATCATGATCCATTTTTACCTTGAAGTGTCTTCCCATTAGGTAAGGTTTCCATTTCTTAAGTGCATGTAGTATTGCTAAAATTTCCTTCTCATAAATAGCTTTCGTGAGGGACATTTGTTTGTATGTATGTAACCATAAAAATATTGAATCGCCTACATTCAAACTTCTTTCATTGCAGTGTTGATTTATCTGTTGTTTCATTCGATTCTACACCAAAGTGGTGTTATCCTTTAAAACTTGGAGAACTTGTTGTTGACGCTCGATGTGATCTTTCATTGCTTGAACCTTTTTCTTCTTGATATGTCCTTCTATCTTAAGAGTTTGAGGAGTGGGAATTTCTTCCAATGCTTTACAAGATATGGTCAGATTCATTTCTTAACGCTCGATGTGATCTTTCACTTCTTGAACATTTTTCTTCTTGATATGTCCAAGTTCTATCTTGATAGTTTGAGGAGTGGTAATTCCAACCAATGCATTACAAGATATGGTTGGATTCATTTCTTCTTTCTCAATGCAATCTTTCACTTCTTGAACCTTTTTCTTCTCGATATGTCCTTCTATCTTGAGAGTTTGAGGAGTGGTAATTCTTGCCAATGCTTTACAAGATATGGTTAGATTTATTTCTTCTTTCTCTAGGGTTGGGTCCTGGTGTATATCCTCTTCTTTTGATGTTTCTTGATCCTTTTCTTCCTCCTCTTCATACTCTATGTAAAATAATTTCTTCTCAGCACACTTATGACCTTTAGTACATTTGTTATCACAATTGTAACAAAGCCCTTTTTCTCTTTTTTCTCCAATTGTTGTGGTGTGAACCTTGTAGGTTGTTGAAGACTAGGAGAAGAAACACTTTCATAATTATAATCGTGAGTGGTGGGATTCATTATTTCCATAATTTCGCTTTCCAGTTTTCTTGCCCATCTGAATGCCTTCTCCAATGAATCAGGTTCCCAAAGACGAAACTCATGTTGAATGTTATCCTTTAAAGTACCTATGAAGACATCAATATTTTTCTTCTCTAGAATATCATTTACCCTTATATTTAATTTTTGAAAGTCCTCAATGTGATCTTCCATTGAACACTTTTGTTTGAGATCTATCAATTGGCTAAACAAGGTGTTTCTTTTTGTATCGTCATAATGTGATATCATTTCCTTCCTGAAAATTGACCATGTAACAAGTGGTTTACGAGAACAAAGCCCTTTATACCATAAAAATTTTCTGGCTCTAAATATGAAGATGCAATACATAACTTTTGTAACAGTTGCACCTCATGTAGATCAAAATATTGCTCCATCTGTGGTATCCAATTTACTAGATCCTTGCCATCAAACTTCCTCATATCACCCTTTCTTGATTTTAGGAGCTCAATCTTGAAACGACTCTAACTCTGTAATTTCGGCTCTTCCAGTTTTTAAATCGTGATCTGCAGTAGCGCTCCGTGTCCTCTTTCCAATGCCACTAGTATGATCGAAATTGGACTCTCCAAGAAATATTTATGCACAATCTCCCAAGATGACCTAATTATATACCATTTTAAAAGAGAGAACTTGTCTGAAGTGCCACGTCTCACTGTTTTGACCTTTGGATATAAAAAATATATACAGGAAACTACAGTCCATCCTATTTCTGTAACTTCTTACGAAATTACAATCTGATGCTCAGAGAGATAGTTATGATGTTTTTCCCAAGGTGACCTGTTTGGAATGTAATTTGGGGGTCTAAAAAAACCCTAGCTTCCTCAGACTATATCTCCTAAAATATAGCGGGACAGGATCTGAAATTCGAATCCAAGTTTTAGAACGATTTCTTCTCAAATGGGTTTTTGTTTTAGCTTCTAAAAATTTGTAGTGAAAGCATTATAGCGACAATCCCACGATAACTTGTTTTAGTTGAAATTTTGGAGCTTGCAAAAACCCTAACTTCCTCAGATCATATCTCCAAAAATATAGTGAGAAAAGCTCTAAAATTTGGACCCGAGATTTAATTTCGCGTCAAATGGGTTTTTTTTTCACTTCTAAACTATCACAGAAAAAGGTTATAGCGAGAAGGCCACGATGACCTATTTGGAGCAACGAAACCCTAGAATCCAAAGCTCTGATACCAAATGTTATGAAACCAGCTCACAAAAATATTGAAAAGAAAGATCAACGCCTTATAATTCAGCCTCTTTGAGGTGGCAACCTCTTTTCCATTACACAAATGAACAATTCTTGGATGATACAAATGAAACGACCTCTTTTCTATATATAGGAGACTAAGGGGTCATAATATAATCAAAGCTGACATAATGATAATAATGTAAGGGCACAATAATAACAATAGTGGGCAGAGCATGGGAATGGGTAAGAAGAGCGAGGCTCTAAGTGTAAAAGACAACTAACTAATAATGAAGGAATAATGAAGTCTAAGTGATTGAGCTGAAGTGTAAAGTGTGTTTGTGGGTCATAGAGTAGTAGAAGGCTTTGTAGCTGAGTGCATAGAGGCCTAGTAGTTTGCAGTTGAGTGCGCGGACCCCTACAGCTGAGTGCGCAGGAGGATTCGAGTCTATAACTATGGAAATAATCAATAAAGAAAATTTTTGGTATAATTTTGTGTATCTGTTCTTGGGTTAATGCATGATTGATATAATTTGCAAACATATTGTTTATTTACTGCACACACCTGTATGAAGGTTCTATGTTGTTAAGTATAACTTAAATCACTCAAGTAGGAAAAGATAACTACTTAATATTGGAATAGAAGTAGGGTTTTGGGTAAGAACGCAGAGCGTGGTGCAAAACCCTTGGGTAGGGCTGCGTGAAGGCAGTGTATCAGGTCGTGAGGAACGGGAAAGTGCATGAAGCAACCTTCGCGCAGGGACAAACCATGGACCATTCGAACTCATCAGACATCTCCAGGGTGTGGAAACTTGGTTCTAGCACCCTCCATACTACTTTGGGTGAGACGTTAGTCCACGCTCTGCGGACTGTTGCCAAAAGGGCCAGTAGTATTAGGATTTGTTTGGCTAGTTAACTTTGAACCTGGGTCAGGTCCCAAAAAGCCAACAAGTTTAGTTCTACATTTGTGATTTTTAATTTGTAGCAATCAAAGTCAGTTATCTAAGGTTGTTTTCAGTTAAACTAGTTCCAACTTTTGGAGAAACTAGTGGAAGGTTAGTTAAGTAGTGGGACTTCAGTCAAACTCAATGATCATCTAGTTAACTGATTAATCAACCCAAAATAACTAGTGCATTTAGAGAATTCAAGTTACCCAATTGAGGTGGAGATTTCAAGGAAGTGTAACATCAGTTGTAGAACATTCTTAAGTGTATAGGTGTTGCATGCAATCAGATGATCAGCCTAAGGAATTTTGCAATTCAATTAGAGGAAGTTCCTAAATAATAGGGGTTAATTCATCAAGGAACAAAATAAGGAAATAGGAACTCAAGATGAGGCAAAATTTGACTAAGTTAGGGTCAAAGGCCTTAAGTGAGTAGAGAGATAGGTTGTGCACTTGTAGAGTAAGCTCAACTAAGCAAATAAATTGTAATACATCTCTATTCATTTGATTAATGCAAGTAAGCATTGGGTTTTTTAGAATATTTCTTTCCCTATGTAAAAATATTTGTTGCATGTATGTTATTTCTTCTTGCATGTCTGAGATTTCTGTTCTAACTTGTGAATTAATGTCTGCAGAGCAGTGGTGTAGGTTTGTGTCTTGTGATTTTAATTAAAATTTCATGGGAACACAAACACGATGAAGAAGCTATAAGGGTTAATATTCTAACTTTTTTTAGGATTTGAAAGAGTCAAACTTAATCACTAGTAGGCTATCACGTTGTGTTATAACTAAGACACTAGGAGGAAAAGTGTTCTATTATTTTCAAGTGCATTTTATTCCATAGATAAGAAGAGTGGCTATGAGTGGATGGAGAGAGAAATTAGAGATATTTTGTGTTTTGTAGTAGCCCGCAGACCATAGATATCACTCCTTTGTATCTTCACCATTTCCATTCACAGAAAGAGGGAGTAGAGAAGCCTCACCTTTCAGCGAGGTTTTCTCCCACCAAAAGGCTTTCCCAGGTCATAGCTTGTGTCATTATGGTTTTGTGAGTGAATGTTCCATTTTTTATATATTTTCCCCTTTTTCATATTTTACATGCATACACTATAAACAATAAATTAGTAATTCCATGAATATAAGGAAAAATTAACCCTCACAGTATAATTTCATTCTGTAATAATTTTTTATCAAATTCCTTTTGATGAACTATCAAATGGAATATCCATGGTAGTTTATGGATCTATATATGTGTCATTTCCTCCCTTTCTTTTAACAATGATAATTTTCCTTTCCCCAAGATTTAGTGTTGCTATCCCTAACCCATTTGAGGAAATCTACTAACTTTTGTGGGAACCCATTACACTTCATGAAGCATCAAATAATCCAAAACCCTAAGCATAAATATCATATAAAGAAGTTAAAACTTAAGAAATAGGAGGGAAATGGATAAACTCCTATTATAGCAATCTATGTTCCACAACATATCAACTACTAAGAGGAATAAAGAGATAACAAAGATGAAGAAAGAAAAGTAATATGTAAGGGTGGGATACTAGAATTTCTCACAACTCCATAATGACCTTATTGATCTTATATTTTTCCTTATGCACTCATTTGGTTAGAAAGAAAACCATAATCCCGTGTTTTTATAGAGTTTTTTGTCATTGAGTTTCTTTAGGGTAAATATTGTGTCAACTATATTTCATTCATTGTCTTTGCTATTATAGTTTTATTTTTATATTATAAAAATTAAACAATTGAGAATATAATTATTTATACTTCTTTTAAATCACTAAAGATTAAAAAGAATAGTAGAACATGATTAGTAGTCTCATTGTGCTAATAGTGAGTTTAACATTTGTTTTAGAGAGATAAATATGACTAGAATATTTAGCTTCATTTAATATTCAAATGATAAATTTATGGAGCCATACTAGAGAGAAAACAAAGAAAATGTTTCAACAACTAGTGGAAAAATTAGAGGAATTAACTCACAAGACCATTTTTACTAATGGGTCCAAGTTTGGAAAATTAGGGTCTTAAACCTTCCAAAGGTAGTTTGAAGCATTTATTGATTTTTTTTGGGTCTAAAAACATCCACTTACAGTAGACCCCATGGTACTATTATACACTCATATACCTTTCCAACAATGTAAGAAAGACCTCATAAAAACTTTGCTTGCAAAATTTATGCCACTCAAAAGTTAACCTTCTTGTCTTGATCACCATGATTCAAGAGGATGCAACATTAGCTATCCACATGAACACGATGAAGAAGAATTTATAAGGGTCAATATTGCAACTCTAGTTAGGTGTTGAAAGAGTCAAACTTAACCATTAACATGCTATCAAGTTGTGTCATAACTAGGCCAATAGGAGGAAAATGGATTCAATTTGGATTCAATTTGGGTGCACTTTGTTTCATAGATGAGAAGAGTAGATGTAACTAGATAAAGAGAGAAAATATAGATATTTTATGTTCTAAAGTAGCCCATGGACCATAGGTCTCACTTCTTTGTATACACACTATTTCCGTTCACAAAAAAAGAGAGTAAAGAAACCTCATCTTCCACTTAGGTTTTCTCCAAAAGTGTTTCCTAGGTCATAACTAGTGTCATTGTGGTTTTGTGAGTGATTATTCCATTTATTCTATATTTTCCTCATTTTGATATTTTGCATGCATACACTGTAAATAATAAATTAATAATTCCTTAAATATAACGAAAAAATAACCCTCATAGTATATATATCACAGTTCAATATTTTTTTATCAAATCACTTGTGATGAATTGTGCAATGTAATATCCATGACACTTAATTGATCAGTCTATGTGTCATTGCCTCCATTTATTTTGACAATGACAATTTTCCTTTCCCTAAGAAGTAGTGTTATCCTTACCCCACTTGACGCAAGTGACTAACTTTTGATGGAATCTATTACACTTCAAGAAACATCAAATAATCCAAAACCCTAAGCATAACAATAATATAAGGAAGTTAATACATAGTGAATAGGAGGGAAAGGGGATAAAATCCCATTATATAAATTTGATGTTCCGCAATAGATCAACTATTATGAGGACAAAAGAGAGAACAAAGAAAAAAGAGAAAAAGTAATATATATTGGGGAAATACTAGAATGTCGACAATAATAGTTGAGTTGACTAAGTCAGGGTCAAAGGCCTTAAGTGAGGAGAGAGATAGGTTGTGCACTTGTAGGGTAAGCTCAACTAAGCAAAGAAATTGTAATACATCTCTATTCATTTGATTAATGCAAGTAGGCATTGGGTTTTTTAGAATATTTCTTTCCCTGCGTAAAAATATTTGTTACATGTATGTTATTTCTTCTTGCATCTCTGAGATTTTTGTTCTAAATTGTGAATTAATGTCTGCAGAGCAGTGGTGTAGGTTTGTGTCTTGTGATTTTAATTAAAATTTCATGAGCAATTTGCAAGTCTACAACCTAATTTCTACGCATTGCTCATGGAAAATGGACTAGCCACATGAACATGATGAAGAAGAAGCTATAAGGGTTAATATTGTAACATTTTTTAGGATTTGAAAGAGTCAAACTTAATCACTAGTAGGCTATCATGTTGTGTTATAACTAAGCCATTAGGAGGAAAAGTGTTATATTCTTTTCAAGTGCATTTTATTACATAGATAAGAAGAGTAGCTATGAGTGGATAGAGAGAGAAATTAGAGATATTTTGTGTTTTTCAGTGGTCCGCAGACCATAGGTATCACTCCTTTGTATCTTCACTATTTCCATTCACATAAAGAGGGAGTAGAGAAGCCTCACCTTTCAGCGAGTGTTATAGACATTTTTGGGCACTGTAACCCCAATCAAACATGTCCCTAAACTAAGGGCTCCTAAGTCCCTAAAAGTGTTGCTTCACACCTTAAATAACAAAGACAGCTGATTACATCATCTCCCAGAAGTTCTCCACAAAAAACTGCTCAGAATTGGTCAAAACCAGACCATACAGGTTTCTCAATGCTAAGGGTGCAATGCATCCGACCTGCCCAGTGTAAAGGGTGTGATGCATACTAAAAATCCCTTCTGTAGGGTGCGATGGGTGAGAGTGTACAAATGGAAAAGACAGTTTGCGAGGTGGATGATCACAAAATCTTCCAAAAACTTCTCTTATGACACTTGCCTCTCTGAATTCGCCCAGGGATGAGTAGGAGATCATTAATCTCCAAGTGGAATCAAGAACTATCAGAGAGAGGACACTAATCAAAATCCCAGAAGCTGACTCACCCCCCTGCAATCATCTATATATGGATCCCTCATCCCAGAGATCCTGAGGCTGGAATTTTGTATCTTGTAAGGAAGTGTTGTTGGTTTCTTGGTGGAACATCATAGTGCTGGGTGATCTAAGCTTTTCATGAGGTGAAAGAAGGGATTTCATGCTGGAGGATGGCGCTGGGTCAGAACAATTGGTTGTAATCCTCTTTGCTATTCTTGATATTAATAAAGCTATTCAATTTTTCCTCCACATTATTGTATGTTTGATGATATATGCATTTGTGTGGTCAATATATATCTGGTCTTATATTTCTTATGATTGTAGATCTCTGTTCTTCAATAGTATTATGCTGCTTTGATTCCACAGGTGCTCTTTGAAGCTGGGTAGATGAAGGAGAAGCGGCAAAGATCTGTCAGAAGGGAGAGGAACCGAGCAATGAACCAAGCACAAGACTGAGGTTGGTGTCCTTCATTCCCCTCTTATCTACTTCTCATAAAGGAAAATGAAAGTAGTTTTAGTTTGCTTGTTTCTAAGATAGCTACCAGTCTTAGTGGGACTAGCAGCTCCGAGTGGACATTAGATTTCCCGATAACAACAAGGTTTTCTCCCACCAAAAGGTTTTCCCAGGTCATATCTTGTGTCATTATGGTTTTTTGAGTGAATGTTCCATTTGTTATATATTTTCTTCATTTTCATATTTTACATGCATACACTATAAACAATAAATTGGTAATTCCATAAATATAAGGAAAAATTAACCCTCACAGTATAATTTCATTCTGTAATAATTTTTTATCAAATCCCTTTTGATGAACTATCAAATGGAATATCCATGGCAGTTTATGGATCTATATATGTGTCATTTCCTCCCTTTCTTTTAACAATGATATTTTTCCTTTTCCCAAGATTTAGTGTTGCTATCCCTACCCGATTTGAGGAAATCCACTAACTTTTGTGGGAACCCATTACACTTCATGAAGCATCAAATAATCCAAAACCCTAAGCATAAATATCATATAAAGAAGTTAAAACTTAAGAAATAGGATGGAAAGGGATAAACTCCTATTATAGCAATCTATGTTCCACAACATATCAACTACTAAGAGGAATAAAGAGATAACAAAGATGAATAAAGAAAAGTAATATGTAAGGGTGGGATACTAGAATTTCTCACAACTCCATAATGACCTTATTGATCTTATATTTTTCCTTATGCACTCATTTGGTTAGAAAGAAAACCATAACCCTGTGATTTTATAGAGTTTTTCGACATTGAGTTTCTTTAGGGTAAATATTGTGTCAACTATATTTCATTCATTGTCTTTGCTATTATAGTTTTATTTTTATATCATAAAAATTAAACAATTGAGAATATAATTATTTATACTTCTTTTAAATCACTAACAATTAAAAAGAATAGTAGAACATGATTAGTAGTCTCATTGTGCTAATAGTGAGTTTAACATTTGTTTTAGAGAGATAAATACGACTAGAATATTTAGCTTCATTTAATATTCAAATGATAAATTTATTGAGCCATACTAGAGAGAAAACAAAGAAAATGTTTCAATAACTAGTGGAAAAATTAGAGGAATTAACTCACAAGACCATTTTTACTAATGGGTCCAAGTTTGGAAAATTAGGGTCTTAAACCTTCCAAAGGTAGTTTGAAGCATTTATTGATTTTTTTTGGGTCTAAAAACATCCCCTTACAGTAGACCCCATGGTACTATTATACACTCATATACCTTTCCAACAATGTAAGAAAGACCTCAGAAAAGCTTCGCTTGCAAAATGTATGCCACTCAAAAGTTAACCTTCTTGTCTTGATCACCATGATTCAAGAGGATGCCACATTAGCTAGCCACATGAACACGATGAAGAAGAATTTATAAGGGTCAATATCGTAACTCTAGTTAGGTGTTGAAAGAGTCAAACTTAACCATTAACATGCTATCAAGTTGTGTCATAACTAGGCCAATAGGAGGAAAATGGATTCAATTTGGGTGCACTTTGTTTCATAGATGAGAAGAGTAGATGTAACTAGATAAAGAGAGAAAATATAGATATTTTATGTTCTAAAGTAGCCCATGGACTGTAGGTCTCACTCCTTTGTATACACACTATTTCCGTTCACAAAAAGAGAGAGTAAAGAAACCTCATCTTCCACTTAGGTTTTCTCCAAAAGTGTTTCCTAGGTCATAACTAGCATCCTTGTGGTTTTGTGAGTGATTATTCCATTTATTCTATATTTTCCTCATTTTTATATTTTGCATGCATACACTGTAAATAATAAATTAATAATTCCTTAAATATAAGGAAAAAATAACCCTCATAGTATATATATCACAGTTCAATAATTTTTTATCAAATCTCTTGTGATGAATTGTGCAATGTAATATCCATGACACTTAACCGATCAGTCTATGTGTGATTGCCTCCATTTATTTTGACAATGACCTTTTTCCTTTCCCTAAGAAGTAGTGTTATCCTTACCCCACTTGACGCAAGTGACTAACTTTTGATGGAATCTATTACACTTCAGGAAACATCAAATAATCCAAAACCCTAAGCATAACAATAATATAAGGAAGTTAATACATAGTGAATAGGAGGGAAAGGGGATAAAATCCCATTATATAGATTTGATATTCCGCAATAGATCAACTATTATGAGGACTAAAGAGATAACAAAGAAAAAAGAGAAAAAGGAATATATATATATATATATATATATATATATATATATATATATATATATATATATATATATATATATATATCTGGGAAATACTAGAATGTCGAGATCCATGATGAACTTCGTGATCTTTAATTTTTTTCCTTGTGCACTCATTTGATTAAAAAGAAAACAATAACCCTTGTTTTTCTAGATTTTTCCCATATTGAGGTTCTTTAGGGTAGATATTGTGTCAACTATATTCTAGTGATTGTCTTTTCTATTATAGCTTTATTTTTACATCATAATTGTCATAAAAATCGAAAATATAATTCTTTTTACTTATTTTAAATTATTAACCATTTAAATGAATAATATAACACGGTTATTGGTCTCATTGTGCTAATAATGAATTTAACATTAACATTAATACCACTAGAATATTTACCTTCATTTAAAATTCGAATAGCTAATTTTTGTAACCATACTAGAAAGCAAATAAAGAAAAGGCTTCAATAACTAGTATCACTATGGTTCGGGTGCAACAACTCTTTAGTGGGAAGGTTTGACCCTGAATGACTTCAAATGTTTACTAAATCGATAGAAGTTTTGACTTGCGTTAAATAGAATAACATAAATCTAAGTATGATTGTGTGCATATGATTATCCCTTCAAATATGAGCCTTAGGAGAGGAATAAATGTAGGTGTGCATCATAATGAACAACAACTTGGAGACCTTAAGAGTGATGGAAATTGATGTGTAATAAGATACAATAAAATCTTGGTTGTAAAATATTGCATTATGAATTGGTCATGAACGATGACGTTTGTTAATGCAACTTTGTGAGTTGGAGCCATTGCATAAGAAACATTACAATGAAACACACTAATGTATTGATATTACAATAAAACACACTAATGTGTTGATTTATTTGGGTAATTTATTAGATATTCAATTAAATTTCAACCATCAGATAATAGTGTGTTTTAATGAGCTTATCTCTTCTAACACCATAACATTAAAATACAAAAGATAAAGTATTATGTTTTGTTTAAATTTATTTATTAATATTACTCACATTAACATGCAATGTTTCACAATCCTTTATACCACATTTTACAAACTAATATAATAATGTGTAATGTTAGTGATTCCTTTATACCACATTTTATAAACTAATATAATAATGTGTAATGTTAGTGATTAAAGTTAAAGTGATACAAAAGACTCCATTGTAATGTGTAAAATTAATAATTATAAATTAAAATATAAAAAAAATACCATTAATGATCTCAACATAACTATATATATATGGAAAGAGTCCATTAAGTTTATGTTATAATGGGTAGAAATGATTATTATTCTCTCTCATTAGATTCAATCCAATTTCCACATTACAACTTTAAAGAATATCTTAACTTTAACTAATATCTTATATCTTATCTTTTCGCACGAACTAGAGCATGAAATACTTAGTTGGATGCAAACCTCAAAACTTACTAGAGCGTGAAATGCTGGGTTACGTTATATGGAAACCTCAAGACATTCTAAACAGTAGCCAGTAATAATTCTTATTTTGAGGCTCTGTTTTTCGTAATATGTTCATCAAATCAATACATTTGACCGCAAGGAATTATTCATTAAAATATATATCTAAAGTCACGGATTATGTTCTATTGACCAACTTTGACCGGTGGACTACATCCTATTCATTTATGTATGACAGCAGAGTCGGTGAATCTCAATTAGTTATATTAATGGAATGTCAGTGGAGTTAGTGGATTGAAATTAATTATATATGAATATCGCACAAGTACAATGGTGGATTGAAATTAATTATATTAATATAGTATGAATTAATAAACTATATAAAGAGTGTAATTATTAATATAATTTCTATATTAATGGAATATTAGTGGAGTTGGTCGATTGAAATGAAGTATATGTTAATATATAAAGAGTGTAATTATAATTATAATTTCTATATTAATGGAATATTAGTGGTGTTGGTCGATTGAAATGAATTATACATTAATATTACGGATAGAAATTAGGTCCATTATTGTAATATCAACAAATTTGGTACATTGAAATTAATTACATTAATATAATATGAATCAATAAGCTAATTATTTGGAACTGGTGGATTGAGATGAATTTAAAGAATGCCATTACAATTACACATTCTATATTAATGAGATATAAGTGGAACTGGTGGATTCAGATGAGTTATATAAGAATATCACTTATGAAATTAGCTGCATTATGGTAATATCAGCAAATTTGGTGGATTGAACGAATAAGCCAATGTATATAAATGAAGAGTGCAACTGCAATTACAATTTCTAATAGAAAACAATATCAGTTAAAGCAAATGAATGACATAGGATTATAAATAGAAATCTACATAGATAAAGCTAACCGTCCAGCAGATCTGATATAATTAACAATTATTCAATTAATTGTGTGGAGGTGCGTGCTGTTGACCAGGTGGACAGCAGGCTCGTATTCAGCGATTACGTATTGTTTAAGTGAGATTGAAGACGACAGCAGGTTCGTATTTCAGCGGCCATTAAGTTTAATTAATCAATTAGTCACAAGCTGCACGTGTTAGATTCTCTTTAGGTAGGTAAATGAATTCCGCCTGTATATGTAGAGACTGAGGATGGAAAGGACTCTATGGTGAACAGTGTTACCTAAAAACCAAATCTTAAAATTATGTTGTTAGCTGTGTTATCTAATTATATAAATTTAATAATCGTATTTACCCAACTAAGATAAATATGATTAAATATGATTTACCTACCTAAGCCGATCTAATACTAGCATGATAGAGGTGGATTCCCATTAGATGCAATACGAAACAAGTACTCTCATATTTGAAATCTTGTGTTCTTATTCATTTTATATTTTTATGAGTTTGTCGAGTAAATTTTAAATTTTATATATGTTTATATGTTTATATTTAATAAGTAAATATTAAAAATAGGTTGTTTGGTTAAGAGTTTGTTTTTTTATCTAAGTAAATAAGGGTTAATGACCCAAGATCCAAAGGTATATTATAGGAGTGATAGGTTGTCTCTTTATGGACCACCAATAAGTTATTCCAATTGGCGTTGTTTTCCTTGAATAAGGCTTGGTAAGAGTGATAACCTCTCTTTTTATGGACCGCTAATAAGTTATTCCACATGGTGTGGTTTTCCTTCAATACAGTTGATGAGTCAACCCGCATTCCGTGGTCCTCATTGCTAATTTGACAACTGAGTTATGATAAGTTTTCCCACCTTATATATATAAAAAGAAGTATATATTAAAATTAATTATTAAAAATAAACATTAAATAAGTATTTTAGATATTTTCTAAAATCATCTATAAAGATACTATACGACATTCTTAAAATAATTCTTCATGTATTAATAAAAATATAACCTATAATGAGTAGTATAATAGATATCATTTTGGGATTCAACTGCATTAAGTAAGTAATCCATGTATGACCATTTCCATGAGAGGTAGTCGTAACTCACTAATTCCTCATGATTTTTAATAGTCCACTTAACACTCATTGTATTGGTTGATGATGCTCATAGGGGTGAAGAAGTGAGATTGAAACTAGTGAAATGGATCACATAGTGTCAATTAAGGCTTAATGACCCAAGATCCAATGGCATATGGTAGGAGTGATAGATTGTCTCTTTATGGACCACCAATAAGTTATTCCAGGTGGTGTGGTTTTCCTTGAATAAGGCTTGGTAGGAGTGATAACCTCTCTCTTTATGGACCCCCAATAAGTTATTCCATGTGGCGTGGTTTTACTTCAATAAGGTTGATGAGTAGTACAATGTAAAAACTAAATATTAAAATTATTATCTTACCCTTTTTTTCTTTTTTTTTTTGGAAAAAGTTCCTAATTTTATTACATTTTGCATATATTTAAAGCATTTGAGAAGAGAAAAACCATAGCCTTGTAAGAAAAATAAATTGCCTTTGAGAAATTAAGTGTTATAAAAATCACTTAACTTAACTTTCTTTCCCCTCTTTCATTGTACTTTCTCCCAACCCCATCATGATGTATCTACATGTATTACTGTCAACTCGGTTACATTCACCACAATTTTCTTTATTGGAATCATAACTTTCCAATAATTGTGCTCTTTTTATTTAGACTATCTCATGCTATGTTTACTTTCATGTTGATTTAAAAGTAAATTATTGTGATTCTTATTTTTCAAGAATATCATTTGAATTCTAAAAGGCAATTAAGGCAAAACCAAACACATGCTAGTAGGGATGTCTAAAAAAGTGTATAGGGAGATGGTAAAAGAAATGAATATAATTACATCACAAGAGGAGTCATCCCAAAAAGAACATGCATCATAGGTATATGTAATCATTGATTTATTCTTTTGCATAGATTAAATTTAATTATTGCATGAAATATCAATTTTCACTTGTTTTGTTGTGGAAAAGATATGATGTAATCATTGGTTTATTCTTTTATATACATTAAATTTAACTATTGCATGAAATATCAATTTTCACTTGTTTTGGTGTGGAAAAGAAAACAAAATGAAAGCCATTAAGCACATAAGCCTAAAAAATAAGAAAATATTTTTTTGTCTTACTTAAAATTTCATATTTGTTATGATATTTATATAATGACATAACTAATTTACACCCATCCATGTGGATGTGGTTTAATAGATTTAATATACAAAGAAGCACCAACCATTGAACTAATTGTCATTGGGTTTAGTAAAGGTTTTAATTATATGTTGTTTCAATTCTTTTTTTAAATAATAGATGGAATAACAACAAAAATCTTTTTTATTAATTAATATACTCATTTTCATGCAATGTAATTAAACATGTAGGAAACAAAGTATAGAGTGGAGCCAATGGAATATATTTTGAGAGAAGGCGTGCATCAAAGTTTTGGAAGAATGTGTATTGTTCATGAATAGAATGTGTATTTTTTATGAATAGAATGTGTATTGTTCACGAATCACTTGCTACTATGGGATGCTTATTTATTTATCAAATCATGCAAATTCTACTAAAACATATTTTTCATAGTTCGTTCCTTTCTTTGTAGATGAACATAAAGAAACAAAACATAAAAAAAAAAGTGGATCGATAAATATTTAGGTTAAATAACATAATTACAATATCACCTACAAGTGATGAAGAAATGAAGCACTCATAAAGCTTGAGAGGTGCAACTAGTTCAAGTGGTGATTGAAAATTAATATAATTGAAGGTTATCACAAGTTGAATGTTTTGGAATGTTCCTTTATGAAAATAAAGGATTTTGTTTAATGTACCCCATGACATATTGTCCCAATTACATGAGGATATTTTACCAGTAATTATAACAATTATATATCAACATTTTTATTACTGCATTGGATATGTTAATTGGATTGAATGCGAATAGATTACCAATAAGTGTAACAATTACATATTGGTTACATTTTGATTATTATGGACTTTTATATTGTCTCATATTGTATGATGTTGGTCTTTTATTTATATATAATAAATTGTGTTTCTTCTATTATTGCATAGTCTAATGTTGTAGAACATTACATTGGTGGCTAATTAATATATTCGACGATTTACATTGTTATAAATAGAAGAGCTACAATTTGTTGGATAATGCATGAATGCAAGATAATATATAAAAACCAATATTATTATTAAAAATTGTTTGATCAACTCAAAATTTGTAAAAAATAACAATTAGTTAAAATATATACAAATTGCAAATCAATGGATAATTTGTATTGTTGTAAAGTCACTCAACATTGTTTATTACGAAATAGACATTGGTTTCTTTTAAGGAGTAACACGCCCAGTTAATAGTGTTTAAAATACTACATTGATGATTAAAAATGTGAAAGCACTACTATTTTAAATGACATACACATGATTATATTTATCTTTTTAAAATGACACTATGTCCATAATTAATATATGTATGTGTGTGATAAATATGCATATGCATCATTGCAATAAATATACAAACAAACTAGTTCTTAGTAACAAATAAAAGCACGTGACATCTCACCTTAAATATTCAAAATTTCATGTTCCTCTGATGGATATAGTAATATAAGCAGTGACATAGCAAACAAAATGACTCAAGGCATAATACTAGTAATTTCATCGGTGCATCTTATAAACTCACATTTAGTGCATTGTATAAAAAGACATATATGATGTGTAATATGTGTATAAGAACCAATGTGTTTAATTTTGTGTATGGCATGGTGATTTTTAATAAGGTACACAATGGTTCATAATACACACAATATCCTTAGTGTCTTCAACCTTTATGAATGCCTCATTTCCTTTAAGTATTGTACACATAGTTTGTTTATAAATATTGCAACTATTAGCTTAAAAAAAAAAAAAAAAAAAACTTCACAAAACCTCTTCCCACCCAATCTTTTTTAGTTATAGTGAACATCTTTTTAAACCACTACAAAATCCTTTGCTACAAATGGCAGAGGTTGTTGAGGAGGTTTTTTATGAAATTATTAAACAATCTTATAGCGCTGAAAGTCTCCACAAAATCTTTCACCACAAGATGTTTTATTTTTAGTGTAGGGTTGTTGTATATCACCACCCACACAACATGGAGAAACAATGATCCTTAAGGAAATGGAATCAAAATAAAAAAAAATAGTATGGATCAACATGGAACTAAATAGGAAATTTGTATGGAGTCACATGGAAGACTAAATAAATACATGGAGATATCAGAGTAGCATATCAAAGACATGGATCTTAAGAAGAAACCAAAATCAAGGTCAACAAAATAACACCATTGGACCTCACGTTCACATTTCACCACAATGGATGGATTCTCGTGTATGGTACTGACTCACTACATTTTTCAAAAGGTCATATTATATGATATATTCCCATGTTTCAAGGATGAAACATGTTAAGGGTCATGGAAAGTAAATTACCTAGGGAGAATAATATGGGATGCCTAGGGAGGCACTAAAGGAGATAATGAATGTAATATTTCCATCGTAATCAAACATACTTAGTATTTAACTAAAAGTAAATAATATCATAATAAGGGGTATTTTCAATAGGACCCTCTGAATACTCATGAGGAAGTATGAATACACATTACTATCATTGTATTAGATGTGATTTGGATTTTAATTCATTGTAGTAAGCATGATTTATGGAGGGATACCTTCCATAAGGATTATTTGATAGTGTTACCATACCTTCAAAATTATTCTCACTATATTTTTCATGTTGTTTATGGTGGATGTCTAGGTACCTTTGGTATTAATGTTTTGTCTTGGATGTTTCATTAATAATATATTATCACTTATATATTTGAATATTTACTACACTAATTGATTGCACACAAATAAAAGACATAAATTATGTTCCTTGTGATTGTCCCAAAAAGTTTTGTGGTACCACATATTAGGATCCTCAATGCTTGAATATTATCCCAACTTTCATTCAATTCAAAATAATCTCAAGGTAGAGATACACAATACAAAAATAATTAAGGATCAAATTCATATCTTCTACATATGAAAGTGATACAATAGTAATCCCCCACTCTATGAGGAGGGCTTTGTTATCACTCAGATTTTCCTTGAAGTTGTTAAGAAGAGGAAAGAGGTCCGAGGTAACCACAAACCAACTTTTAGATACAGAATCTAACCATTCTGTATCCAGAGAGGGCTCTCTATTTATGATTTAGCTTGGTTTTGAAAGATATTAGGCTAGTTTGTGAAGTTTTAGGAGTTTTTTTTGAGTTTGGGTGGTGAGATTCTATAGCAGAGGGGTAAGACTAAGTAGTTTAGGCCATTCGGCTAATGGAGTCAAACAAGATGGCTTAATTGGCCTTGACTTCCTAACAAAAGATGGTTTCACAGAGCAAGATGGTCAAACAGGGAGCGAATAACAACTTGGAATAAATGGAATGGGTTTAAAATGGGTGAAGGGAAGTTAAGAATCCTTCAGCCTATTTAAAGAGGGAACTTGAATGATTACTACTAAAGAGCAGTTAAGTATTCTTTAATAAGTAATAAAATTGAACGAACTAGAAAACGAGAAATTAAGATTTCAATATTTATCCTAATTTAGAAGAAAACATGGAGAATAATAACGATTGAAAACAAAGTGCAATCAAGAATATTCTGAATTACTCTTCTTTGTTTATCATTTAGATGTGAAATATAGATGATATAATAAACAAGGAAAACTTTAAAACATAAGGTATAGAGGACTTATTGATCCGATGTTTGATTCAAGAAATCTATGGAAAGTCCTTTGCATCAATTCTTTATCCAGTAAGCCATACAAAAGTTGGTCCAATCAGCACTTTATTCCAAAATAATCATATTACAACAATGTCTAAGAATCCACACTGAATACTCCAATTGAGGGAGTATTTATAGAAAAAAATTTACAATGAAATATCTCATAACAAAGTGAGATAAGTGAGATATAAACTAGGGTGACTAATAATATCCTTCAAGAAAATAGGGCTAGAACACCTCATAGATGACATATAAGGGAACCAAATGGTTTGCTATCCCTATTCTCGAGAATGTGCTGAAGTTAGGCCCTATGATTTGGCCTCTTGCTGTCCTTGGTGTAATTATGTGCTGGCTGCTCTGTTTTGACCTTCGTACTGATACACTTTACCTCCATCTGATACTCTTTTCATCCTATTTACCTTCATTGCCTGTAGAAAAAATCAAAATTTACCTTTTACCTAGAATGAATTACAAAATTTCAAGCATTTCTTCCAACCGTTTTGGTTGTGGTATTCTGGTTTTCTGAAGATTTCTGAGGGTTTCATCTGTTTCTGTATACCTAAAAACTGTTGGCTGAATTGGGAACAAATGCTTCAGTTCATGCTCGACATTGAATAAGTTCTCTAGGCTGTCATAGAGAACTCTTCCTGTAGGCAATGCTTTTATTCCTGATGCACTTGTTGATGAACCTGCTTGGTTGCCTGCATACTTATTCAATTTCTCCACATAATATTTATGCCTCATTAATCTGTCATTAATCACTAAAGGACTGGGTAGTCCTTTACCCTACAAAATATCAAACTTCTCCATAAAAGCATTAATCTCTGCCTGCATGTCATGACATCTTCTTTCTAAATTTTGCATCAAAGTTTTCTTGGTTAATACCCTTTTGATTTCCAAAATGGTTTCTGTTCTATCGTTAATGCCTAATTCTTCCAGTTGTTCTTTATTTCTAGTATTCAAAAAATGTATGAGCCTGTTGGCTTCCTCATGCATTTTTCCTAACTCTGCTTTTGTTATTTAGACTTCTTATTGGGCTACCTTCACAAGATCAATCTGCTCAATAATTACTTGGATGGATGGCCAAACATCATTTATGGATTGAGTGATGTTGACCCAAAGAATTTTCTTGATTTTTGATAGAGGCTTGTCAAAAGTAAGATCTTTCTCCATTGATTCACTTTGTTTTCTAACACTTTAATCTCTCTTGTCTTTTATACAACATTTATCTTTGAGAGATCATAGCTTCGTTCCATTTTGGCATATTGCTCCTTTACCTTATTTAGTTATGAAACTTGTAGTTTCAGATCCTCCATTGATTTTATTAGCTCCTCTATGCTCAAATTAGCAGTACTATCCTGTGCTACTCCCGCTATTTCTATTGTTGCTGTACTTATAACCGCCTCCACTGTGATTGCTGGAATATTTGGCACCAATGCTGCTCCAAGAGTTGATGGGACTACTGTTGATACTACTGGTATTACATTGGGAGGCTGGGAGGTCGACTCTCCCTGCTTGTACTTCAATGCTTTTTCTGGTGCTTATTCAGTATCATTCAGTCGTTCATTGAGCTTTAAGAGTAAATCCATCAGCTCTTCTTCTGATTTTTGCGTTATAACCTCATCAGTCTGTGGATGCCTTGAAGGTGGCAGTTTTAGTTGCTTCCTTAGGGCTGTAATATCTTCATGTTCCTTTTTTTTATCAAGGTTTCTATAGCCTTTGCATATTTGGGATCATGGCCCAATCCAATAATTATTTATTCTAAGGATTTTATTCTGTTATCTTTGCCCTGAGAGGAGGCCTTCTCCAAGTGTAGTTGAGCAGTAGTGTTATCCAAAGAATTCTATAACCTTTGGGCCATCATTGCCTTACTAGTCAAGGTTTAATAAATCATTTCTCCCGTTTTCTTATGCAACTCAATTTGATCCAAAGGATGAATATCCTTTACCATGACTTCAAAATTTGTTCTGAGATAATCTGCTGTTGATTTAGGCTATTGCACCTTGGGCTTGAAATAGTTCATTATCATCTTGCCTTCTTTGATGTCATAGGCTGACATTAATCTCCGTTCATTGGTAGGAGCCATCTTCAAATATTGGTTATAAACCTACAGCCTCAATGGATCATTCCGGGCTTTTATTTCTGTGAATGTTTTCTTAATATCTGAGGCATAAGTCCCCGGTGACTTGAAAGAAGATACCTCTGCACTTTACTTCCTTTCTAGCTCCTGCCTCTGAGAGCAAACAGATGTTACTCCTGTTGGGAAAGTTTGTTGGCTTTCCACTCTTTCTTCCCTCTGACTATTTGTATTTTCTTCAGCAAATCCCTACTCCGAAAGGGGATTTAATCTCTGTCTCTTTGTTCTAGGCTATCTTGATGGTTCACTAGCAGGGGTAGTTATTTCCCTGTCTCTCCTTTTGTTTCTTTCCTCGTTTAGAGGAGTTTGCAGAACTGGAGGCTCTCCCATATTGATATGAGTGGGAGGAGTCTATATTTGAGCCTAATATCTATAATTTTTAGGCTGCTTGGACAGTGTATGTTGTTCAGTGTGTTGAAAGCTGGTCTCTAATTCCTTGCCCTTGGATGACCATGTAGCTCGTGTACTTGTTTCCTGTGAAGGTTGATGAGAGGTTTCAGCACTGGAGGTACCAGTTCCTGATCTTTGGGATAACTTAAATGGTACCTTCCCAAAAGAATCCAATTCAAGTTTTCTCTCAAGATTTCTCATAATTTTCTCAAAATTGACCTGCTCACTATCATGTTCTACTAGGGTTCCTTCCATCCATTCATCCATATTTGCATATTGTTCAATTTCTGGAATCCTATGGTGAATATATGGGGACAACCTGTTCTTCATTCTTCTATCACATATAGAGCTGTTAGGATCATATGGTTTCCACCCAAAACTCTTTTGTAACTTAAGATGCTTGTCTAAAAAATTTTCTGCTTCTTTCCATGCTTCCGTAGTGTTGTAGACAAAAGGGCCTAGCTGGTTCTTGATTTTAAGTTGAGCTTTCTTCTTGGTATTATAAAAATGGACTAAGTCTGCATTAATCATTTGCCTGAAATATTCCAATGCAAAGAGTCTCATTGGAACATACTTTGGTAGCTTAAAAGGGCAGAGTTCACACCCATAAATCATGATTTCTGTATGATTCTTATATAGGTACCAGTCACCTATCTTGTACTGCTTGGAGAGCTGGAGGATTTTCTTCATATCACCATTGATCCTAGCAGGGGAAACTCCTTTCAATAAAGTAGTTGTTGGATGGACAAATAGGTCAATGAACTCATTGTAGGTGTAGGGGGTCTCAATGGAATTATGGAAGATGGGACTCCAAAAGATGACAGACCTTTGATTGCCTCTGGTGTCAAGTTTCCTGACAGGGAAAGGGAAGTTGTCCGACTGATAATACAATAGAAGATAATAGATGAAAGTAGTGTATTTGAAGACTCCTTCATTGTCTAGTCTTAGTAATTCGTCATGAATTTTATTGGCAATATAGGTGGCATAATCATATTTAATAGCAGGGGGTTGTCCAGGAGTAAAAATTGACAACAACACTAGGGTTACCTCATCAACATACTCTCTGGAGTTGAATCCCATGATCGAGGCTATCATATCAATAATAAGTTTTCCTGTATCTGTAAAGAAAACCTGCATATAAGGAGGTGGGCCTTTAAGCTGATGTTTAGGGTTCATGAACATCTGACAGATGCGAGTCAGTTCTGATTGAGACAAGTGGGAAGATTTCTCAAGTAAGTATCCCATAGAAATGGGAGTGAGAGCTTGACTGGAGTGGAATTGCAGCATTTCATTGATGGACTGAGCAGTTATGGGAAAAAGGATTGTTTGGCTTGGGGACATGACTGCTCTTTGGTTAGGTTCATAATTGGCACAACAGTGATGAATGATATCTGGGAAAACATGGACTTAAGGGAGGAAGTACATGGGAAGGTTTGATTCCCACAGTCCTAAGATGTTAGAGCCATTCAGATAACTATCTCTGGCTTGGAAAAAGATCTTAAGGTGGTTTTCATTACCAGATAAGTCTTTTATCTGAAAATATTTATTAGCCAGAGGCAGATAATCTAAATCTTTATGAGGAGCATTCATGGGTGTGACATTTGGAGATATAGTAGTTTCCATCTCTGGTTCTTGTGGATTCAGAAATGGAATTTGGGTTTTCTGTGAAAAATAGTGAAAACAGTAGGTTTGGGAACCTATATAGTGAAACAAAGACTGAATTTATAGTGAAATTGGTCTTTTTCTGTGGAATATTCAGCGTGAAACCAAAACTTGCAGGGTTTTGGTGGAAATGGGTAAATACCTATATTAGCGAAGTGAACAGTGTAATCGCAGGATGGATAACAGGTTCTGTACTACGTTGCTGCAAATTTTCTGACCAGGTGGCAGTTGGAAAACTTTAACAGTTGACTTGGACGTTGCTTTTCATGGGAACACAGTTTGTCATATGAAACAATGAAAATGACATTTCGTCGGTTTTATTAACAAAATCAAGGTTGGCGGGGGTTTATTGTTATTCACGGGATGATGTAAGCACGACATGACACTTTGTTGTATGTGGAGGGTGGTAAGCAGTATGTGATCACACCGCTTTTGGAGGCCAGTGGGTTTCAGCTAGGAGACAACGATCCCATTGATTGCACAACGTGTGGCGGAGGTATGGGAGGAAAACCGCTTGGTGATCATACGTTAACGCATGGTCACCAAGTGGGGTGCGATATTGATAATGACTGTCGGATGATGGGGACGGGATCGAACGGTGGACGGGAAGTGGGGTATGGTGGAACTTTAACTGCGGCAGGCCCGATTTAATTAACAAGTTAATAAATCATATCGGGGTGATTGTGAATGGTGGGGAGGTTCTTAATTAACCTTAGGGGTTAATTAATTCCTTTTTGTGGAGTGGGGAGATTAGGTTATTAATGAATCTCAGATTAATCCATTAATCCCTTTTTAACTGTGTTTATGGTTATAATTAACTGGAGTTGGGTATATAATAATTTGGGCATTTGAATATATAATTAAATAATACGGGAAAGGGTGGAACTTTATTCGGGAGTTATATAATATGTGTTAAAAGTTAATATGACATAAAATGAGAATAAGCGCTAAGTAAAACATTAGAGAGTATATTTAACTTAGGCTTAAGTGAAAATGCGATTTATGTAATATTGTGTAATTTTCCTAAGTAAAATGGGATTTTACTTAGGAAAAGACTTATGAGAATGAATGAATGATGATTTTTAAGTACTTTAGGCTTTTAGATTATTGGGCCAAGGGTCCGGTCCCTCCAAAATTTAGAGAAATGCTTTGAGCCCCTTTAATTTTCAAAGACCTTACTTTAGGGGGAATTAGTGAAATCTTTAGGGAAAAATGTGAAGGGAAGTTAATTATTTGACCTTGTTTTTCTTAAACTGCATCAAGTGTAATGTCTGCCTTGCACTTGTGATAAAAGTGAAAATTAACACATTTAGAGACATTATCCATCACATGTAATTCTGCAACATCATCTACCTACCCTACCTAATTTAGCCTGACATTTTTTTCTTCTTTATTAGGGTGCACTTGGACTGGCAAACCCTTATCACACTTTTTCTTTTACATGTAGAAATCTATCTAAGTCTAGCCTTATTACATCCAAGGGCTCAGATTAAACTGTTGAGCTCCTTTTATTTACTCTACCTATCTAGTTATCTTCCAAGATTAAATAGTTTGATTAGATTTTATTCTCTACCTCTAAAACATAAAATTGAAAATATGAACTATTCATGTTTAAACTATTTGATTGTTCACCAACTATGGCATAAGTTACAAGTTGCACACAATTTGTTCATTACATAAGAGTAAAAATTAGTGGCACTTAGACTTGCACACTTTCTTTGGTCTTTCTTTTGGTGGGGTTCATTTTCTTTCACTTTTTGACCATTTCATTCTTTTCACCCTTTGATTTTTCTTTTAGGGTATACCCTCTTTGCATTTTTTTATTTTTTTTATTTTTTTGACAATATGGAAAACCTTCGCAACAAGGAAATGTATGAACATATTCATAGCTCATCAAGTCAATCATGAAATATGACACCTATTGGTATAGGAGAATAACAATGGCTCCACTTGGGGATGGCTTTTCCTGGTGGAAATTCAAGAATAGTAGGTCAGATGGCCTCTGAATGATTTTGACTGTGCTCTGAAATCTTCTTTTGCTTGTTGCTTTATTGTATGTATGACAGCAACACTTCTGAAGCTTAGGGCCTTCTCTTTAGGCTTCAACTCCAGCAAGTTACTATCCAATCCAAACTATGACATTACCAAGCATATAGTATGTAAATGTTAAAATCAGAATACATTAAAAAGTAGGATCATAGTAATGTTTCAGCATCCGACCATTAACTAGCTCTTCTTCTTTTTCTGTGCCATATAAGTTTTTGAGATAGTAAGTATTGTTTCCTTGTAAGGCATGGATAATAAAAGGTCCTTTCCATGGGAATTCAAACTTCCCATGTTTTCCCTTATCCTCTCTCCTGGAATCCCATCTTAAAACTTTGTCTCTAAGGTAGAAATCTTCTTCCTTGGTTCTTTTATCAAATATTTTCTTAAGATTCTCTTGTAACACTTGGGATCTCTGATACACTTCCTCTCTGGTTTGCTGCAGATGGATGGTCTAGTTTATCCTCCTTTGAATATCATTGGGTTCCACTTGAGCTTCTTGAAGTAATTTCATTACAAGAACTCCTAAAGATGAAGGAAATATAGCCTCCATGCCATAGACTAATTCATAAGGACTAGTTCCAATAGATTTCTTGGTGGTGACTCTGTCTGCCCATAGTGCATTAGTAAGTTTCTTGTGCCAATTTTTCTTGTTCTCCTCCAATAATTTCATAATAATATTATTTGGGCTTTTGTTGGAAGACTCAGCTAGACCATTACCTTGAGGATAATAGGCTGTGCAATGGCCTAAAGTGATATGGTACTTATTACAAAAACTTATCATTTTCTTAGATTTAAGGGTGGAAGCATTATCAATTATAATTTTCTCAGAACAACCAAATCTAGACAATATGTTGGTTTCTAGGAACCCTATGATCACTGTGTCATTGGCCTGTCTGGAAGGAATGGATTTTGTCCATTTGGTGAAATAGTCAGTGGCAGTGAGAATCCATTTGTGTTGGCCAGAAGAGGGGGGATGGATTTTTCCAATGAAGTATAGGCCCCATTGTTGGAAGGGCTTTTCAGTGGAAATTGGTCTCAGGGGTAAATGTAATAGTTTTCTCTTACCTTCAAAAATTTGACATTTATGGCAAGAAGTGACAAATTTCTTTACATCAGTGAATAAGGTTGGCCAATAAAATCCAGCCCTCAGGATCTTGTCTGCAGTTGATTTCCAGTAAAGATGTCCACCACAGTCTCCTGCATGAAATTCTTGGAGAACCTTGTCAGCTTCTTCTTTTAATAAACAATTCAATAGAATATCTTCATGATTTTTCCAAAAAAGAGCATTATCTAAAATACAAAACTTTGAAGCTTTCATCTTTAAAAACCTTTTCTTTGTGTTGGATAACCCTGGAAGAGCCTGCAAGTTTAAGAGTACATAAATTATATCAGCATACCAAGGTGAGTCTAAAAAGGCCTGGCTGATTTGTGGAGTTGCCATGTCTTGCTCATTATCCAGTTCATTAATGTCTAGGGCTTGACAATTTGTTTCAGTCATGAGCTTGGCCAATCCCCGTCCTTTTATAAGCTTTGTAGGTTTTATTTCAATATCATACTCTAAAATCCATTTACCTCGTTTGCCCTCAATTCCATCCTGGGTTAAGATGTCTTTGACAACAACAATAGGTACATAGGCTATTACATGGGAGTACAGTATGTAGACTCTGAAGTCTTTAATGGCTTTTACAAGTGCAAAAGCTTGTTTTTCCATGATTTTGTATTTTAGTGGTGCATCCCTAAGTGCTTTACTAAAAAAGGCTATGGGTTTTTCACATCCTTGATCATCCTTTTTTAGTAAAACTGCTATGATGTGTTCTGATGCAAATGAAAATATTATGAAGTCTCTATCAAACTTTGGACTTGTAAGGATCGGTGTTCTGGTCGAAGCCATTTTAATTTCTTCAAAGGCTTGTTTGGCTTCAACTGTACACTTAATACTTGCATCCTTTTTCAACATATTATTAAGCAATCTAATTAATTCAGCTAAGTTATATATGAATCTTCTTAAAAAGTTAATCTTTGCTAGGAAAGCTTGAAGTTCTTTGACATTTCTAGGGTGGGGTATTTGCATAATAGCTTCTATTCTAGTAGGATCAATTCTAATGCCATATTTAGAGATGATATGGCCTAAAAGTTTGCCTTCCTCTAGACCAAACAAAGACTTCTTAGGATTTAAAGAAATACCATATTTTCTACATTTTAAGAGTACTTGTTTCAGATGATCCAAATGTTGTTAATCTGATTTAGAAAAAATAGACAAGTCATTTAGATATATAACCAAAAAATCATGAATCTCTTTTGCAAATGCTATGTCCATTGCTCTTTGGAAGGTTGCCCCTGTATTTTTAAGTCCAAATGGCATTTTGATATACTTGAATGTGCCCCATGGTGTTGTAAAAGCAGTCTTTTCTTGGTCATCAGGATGAACCAGAATCTGGTTATAGCCTGAGAACCCATCCAAAAGTGAAATCCTAGAAGCACCTACTACCCTTTGTAAAATGTGATCCATATTGGGTAAAGGGTAATTTTCCTTCAAAGAAACCTCATTAAAATTTCTTAAATCAACACATAATCTGATTTCTCCAGTTTTCTTCCTAGTAGGTACTAGAGTAGACACCCAATCTGAAAACCTGATAGGAGCAATTATCCATACTTCATACATTCATTTCATATCTTTTCCAATTAAGGGAAGCAATATAGGGTTAATTCTTTTGAGATTTTGTTTGAATGGTTTCTGATTTTCTTTCAGAGGTATTGTATGCTAAATTATGGAGGTGTCATAAGATTTCAGGTCTTCATAACTCCAGGCAAAGACATCCTGGAATTCTCTCATTAGTTCAACATATTTGAGATTTTGGTCAGGGGGCAAAGATTTAGATAACTTTACCACTTTCAGATTTTCTTCAGTTCCCAAATTATGGTCTTCAATATCTACTTTTAATGGTTCCATCTTAGGTTTCCTTGGAATATCCTTGAAATCAAAGAGATATTCCAAAGGACTTAATCCCTTAAGCAAATGATTGTCTTTTAAATTGATAACTTCAGATTCTCCTTCAATAATCTCATCAATATCCATTTCTTTAAGGTTTTTCATTTCTTTGTTGGTAAATTTTGTTGGATGAAGCATTTGAATTGCACTTTCTGCTGAAATGTCGATTTCTATCTTATTTGTTTGATAAAACTCATTAACTGTATCTACATCTATATTAATGATAGAAAATTCTTCATCTAAGGTCAAGAATTTGTTAATCTTCTTATCACTATCAAACACTTGCTAGTTTTTCAAATTGTCAGATATAGCTGGTCTGTGTCTAATCTTAGTTGTGAACTGATGATTAGGTTCGAATGGTAATTTGCAGGTGCTGGAAAACATTGCTAGACTATGAGCTTGCAAGTTATGTTTTCTTGGGATTTTGGCAAGATTAGTTTCCAGAAATGTATTGAGAATCTCTATCACTGTATCTCTGTAATACTTCAATCTGGGATCATTTGTTGAATATTGTCCTTTAATCTGTTGAACTATTAACTCAGAATCTCCTAAGACAGATACTTTAATTGTTCCTAATCTTTTAATCAATTTAAGACCTAGCAACAAAGCTTCATATTCTGCCATATTATTGGTGCATCTAAAGTTTAGTCTGTAGGCATGGCCTTCAACATGATTGTTTTCAAGATTGTGCACCCAAACTCCTGCTCCTGCTCCTAATTTGTTAACTGAACCATCAAATTCTAAGTGCCAAAGAATTTCATGTTCATAATTAGTATCAGGAGTTTCAAGAATCTGTTTAATATGGAGATCTGGTTTTTTAGTTTCTTCCTGTTTCTCTTGGGTGTCTGATGTTTCATTGTTCTTAGAAATTTCTTGGATTCGAACACTAGACTTTTCATGTGTAATTTCTTTTGGTTCTGCTACTAAAACTTCCAATTCATTTGAGGGGTCACTTTCAACATCGTAAAGAATGCAAAAATCCATATTAGAGTGTACTGAGTAGATAGGAAAATTTTGGGGTTTCTCTTGACTACTTACAATGTATTTCATTAAGGTTTCTCTGTATAGTTTCTTAGGCTGACCGAGCACTGAAATAATAGCATAAGACATGTCCAATTGTAGAGATCCTTGAAGCTTTTCACCCCAAGACCTCGACAATAACATGCCATAGTTTGGTGGAATATCTGCTACTACTATGTCCATTAAGATTGTTTTGGCAGGATATTGAACTAGTGATACACATAAGTCTTTGATTAATCCTAAACATCTGACCTAACTTGAATCAAAAGAAAAGAGGTCTTTGTATGGCCTGGTGATGTCTAGGTCTAGTTTCTCCATTACAGATTTAGGCATTAAGTTATGAGATGCACCAGAATCAAACATCGCATTATGAAGTATTTTATCATGTATGTTCAAACTTACATAGAAAGGAGGGATTCCTCCATCTACTGGTTTTCCATTCACTTCAGGGCCAAAGATTCATTCAGGCTGGTCCTCAAAAACATTTACTGAATCTTCATTAACATAAATTTTGAGTGATCCACTAATTTTGCTTCGGTAGACACCATGTTTAGCCAATTTAGACAATGGAATAGCTATTTTTAATTTGCCTACTTCAGTCTCTAGATTAAAATATTTTTCAGTCTGAGTTTTTGTATTTCGGACATTTGGATTCTCTTTATCTTCTATATTCTCTATGTTTTTCTCCTTTTCAAGAGTGGGGTTATGAGATGAAGTTGTTTCCAAATCAACTTCTAGAGGTTATTCCACGTTTCCTTTGGAAAGAATAGAAGTGGAAAGTTGTCTATTATTTGGTTTATTATCAGATACATCTTCAATAATTGGGTTAGCTGGATTAGGATCTGTTCTGGAAATAATATGTATATGGGTGGTATTGGTATTACCTTTGTTAGACTATTTTTTAGATTTCTATTTATTGGTTTCAGGGACATCTATTTTTCTGCTCCTTAGATTATATTGCTTGTGGACTTCATAAATGGCTGTATCATATCCCTCCCTAAAGTCAAATGATTCACCTGACTGAGTTTGGAATTGTTTAAGAATGTGTGCTTCTTGATCCTCTTGGGTCAAGAAAACTTCTTGTTCATTGTTGAGTCCCATCAAATTAATTTGGGTATCTTCTGTTGGTTCATCAGAAGTTGAGGTTTCAGCATAATTTTCATGGAATGGAGGCCTAATGTCTTAATCAGCACTTGATTTTCCAGTGTTCTGGTTTTGGTTCTTCCTGAAATTTGGATTTCTCCTAGTATTGCTTGGTTGACCATCCCAAGGGGATTTCCTTTCAATTGTTTCTACTCTATATCCTAGCCTATCCATTCCTTTAATAACAACATCCAGTTTCTGTTCAAAGGTTGAAGGTTCTTCTTTCAAAGGTATCCTCCTTTCACTTCTGGCTTTAGCTCGTTTGGATATCAGGTTGGCTTCAACACTGACAACTATAGTTTGCATATCTTCTAAAGTTCGAGGAGTTCTTTCTCTAAGTTAGTATGACATATCAGAATCAAATCCATCAGGGAATTTGATCAATGCCAAATCTAGAGGAGGTTTGAGGTTTTGAGGGATAGCGTTGTAAACATTATTGAACCTAGTGCAGTAATCTTGTACAGTTTCTTGTGTTCCTCTCTTAAAGTTTTCATATTCTGATAAGATCTAGAGAGGATCCTATCTTCTTTTCCCATTTGTTTAAGATTTTTTTTATAAAGAGCTGCTAGGTCATTGATACTGTTTGCAGGGAGGGCTCTAAACTAGGTTCTAACATCTCCAGTTAGACTTTGAACAAATATTCTCATTCTAACATCTTCTATATCAATTTCATATATCTCAAAGTAGTCTGTCATCTTTTTGGTATGTTGTTGTGCAGTGTAAGTGCCAGAACCATCGAAAGGAGTGATTTTACTTTGATAGTCTTGGGGCAGAGCCCTTGGATTGGCTAGTAATACTAGAGGAGTATATATGTTTGCCATTGCAGTAGACAGGGTTGAAACAATAGTTGGGGTTGGTCTTGGAGTGGTGGAAGGGGTGGTTTTGGGATGTCTGAGGTACTGATGATGAACTTGGAGAGGCTGTAGTGATCATAGAAAGGTTTGGTGTTCCTTCATAGGTAAGCTCAGATTGTATGGAATTCTGCAAATGTCTGTCAAGATGTGAAGTGACAACCTCAAGTTGTAAATCTTCAATAAATAATGGGTCATGAACTGTGTGGGCTAACACAGAATCAGAAAAGGTTACAAATAAAGAGGTCTGAAAATACTCATCAAAGGATTCATCCTCAAGGTAAATCCACTTCACAGGACAGGATCTTGATCTGTATAGAGGTCGAGAAGTAGCAGAACTCTCTTGGCTTTCTTGTCTCCTAAGAATCCTAGGGATCAGATTAGGATTTTCAAACACAGGTGGTGGATTTAGATCAGGAATGGCTCTAGTGTAATGTGTCCTTTCTGAAGCTAGGTTTCTAGTTATGTTTTGATTTTTTCTCTAAATGAGTTGGACAATACAACTTCTACAGTTTCTTTAGGAAGCTTTAGGTATGAGATTTGAACTTTCTTAAAGACTTATTTGACAGGAGGAACTGATCAAGTATTTGAAACCAGATGTTCAATCCATAAACTAGACCGGAGATAGACTGAAGCAACATTCATTTACTTATGCAATCGCAAAGCAAGAGCAGTTCAAAGCCTACCTGGCTAACTTCAGGCTTTGTCTGTAGCTTATAAAGTAAACAATAGTAACAAACAAATTATTCAGGTCCCCAGCGAAGTCGCCAATATGTTATCACTCAGATTTTCCTTAAAGTTGTTGAGAAGAGGAAAGGGGTCTAAAGTAACCACAAACCAATTTTTAGATATAGAATCTAGTCAATCTATATCTAGAGAGGGCTCTCTCTTTACGATTTAGCTTGGTTTTGAAAGTTATTAGGCTAGTTTGTGAAGTTTTAGGAGTTTTGTTTGAGTTTGGGTGGTGAGATTCAATAACAAAGGGGTAAGACTGAGTAGTTTAGGCCATTGGGCTAATGGAGTCAAAGAATATGGCTTAATTGGACTTGGTTTCTTAACAAAAGATGGTTTCACAGAGCAAGATGGTCAAACAAGGAGCGAATAACAACTTGGAAGAGATGGAATGGGTTTAAAATGGGTGAAAGGCAGCTAAGAATCCTTTAGCCTATTTAAAGAGGGAACTTGAATGATTACTACTAAAGAGGAGTTAAGTATTCTTTAATAAATAATCAAATTGAACGAACTAGAAAACATGAGCAATTAAGATTTCACTATTTATCCTAATTCAGAAGAAAACATGGAGAATAATAACGATTGAAAAAAAAGTGCAATCAAGCATATTCTGATTTACTCTTTTTCGTTTATCATTTATATGTGAAACATAGATGATATAATAGACAAGGAAAACTTTAAAACATAAGGTATAGAGGACTTATTGATCCGGCGTTTGATTCAAGAAATCTGTGGAATTTCCTTTGCATCAATTATTTATCCAGCAAGCCATACAAAAGTTGGTCCAATTAGCACTTTATTCCAAAATAATCAATATTACATCAATGTCTAAGAATCCACACTCAATACTCCAATTGAGGGAGTATTTATACAATTTTTTTTACAATGAAATATATCATAACAAAGTGAGATATAAACTAGGGTGAGTAATCATATCCTTCAAGAAAATTGGGCTAGAAGACCTCGTAGATGACAGATAAGGCAACCAAATGGTTTGTTGTCCCTTTTCTCGAGAATGTGATGGAGTTAGGCCCTATGATTTGGCCTCTTGTTGTCCTTAGTATAATTATGTGCTGGCTAATCTGTTTTGACCTTCCTCCTAATACACTTTACCTGCATCTGATACTTTTTTCATCCTCTTTACCTTCATTGACTGTAGTAAAAATCAAAACTTACCTTTTACCTAGAATAAATTACAAAATTTCAAGCATTTCTTCGCACCATTTTGGCTATGGTATTCTTGTTTTTTGAAGCTTTCTAAGGGTTTCATCTGTTTCTGTATACCTGAAAAATGTTGGCTGAATTGGGAGCAAATGCTTCAGTTCATGCTCGACATAGAATAAGTTCTCTAGGCTGTCATAGAGAACTCTACTTGTAGGCAATGATTTTATTCCTGATGCACTTGTTGATGAACCTGCTTGGTCACCTGCATACTTATTCAGTTTCTCCACATAATCTTTATGCCTCATTAATTTGTCATTAATCACTAAAGGATTGGGTAGCCCTTTACCCCGCAAAATATCAAACTTCTCCATAAAAGCATTAATCTCTGCCTGCATGTCATGACATCTTCTTTCTAAATTTTGCATCAAAGTTTTCTTGGTTAATACCCTTTTGATTTCCAAAATGGTTTTTGTTCTGTCGTTAATGCCTAATTCTTCCAGCTATTCTTTATTTCTATTATTCAAAAAATGTATGAGCCCGTTGGCTTCCTTAGGCATTTTTCCTAACTATGCTTTTGTTCTTTGGACTTCTTCTTGGGTTGCCTTCACAAGATCAATTTGCTCAAAAATTACTTGGATGGATGGCCAAACATCATTTATGGATTGAGTGATGTTGGCCCAAAGAATTTTCTTGATTTCTAACAGAGGCTTGTGAAAAGTAAGATCTTTCACCAATGATTTCACTTTGTTTTATAACACTTTTCTCTTGTATTTTCTGCAACATTTATCTTTGAGAGATCATAGCTTCATTCAATTTTGACATATTTCTCCTTTACCTTAGTTAGTTATGAAACTTGTAGTTTCAGGTCCTCCATTGATTTTATTAGCTCCCCTGTGCTCAAATTAGTAGTACTGCCTTGTGCTACTCCTGTTGTTCATGTTGTTTCTATACCTGTAACTGCCTCTGCTGTGATTGCTGGAATATTTGGTTCCAACGCTGCTCCAAGAGTTGATGTGACTGCTGTTAATACTACTGGTGTTACATTGGGAGGTTGGGAGGTCGACTCTCCGTGCTTGTCCTTTAATGCTTTCTCAAGTGATTGTTCAATATCATTCAGTCGTTCATTGAGCTTTAAGAGTAAATCCATTAGCTCTTCTTCAGATTTTTGCTTTATAACATCATCAGTCTGTGGATGCCTTGAAGGTGGAAGTTTTAGTTGCTTCCTTAGGGTAGCAATATCTTCATCTTTCTTTTTGATCAAGGCTTTTGTAGCCTTTATATCTTTGGGATCATGGCCCAATCCAATAATTATTTCTTGTAAGGATTTTATTTTGTTATATTTGGCTTGAGAGGAGGCCTTCTCCAAGTGTAGTTGAGTAGTAGTGTTATCCAGAGAATTCTGTAACCTTTGGGCCATCATTTCCTTACCAGTCAAGGTTGAATAAATCATTTCTCCCGTTTGCTTATGCAACTCAATTTGATCCAAAGGATGAATATCCTTTTCCATGACTTTAAAATTTGTTTTGAGATAATCTACTGCTGATTTAGGTTGTTGCACCTTGGGCTTGAAATAGCTCATTATCATCTTTCCTTCTTTGATGTCATAGGCTAACATCAATCTCTGTTGATTGGTAAGAGCCATCTTCAAATATTGGTTATAAACCTGCAGCCTCAATGGATCATTCCTGGCTTTTATTTATGTGAATGTTTTCTTAATATCTGAGGCATCGTTCCCTGGTGGCCTGAAAGAAGATATGTCTACACTTTGCTGCGTTTCTATCTCTTGCCTCTGAGAGCTAGTGGATGTTCCTCCTGTTGGGAAATTTTGTTGGCTTTCCACTGTTTCTTCCCTCTGACTATCTGTATTTTCTTCAGAAAATTCCTCCTCTGAAAGGGGATTTAATCTTTGTCTCTTTGTTCCAGGCTGTCTTGATGGTTTATTGGCAGGGGTAGTTATTTCCCTGTCTCTCTTTTTGTTTCTTTCCTTGTTCAGAGGAGTTTGTAGAACTGGAGGCTCTCCCATATTGATCTGAGTGGGAGGAGTCTGTATTTGAGCTTGTTCTCTGGAAGTTTCAAGCAGCTTGGACATTGTATGCTGTTCAGTGTGTTGAAAGTTGGTCTCTAATTCCTTGCCCTTGGATGACCCTATAGCTGGTGTACTTGTTTCCTGTGAAGGTTGCTGAGAGGTTCCAGCACTAGAGGCACCAACTCCTGATCTTTGAGATAACTTAAATGGTAATTGCCCAAAAGAATCCAAGTCAAGTGTTTTCTTAAGATTTCTAATAACTTCCTCAAAATTGACCTGTTCACTATCATGCTCTACTAGGGTTCCTTCCCTCATTCATCCATATTTGCATATTGTTCAATTTCTAGAATCCTATGGTGAATGTATGGGGACAACCTGTTCTTCATTCTTCTATCACATATAAAGTTGTTAGGATGATATGGTTTCCACCCAAAACTCTCTTGTAACTTAAGATGCTCTTCTAAAATTTTTTCTGCTTCTTTCCATGGTTCCCTAGTGCTGTAGACAAAAGGGCCTAGCTAGTTCTTGATTCTAAGTTGAGATTTCTTCTTGGCATTATAAAAATGGACTAAGTCTGCATTAATCATTTGCCTAAAATATTCCAATGCAAAGAGTCTCATTGGAACATAATTTGGTAGCTTAAAAGGGCAGAGTTCACACCCATAAATCTTGATTTTTGTATGATTCTTATATAGGTACCAGTCACCTATCTTGTACTACTTAGAGAGTTGGAGGATTTTCTTCATATCACCATTGATCCTAGGAGGGGAAACTCCTATCAATAAAGTAGTTGCTGGATGGAAAAATAGGTCAATGAACTCATTGTAGGTGTAGGGGATCTCAATGGAACTAGGAAGATGGGACTCCAAAAGATGACAGACCTTTGATTGCCTCTGGTGTCAAGTTTCTTGACAGGGAAAGGTAAGTTGTTTGACTAATAATACAACAGAATATGATGGATGAAAGTAGTGTATTTGAAGAATCCTTCATTGTCCAGTCTTAGTAATTGGTCATGAATTTTGTCGGCAATATAGGTGGCGTAATCATATTTAACAGCAGGGGGCTGTGCAGGAGTAAAAATTGACAACAACACTAAGGTTACCTCATCAACATACTCTCCGGAGTTGAATCCCATGATCGAGGCTATCATATCAACAATAAGTTTTCCTGTATCTATAAAGAAATCCTGCAGATAAGGAGGTGGGCCTTTAGGATGATGTTTAGGGTTCATGAACATCTGACAGATGCGAGTCAGTTCTGATTGAGAAAATTGAGAAGATTTCTCAAGTAAGTATCTGATAGAAATGGGAGTGAGAGCTTGACTGGAGTGGAATTTCAACATTTCATTGATGGACTGAGCAGTTATGGGAAAAATGACTGTTTGACTTGGGGACATGACTGCTATTTGGTTAGGGTCATAATTGGCACAACAGTGATGAATGATATCTGGGAAAACATGGACTAAAGGGAGGAAGTACATGGGAAGGTTGGATTCCCATCTAGTCCTAAGATTTTAGAGCCATTCAGATAACTATCTCTAGCCTGACAAAATATCTTAAGGTGGTTTTTATTACCGGATAAGTCTTTTATCTGAAAGTCTTTATCGGCCAGAGGCAGATAACCTAAATATTTACGAGGAGCATTCATGGGTGTGAGATTAAGAGCCATAGGGGTTTCCATCTCTGCTTCTTATGGATTCAGAAATGGAATTTGGGTTTTCTGTGAAAAATAGTGAAAACATTAGGTTTGGGAACCTATATAGTGAAACAAAGACTGAATTTACAGTGAAATTGGTCTTTGTTTGTGGAATATTTAGCTTGAAACCAAAACTTGCAGGGTTTCGGTGGAAATGGGTAAATACTTGTATTGGGGAAGTGAACAGTGCAATGACAGGATGGATAATAGGTTCTGGACTGCGTCGCTGCAAATTTTCTGACCAGGTGGTGGTTGGAAGGCTTTAACAGTTGACTTGAACGTTTCTTTTCATGGGAACACAATTTGTCATATGAAACAATGAAAACGACATTTCGTCGGTTTTATTAACAAAATCAAGGTTGGCGAGGGTTTATTGTTATTTGGGGGATGACGTAAGCACGACATGACACTTTGTTGTATGTGGAGGGCGGTAAGAAGTATGTGATCGCACTGTTTTTGGAGGCGGGTGGGTTTCAGCCGAGAGACAACGATCCCATTGATTGCACGACGTGTGGCGGAGGTACGAGAGGAAAACCGCTTGGTGATCATGCATTAACATGTGGTCACCAATGGGTGCGTGATATTGATAATGGCCATTGGATGATGGGGATGGGATCGAATGGTGGATGGGAAGCTGGGTACGGCAGAACTTTAACTGCGGCGGGCCCGATTTAATTAACAAGTCAATAAATCATATTGGGGTGATTTTGAATGGAGGGGAGGTTCTTAATTAGCCTTAGGGGTTAATTAATTCCTTTCTGTGGAGTGGGGAGATTAGGTTATTAATGAATCTCAGATTAATCCATTAATCCCTTTTTAACTGTGTTTATGGTTATAATTAACCGGGGCGGGGTATATAATAATTTGGGGATTTTAATATATAATTAAATAATACGGGAAAGGGTGGAACTTTATTCGGGAGTTATATAATATGTGTTAAAAGTTAATATGACATAAAATGAGAATAAGTGCTAAGTAAAACATTAGAGAGTATATTTAACTTAGGCTTAAGTGAAAAGGGGATTTATGTAATATTGTGTAATTTTCCTAAGTAAAATGGGATTTTACTTAGGAAAAGACTTATGAGAATGAATGAATGATGATTTTTAAGTACTTTAGGCTTTTAGATTATTGGGCCGAGGGTCCGGTCCCTCCAAAAGTCAGAGAAATGCTCTGAGCCCCTTTAATTTTCAAAGACCTTAATACTTTATGGGGAATTAGTGAAATCTTTAGGGAAAAATGTGAAGGGAAGTTAATTATTTGACCTTGTTTTGCTTGAACTGCATCAAGTGTAATGTCTACCTTGCACTTGTGATAAAAGTGAAAATTAACAAATTTAGAGACATTATCCATCACATGTAATTCTGCAACATCATCTACCTACCCTACCTACTTTAGCTAGACATTTTTTTGTCTTCTTTATTAGGGCATACTTGGACTGGAAAACCCTTATCACACTTTTGCTTTTACATATAGAAATCTATCTAAGTCTAGCCTTATTATATCCAAGGGCTCAAATTAAACTATTGAGCTCCTTTTATTCGCTCTACCTATCTACTTATCTGCCAATATTAAACAGTTTGGTTAGATTTTATTCTCTATCTCTAAAACATAAAATTGAAAATATGAACTAGTCAAGTTTCAACTGTTTGACTGTTCACCAATTGTGGCATAAGTTACAAGTTGCACACAAATTTTTTATTACATAAGAGTAAAAAGTAGTGGCGCTTAGAATTGCACACTTTTCTTGGTCTTTGTTTTGGTGGGGTTCATTTTCTTTCACTTTTTGACCATTTAATTCTTTTCACCCTTTGATTTTTCTTTCAGGTTATACCCTCTTTACATTTTTTAAATTTTTTGACAATATGGAAAACCTTTGCAACAAGGAAAGGTATGAACATATTCATAGCTCATCAAGTCAATCATGAAATATGACACCTATTGATATAGGAGCATAACAGGCTCCATGTTTTTTTATAGCTCCTAGATATCTTGATCTAATCCTTCACTAGTGCAACTTATTTATAGACTAACTCAAAGAAACTTATTTAATAATCAATATAGCGGAGCTTTATAATGAATAGACTAAATTACATTAATTATTCACATAGATATACTAACATTATCTCTAATAGACCCTTGAGAATTTATCACATTAGTATGGTGGATTGTAATAGTAAGTTTAGACACATGTAATCAAAGAGAAAAGAGAACAAAAAATTGGTGAGTACTAAACTACCTTAAGAATTTAGCAAGTGAGATTCCCAATTTTCCTTTTTCATTAAGGAGGATTAGGTTTTAATAATTGACACCAAAAGAGTTTGGGAATTTTGTAAATTTACAAGGTACATGAATGAGGTTCAATGCAATTCTAGACAAAAATGTAAAAATATGGAGATTAAAGTAAGGACTCCTATCAATGTGTTTTATCCCTACAATTTGTTTTGGTTTTGTCTATCATTCATTAGAGTTCTTCCAAAAAGGAGTAAAGAATCATTTTAAAATATTTTTGTTTCTAAGAGAGGCAACAACAACTGAAAGAGTATCATTCACAAATTATGAGTGATTTATTTGTTTCCTATCTTTGGCATTCAAGATTTTGGTGAGAAGAGTGCCAAAGGCTCTAGCTACTTCTAAAACTATACCAGGGGCTTCCACTAAGTTGATTCATAAGTAACACGAGAGAGCATATGTCTACCTAAATACTCTAGTTCCATGAATTTAACAATGAATTGGGTAGATTTTCACTAGTGGGGGGAATCCATGGTCTTCCACAAATAAAGTTATGTAATATATATAGTTTTGGGATAATACAATTTTTTTTTAACCATAAAAAATAAAGCTATGCCTTACCATATAGAATGTGTTGTCCATGTAAAATTTGATGTTCATTCCATGGTCCCCTACTTGATATCTTAGGGAAGGATATCTGTATCAATTATCTACAATCTTACACATGTCCTTGTTGTTTCATTGAAATGATGTCAGTAAGGAGTTTAATATTGAATATATTGGAAATAATTTTGTTATGATATGGGGTGTGGAGCATGACTATCTTCTTGATTCATAGGTCATGTTTTAGTCGTGTTGGGCCCTAGTTCCTAACTAGGCAACCACATCTCCCATAGGATCATCGTCAGGGGGGTCTAAGGGAGCAGGCACAATTTTACGAGCCCACCTAGCGAGAGAGGGGGGTGGTGAGAGGAGGGGGGGGGGGGGGGGCGGGGGCGCAGTGCCCCCCGAAGATTTTTTTTTTGATAAAAATTGCCTTGTAAAATATTGTAATTTCATAGTCAATATAGGTCATTCATTTGGAAAAAGATATGATGGTAGAAGTTACGTTAATTTAGGGTGTTTTCCCTAGAAGGCAACTCACAATTTATATGAGGGAATGGTATTATAGTTGTGGATATATTATTCTGTGCGAGAAACATAGAGGAGATTACATGAGAGTGAAAAGGAAATTACAATGGATTTGTTGTAGGTTGTATCTCTTCATTTTGCTAGATAATATAAAACAAAGGCCTAGTTGTTTCTCCATGGACATAGCCCAAATTGGGTGAACCACTTATATCTGTGTCTCTTTTGTTTTATTCTTTTCTGTATTTCTGATTTCACAATATTTTATGTGTTCCATTTCTTGTTTTTATTTTAATTTTTCTTTTTTTTTGTAGTGAGGTTTTTATTGTTTTGCATATTTAAAGAAGGAGGTCGATATTTTGAATTTTTGATATTCTACATATTTATACATCATTAATTAATTTTTCAATCCAAAAGAAATAATTATTTCTAAAAAACAATATTTTTTAACAATGGACATAAAAATATCCATTTTCAACATAAATATAACTAAAAAACTACATGTTTTGATCATTTTTTGCTGCATTTGACATGCGAAAATCACAATTTTTATACGAAAATTTTAACTAAAAATAGTTAAATAATATTTTTTTATGAATTTCATGTCAAAATAATAATAATAATAATTTTTGTCTCAAAAAATAATTATTAACTTTAAAATTAATGCGAAAATCACATATTACAAATATTGAATGCATAACAACTTTAATTGAGTGTATATTTTTCTCATAAAATGTCAAAGTCAAAACATTGCAAGTATAACTACTTAATAGTTACAAAAGATGAGCTTGATTTCCAAGCATAACTTAAATTTAATCAACAATGTCACGTAATCCAAACACTTCATCCTCTAGAGTTTCATCATTGTCTTCTTCCGCAATATTTTCTGCTTCCTTGTCCTCATTTTCGTCTTTTAATGGATCTTTGATGTCTGTGAATCTCCCAATGTATGTCTTTTCAAACATCCCATGTAATGGTGGTTGAGGTTCCTTTGCCTTTTTTGCCACACGTGATTCACTAAAGTCCCCTTTATTCAACCCAATTTCTTGCATTGCATCTGGAAGAAATTGAAGAGCATTAATTCTTTGCTGAATGAAATTGCACTGTAATGGATCTTTTTCAATTGCAATGCAATTTCTTCCTTTTTGAAGGCAACACGCTAGTGTTGTACCTAATTATCAAGCACAAAATAAATAATGAAGTAAATTAGTACAATGACATATTAATTAAAAATTAACATATTGAAATTCAATTCCATATAATAAAACTTAAATGAGCCAGAAAATAAATCCAGAACCCAATCTCCTTCATTTGAACATATGTCGATAAGATAGTTAATCAATAATTGTGGTTTTTGATAAACCCGATTAAAAATCATAAACATATAGCTATCATCCTTTTCCCAACTATCAATATGAATGAACTCACAGTCATTGATAAATACTTGATCTTCATGGTTAAGAAGATTTGACTTTTGCCTGTAACATGAAATAGTAAAAGTTCAATCAACTTGTACATAAATGAATTTTTCAACATTAATCCAATATACATTTTAAACGTCTTACCATGTAAGCTGCATCCTTGAATTTGTTTTCCCCTTGAAGCTTGACAATGTTAGGTAAACTTGACTCAGGATAGAGTCAAAGTTGACCAGGTTGAAAAAAAATTGATGGTTTTGGGGCACATGGTATTGTGCACCCATAGTATTCTGCTTGTGGTATTATATGTAATGGAGCTTATAAAAGGCTGGAAGGACTTCATTGTAATGCAAGACCTGGAGGTGAGCAGTGAAGGCTCACATGGTCGGATTGGCCAGGGTTTTGGCCAATGCTAATGAGATCTTATTAGGTTCGGTTTTTCCTCAGATTTTGGGTTTTCTCGGATAAACATTTGTATTTATGTGTTTATGGTTGTTGTTGGTTATTTTTATATTTATTCCTCTTAGTAATTATTTATGTTATGCAACAATTTCTTAACAATTGGTATCAGAGCGAGATATTGGCTTCAAAGGGATTCTTTGATGCCAGGGGTTTATAGGGCCTGATGAGATCAATGGTGGTCACTAATTCACTAGCAGAGAAGGCATACAAATAAGAAGAAGAAGACGAGGTTCATAGCAGGTTGGAAACTCGTCTCCAGGAGGTGTTCGACAAAAATCTTGCAGTGAACCTGTTGCGTGACCATCGGAGTTCGTGCTTGACCACTGGTGTTGCAGATTTTGAGGAATGAGAGAATCAAAATCGTAAGGACGAGAGTGAAGATTATGCAAAGATGCTGACAAAATGGAGAGAGGCACTGATTCCCTGCTGGAAGATGCTTCCATCAAGTGGTTTGATAGAAGTTTTTGAGCAAATCAAATTGAGAGAGGATGGGTGAGAATAACAGCAGCAATAAACAAAAAAATAAAAATTAATGAAGTCAAAATTATTGCATGTAAATGGGTATACTACTATAAGACTTAGTAAGGCATATGTACCCCTGGGTAATCACCAGTAAAGTTTGGGCTAGAGCTAGGTGATAGGGGGATGTCAGGTTAATAATACCTCAGGTAAAAGCTTTGAGGGGGGTAAGGGCTAGAGTGAGAGGGGTTGTATCACTTAGCAAGTTTTCCTAGAGTTAGTCGAGGAACCCCAAGTCAAGTTTAAGGGGGGAATTGTTAGGCAAACTTGACTTGGGATAGAGTTAAAGTTGACCAGGTTAAAAAAAAAAATTGATGGTTTTGGGAAACATGGTATTGTGCACCCATAGTATTTTGCTTGTGGTATTATATGTAATGGAGCTTATAAAAGGCTAGAAGGAATTCATTGTAATGAAAGACCTGAGGTGAGCGGTGAAGGCTCACTTGGTTGGATTGGCCAGGGTTTTGGCCAATGCTAATGAGATTTTATTAGGTTAGGTTTTTCCCCGGATTTGGGGTTTTCCCGGATAAACATTTGTGTTTATGTGTTTATGGTTGTTTCTAGTTATTTTTATATTTATTACTCTCAGTAATTATTTATGTTATGTAGTAAATTTCTTTAACACACAATATAATTGCCAATTGTGTGTCTGAATGAAATGTCACAAATCTCCATAATGGTGATGACGTGACTTCTACAAATCCCGCAACCACTTTACTAAGAGCTTGATAAGTATAAGGGTCACTATCATAGTTAATGTTTGGAATATTGAAACCATGGGGAATATTTGCAATAACTAGGGCATACTCCCTTTTAGGTATGAGTTTAGCAATGTCTTCACAGTCGCCTTGTATTACTTGATATTGAATAGTGTCTAGCCCATTCCAAATAAAATGAGTAAGAGTTGGATCAAGTTCAACATTCTTAATATGTTGCTTCCTAAGTCTTTCGATCTTTATTTTTTCAATAAAGGTTTTGAAGCTAGTTGGCACTCCATTATCATACTTCTTCATCTTTTTAGAAAATAAACAAATATATGTGTAAGTTATAAATTAAAAATAGTACACAGATGAATAAAAATGAATGTGTAAATCAAGATACCTTTTTAAATGCAAGATAAAAAGATTTTAATGTCGATGTAGAACTTGAATCTGGATAGTTGTGTACAACATCATTCCAACTATCTTCATTCAACAATTTAACCATTTGTTCTTGAATTTTCATGTAAACTTTGTGACTGCATAGATAAAGTAAAAAAAAGTTAATATAATGATATGTATAACAAATACTGCCAAGAACAACATGTTTTATTTAAAAGAAAATTATAATCTAGAAATAAATAAAAATAATTCAACAAACTTACTTTTGAAATTCCTCAGACATTTCCTCCAATGATAATTCCCTTGACTTCGCACGAGATAATATTGTTTTGAAAATTTTTTCATCTTTCACTCCTTGCATTGCTCTCCAAGGTGTGATAGTCATATCTTCTGGAAGCTGCTTCAATTTAGGAGCTAATTTACTACCACCACATATCAATGTCTTAGACTTTTTGACCTTCTAGTTTTTAATGCCAATGTTTTCCCACATGCTAAAAATCTAATCAATCAACTTCCAAACATCTCCAGTTATAAATGCCAATTGGAAAATGTTATCAACACCTCTGAATATATCACTAGGAAGGTTGTGTTTTCCACCTTTTGAATTGGGTTTCTGTTCAATTTGATAGCTTATTTCCATACAACATTCCCTTCGGAAATCTGCAGTAACATTTATCCTATCCCCACCACATTTTTCTTGAAATTCACTATGAATAAATATAACCCTTTGGATGAAAGTCATAGACATCCTATATTCATTATCTGAATTATGATCCCATGCCAATAACTTTTCTTTTGTATCCGATAAACAAGCATAGATGATACATTTCATTATTTCAAAACATGGGTTATTGGGATATTCCTTCATCAATTTTATTTGAGCTTCTACAAAATGGTTCCCCCCAAGCACATAATAATTGTATTCAAAACATTTTGACTTATCAAATGCTTCTTTGTTGGGAACTTGAACTGGATCAACAAGAAGCACATAATTAACCACATGAGCATATGGATTGTACCTCATTAATGTCTTCAAGTTGTCAACATGTAGATGGTGTGGCTTTCTGACTTGATAATGACATTGTCCTTCACTTGCTTTATAGGTTTGTCTGACATTAAGCTGAAATGTACGACCACCATCAAGTTTCTATTTGTCAAATTTTGTCGAATGGCATTTTGTTTTGTTTTGATAATGCCATCCTCTAAATCAGCTCATGGTGTAACGATTTCTCTACTTTCTTTTGAAGTTTCACTAGGTTCTTGAATGCTGGTATTGACTACTTCAAAGTCTTCAACTTTACTTTTCTTCGTCATAACATTCTCAACAGATTTATTCTTGGGAATTGTTACTTTTCGTATTTTACGACTCTTCTTAGTTCCAATGTCATCTTCAGTAACGACAACATATACTTCACTGTCAGTTTCAACTTCATCATCCTCAGAAGTAACTTGTCTACCCTTGCTAGATTTATCCACTAGAGGCCTTTTTTCAGATCCTTTGGATGTAGTTTTGTAGCATCATCAATTACTACATATTGCTTGTTTTCCATATCTTCTTCTGACACTGAGTAAAAACTGCTGAAAACTTTCATGATATCATGCTCTATGAAATGAATGCCACCCAACCAAATTGAACAACTTTCAACAAAATTCTGCCAAACAAAATATCATATGTCAATAAAAACAAAGTTAAAAAAATATAGCGAGACACTTTCAAGAAAGAAAAATACAAATATAACTAGCAATACTTACGATGTTTTGTTTCATCTCATTTATGATTTGTTTACACAACCTTGTAGATACCTCTCTCGTGTCATACAATGAATATGATAGTCGATATTTAATCCTTTCATGTGACTTGGGAGCTTTTGTAAGTATGTAAACAACTTCAGTGTCTGATACTGAACACATATCTACGACTCTTCCCATTATCCTCTCCACTCGCTCGCCCTACACCCCTCACCCCACCCCCTCACGCCCACCACTACCCGCCCCCTCCCCCCCCTCCTAGCCACCCCGTCCCCACACCCCACCTGCCACCTCCCCACCCGGTCATGCCCCTCCTCACCGCTGCCCACCCCACCCCGCCTGGCGCTGCATCCGCCCACATCGCTCGGCGCGTGCCCCTCCCCACCCCTTACCCCACCCCCTCACGCCTGCCCCTTCCCATCCCCCCACTCTCACCCCTTTCCACCCCGCTTCCCCCACCCTTCCTGCCCCCTCCCTCCACACTCCCTTCGCCACCCACTCACCCCCGCCCACCCCACCCGGAGCCCCACTCGGTGCCCAGCCCGCACCACACACCCCACCTAGCACCCACCAGGCCACCCCACCCGTTCCCCTGGCTCCTTCCCCCACCCTACCTACCCCCTCCACCCACACCCCTTCCCCATCCCCTCACGCCCTTCCTCACCCCCGCCCACTCGGCTTCCCGCCCGCACCCACCCACCCCACCCGGCATCCCGCCCGCACCCGCCCACCCCACCCGGTGCCCACCTGGCCACCCCACCCGCTTGCCTGGTGCCACACCCAGTGCCCCGCCAGGCCACCCCACCTGGCGCCCTGCCCGACCACCCCACCCAGCCCCCCACCCACCTGCCCACCCCACCTGGCGCCCCACACCACTCGCCCACCCTGCTGGGCACCAACCCCACCCGCCCGCCCCGCCACCCCAGCACACCCAACCGTCTGCCCCACCCTCCTGCCCAGCCACCCCACACTGCCCCTCGCCCGGCCAACCCACCCCACCCGGCGCCCCACCCACCCTCCCTATGCCACCCCGGTGGCCCGCCCGCCTGCCCGGGGTTGCCGGCCGATTTCAGGAATTGACCGACCACCCTGGGAAGGTGGGCGGGCCGCTGGGGTGGCGCGAGGTGGGCGGCGATGCCCCATCCCGCACCACCCCAGTGGCTCGCCCGAGGTGGCTGTCTGATTTTTGGAATCAGACGGCCACCCTAGGCGGGCGGGCAGACCGCCAGGGTGGCGCGGCGTGGGGCGGCTGGAATTGGATGGCCACCCAGGAGGGAAGGTAGCCCACGGGGTGGCACGGGGTGGGGCACCGTTGCCCGCCCCGCGCCACCCCGGCAGCTCGCTTGGCGCGGGGTGGGGAGGCTGGAATTGGATGGCCACCTAGGCGGGTAGGCAGGACTGGGGTGGAGCGGGGTGGGTCGCCCGCCCGCCACGGTGGTCGTTTGATTCCAGCCGCCCCACCCCGTGCCACCTCGACGGCCCGCTCGCCTGCCTGGGGTGGCCTTTCGATTCCTAGAATCAGATGGCCACCCCGGGCGGGCTGCCGGGGTGGTGCGGGTGAGGTGGCTGGAATCGGATAGCCACCCGTGTGGGCAGGCGACCCACCGGGGTGGCGCAGGGTGGGGCGCTCCACCTTGCACCACCTCGGTAGCCTACCCACCCGCTCGGGTGGCTGGCCGATTCCCGGAATTGGCCGGCCACCCAGGTGGGCGGGCGGGCCGCTGGGGTGTCGCAGGGAGGGGGCGGAGGGCGGGGGGTGGAGGGTGGGGGTAGGGGTGGGCGAGGGAGGGGTGGGGAGGGGCGGGGGTGGGGGTGGTTGGTTGGGTGGGGTGGAAGAAGGGGGGGCGGAGGGTGGGCTGCGACAGGTGGGAGGGGGAGGATTGCGGGGTTAGGGGTGGCTGAGGGAGGGGGGCGAGTGGGTGGGGTGGGTTGGGGGGAGGGCGGGGCTAGGGGTGGGCGAGAGAGTGGGTGGGGTCGGTGGAGAGGGAGTGAGGGAGAGAGTAGGGGTGGTTGATTGGGTCGGGTGGGGGGTAGGGGGTAGGGGTGGAAGGGTGGTAGGGGTGAGGTGCGCGGGGGGTTGGGGGTAGGGGGTAGGGGTGGAAGGGGGGTAACAGTGTGGTGGGGTGGGGTAGGGGTGAGCGGGGGGTGGGTAGGGGGTAGGGGGTTGGGAGGGGCGGATAGGGGGTAGGTGCGGAAGGGGGTGGGGTGTGGTGGCTAGCCAATTGTGGGGTGGGGTAGGGTGCAGTGGGTCAAAGGGGCATGAGGGGGACAACAGGGTGGCTGGGGGGTAGGGGGCAGTGGGGGGCAGGGGGTAGGAGGTAGCGGTGGGCGGATGGCCGGCCGATTGCGGGATGGCGGTGCCCAGCTTTTCTAGAACCACCATTATCACGACGGAAGTATTGGTTAATTTGGTTGACAAAAGGTATTAATCTTTAAAAAGAAATCTACTTCATTAAACTAATTTAATATGAAAATTTTCAAGGAAAAAATTGAACTGACCTTTCAATTGCGAGAATTCTTCATTGAATATGTTGTTGATAGCAATGTAGCTACTCCACAAATTTGCTCCAAGTCTTTCAACGAATCTCAGAAAACCTTGATGTAATGTGAGTAATAGTGATAATGGAATTTAGTAAATATGTGAAATTACAAAGATGTTTTACCGTACGATGAATGTGGGATTAATTAGTTTTAACATGTTAATTTTTTTATGGAAATGAAGGAAAATATGATAAAGTGAATATTATGGAAATGTTTTATAGCGGGGTGAATGTGGGATTAATTTGTTTCAGAATGTGTTATAAAAATTAAAAAAAACATTCAATTGTTTAGTAAATATTATATACTTTGACTATTAAAATAATTTAGGTAGAAGTTGTAGTTTACAATTTTAACTTTAATGATTTATTTCATAAAAAAATTTACTTTACATTTTTCATTAAATTGTAGAATAAAATAATGAAGAGAAATAAATCTCACAAACTTTTAGGAGGGAAATATTTTCGCGAAACTTTTTTTTGGGGGGGGTCAATTTTTGGAGGGAAAATTTCATTCTCTAAGCTATATAATATCTTTAGGAGACTCTTCATTTGTATCATTCAACATCTTCTATTTGAAAGGGATGGATTGTCCTGATAGTGAAGTTTCGATTTATACAACATCAACATCTTCATCACGTAACAACTCTCTTCATATGGATGAATATAGCGGGAATTCTTCCACTATGAATAGAAAGTCAATTTTTCCACTTAGTCTTGATCCTAAGGACTATGAGAGTAGCACTGATGAAAGAGGGGATGGAGAATTTCAAATAAATAGAGTCACAGATTCCACTTAGTTTGAATTCGAAGGACTATGAAAGTAGTAGTGATGATGAGCTTGATGACAAATTTCAAAAGAATGGAGTGTCACGGTGTCCACTTAGTCCTAATTCTAAGGAAAATGAGAGCAACAGTGATGTAGAGCATGATGGTGAAGTTCAAAAGAATGGAGTGTCACGATGTCCACTTAGTCCTAATTCTAAGGACAATGAGAGAAATAGTGTTGAAGAGCATGATGACGGATTTCAAAGGAATGGAGTGTCATGGTGTCCACTTAGTCCTAATTCTAAGGACTATGAGAGCAACAGTGATAAAGAGTGTGATAACGAATTTCAAAAGAATGGAGTGTCAAAGTGTCCACTTAGTCCTAATTCTAAGGACTATGAGAGCAACAGTGATGAAGAGCATGATGATGAATTTCAGAAGTATGGAGTGTCATGGTGTCCAATTAGACCTAATTCTAAGGACTATGAGAGCAGCTTTGATGAAGTGCGGGATGATGAATTTCAAAAGTATGGAGTGTCACAGTGTCTAGTTAGTCCTAATTCTAAGGACTCTGACAACAGCATTGATGAAGAGCGGGATGATGAATTTCAAATAATGGAGTGTCACGGTGTCCACTTAGTCCTAATTCTAAGGACTATGAGAGCAACAATGATGAAGAGCATGATGATAAATTTCAAAAGAATGGAGTGCCACAATGTCCTCTTAGTCCTAATTATAAGGACTATGAGAGAAGCAGTGATGAAGGACAGGATGATGCACTTAGTCCTAATTCTAATGAGTATAAAGGTACCAGTGATGAAGGATAGGATGATGCACTTAGTCCTAATTCTATGGATTATGAGAGCAGCACTGAAAATGCACACGAGGAAGAATATCCAATAAACATCAAGTTAAATTTTCATTGAGTCTGAATTCTAAGGACTATGACAGTAGCACTGAAGAAGGGGAAGATGAAGAATATCCTCCAAGTCAGTATTTGAAAAGCACAACTGATCATAGTGTGGATAACATTCCTCTTAATGATGATGAAAATCCTTATACAAATGATGATCCAATGATGGAGATGTTTCCAAGAAATATTGTATCAAAGAGTAGGAGTAGAAATTGTCATATCAATGCAAGATGTTCTAGTTATACAAGGGGTAGAGAAGAATATCTAATGAGAAGATGTTCTATCAGCGCACTCATTCCAAGTGAATGTTGCCAAAAGGATTTCTTGAAACATATGGATTTCAAATTTGCATTAAAGAGTAGGAAGAGATATTTTTCAATGAATAAAAGCATGCAAAATTCATATTTAGTTGGGTGCATGCAATCTACATTGTCATGTTAGGATTATCATATTAGGACTTTATTTATCTGTAGAAAAGCTTTCAAAATGTTTCATTCGATTAGTAATTTTTGTATCTCGAGAATTCAAGAAAATTTGGAAAAGGATCCCACATTTTATTTTGAAGTACATCATAAAAGATAGTTTGGACCATTATCAAATATTGCAATGTCATGGATCAAAGATTTCTTTTCAAAGCATGGAGAGTGTATGCCAAATAGAGAGACAATATATTCCAAATAATTTGAAGACGAGAAATCTACAACTTATATAAAGAATATGCAGAAGGTGGTGAGGGACATGGCCGGTTTATTACATATCAATATTTTGTGAAGGTATGGAAGAAAGAATTCAACAATGTCTGTATTCCTAAGAAGACAAGGATGGGGATTTGCAATACATGTGCTTATCTTAAATAAAAAAGGGACAAATGTGAAGGGTCAGAAAGAGGTAAGCATTCATAACTTTAACTTTTAAAATTGTATATTCATCAAGTATGAAAACATATTTCTTAATGGCTTTCTTTTATGTTGTGTAGATTCAATTGTAAAAGAACTTCAGGAGCATCGCGAAAAACAAACAAATGAAAGGAAAAATTTGTACAAGCATCGAAGGAAGTGTTATGATAATCCGAATAAATATTTAGGTTTGATAATTGATGGTATGGACCAGAAGAAAACACTTTTACCACATTTTGTTCGCACACCCAAATATTTACAGGAGGAAAATTTTATTCAGTGTCACTTGGTCAGTTTTATAGTCTTCAATGGGAAAATGTTGCCAAAGCTGTACTTCACAGCTCCAAATATTCATAATGATGCAAATCTGACCATAATCATAATTCATGATGTGCTCTCTCATTGGTCTGGTAATCATCCTGAAGTTTTGTATCTACAATTGGACAAAATTTTCCATGAAAACAAAAATCAGGTTGTTTTTGGATATCTAAACATGCTTGTTGAATTGAGAATTTTTTAGAAGGTAAAGGTTGGTTTCCTTCTTGTTGGGCATGCTCATGACCATATTGATCAGATGTTCAGTCGTTTTTCAGTCACATTGAGGAGGAAGGAAGTTGGGAGCTTGCCATAATTAATTGAATGTATTAAGAAATCATACATGCCAGAGCCTACTTTTGATGTGTTTTAAGAAACTGTTGACATGTGATGGTTTATTATGGGATCATATGGTGAGGGGAAATGCATTGAACAACTTAATGACATTAGCTTCCAATACCAATTTCGTATCAAAAAAATTGATGGGAAAACACTAATATGGGGCAAGAAGTATTCAGCTACTGCAGAATGGGCACCGTCATCAGGTTTGCAATTTTTGAAGTTCATTCCAGATCATCCAATATTTGCATCAAAAATATTGTTATTACAATCAGTTGGTGAAGTTCATAATGCACATAGACAAAATAGAGATATAAATTATTCTGATTGCCTAGAAGAAATTAAAAAATGTATTAGATATATATATATATATATATATATATATATATATATATATATATATATATATATATATATATATATATATATATATGAGTACTTTGACATTGCTGATTCAATTTGGTGGGAGTCATTTTTCAATAGTCAAAGTGATATCATTTCAACAACAACAAATGAAGATATACCTTTGAAAAATCCATTTATTTGGCCACAAAATGTGACGAATGCACATGAGGAAATAAACATTGTTGAACAACAACAATCTCAAGGTATTATTAATTCTTCACAGGCAGAGGAAAGAGTGATGTATATTAGTTCTAGAAGATCTCGTGCACAACATGAAGCCATGGAAGACCTTTACAGGGGTTCAGTACAGGATATTAAGGAGAGTTGCATGATCACAGTGCTAGCAGATGGAGATCCTAATGGCTATCCATTCTGGGTTGCTAAAGTTATAAAGGTCTTTACATAAAATTAAGTTGTTACAAGTGTTGAAGTACATTGACTAGTATGCCACAAATACACACCCATTCAATGGTGTGTATAAGCCAAAGATGGTAGTTGACAAAAAAAGGCGAAAAGAGAAAAAGAAAGGGTACAAATATAAATCGTCACTGCACAGACATATTAAAATTGGAGGATTTTGACATACTTGTTTATGACTTCAATTTAACAAAGAGAGGAACTCTTCACTTTAAGATGATAGAGAGTCTGAAAAGGTTGTTACCATAAGTAACAATGTTGAGATGGGAGTGTGTTGAAACCAGTCATAGATCTAGAAGAATTTTGAAACTTGAAATGATGGGCATTGATGTGGACTCAGATAGGGCACTAGTTAATGAAAGAGAAGAATATGGAACATCTTTGTCAGCATCCAGTCACTCATCTGAAGATGTGAATTTTGATGGTGTGCAAGAAAATATGAGTGTTTTTGAATAATTGTTTAAGACAGTTTATCTAACTGATGTATGCATCGTATCTTGAAATAAAATTTTTGATTTCCATATGGTGTTAAATGAGAAGTTATGAGTCATTTTTATGTTGTTGGATCATTTTACTAGCATTTTTTTAAAATTTTGAAGATTGACCCTAAAAAAAATCATCGTTCCAATATAATCACTTTTTCGTTTTCAAGCTATATGTTGCACGCAAATTTCATTTTCACTGCCGTTTTTAAAACATGTTCAAAATTGTTACTAAAAAAACATCGTTCCAGTATACACACTTTTCGTTTTTAGCACCGTTTTTGATGTTTTTTTGGCGTTTTTTGGCCAGAGTTCCTGTTTTGAGTTTATAGTTCCCATTTCAAAGTTTACATTGTTCTCCCCAAAGACCTCCCCATGAGATTATTTGCTCTAGAGTATTATAGGCAGATAATGAACTCTGATGATGTGAATTTTGTCTCAGCCAAGAAAAGAACTCAGTTCAAAGTAAAAAATCAGTTAGGCCCTTTCATTTCCAATTCTAGAGAAGCAGGGCAGGAAGCAGATCATATTATGCAACAAATGATGTTTCAGAACAGTTTCATGTGGAGGCATGACCCTAAAGGGTTTATGAATAAACTTAGACAAAAGTTCAAATTGGGGCCTTACATTCATCACCCCATACCAGAGATAGAGAGGTATGCCAATCAATTTGAATGGTTGAAAAACACTCTCATAGACAGGGATAGTACAAAGGTAGACGTTGAAAATACCTTTTTTGATATTGAGAGACAACTTGATGAAAGCTCATTCCTATAGGTACTAGAGCACGAACGAACCATGAGTACCCTTGTTGTTTTGCAGACTCCTCAGAATGAGGAAAAGAATCCCAACATGAATAGAGAGGGAGCCTCTAGTTCATGTGTGGACACTTCAAATATGTAGTATGAAGCCAGCCAGAGCAAAAGAAGAAGGCTCAATCTTGTTTCAAAACACGAAGACACGGAAGGCTCAACAAAAATAACTAATACTAAGTTGGACATGAGCAAGGGCACAACTCCATCTCGAGAAACACAGGAGCCATCTACATCACAGACTCAAATGTTAGAAAGGAAACTCATCATAGAAGTCTCCTCATTTAGTAGGCTTGCTGATAAAGATAAGGACATAAAGGACAAGTTCAAGGAAATCAAGATGAGAAATGAGAAACTGAAGGCACAGTCTTATGCACAGTATCTCAAGCTTACATCTACTAATCAAACCTGGTTGATGTCAGCTTTTGACATCAAGCAAGGAAAAATGAAAATGTCTTTCATAAAGCTAAATGTACAACAACCAAGGACATCAATAGATTTCAAGAAGATCGATTTTGGGGTATTGGCAAGGGATATTCATCCCATTGACCAAATTGAATTTAACAAAAAGACTGGAGAAATGATTTACTCCACCCTTACAGGAAAAGCCATAGTTTTCCATCAATTGCAGAATTCATTGAACAACATTTCAGCCCAGTATCAATTGGAAAAGGCCTCCTCACAAGCCAAAGACACTAGAATCAAGTCTTTGGAAGACTTCGTGATTTAATTGGGATGATCCCAAAGATATCAAAGCTACTGAACAACTGATCAAGGAAAAGAATGATGACATTGCAGCACTTAAAAAGAAATTGAAGGTACCTCAACTGTAGCATCCCCGGACACAGGAAGTATTTGAAAATGAAACAAGGCACGAAGATTTGATGGACTTAGTCCTCAAACTAAATGATCAGTTAAGGGAGACAGAGAAGGAATTGGACACTTTAATCCAATTGAAGAAAAGTGATCTTGGCACTACATCAGTGAATGTCATCCCAGTAGTCTCAACGACTGTTCCTTCAACATTGGCAGCCTCATTAGCTCCCACATCTCCTATGGCCAAAACACAATAGGTTTCAATAAAGTCTACATCAGCATTAGGTACATCAGGTGAAGAAGCACTAGAGTTAGTTAAAGCTATGGAAGAGATGTCCATACAGGCAATAGAGATGAATAAGCTCAAAGAAAAGGTGACAAGCTTGGAAACTGATTACAAGCTTGCCAAAACCATGCACAAAGAAGAACTGCAAAAAGCTGCTAAGATGAGTGAGAGATTAAAAGCCATGGAGAAGGACCTAACACTAAAGGAACCCCTTGGGCAGGCTAAGGAACTAGTATGTGCCAATATCATTGACTATGTTAATGATATTTGGCCATCTATTCTGGTGATTTTTGAATAGATAAATTTAATAAAAATGGCTACATATGCCATCCAAAGAGTAAAGGAAGAATTAGTAGAAATGTCAGAAGAGGCCACCAGAATCATCCAATTCCTTAACAGTAAGAATAAGTATGAACTTCAGGAATTGAAAATAGAGGACAAAACAGAGACAATTTTGGAGGTGAGAAAGGTCCTATCCAAGAGAAACTTAATGCTAAACTTGGAGGACAAGTGTCAGAATATGCATGTAGCCATTGACAGATTTATGGCTAAATTTCAAATTTTGAGAGAGAAAGGGTTACCCAATCCCTTAATGATAAATGACAAGCTCGTGACACAACATGATTACAACATCAAAATCAAAGAGCTAGCAAAAGAATAGGTTAATACATCATCAGTCAAGGCATTGCCAACAATCAAAGTACTCTACCAGACATTTGAAAACTTGTTCTACCTCCAGCATGTGGTAAAACACTTGTTTATCAATAAGCCTACTTTTTCCAAGTACACTGAGGCAGATGAAATATATAGGAGGATGATAAAAATCGAATTACCTGATGTTGAAGCATGGGAGAAATTAACTGATTTAATGTAATAAATATGCATTAAAAAGGTTAAAGTATAGTAAAATTAAAACAGCCAGGTAAAAAGATGAAGATAGATCAGCAGAGTTAAAGTGTATTAGTGTGAAAGTGTATCAGATGAAAGCTTAAAGTAAATGAAGCTTCCAGCGTGGAAGATCAAACAAAAAAGCAACATAAAGGGCTAAAATCAAACCATAAAAGCCAGTAGTACCAAAATAAAAGGGATAGCATGAAGCAGTTCAGTAGCTGTCTCTGTCTTCTTGCAAGAAGATATTTTTATTTCCTAGATTAAATCTCAAATTAGTTTGAGATATTTTGTAATAAATTTTTGTATAAATACTTCACAATTCGAAGTATGTAGTGTGGATTCTATTAGACGTTTCTATAGACTTTTTTATCAAGAAGAACCAGAAGGCTATTGTATCAATTGATGAGCTAGTAAGCTGGATTGATTAATAAAGATCAGAATGTTCCAAGGATTCAATATCTTGAGCGAATTTCAGACAAGTATTTTCATGTGTCTTTGTCAATTTCTCAAAGTTATTCATAATCTTATATGTGTTTCAATCTAAATGCTATAACTGGAAATATATTTCAGAACTTGTTTAAATCACACTCTGTTTTAACAGTTAAGCATTTGAATGTTTTCTTATGATATTTAAATTAAAGAATTCTTAATTTCTCTTTGGTTTAAATTGATTTCATGAATAATCCAGGTTAAAGGATTCTTAATTGCCCTTTGATTTAGATCACCCCTTCATTCCTCATTCATTATCCGGGTCTGAGAACCCTTGACTACTCTCTCACGCTGAGTGAAACCCTTTCACCCCTCCATCTCAAACATCTGAAATACACTCTACTATCTTTTCATTTGAACATCCCCTTTAGGGAGTTGATCCAGCCTTTCTTCCTTATCAGTTGACTCCATAGCCCAATGGTCCAAAAGACATCAATTTATCCATCTGTTTAAGAGATACCACCACCCAATATCAAACAAATCAAAACTCCTTGAACAATCATAGCTAGCCTAAAAACTATTAACTAAAACAAAGTTAAATCTTAAAGATAGAGCCCTCTCTAAGCATTAGGAAGGCTAGGTCCTGATCTGCAAAAGTGGATAGTGGTTACCATTGGTTTTTCCTTCTTACTATTTCAAAGGAATTATCAGAGTGATAACACATTACCCAAAACTAAAGGAACGAGTTTCATTATGGTAGTGGTGATGCATTTTAGGTATATGACTGCTCCTAAACTCATACATCAAGGGGAAATTTTTATTATGGAAAACTTCTAAACACAATTACGCACATTAGGATAGGATCAACATCAAAAAGTGACATGTACATGTGTACTAATGAGACTATAAAACATCATGAAACGAAAAAATAAAATGTTACTACGGTTCATTTAAAAAATCAAACCACACAAAGGAATCACAACATTTTTTGCATGGAACCCTATGACTATTTCTTCAATAGCCATGCAAATCTACAAAATGGAAACTTAGTAGGCTGTAGACTTCTTCACATTGAATGAGTTGAATTCTATTGAAAATACAAGTATTGATATGTCAATCCCAATCCATTCCTCTCTTTAAAATGAATTAAGGAGCCCCAAAGGACTCCTCTTGCCTCCCAATAGGAAAAATATGATTAAAGGAATAGAGGGAGCCAAGAATTAGAATTGGGGTTACATATACTAGTATACTTCAAGTGAAAAAGGATAAGATTATGCAAATTTATGCTTCCAAAATTTCCATTTCAGTGAGCTTTGCTTTGCAATGAGAAGACAATTCACCATTGAGAGCTTTCTTGTAACTTCTTTGAGGACCTCTTGCATAGGGTATGGAGGGGCCTTCCTTTATGAGATATCTAGAGTACCATTTCTCACTGTAATCCCTTTAGTGTCTCTCAGATGATTATTGTATATCTTTATATCAACTAATAAAGAGAGTTTTCCTTCCCATATTATTAACTTTACTTCTTTCACGTTTTCCGTAGCCTTATGCTTTCAATCTCATTTTCTTTCATAGAAATAAATACATTGCATGTTTGTTTGTATTTTCCACTCTACAAATATGATTTTTGACTCTCTTGTAGGTAGCAATAGGTATGCAAAATAATATAAGGATATGGGCCACCCTTGTCTCAAACTCTAGACAAAAATTGTAATAAAATTTGATATTGCTATCATTTTTTAACTATAATTAAGGACACTATTATCTTTTGATTGATTCTATTACTAATAAATATAAATTTGTATACATTGCACTATTGTTAATTTTTGTTGATTTGTATTTGTTTAGATTCATGATAAGTTATATTCTCTTCGATTGTATGAATTTCTCATTTAATTATTTGATGCGAGAATACATTTTTATGCTACCTTCATAACTATTTATTGAGTTAAGTCTTTATATGTATCAATTTAACTATTATTACATTATAAGAGCTATTTCAAGTAGCTTCATAACTCATCTTAAAATATCATGTTCAGTTCCTATCATTTCATATTCTCTCAATTGGGACATATGAACCAATTTTTTATCCCAATTGGAAATGGTAGATTTAGATAGTTTTGTTAGTTTTATTGTTGTTATTAGATTAAATTGCATTTAGGTTTAAAAAGCATTATTGAAATCTTTTTTTGAGGATAAATTCATTCAGTGGAAATCAGAGCCACATAGTAGTGCACATCAGCACACCGAATGAATATAGGCCTAATGAGGGACTTGATTAGGTGACGCTCCCTTGTTGCAAAAGCAAGTTTTTCACCTATCAATAATTGGCACTAAAAGTAAGGTTAGAATAACAAAATATCCCTGTGGAGTCATTCATTCTGAATAAAATTAACTATCAATGGCTCAAACCCAAATTCATGTATGAGAATGTAGTTTTACTTTTCCATTTATCATCATTTCCAAAAAGGCATTTCACTCTTGTCCAAAATTAAGCTTAATGACGAAAAAAATTATATATGCATGTGAGCATCCCCTCCAATTTATTACTAGTTGTATTAATCACCATGTTGATAATGAATGTGTTTTATAAAAATTGTTGGCATTGACTTTCAAAGGGGGGGGCTAAAAATTGGTTAAAATATCTATCGCTAGATCTTCACTATTGGGAATAATTATCAAATGATTCCTATAATGCTTTTAAGAATTATAATTACAATGAGTTAACTTGTGAATTGTAAGATCTACAAAAGGGATAAGTTGAATTGACTAAGGGTTTCTTATCAATATTGAAGTGTATTTGTCATATGTTTCCTTTAGTTGATAGGCCTTCTGTGATTCAAGTTGTTGGAAATTTTATACAAGTTAATTCTCTTTATTTTGAGTAAGACCAGTTAGATATTATTGAGTTGATATGATATTTTGATACTAATAAAGAAGTCATATGTGATTCACAAGAGAGTTCCTATCTTACTTATCCACCTTCTTCCCCTACTGGGAAACAAGAGATCACTTACTCATAAAGTTTAATCTTCTTACATGTTGAGATCCCTTTGGAAGAACTAGTTGTGGAAGTAATATAGGAATACATTGGAGTTACACTCATGGAGGTGTAGTAACTCATGGTAAGATTTTAATTCTTGTTACACTCATGGAGGTGCGATAACTCATGGTAAGAATTTAATTCTTACTGAGGATGAATGAGTTCTTGTAACACGTAATTTCCAAAATGATAATTCATTTTATATGTATTGCATTTATATAGTTCCATGATATGAAGTTTTACTAGACTTTATTAATTCTCAATAAAAAAGTATTAACTATAATTTATTTTTTGAAATAATTTAGTATTTTAAATAAAAACTTATTTACATATGGCTGTTATCTATTTCTATTAAAAAAAAAAAATTGCACAAATATGAGTGAAGAGGAATTCTTGTTAAGAATATGCTTATTTACTTGAATGCAAATAATTTTTAAATTGTCTTATTCTTTAGAAGTGAAATTTCAATTATATAATATCCATACAAAACATTACATAACTTTTATAAATTTTAAATCATATTTAAAAAAAATAATAATTAAATATTTATATTTATATAAGTCAATTGCATATAATCTTTAACTACAAATAATGGGAAAAAAAATATTAAAAAAAAATCCATCTACCATATTGTCAATACCAAACTATATATTGCTATTTCATAAAATGACCCCATTTAAGATATTATATAAACACAAATAACATAGTTGAAATAAATCTTTAGATACTAATAAAAATGACTATAAACTAAATTTGCAAAATAAATTAATTTCATCCCATTGAACCAAGTTAGGAAAAATCTAGGTACTAATAAAAATAACCATAAATTAGTTTCTAAATTTGCAAAATAAATCAATATCATCGCATTGAGCCAAGTTAGAAAAAATCTACTTATAAAAATTAAACCTTATTAATTATCACCATTAAAGGTGTTCTAAATATTGTGCTAAGATTTAAAACTTATGAAAAATATTATAAATTACAATTAATTTTAAAACTTTAATTACGAAGACTTTATATTTAGTGACACACATTTTAAAATGAAAATAGGGTATATACATATTTTTAATCAATTTGTTTTATATGTATTGCATTTATATAGTTACATGATATGAAGTTTTACTAGATTTTATTAATTATCAATAAAAAAAATATTAACTATAATTTATTTTTTGAAATCATTTACTATTTTAAATAAAACTTATTTACATATTGCTTTTATCTATTTCTATATAAAAAAAAAATGCACAAATATGAGTGAAGAGTAATTCTTCTTAAGAATATGTTTATTTACTTGAATGCAAATAATTTTTAGAATGTCTTATGGTTCAGAAGTGAAATTTCAATTATATAATATCCATAAAAAACATTACATAACTTTTATAAATTTTAAATATCTCATTTATAAATTTTAAATCATATTTAAAAAAAAAACTAATTAAATATCTCAATTTATATAAATCAATTGCATATAATCTTTAAATACAGATAATATGAAAAAAAAATATATAAAAAAAAATCCATCTACAAACTCTCAATACCAAACTATATATTACTATTTCATAAAATCACCCTATATAAGATATTATATGAACACAAATAACATAGTTGAAATAAATCTTTAGATACTGATAAAAATAACCATAAACTAAATTTGCAAAATAAATTAATGTCATCGCATGGAACCAAGTTAGAAAAAATCTAAATACTAATAAAAATGACCATATTTTTAAATTTGGAAAATAAATCAATATCATCGCATTGAGCCAAGTTAAAAAAAATCTACTTATGAAAAAATTAAACCTTATTAATTATCACCATTAAAGGTGTTCTAAATATTGTGCTAAGATTTAAAACTTATGAAAAGTTTATAAATTACAATTAATTTTAAAACTTTAATTACGAAGACTTTATATTTAGTGACACACATTTTAAAATGAAAATATGGTATATACATATTTTTAATAAAAAAAAATCATAATAAAAGAGAAAAACATTTATTTTTAAGATATTGTTTTTAATATATAATTTAAATTTAAATTTACTATCATTTAGAAAAAAACCTATAATGATTATCATGCAATATTATAGTCTCACTATTATGTGGAAATGAAAGGTGAGACATATTTAATCATGCTACAGGCATATGCAACATTTATAATTTTTTTAATGGTTTATCGATTGTTTAAGCACATATATAAATTTCGTATATTTAATGATAGTTTCTAACCACATTATTAATAAAATGACTGCAAATTTTTAATTTCAAAATAAATTAGTAGTTGAGATGAGCGAATTGCATATCACCTTTGAATATAATCATTGAGAAAGGTTTCAAAAGAATTTTATGATAATTTTATCTATTCCCTAGCACTTTCCAAATATAACATTGGTAAATCATTTTTGAAAATAATTTTTCAAATTAAATCAGTATAAATTGCATATCACCTTTAAATCTAAGCATTGAGAAAGGTTTGAAAAAGAAATGCCCACTAAATATATTTATCTATTCTGTAACGCTTTCTAACTACATCATTGGTGGCTAGATTTAAAGTCACTTCTGAAAAGAAAAGGTCTAGTCTTATGAGCAAATCGCGCATGATTTTCACATATAAATATTGTTGGTCATAAAAGAAAATATTTATCATAAAAAGCAAATATATATGGGTTACCACACTCTTTTTAATAATAATAATAATAATAATTTATTTATAATAATAATAATAATTTATATATATATATAAATATATATAAAATCAAAATAAATATTTAATTAAAATGAGTAAATTATAATTTGTTTTAAAAATAAATATTACTTATAATTTATTAAAATAAATATAATTTATATAACAAATGTGTAAAATAAATAAACATAATAATGAGTACTTGGAGTTTTAGTAACACAACTAATTGAAAAAGGTTTGTTTAATAAAGTGGCTTTTGTTGAAATTTTATTGCGCTGACCTACTAACATATGTCAAAATATTAATACATTATATAAACTTCCCATTAATTAATTAGATGAATTTTGCATTTCTTTAATTCACACAAAATCAATGTCATTATATAAAATTGGTCTATAACAACCTTAAGTATAAAAATATCAAATTTTATTACTTACCATTATTAAAATTATTTCAAATGTCAAATTATATTTGAAATCCAAACAAAATCACAAATTACAATTATAAAGTTAAATTAATTTTAAAAATAGCTTATTTTACAAATAAAATAATGCTCACGCTTCAATCCAAAATATATTATATTATAGATTTTTTTTTAATTAAGTGAGACATTGTTGATTAAGCCATATGTATATAACAAGTGCTATGTAGTATTTAGTACTTGCCACTTAGTTTAAATATAGCTAGATTAAAGTCTAGACTATTGAAAGGTTGTAATGAAACTCTATAATTTTATTTCATTAGCATCGTTTGAATTGATATGGAGAAACTTAGTTTCAACTAAATGAGATTAACATTAGAAAATAACTTTTATTAATAATTTAACATTACAAATTAAATTTTATTATTTTTTAGTATTATTTTAATTTATCTATAACTAGTACCTAACTTTCCATTATTATAGTTTTTATTTTTTGAAAAAATAAAGTAATACAAATTTTGAAGCTCGTGTTGTTTCAATGTTATATGTTAAAAAGTCAACTAAGAGTAAAAAACAAGAACTAGTTCATTTATGTTGAGGATCTTAAATGTTGTTTCTAAATATGTAAAAAATAATATTTTACAACTTTCAAAAATAAAATTAAAATGTCTAAAATTTTAGTTATAATTAAATTTTAAATAGTAATGTTTATATGAAATAAAAATCAACAATTTTCATTATTTTATATAAAACATGGAAAAAAAATTATAATTTATTTATTAATACAAATTTTAGGAAATTTATTCTCAAATATAGCTTTATTAAACTAAGATTAATAAAGAATTTTCATCACAAAAATAAAAAACTAATAGAATATTGTATATGTGTGTGTTGTGTGTATATAATTTTTAACTAAAATATGTTTTTAATACAAGAGCTAGTACCTGCGGCTTAATTCAAATATAGCTTAATTAAACAAAAAAAATAAAATAAATAAAGATTTCATTAAAAAAAATAAAATAAAATAAAAACAGAACAAAACAAAACAATTAATAAAATATTGAATTATTAAATGACATCACCAAAAAATTTAACTAATATTGTTTATATTAACATACATATATCTATATGTGTGCTTCATTTTTATTAATATATATAATTGTTTATAGTTAAATTTATTAAAATATGTTTATAATATAATAACAAGTCACCCTAAATTGAAAATATTGAGAACAAATTATAATTCATGAAAATAGAAATAATAGAAAAAATAAAACAATTAAATAAGACCGAAATAAAAATAAAAACAAAAAAACTAGTAATTAATAGAAATGGAAGTTACTAAAGAACCTCAACCAATCACCTTACAAATAAATAAATTTAAATAATAATAAAAATTAAATTCTTAATAATAAACTATGAATAAAAAATTATAATTTTTTTGCAAAGACAAACTAATACCGAGTCAAAAATAAAACTCAATGTGTTATATCATACATAAACCAAATATAATAATAACTCAAGTTAATTTAAAAATGTGAATGGGTCCCGTGAAGTTATATGTCCAATCAAAATAAAAATACATACATATCAATGAAAATAAAGAGACATGCATATCTATATTGGTGTGGATTGGATTGCTATATGTTAGAATTTGGAGTTGAAAGAGGAGGAGAAGAATCAACTTATATTGTAATATTCTATTGAAATTATATTTTCCATCTTTAGGTTTTGAATATAAAAACCAAATTACTAGTTAAATCTAATGGTTAAAAGTGATTTTTTTAAAGAATATTATTGATAGTGTAGAAATTTTGCTAACTATATTTGAAAAAAAATTTACCATCTAATAAGATATTTTCGGGTTAAATTTCATTATTGTTGGTCTTTATGTTTTATGGTAACGGGTGATGCCAAAAGCATGCTTATTAAATATAGGCTTTTTCACACATGGAATATCTTATCATGTTATATACGTGTTATATCTGGGTGAAGAAATTTTCTCACACATGATTTGTGTTAAGTGAGAAGGGTCTTTCAGAAATTATATATTTGGATATGACAGGTTGTAACATTACAAAGGCTATAGTAGTGTAAAGGATATTAAGGATATGGTCATTAGAATAAAGAAAACAAAAAAATGAGAATTGAGTTTCTTTGTAACCCCTTGTATATAACTGATTCTCAATTTATTGGAAGAATATACTAAGTCTATAATAAGAACTTGGCCCCTCAAAGTGTAAAAATAGGTTCAAATTCTTAGTACTCCAAGTAGTGAAGGTGAATAGTCCATCCCTAAATCATTGTCAATCATGTTGCTAGACGTGGCATGAGGGTCCCAACAATATTTACTTCAAGTCAAAAACATAATTTGTCATAATTCACACTAGAAGTTCATGTCACCCCTTCTAATTCTTTGTCTAATTTCTCATCGTCTCATATCACTATAATCATTTGGATCTTTGGATCCTTCTAAACTCAACTATTGGATACATTTCTAATATAAAATGGAACATTGTAAAAGTTTTAATCTATATGGGTAACCTTGGGGTGGAAAAATTGAAGATATTGGATTGTAACCCCAATCTTAGGGGAAGGTCCTAATTTGGTGATTTAGGGTTCAAAAACTTTGAGAACCTATTTTGTTGGTGTACATGCACAGTTTCCTACCATTTTCCATTGTTTAAGAGGACTACTATTTATAGAATGCCTATTTTTAGCATGGATGCTTCAATCAATGAACTTCTGACCTATCATGTGCATTCATTGTATATTAAAAAATACCCTTAATTTGACTACATATTGAAAAATAGCCCTAAAAATAAGACTTTTTATCTCGCTACTGATACTAACCTAATACACCTTCCTAATTTAAAAATTCCCTACTTCCACTAGATATTGTAGGTATCAATTTTTTCATTAACATTTTTTATACCCCTTTTATATTTTTTCATTAACTTTGAGCTCCATTTTTTATACCTACCAATATAAAAAACCTTTACCCCCTATATATTGTCCAATATATTATGCCATTTTTTCCTTAATATATATTCCCCAACATGAACCCACATGGTATGATATTTCTCCCCTAGTAAATCCCCTATGATTTTTTGTAGGTGTTTCCATCCAATATTGACATGTAGTAGTCACAAGGAAATTACATAACATCATATTGGACTAGCATGGGCTTACCTAGAAGGCAACGACATGACATCATAGTGGACTAACATGACTTATCTACAACGTAGTGACATGATATCATAGTGGATGAACATGGTCTTATGTATTAGCATTATCCATCAGAAGTATCCTCCACCTAAGTAAGTGTGCAATTATCCTTAAATAGCATTCCAATTCTTGGATTTCACCATATGCACATATTATTCTATTCCTTGAGGCTACTTATCCATTAGAATTTAATCCTATTTTTGAAATCTAACTCTATTTGTAGCGTTGAGACTTACATACATGATATCTAATACCATGGGTTTCCAAAATCATCGTGTAAACCACCATTGGTAAAATTCTACTTTCTAGGAATAAGTGCACATTTGAGGAGCAATTAGACCCTCCTTTCTAGGAGTGAATATAAAATTCACTTGGATTGTTATGTGTAATTGACTTTTCACTCTATCTTGGGCTATATAACTCTATTTATATCTCTCACTCCACTTTTTACTAGCTAACTCCACTCTTGGGCTAGTGAACTAAGACTAAGGGGAAGTTTACTTTCTCAAACATGTGCATGCACTAAAGAACCACACCTAATGGACATTTTTCCTCTATACAAGCGAGAATTACAAATATGTTCTTATGGCATTCAATGTAATACAAGAAGATCCATTTATCTCATGGTCTCATAATTTCAATTAATCTCTTTGGTCCAAAGAGTAGTATCTCATCCTCTCTTCATTCTCTTTTGTCTCGGAATTACATTTGAGAGTGTATCTTATTCTTCATAACTAGTTCTTTGTATGCTTTTGATCAAAATATAACGTGGTATCAAAGTTTTATGATATCAGAGATTCAAATATATAACATGGCATCAAAGCATACAAGAAGCACATGTTGCACACATGTTATCATTGATGTCAATTATGTCATTGGTGTCCAAGGTAGAACAAAAACTCATGCAACAAAGGTAGTAACAACATTAGAGGATTGAGCAGCAAAGGAAGAGAAAACATAGTACGCGAAGAAAAATGAGTCAATAGAAAACACGACTGAGGAAGAAAAAACAATAGAAAATCACATTTCCAAGAGTTGATGGCCTTCCATATTATACCTCGGGATATTTACCTCTCAGTGTATCGAACATCCTAACCTGTCAGATATCAAACCTTGGCCTTAGTATTTTCTAGTTCTCAGTGTGTGAGTTGTCTTTCCCCTTGGAACATTGGGCTCATTCGATTTTTGTTCTCCTACAAATTCATAACATTTGATGTCTAATAAATGACACAAAGGAAATCAGTGAAAATTCATTGCCAATAGTTGATGGCTCCTCCTATCGGTCCTTGGGGTATCGTACCTGGGTTTATCATCCATATCAACCCTTCTCTTATTGACTTCAATGTGGATTAGGTGTATGTCTTATTAAGGCATAGTCCATTTCATCTTATTGACCACATTGGCCTTCAAAATATCAAGCATTCCTAAATTAGAAAACTAAGACTCTCCAACAGATAGAGATGTGATATTTGGCCCTACTCATAAAGAAGGGTGAGGTGGCCAGCTAAGTGGAAATGAAGATGACATGGCAAGAACAATGAATTACGTATGGCATTTATCTTTTACAAAATTGGATGGTTCACTAAACCAATGGTAGGTAACATGTGGTAAGTACACATCAACACTAAGACATGTCGTAAGTCATGATTGTCTATAGAAAATTAAATGGAAAGCAAAGTGGTAGGTGATGTGGTGAGGTGGGCCATATCATGCCATGGACTATCGAAGTATTTGAGTAGGCTTCCTTTGGTCTGTGGGTTCTACTGACATCTAATAACGTCCATATTCAAATCATAGCCCTTGGTCACGAGGTGCTAAATGAGAATGCCTAAGGGCTTTGGGTCTTAGTATATCACCACATTGGTAAATATCACTCGCTAAAAGATCTTTTGATGTCTGATAGGTTTCATCCCCTCAAATTGACACTAGGTCACAAGGCACTAATGGATGTTTCCTAAGGGCTTAATTCCCTAATTTTGTCATCTTATTGATGTTTAAGAAAGGAAGGAATAAATTCAATCCACTAATACCTGATAAGGAATAGACTATTTTCAAAGTAAGAGGTCACATTAGAATAAAGTGTGGAGCCAAAAATGGGTTATGGGGCTTTGTCTTACTTATGAATCTAGATTCAATTGTAAGTCTACCAATGTCTAATATGTTCAACTTTCTATTATATCATGTGGTCGCGAAGGTAGTGAACTCCACCTTAAGAGATTACTTTATGGAATCACCAATGTATTGGAAAATAATTGTAGCTGAAATCTCTTGATATCCGATATGCTTAGGTAGTGGTAATAAGGGCATGGCCACATAAAGAATAAATCTTAATCATGAGATCTAGTGGAGAATTTCCATTACATAATATAGACTAGTTGTAGCGGCTGCAACACCCTCCAAAATTTTGGCCTGCTTCCAATTTTGAAGCCTCCCTTGAGTTTTTACTTGATGTTTGAAATCATTTGGGCTCACCCTGTGGACTCGTGTGAGTCTTTGGACCTCCCTTGCTTGACTATTCAATGAACAATTTTTTTCATGTTGGTCTCGATGCCATGCTCGCAACCATGTTATGGTTGTGCACAAGGCCCTTGATTTGTGTGTACATGTAGTGTTCACTATGTAAACATTTTCCGCACTCACACACAAAGTTGTATGCGCTACTGTGCAAGCATCATCGTAGTCGTTCAACGATCCATCAAAAGCGTCGCGCTTGTCACTCGCATCTTCGATCAGTCATGTTGAACATATGTTGTCTTGATGGTTTGAAGTGTCTTGTCATCAAGTTATGTTGAGTGTGTTTTCACACAGTCGAGTATGCATAAATTCACTTTCTCACACACTTAGTCATTTTGCTAAAGTACTGATGACTGGATCACCCTCTAACAACTAGACCTCCACCCTGCAATCAAATTAACTGACTGTCACCCAGAATAGTGTAAAATTGTCTAACAAGCCATTTCAATATGAGTTGCCTGCAAGCTCATCAACCAACCCTCCTGTTGGTCAACCAGAGAGTTTGACCTGGCAGTGACCCCGGGACTCACTCCCCTAAAAAATTGTGCAGAAGTTGTAGACCTTGCCCACTCCGCTGATTGAGGAAACTATGCAAATAGGTTGGATAGACACCAAGTACCTATCCTCGTTTCCCTCGAGAAATTGCATAGTTTTCGAACCATCCACCTAGACAGTCAACCGACTGCTCACCCAGAAAAATTCACAGATTTCTGAGCAAGCCCCTCAGCATCCTAGCATCCCGCTCAGCTGAGAAACTGCTCAAAGGTGTTTAGCAAGTCAGTGTCCCAGAAATTGAGCAGTTTTTGTCACCAACAACCGTGCAATTTGCTGACAGCTCCCCCTAGGAATTCGACAGTTTTTGCTACCAAGCCATCCTGCAGCCCACTGCCATCTCCCTCTGGGAATTGGACAATTTCTGCTACCAAGCCTCCTACAGCTCACAACCATCTCCCTCTAGTAATTGTGTAGCTTTTGTTATCAAGGCCTTCTACTACCCACACTGCTTCCCTATAGAAATTGCGCAGATCTGCACTTCAGTCGAGCAAGATCCTGCAGACAGTCACTGGTAATCCAGATTATCTTTATCAGTCTCCCAGTGACATCTACGTAATTTTTACCAATAGTGATCGGAGTTTGCATCCTAGCTTGAAAATTTCATCGCACACTTTCGCATCCTTGTCCTCTCTCCCGGTCACCTACATCCGAAAGCTAAGGACCATGCATCATGGTAGACTAGGAGATTTATGGATTTGATTTCATCTCGTCATGAGTGATTGCATATACAATACATGAATAGACATGACGCACTGACATATGGGATGAACAAGGAGAGTACATGCAATAGGATGTGTTCGCGAATGAAGGAACGAACGATGCATGCGAGGAGATGTGCTTGCAAACGGACGAACATGCGAGGAGAAATTTTCACAAACAAACGAACATCTCAAGCATGCCAAAGTACAAGCAAGGGGCAATGTGCACATGTAACATCAAGTAAACACTAATGACCATCGAAGAATACTCACACCTTTACATGCTGAGGTGAAGCTGTGATACATCAAGAGGACATCCATCACTCAGCAACACTGCAACTCGACATGCACACCACCACCAACATGAACATAACATCACTGTAATGGCGAGTCGTGTCATGAGTCATGTCAGCCACATCACTACTGCGGGCCATATTATTGAAAATAAGTGAAATGAAACGTGTAAGTCTAAGAGACCCACTTATAATCTGAAGAGTGATGCAAAGCTAAAGAGTCGAATAATACAAATAGTCATGAAGGATGTTGAACAATCACAAGGGCCAGTTTCACCCTTGGCTATAAATACCCCCTCATTTGTACATGCAACAGACTTTTTCACCTTGGCTCCTCCCACATAGCCTTGAGAGTCTATAGTATTTTGTTTGAGGAGTGAGCAGTGGCTCCAATTCCCCTTTTAGAGGGTTAGTGATGTATGGTGTATCGATGTGTCTTAAAACTTTCACTTAATTTAGAAGCCTGATCATAGGCCAACACTTTTTCATGAATCTTTTTGTATGATGATCTTGAACACTTGTAATACATGTTGCTTTAACCTATATTAAGCAATTGAACTCATTCATTTTCTCTAATACATTTAATTATGAAAATGTGTTTTATAAGTTGTTAGCGCTACCTTGCCCGTGTTGGTTACCTCCTCGGACATCAGACAAAACCTTTCACATAAACTTGTTATAACGACTGTCGTACTCGCGTGGGCTACTCCGCTGAGTGTTGTATGTGCTATCTTCCTATGTGTGTTGTGACTACTGCATCCATGTCAACTACTCCTCTGAAAGCTTTGCATGTCCTGTTGTGTTGTGTGTCTGTAACGGAGTTGGGACTCTTTCCCCATTGACTAGATAGTCACTTCCATCCTCTCTCTCTACTATGAAATAACCTTGACACAAGTAACACTATCATTCACCAGCCACGTGAACATCAAAGACAAAGCAGACCACTCTCATGTGCTAACAAGTAAGAGCTAAGGCAAACATTTAATATAATGGCAACTGGGCCATCATAACGGATTGGACTCCCAAACCAAACGGTGTGAGGTCTAGTTTGGACTTCATGCTGGGGAGATCCCTTGAATGTTGGTGGGTATAGCATCATCAAAATTTCGGGTGCTAGAAGGTGGGCCACTAGTTGTTTATGGTTGAATGTCCTCTCACCCCCACTTGTTAATCATCTAGTCAAGGTAGTAACACACACTCCCTCTTATCTACGCATGACTTTGAAGTTGGTTACTCCTCACCTCCCAGGATTGAACAAGAAATCTCATATTAGCACCTTTGCTCCATCTGTCCCATCACCCGCCAGTTCGCGAAATAAGTCAGACTGATCCTAGGAATACAACATCTTCCATATACATCAAGAAAGAAAAAAATCACTCCCATAGGTGTTTTTTTATCATCAATGGAAGAAGCAATTCTTGCCACACTCAAAGGTCTGGAAAAAGCTATTGAGAAATGAGAGGAACCTATAGTCTTCCAATAGGGAGATTGAGACACCCTCGTGATCTTGGGCTGAGACTCCGATACAGGAGAAAAAAGGGAAGGCAGCAGAGGAGGCAGAGGCGGAGAAGAACTAACATACTCAGAGCTGAAACCGTCGAACTCTTAAGAAGAGGAGGAGGATGAAGAAAAAGAAGACAGTGGTGAAAAAAATTTGGAATGGTTGACTCAGGGACCATTGGCTCTCCTGGGTGCTTTGCACAAGATGTCGAAGTGTTCAGAGATAATGATCATGAAGTTCGACCCTAACAGCATAGTGAACGCAGAAGATCACTTAGACAACTTCTACCTACAACTACAGACACTTGAGGTATGCTACGATGACATTGCATGTACATTATTCCTATATACCTTGGATGGCTATAGAGTACCATGGTATCACAACCTTCCTATCAAATCCCCACACAATTGAGGTATGTTCAAACATATGTTTTTGGATAGTTTTTTCAATGACAAGACCTCAACCATGTTACTCAAAGAATTTCGAAGCCTAAAGATGGAGGGGAAAGAAAAGGTAAAATATTTCAATCATAGGTTTTTGCACATATTGAATAAGTTTATAATAGAAATGAAACCTCATGATTCCATCACTATCGATTACTAAACGTCCACACTGCCGACGAGAAATTCACAGTTCATTCAGAGAGCTACAAAACCAACACTGTTAGAAAACATCAAAGAGGCAATTATGGTTGAGAAAGACCTGTGTGTGATTGGAGTCACAAGGTGATGAACCAATGAATGACTCCAGAGATGAGATCAGGAAGCCCCAAGGTGCGGTGATCAGGGGAAGAGACAAGGAAACAAGTGATATTGAAACTCTTACTCGCCTTATCAAGAACTTGACAACAGAAGTGTCTGAGCTTAAACAACGAACAACGAACACATTTGCAAGCAGCTAACTGCCCAAACAAAGACAAGGAAGTGTGTCATCAGGTAACAACCACTTCTTGACTAAAATTTTGCAGACCTCCAACTCAATGTTCCAAGTCGAAGAATGCACGAAGAGTGAATTTCGTTCATTTCATGAAGATCAGCACCCAGAACGGCCTTGTTCAGACTGGAAACGAGTTGTAGGCTCCATATGCAACCAAATGACAAACATGTCAAGAAGTTCATAGGGAAAACTAGGAGAAACAGATGATGATGAAGATGTTGCACCTGATGAGACCTTGAGAACTAGGCTATTGATTAACATGTATCAGTGCACACACACAACATAGAAGACAAGATCTGAGAAGTAGCCCCCCAAGTAGAATGAGTGCTACAATCTCAGAAGGAAAGGGGATCCCCCTACAATTGGGGAAATGAAACAAAAACTCAAGATGTTGAGGAGGTTTGATCCACCAACTGTCCAAAATTAGAAAACACAAAGCAAGCTTCGGAAGGTAGCGATGGACAAGGGTACATCCATGAGCAGAAAGTTGTAGAGCACTCCGTCGGATAACACGAACATCAGTCTTACTCCAAAAACCTCCATGAGTCTACCCCCTCTAGATTACAACATTGTGGAAGACATGAATAAAAATTGTGCAAACATCAGTTTGTTCAAGTTGGCTAAGATCTAGAGTCAATGGGACATCCTATTGTGTGCACTTGGGTAGTCATATACAGACAACACAACCTCTACCAGTAAGGGAGGAAGCACATCTCCCAGATTTCCCAAATATGTGCTAAACACATTCCGTATGGAAGAAGTGAACTTTGTTTACCCTCCATTCTTATTATCATTCGAAGTATTCAATTGTAATTTTCACAACTATTTGGTTGATTATAGCGCGTCAGCCAAAGTCATGCCATTCTCCACCGCCAAGAAGATCAATGTGTAATGGAGTAAGACATCCGCACAGATCATCCAACTCGATCGCACATGTGTGCCAGCCATTGGTGAACTTTGCGATGTGATCATCAGACTATCTCATGACGACCGAGTTCACCACTGCATAAACATCATTGTTGTGGACATACTGGAAGCATATGGCTTACTACTTAGCAGAGACTGGTCTAGCAAGCTGAACAGATACTTTGCTATAGATTGGTCACACATGTGACTTCCTACAAGGGAAAAAACAATCAAATCCAGGTGTTATTCGAGAGATATATGAGGCACAATTTCACTCCCACCACTGGCGAAAACGAACAGTTGGCCTTTGCAGAACTCATGTTCGGTAACTAGCTCTTGGAAACAACGTTGGGGTGTTATCTTGCATGGCCAGCTCCAACCCCACCAGACACGTAGTTGGGTATCCTTCCTTCCCCAACTGATGGAAATGAAACATGTATAGTACATAGTAACAGTAGTAGCATTAGTTCAAGTGTGTCGAACAGTCCCCATACAGACGACTTGTGGACCATGTAATTCAATGCATCAAAGACATAGAATTGCTCAGGAGATGGGTGTGTCTTGATCGACCCAAACAATAGGAAACATTTTATTTCATACCGCTTGGAGTTTGAGTGCACAAACAAAATTTCTAAATATGAAGCACTCATGTTGGGCTTGCAAAGAGCCATCAGCCTCAATGTGGTCACACTCAAAGTGCTAGGTGATTCAGAAATAGTGGTACGATAGGTACTTAATACCATTCACTTTTTATCACCTCATCTCAAAAGTTACCACCAAAAGGTATGGTGACTGATATCTAACTTCCAAGCATTTAATATCACTAATGTAACAAGACTGTGTAATGCAGTTGCCAATTTTGGCAAACGTAGCTTCTAGAATGTCACTGCTTAGGGATAGATTTACGGTTGCAATTTTGTATAGACCGTCTATCCGAGATAACATAACTAATTTAGTGTATTTGATGATGATCAACAAATACTGCATTTCATGCCCAACGGTGATACCTTAAAGGATGCAGTGATAGACAAAGATGAGCACAAGCGATCTTTGCAAGTTGGGGCAGATATCAATAAGCATCACCTCATTCCCAAAGGCATGGTGTCATTATAAAAACACTATGACTTGAAAGAATGCTTCAAAGGGCCAAGGAACAACAACACTCACAGACCTACCATAATGCACAAACTGATTAACTTGGGAATAGAACAAGATCCAAAGCTCGTCAATCTCGGTACGTGTTGCATGCAGCAGGAGTGGCAAGCCTTTTTCTACTTGTTCAAACATTACTGAGATGTGTTTGCGTAGACATATGATGATTTGAAAACTACGAGATGCGAATAATCCAACACATCATTCCGATCAAAGAAGTGGTCAAGCCATATCAGCAAAAGCTGAGGAAAGTATATCTATCACTTGAACCCCTCATACAGAAAGAGCTCACCAAGCTATTGGATGCATAGATCATATACAAAGATTTTCATTCTACTTGGGTTTCAAATATTGTTCCTATACGTAAGAAGCCCGGGGAAATCTGCTTGTGTGTTGATTTCTAGAACTTGAATCGCACCTCAGACAAACACAACTACCCTGTGTCATCTATGGAGCACATTCTGCAAACAGTATTTGGGACACAACTATTTTCTATACTTGATGGGTTTTCAGGATATCATTAGGTTCTGGTAGCTGAACCTGATAGACTCAAAACAACCTTCTATACCAAGTGGGGTATGTTTGCATACAAATTATTGCCATTCAGGCTCGTGAATGTAGGCACAACTTTTTAGCATACCATGGACATCGCCTTTAGTGGACTCATCAGATAGAGCATAATGATGTACCTCGATGATGTGACTGTGTTTTCAAGAAAATGGGAAGACCACATATGCCATCTGAAGAAATTTTTTGAGTGATGCTGGAAATATGGGATTTTGTTGAATCCCAAAAAGACCATATTTGCAATGTCTGAGAGGAACCTCCTTGAACAAATCATTTAGAAGAGTGGGATCAAGGTTGATCTGGACCAAGTCTGGACTATGACATAGATCTCTCACCCAGCCAATAAGAAAGTAATGTAGTCCTTCTTGGGAAAGATAAACTTTTGCAAGAAGTTCATCTTTGATTGTGCAGAGATAGTCAAGCCATGATAGAGAAGGATGCATTTTATAGTTGGGGCAAGAAGGAAATGTACGCATTCACCTATATCAAGCTGGCTATTGCAGAAATGTCTACACTCTACAACCCAGATTCCAACAAAGACTTCCTACTATACACCTTCACATCTGATGACTTGCTCACTGCAGTTGTCACTCAGAAGGATGAAATGAATGACGAACATCCCATCTCCTTTAGGAGTGCAAGCATGCAGGGACCTGAACTCGACTATCCTGCCATTGACAAACAAGCATATGCAGTATACAAGGCGATGAAACATTTGAGACCCTACTTGCTGAAAAACCATTACATAGTTTATGTGCCTCACCCAACAATCTGCTCATTTCTCGTACAACAAGAGCTGGGTGAATGACGTGTGAACTAGATGATAGTCTTGCAAGAATATGATCTTGACATCAAGCCAGTTCGCATTGTCAAGGGCCATGGTCTCTGCAGACTTGCAGCTGAGGAAGTAGATGCACAAGAGGAAGAAGAAGAGATTGTTGTCGGGAGTAGGAAATTGAAATGTATGATATAGTGTGAGCACCACCCACTATAAATGGAAACTCTTGGTAAGTAAATGTTTGCCAATACCTTGAGAAGGGCACCATATCCTCTCACTTTTCCATCAGACAGAATAGGGAATTGCATCTCAAAGCTTTATCTTATCAGTTGGTGCATGAAGTGCTTTACAGAAAGAATAACAACAAAATATTTCTCAGCTGCCTGAAGGCACATGAATTAGAGAATGTTTTGCAAGATCTGCATGACGGAGTAGCCAAGGGTCACTTCGCGAGAAATACCACTATGCACAAAGTTATGTGAGCCAGTTTCTACTTGTCCACATTATTCAAGGATGCACATGCTTATGCCCACAAGTGCCCAGTTTGTCAGCGATGCTCTGATAGAAAACGAAGGTCAACAGCCCCACTGCACCCTGTTGCAATGGCTGAACCATTCGAACAATGGGGCATGGACATCATCGAGGAGATTTTCCCACATTTGTCAAAACAACACTACTACATTCTAACAACAACTAATTACTTCATGTGGTTGACAGAAGTAGTTCCGCTGAAGCAAGTGAATGACCAAGAAGTCATCAGCTTCCTCCAACAGAACATCATCTCACACTTTGGCATTATGGTATCACTTGTGTTTGATAATGCAATGTATTTTTCATCTTTAAATCTTTATGATTTTTCATTGAAAAACAATATTGTGTTGAAACATTCATCTAACTACTACCCATAGGGAAATGGTCTCGCAGAATCCACGAACAAAAACCTTATCCGTATAATAAAAAAGACCATTTACTCTGAGTAGTGTAATTGGCACTTTGCCTTGATGAATGCTTTATGGGCTGACTGTGTAACACCCAAACCCTCTCTCAATACCTCAGGTTACTTCCTATTCTGCGTTAAAGAAGGAATCCTACTACCCAACATCTACTTTCCCATGCTTCAGCTATCTCAAGAATCCCAAGGTAAGCCATGTCAACTAGTTCAACGCAAGATGGCTACACTTCACAAGTTATAGGAAGAAAGGATGAAAAAAAGAAAAGTTTACACTCCACCAGAACCGTATCAATAGATGGTTCGAGAAGAATTCTATAGGGAAATCTAACTTTGATGTTGGTGACTTCGTCTTCAAATGGGATAAACCCCATGAAGACAAAGGCAAGCATACAAAGTTGTAGGCCCTGTGGATTTGTCTGTAGAAAGTCCATGAGAAGCTTGGCCCACACACATACCATCTGCAATCACTTGATGACAAGATTGACAACCTTCATATCAATGGTCAATAGCTCAAGCACTATTTTTAGTAGGTCGGGCCACGCCCCGCACCATGTACATAGTTTGATTACTACTTGTTGTTTTTGTTTTGTTTTCTTTGCTTCCTATCTTTGTTTCGTTTGTTTTGTTTTCCTAGTATCTTGCTATTTCTGGTCTTTTGTAAACAAGTGTTTCCCTTTACTGGATTCTGGATTTTGAATGAGTATGTGGCTAAGATCTGAAGAGACTTGTGACACTGCAGCACTTGGCCTATCTTGTGTTCATCTGCTCTATGCTCTGTTATAACTTTTGGCCAATGAAGTATTGATGGAAAATATCAGTCATATGCAAGGGAAGCTTGGGTCCAACCATGAACCCGTGTCCAGACTGGGAAACCCCATGCCTATACTTAGACTTCTTCTTTATGTGATCAAGCTCATCCAACTAGTAAAAATAAAGAAGGGGAAAATCTAAAATAGCAAACCTATGTCAGAGGTCTTACATGCTTCTCTGAAGGAACAACCTCTTATGCTCTCAATAAATTAGGATCCATCTTCCACCTCAAAAATAAATAATTTCCTATGCATATTCCTCTTTAAAAAATACAAAGGCGAAAGAAGAGAAAGGTTTCCTAGGCAGAGAGGTGGAGCATGCAACTCCACTAGGGTATTGACTAGGCTCATTGGTAATGGAGAAATGTGTGTGTTCCTGGGTGACTCTATCGGGGTATTGTCCATGCCTACTACCAACAGAGAAACACCAAAGATGAAAACTTATACTATGAAATTTTTTAACTCGTGAGACAAATTACCCTTCCCGGTTTTGAAACATTGTGATCAAGATGAAATTTTTTTGTGTTTGACTGAGTTGTAAAAAGGTGAACCACGTCTATCCATGGGGTAAGTGGGAAAGCCAAAGTAACCCACACAACGATTCAATACTCCTTGAGAGACCAAGGCCCTATCCTGTGAATGAACCAAAATAGAGAAGCTGGAATTCTACCAGTGTGTTGCCAAGTGATGTAGCAGCTGCAATACCCTCCAAAATTTTGGCCTGCATCCAATTTTAGAGCCTCCCTTAAGCTTTTACTGGATGTTTCCAATCACTCAGGTTCACCTCGTGTGCTCATGTGAGCCTTTGCACCCACCTTGTTTAACCATTCAATGGATAAATTTTTTCATGTTGGTCTCAATGCCACGCTTGCAACCATGTTTTGGTCATGCACAAGGTCTTTGCTTCATGTGTACATGTTATGTTCACTATGTAAATATCTGCCGCACTCACACACGAAGTTTTATGCACTATCGTGCAAGCATCATTGTAGTCGTTCAATGATCCATCATAAGCGTCACACTTGTCACTCGTATTGTCAATCATTCATTGAACATAGATTGTATTGATGGTTTGAGGCATATTGTCGTCAACTTATGCTGGGTTCATGTTCGCAAGGTCGCGTATGCACAAATTCACTCGCTCACACACTTAGTCATTTTTCTAAAGTTCTGATGACAAAATCGCCCTCTAACAGCTAGAACTTCACCCTGCAATCAACTCAATTGACTCTCACCCAGAACAATGTAGAAGTGCCCAACAAGCCATTTCAATATATGCTGCCCACAAGCTCATCAACCAACCCTCTTACTGGTCAACCAGAGAGTTTGACTTGGCAGTGACCCCGAGACTCACTCCCCTCAAAAAGTGTGCGGAAGCTGCAGACCTTACCTTCTTCACTCACTAAGGAAACTAAGTAGATAGCCCAGACAAACACCAAGTGCCCATCCCTGTCTCCCTCTAGGAATTGCATATTTTTTCTAGCCAACCACCTAGATAGTCAGTCAACTACTCACCCAGAAAATTATGTAGATTTATGAGCAAGCCCCTTAGTAACCTAGCATCCTGCTCAACTCAGAAACTTTGTAAAGATGTTCAGAAAGTCGGATTCCCAACAATTACATGGTTTCTGTCTCCAACAACCCCGCAACCCACTGCCAGCTCCCTCTAGGAATTGTGCAGATTTTTCTGCCAAGCCGTCCCGTATCCCAGTACCAACTCCCTCCAGGAATTGAGAATTTTTTTCTACCATGCCTCCTGCAACCCACAGCTAGCTCCCTCCAGTAATTACATAGTTTTTGCTGCCAAGGCCTTCTACTGCCCACACTGCTTCCCTCCAAAATTTTCGTAGATCTGACTTCTAGCCAAGCCAGATCCTACAGATAATCACTCCTGATCCAGATTATCTTTCTCAGTCTCCTAGTGAAATGTGAAAAATTTTCACCAGTAGTGCCCAGAGTTCTCATACTCACTTGAAACTTGCCTCATGTAGTTACACAACCTTGTCCTCTCTCCTGGTCACCTGCATATGAAAGCGAACGACCATGCATCATGGTAGACTAGGAGATTTGTGGATTTGATGTCTTTTCATCATGAGTGATTGCAGATATAGGTACATGAATAGACATGATGTGACAATAGATGGGATGAGAAAGTAGAGTACATGAAAGAGGATGTGTTTGGGAACGGACAAACATGTCAAGCATGCCAAAGTACAAGAAAGGCGCAACGTGGATGTGCAACATCAAGCAAACACCAATGACCATGGAAGACTCCACACCCTTTCCATGCAGAGATGAAGCTATGATACACCAAGAGGACATCCATGACTCAACAACACTAAAGCTCGACATGCACACCACCACCAGCATGAACATACCAACACTGTCATGTCGAGTCGTGTCATGAGTCATGTCGACGACTTCACTACTATGGGCCATATTGTTGAAAATCAATGAAATGTAACGTGAAAGTCTAAGAGACCCACTTGTAATCTAAAGATTCATGTAAAGCTTAAGAGTCAACTAAATCAAATAGTCATGAGGGAATTCGAACAATCATAAGGGTCAATTTCACCCTTCACTATAAATGCCCCCTCATTTGTACATGCAAGAGGACTTTTTCATCTTGGCCCCTCCCATATAACCTTGAGAGTCTGTAGTCTTTTCTTTGAGAAGTGAGCAGTGGCTCTAATGCCCCTTTCACAGGGTTAGTGATGTATGGTGTATCAATGTGTCTTGGAACTTTCGCTTAATTCAGAAGCCTAATCATTGGCCAACACGTTTTCACACATGTGTTGCAACTGTTTGTAATATTGATCTTGAGCACTTGTAATACATGTTTCTTTAACCTATGTTAAACAATTGAACTCTTTCATTTTCTCTATTACATATAATTATGAAAATGTGTTGTATAAATTGTTAACATTGTCCTTTCCATGTTGGTTACCTCCTCGGACATCAGACATAACCTTTCACATAACTTTGTTATAACAATCGTCACACTCGCGTGGGCTTCTCTGCTGAGTGTTATACATGCTATCTTTCCATGTGTGTTGTGACTACCACATCCATGTGGACTTCTCCTCCTGAAGCTATGCATGTCATGTTTTGTTGTGTGTCTCTGACAGAGATGGGATGCTTTCCCCATCGGCTAGAGACTCACTTCCATCCTATCCCTCTGTTGTAAAAAACATTGACACAAGTAACAATATCATTCACCAGGCACGCGAACCTCTAAGACAATTCAAACCAATATCATGTGCTAACAAGGAAGAGATAAGGCAAACATTTAAGATAACGACAATCAAACCATCATACTGAATTGGACTCCTACACCAAATGGTGTGAAGTCTAGTTGGGACTTCATATCAGGGAGATCCCATGAATGTTAGTAGGTCCAGCACTATTGACAAGAGAATAGCTTAAATACTGGTATGTAGAGTGTTTTTCATGTACATGGGTGAATGCGAAGGCATGCTAACTATAACATTGGATAAAGAGGAAGATATAGTCAATACAACAAAAGAGAAAAATGTTGTGTGTGAAAGGAGATCCCTCACTGTGTTGGAAAGCTATGTGGCATAAGACTCAGCCAAGCACAATTCCAAGGGTAAATACTATGAGTTGATATTCGTGGTAAAGGTAGGACTCATGGAAGCATTCATGTCATATAAATACATGCTAAAAATATTGGTTACATTGTCGATACTATATAAAAGTAAAATAAGTATAACTCAAATGTCAATAGTTTATGAAAATAAGAGGGAGTGTTGGTTTGTTGGGGCCTGACCCAGGTTCAGAAGTGATTTAGCCAAACAAATCCCGACACTATCAGCCCTTTCAGCAACAGTCCGTGGAGCACAGACTGAGGTCTCATCTGAGGTAGTATGGGAGGGTGCTCAAACCGGGTTTCTGCACCCTAGGGATGTCCTGATGAAGTCTGGCAAGTTCGCGAACTGATCCTGCGCGCTTGTGCTGCTTCGTGCAACTGTCTAACCTTCGTGTAGCTCTGTAAAGAGTGCGAAGAGGTGCAGTCGAGATCCCTTGTTCTTACTACGTTATTATTATAGATCTGACATAATTTTGTGGGCCCAGTAATCTTATCAATCATTCAACATTCATAAAAAATGTGCGCAACCATAAACTGTAAAAAGATGCATATGATTATAACAGAAGAGTAAGCACACAGATCTATAAGTAGATGCAGAATATTTCAGAATCAACTTATCTTATATTAACTTCCATCCTGTTACAATCCCAACTCCGCCCTGTTCACTCAGCTGCAGGGGTCCACGCACATAGCTATGGACTCTACCAGGCCTCTGTGCACACATCTGCAAAGCCTCTTTCTACTACTACGACCAAGACTCGGACTTACAAAATCAAAGAAAATATCGCATTCAAAAACCCATATCACTTGAGATCAATACTCAAAAACTGCCTTCTACACTTAGAGCCTTGCTCTATTTATACATTTCCATGGCCCGCGGACCACGGGCGATCCGTTACACTCTATATTAAATTACAATATTTTTAGGACCGACTACCCTAGAGTCTCGTGCTCCGCGCTCGCATTTTGCGGAGTATTTACATTACATTGACCCAAAACTGGGCTTTAAGCCCCAAAAATCTGCTATGGGGGGATCCATTGCCCAACATGCCCCCAATAAAATCATCGTGACTTATCCCAAGTCACTCGGTTGGTGCGGTGATCTTCATGCAAAGTTCATCCAACAACCTCTGCTCTTTACTTACGTCTGCAGCACATTCTTCCACTGTCCGTTGTTCCCGTTGTGCACGTATCTTCAATGCTTCAGTGCAATTCCTTGCCTGAGTGCATATATGCCCTACATCTGTGCCAGCTTTCCCTCAATCTTGGTTGTGACCGTGAATTCTTCCTCGAGCCAAGGCTGTATGCATTCTTTAAGCACTACTTCTTTCTCACACGCAACGTCCACCTGCTCCTTAATCACCTGGGCCTCACTCATCTTGGCCAGTCATTGAGTAAGGGTGACCCTCTACATGATCCCCCAGACATTGTCGTAGGCCTATTGCAATTCCCGCGCTTCTGTCTCTAACTGCTGTAGCGTTGGGTCTTCCTGCAGTGAAGTGTGGGTGAAGAGTGACTAATCTAGCAAGCCTGTGAAATCCTGTATTCGTGCTCTATTAATTCCAACCCTGATTGAATGTCACAATATCACTGCTCTCTAACTTCTAGTGATGTAGAGGGCTGCGCTTTTAGCCTCAGCTTTACGATCTGCAGGTTGGGGTCCACCTGGATCCTTGTTGCTTCCTCCTTTTCCTGACAGAATCCACTAGCCAGTTTGTGGATCCTGATACCTACTCGTAAGTCTGCTGCAATCTCTAGCTCGAGCATGCGGCGACATGATTCCTCGATGATTTTCTCCAACTGTTGAGTTTGTGCTACCGCTTCATCGCGTTGGAGGCTCAATTACTCATTGTTGATTCACTATTCACTGAGCATCTATATTGTGCATCATTCCCTAGCACGGAGCTCTGTCGTCACTCCATCCTATAGCCAGGATAATACCTCTCATGGAAGGGCAGCCAAGTTTAGGCCAAGTCCCTTGAGCCAGCCTACCGCGGCGCTGTCCTCCATGTTTTCCGCTGTAAGTGCTCCTTCCAGCAGTGCGACAGTATTTGCCATTTTGGAATGCATCAATTGCTCGGTTGCTCAAGTACTCGTATCCCCGTAGGCGTCTACCGTTCCCTGCTATGGGGGCCACACCTGAAGTTCCTGAAGTTGCACCTTGAGCACCCCCAACACATTCTGTTGCTCCATCATTGCTTCCTGGAGCGCCTCCCTTGTGACTTCACGAACTGTGTCACCGATGTCGTATAGGTCACCCTCGGTTAGTGTAATAGGCTCCCCATACAACTTGGAAGCCTTGGTCTTCTTTTGTGGCCCTGTTCGTTTCTTCCTATGCGGTCTTTTTATTTATGTAGAGGTGGTGCTTGGGTGTGCACCTTCCATCGTAGCATCTATCCCATGCCCTGTGGTCAAGTTTGGGCCTCTTTCTTCCTATGTCGTAGCGGTACCTCCTACTATTTCCTTTTCAGTGACGGACTTTGCTGCCTCCCAAGATGCCCATACTTCTTCAGCTAGCTGTTCGTTCCGCTTCTGTTGTGCTAGTAGCTTGGCGGCAACCTTTTGTTTTTGAATCTTCGTCTCATCGTGCACCACTAAATCTAGTGCACACCATTCTAGTGGCCATGTGTCAAGCACTGCAAAAATAACATCATCTATTGTGATGAAGGGGAGTGTAGTCCACTTCTGCTCTGGATCCTTCTGTGCCTTGATATACACATTGTGCATATCTGCTATAAATTCTACAAAGTTCTTCAGACTGTCATATACCGATGTGGATAGGCACAGTCGTTTGTCGATCCACAGTCGTTTCCTCACCTCCATTAGTACCCAGAAAATCTTGGTTTCTCAGATTCATGTGGCATCCTTCGTCACCCATAGCGACGCGCATTTTGTTACCTCTAGACAGTCCTAGTCAAGGGGAGGAAACTGACTACCCTCAGGCAATTCACCTAAAACCAATAGGATGGATAAGAGCAACCACGTGTAGTGGAAGGTCTTACCCTGCTCTTGGGCCTCCCTGCAGTTCGTCAAGAACTCATCGCAGAGGAACTATACCCAGTTGAACCTTTCTCAGCTGGCGTGATAACCGTTGCTGGTACCTCATTGCCCCAACATTTTCTCATCACTTTTCCTGCCAACAATTGGGTAGTGACGAGGACCCCTTTGTTCTAAATACTAGTAATAACATAACCCCTCTGCTTTTTCTCCAACTTATATTTCTTTTTCATGGCCTCTGCAATCGCTAAGTCTCCAGTTGTGCCAGCTATTTCCGTGGGGTTCGTTCCCATACAAGGAAGCTGAGAAATCCTATGAATGAGCTTTTCCATGATGGAAATGGGCTCCTCTAGCCACAAGTACCCATCGTGCACCAGAAAAAGCAGTTTCTGGATGACAAATATCGTGATTGGGGCTCGATGAAAATGTGGAATTGATAGGAGGTGGAGTGGCCTGGCCTCCTCCACCCCACGCAACCATGTCTGTGGTTGCAGTGTTGTAACTACCCCCTCCGTGCTTTGTTCCATCATCTGGCTAGTTTCCAAATGAGGGAACTTGTCGTTATCTGCAAGGTCCCAGTCTTCAAACTTGATAGTGGGTACACAGCCCATAGCCGAACCTTCAAACAGAATTCCCATGGGGAGGAACGGGGCGTTGAATGTGCGCTTAGCGACATCCAAATCTTTAGGTATCTTTACCCTCCCTTTCCGTGGAGGGACATACTTGGGAAACTTTGTTGTGGCACGTAGTAGTTGGATGTCTTCTTCCATATCTTCCTCTGGTTCTATCTCTTCTACAAAGGTCTAAGGTGCCTCCTCCTCATCATCGCTCTTAATATTAACTATTTTGCCCTTTTCTTCCATTGACAGTTTTCCAAACCATGGATTTTGCAGAGACATACGAACTGGTCCTGCTCCCTGTGGATCCTTTTTAGGCCTCAGCGTCCGGGGTGATTTTGGAATTTCCATATCGTTCCCCATTGGCGAGATATGGCTCAGTGTGTCTTCCTCAGTAGTTGACATTTCTCTGGTCAACAGGTCGTGCATCTCTTTTAGTAATGCTTCAAATACTGAGCTTGCTGTTAAAGCCTCTAAAGCCAAAAAGTCCATGCACAACAATTGAATTCTTAAGATGCCAAGGGTTTTTTGGTGGGTAATCATCTGGGATTCATAGGCTTGATCATTTCAAATCTAGTTCTGACTCCGTGTATTAATTTCTCATCATCCTCTCCTCGTTTTCTTAAATTGACCATTTTGTCATGAACAGTGACACCAATGGTCACTTTCCAGCTTGTCCACATGGCAGCGCAGTCCCTTGTGCTCGAACACAACCTGTGCGTCATGCTAATTATACGCACAACTTCTGTGCCGCGCAGCTCAACTACAAACTCTTTTATAGTTCGATGCTCTCTTTCAACTTCTTGGAGTGCTAAGGCAGTGCTTCCTATGGATATTCAGGTGGTCGCACTACTGGTACGAGGCTTCAAGTCACCTTTCAATCCAGTCTACGAGCCTCCCTTAGTTACCCTCACACTGGTCAATGCCTCATGTTCTTCTTTATGTAGTGCACTTCCTTGGTGACTCTGCCTGATAAGATGTGGTTGTAGCCATGGTATTATAGCCAAAAACTCTCGGCGACAATCTTCTAGTGCGGTAGTAGGGTTGCCCATACATGGCCCTATCCTTCGGTCGACGCGTAATGCTTGCGAGATTTTGGTTTCCAGTTCTCTAATCTCCTCATCCATTAATATGATTTTCTGCCTCATCGTACCTGATCTTCTTCGAGTTCGTGAAGCTCAATATTCCCTTGCTGAATGGCCTCTTAAATCTGCATATGTTCATCCTCACGCAGCTACATAATTTCTCCTCTCTAATCCTCGCGTGCTGTCGCAATTATGGGGGTGATTGCGGGAGGACTCTTTCCTACAACTCCAGCCTAGATTCTTACCTGGATTCTGCTCATCGTCTTCGGAACCATTTCTGTACCTAGGTTCTTGCACATGGCCCCATAGGCCCATCAGACTGCTGGCTCGTGTAGGTCCCAATTAGTTCGTCCCATCTGGTAAACTCTGTTGATGACTCCACATAGCTTTGTGAAGGCTCTGACATGGAAATTTTGTATCATGTGTCACGTTCCCTGCGTCGGGTTCTGATTTTGGATCCTTAGTCTGGGGTATGCTTTCAAACGACTTAGTCGACATAGGTGAATGCGCAAACTGCTTCATTCTGGCAGCCCATCTCGTGTACAACATTAGGGACTTTGACACCGTAACCACATCCATCTTCTACATTCGCACCAACTCCCATAGTCTTTTGATGTGTATGCCTCTGTCGTGCGGGTGTCGCACACAATGCTCATTCTAGTGCACCACACTGCTCTTGTTCTGGTACTGCACTTTCAAATTTGTTTAAGGATTCATCTACTCTTGTTACCCCATGATCTGTTGGTAGTTCCCTTGTTTCAGTCGTCACGCACCATAGTGATCTAATCATCATATTGAAATTTAGCATTGTTACTTCGTGCAACTGGTTCTACTAGCATTCTATTTCTTCATCTGAATCTGAAGTACAAGAACCATTGCGCTCCCATGAGATTCTTCCATCTGCTGTCAGGTTTAGCCGATCCTGGTCTTACGTCATTATCTAGTAAATTTACTCCAGCTCATCGTCACTGTCATCTTCACGCACAGGTTCAGTGTAGCGCTCTCCTTTTGCTGGGTTTAGCGGAATTACTATGCGTAGAGGCTTTTTCTCGAATATCATCTTCCACTTCTTCTGGTTTATGAACCCATTCATATTAATGGCCCAGTCTATTCCTAGCAACGCGGGATAAGGGTCACTGTCATCCACAATCTCTATCACCTCAAAGTCTATCTGCATGCTCACGCTTTCGATGTCCACTATTACCCCTTGCAACCTTCCCATGGGCAAGATATTTTGTTAGTTTGCCATCTGTAATTGAATAAGAGACCACTGTAACGTGGGCGTGCCCATGCATTCCCACCTCTGCTTTGGTAACACATTCATGTTCGAGCCCAAGTCTAGGATTACCTGATCCATTTCATACTTGCCAATCTTTGCCGTCAATCTCATTTCCCTCCTGGTGTGAAATGTATGCCTTCCAAGTTTCCGGACTACGCGTGGTTCACCCGACCCTACACATCTAGTGATTAGTTGTTGTAGTCCTTTAACTTCCTTATTTTCACGCAGCAACTTCACACACATCTCTAAGAAGGATCCATTCCCGGTTCTAGTTGATCCTTACCACTTGAAGTAGAGGCCTCCGTGAAGCTCTTCTTAGCTTCCATAAACATCTCCTTTGCGCATTCCAAGTCAAACTTAGGTTCCTCTATAGTAGCCTTGTGAACCCATGTACCTTCCTTGGGCTGCTCCCCCTTGTCTTCCCCTGTGGTCATGCCACTTCTGAGCATGATGTTCACATTGGGGTTTTCTTCGCATGGTTCGAACCTCATCATTTGGATATTCTGAGTCAGAGTAGGTTGTAGTACCCCTTTCTCACGCATCTATGCGATCAGTGTAGGACAATCTATCACTTCATAATCAAACTGCTCATAGTACGAACAAGATGTTCTCTTTGGGTTGGTACAGTCGCGAGCATAGTGCCCTGGTCCTCCGCAATTGTAATAGATTAGCTGTCTGCAACCCCTTCCTGGCCCCATTCCTCCTCGTCCTCGACCTTGCCCTTCAAATCCAGCACACGCCATCCCCGCGGTTGGTTCAAGGGCTCGTGTTTCCATCTACATTCTATATGCTAGGGTCCGCTCCATCATTAACTCATAGCTGCGACAAGTATGTTCGTCGTGGCCCACCGATATACATAAATTACAAAAAAACTCCTGGGGAGTCTGTGTATACTTCTGCAACAAATGAAATTTTTTTTTCGTGTGCTTTCCTCCCACTTGACAGATCACGCACTAGAGTGTGGGTGCCACTCTTGGCCCTGGCTGTACCTCTGGTCTCAATGGCATTGGGCCCCCTCCTACCAAGTATTTCGCGAATACCTAATAGTGATCCTTGTCATGGCCCTGTCCTTTACATTTTATGCACCACACTTCTTTGTGTGCCTGTGGTCATGGTGCATTATCCTGCTTCAAACTCTGCATCTCTAAGCATAGGTTCTGCAGTAGCACGTGGATTTGTTGGACTCCCAATCTCGGATCTTGTATCGTTGTTTCATGCAACCTCATCGCCATTTCCAACGTTTCAGCCTGGGTTGAAAGCTTCTGTTGTGACAGTGCCGTCCTCAGGTGTGGTGTCAAAGACACAACAAACCATGTGCGGTGCTATGCGTCAGTTAATGTCATATTAGCCTCGCAAACTGTACTCTTCAGTCTCTGATCCAGATCCCAGGGGGTCTCACCTGGAAGAATCGCGATCTCTTTAAATTCGATGATTCACTATGTCTCTGATTTTGGCCAGAAAAATTCTCTATTCAGCGCATTTTGGATCTCTTCTATTCCCGCATTTGGGTGATTGCTTGAGTGCTTTATATACCATGTTAGTGCGCGATCCTGCAGTGCACTCACCAATGTGTCCTTTTTAAAGGTTTTTATCCATAACTCTTTGTGCTTCCCACACTTCTCTTACCACGAACCAGAACTGGTCTGGATCCTCATTCCCTACTCCTCTAAATACGGGTAGCTTGATCGTGCTCGCCATTCTGAACTACGAGTTTGGTGGAGGTGGGGTGGGTGAAGATGGAGGTAAAATAGGTGAAATGGGGGAAGGCGTAAGTGGAGATGATAACTACAGAATGCGCTTCCTTATCAAACTAACTGCACTTCTCAGGGAAACCCGAGCGCGCTCTTCCTCGCTCGCTCGTAGAGGTGAAATTAAAGGACTTTTTCTTAACCCTTCAATCCATTTGTAGATATTTCCACTCCGTTTCATTCCAATCATTAATGTATTTGCATAACCTGCTTTTCACATAACAACATCTTAATCCCGGTATTCGTGGATTTGATGTACCTAGCTTGCAGTCCCTTGAGAAATCGTCATTCTGCTTTGCTATAGCTCACAGTTGTGTCTATCACCAACTCAGTGATAAACCACACTATTATCCGGTCGAGCCAATGGTACACAGCCCGCATGATCTTATCTTCTGATTCCTCTAGCTTGCACACTAATTCCAGAGTCCACACTATCAGTTGACTAAGCTTATACCTTCCCAAGCTGTCAGCTAACCTCGTGATCCAATCATACAGCTCTATGAGAAGGATGCGAATAAGATCTTGTGGATTTCCATTTATACGTAGCGATCCAGCCACCTCTTATCGGATATCTATGGAGTTTTGTTTTCCTGTATCATGAACTCGTGAAGCTCCTGATCCAACCAATCTTCAATTTCCTTCTTCGTAGGGTTCCAATGTTCCGACATCAAGAATCCCTTAGGCAGATCCTGCCCCGTCTCAGCAACGGAACCATTTTTTGGCTTGTTGGGGCCTAACCCAGGTTCAGAAGTGATTTAGCCAAACAAATCCCGAAACTATCGGCCCTTTCAGCAACAGTCCCCGAAGCGCGGATTGAGGTCTCACCTGAGGTAGTATAGGAGGGTGCTAGAACCAGGTTTCCACACCTTAGGGATGCCCTGATGAAGTCTGGAAAGTTTTCGAACCGATCTTGTGTGATTGTGCTACTCTGCGCAACTGTCTGACCTTCATGTAGCTCTGTAAAGAGTGCGAAGAGGCATGGTCTAGATCCCTTGTTCTTACTGCATTATTTTTATAGATCTGACTTAATTTCATGGGTCCAGTAATCCTATCAATCATTCAACATTCATAACAAATGTGCGTAACCATAAACTGTAAAAAGATGCATACGATTATAACAAAAGCATAAACACACATATCTATAAGCAAATGCACAATATTTTAGAATCAACTTATCTTTTATTAACTTCCGTCCTGTTACAATCCCAACTCCACCCTGCGCACTTAGCTGCAGGGGTCTGCACACATCGTTGTAGACTCTACCAGGCCTCTGCACACACAACTATAGAGCATCTTTATACTACTACGATCCAGGACTTGGACTTACAGACGCAGAGTGAATATCGCATTCAAAAACCCATATCACTTGAGATCAATACTCAAAAACTTCCTTCTACACTTAGAGCCTCACTCTATTTTATACATTCCCATGGTCTGCGGACCATGGGTAGGCCAACACATTCTATATTAAATTACAATATTTTTAGGGTGGACTACCCTACATTCTTGCGCTCTGCGCCTACATTTTGCGGCATCTTTATATTACATTGACCCAAAACTGGGCTTTAAGCCCCAAAAATCCACTATGGGGGAATCCTTTGCCCGATAGGGAGAAATGAGTATAAGTGCAATGAAATCTCCGTGAATGTGTAAGAGAGATAATAATGGTGATAGGTGTAGCAAATACATTTCTTGAGTGATATTAATAGCTAGTGCAAGTATAAAGGGAGAAGAGAAAGAGTAGAGAAAAATCCTCATTACTTAACATCAAATAGAATCCAAATCAAATATCAAGAGGGTATTCATGTTCCCCGTAGATGGATGGCTATGAAGTGTTTGGTATTGAAGTCTCTAATAGGTTGGAGCGTACACATTTCAAAGGGGATATATGCCTCCTACAGGTGGGTTCTTTCAAACCTTATAACTATAAGTTGGTGCCTACAATCATCATATAAAGAAGAAACTATTTTTTGGTTTCCTCCAATATTGGTTTCCATGTTAAATCTCTTGTGCTATATGTGTTAATTTAATTTCACGTGGTTAATAATTGTTTCCTCATTTTAATATAGTGAAATGATAAAAGTGTATAAGTGAAGGTCTTAAATAGTACAAAGAAATAAGAGTATTGTTTCAGCCCCCCCCCCCCCCCCCCCCCCCCAATATTAAACAATTGTTATCAAAGCAAGTTCCTTCAGTGGCAACCTAATAGCTGGAAGGAATATCTTGTAAGGAAAATCAACACTTAATATGGTTCTTCTTCACATAGACCCCCTTTGTTTAATGGGACAAAATTTACTTCTCAGAAATTCACAATGAGAACCTATGCAATGTCTCTTGATCTAGATACTTGGAAAATTGTGGTTAATAGTTACAACTCAAATTCAACCCCTCTAATTGATCAATATGGTAATAAGGATTCCCTAAATAATTCTAAGGAAGTGAATGTTATCTTATGCTTCCATGTAGGATCAAAATCTATTAAGGTTATGCATTGTGACACAACCAAAGGAATGTGGGATAAACTTCTAAGTAGTTATGAAGGAGATGAGAAGCTAAAGAATGCTAAACTTCAAACACATTGGATGCAATTTGAAAGTATGAGAATGATTGAGGATGATAATATAGCTAGTTTTTTTCTCATATTATATGAGGTTGTGAACACCATCATAGAGACTGATGAAAACATTGAAGAAGTTTTTGTGGTATATAAGGTGTTGAGATATATTCCCTTTAGACTTTATGCAAAGGTCTCTACCATAGAAGAATTATATGACCTAGAAAAGTTAACTATGAATGAGCTTCATGGGATTCTCACTACCTATGAAATGAGGACAAAGAAAGCACAACCAAAAGTAAAAGAAGCATGAAATATATATTATGAAGGTTAAATTTGTTTCTATTCTAGAATTATTAATTACTGAATTTACGCTTATGCATGAAGTATATAAAATACATAAAATAGAGAACAAAAAATGCACTCACACACAATCTCCAATAAACAAAAAAAAATTCTTTCGGAAACCATTATAGGAGAAAAAGAACTAAATGATGAAGCTTATCCATTTTCTTTTCTTTTTGGAATGGATAAATACAAGCACAAAGGAGAAGGCACTCTTTAAGGAGTTACCTAAGGCTTATGGAATATTAGGATACTAGAGAACACTGACCCCCTCTATTATGATCTCATGTGCTCCGACTCTAAATTTTTATACTATACTATGGAAAAGAATACAATTTATGAATGGAATAAAATCCCTTCTATTCCTAGTGGCACAAATTCAATATAGCTTAATTGTCAGCTAGGGGTCAAGTTTGACTCCTTTAACTCTCAACTAAAGTTACAAATTTTACCCTTATATATTCTTATTCACATTTCATACATGGATATTTTTTTTTAATGAGTAATGGGGGCTAATTGTTAACAACCTATTTCCTCCCTAGGGTTAGTACCTCTAAGACATCATGTTTATTGACCTTTTTCCTAGGCGTCAAACATTATTTTTCTAGTCATGACATCCAGTCACATGGATGAAGGATTATCAAAGCGTCTGGAACCTTCCATTCACTGGTATCCCTACTTTATGAGAGAAACTACAACGTTTTTATCTCCATTCTGTGCATGCGACTGGGGAATCTTTCTAGAGTTTTGTGGTTCCTAGGAGATCAATTCAACACATCATCTATTCGAGTTGTCCATGACTTATCACTGATAATATTCCATAACTTATTGTCATCCCAAGCGTCCACATTCATCCTTTTAGGATCTCTCTTCATCCTATTTATACTATACCACTTGAGAGGGTGACGCTATTTAGAGTCTTTGGGATACATAGGTTATGCTCCACCATCAAATTCCTATTGAGAGAGATAGAGTTTATGAGCTCTATGTTTCTAGAGTCCATATTTTTCCTATTATAGTGGGGAGACTCTACTGGATTTTGGAAAGGCGACTTGAGTGAAGGTATATTTGTACTTTGGTCTTGGTTTAATAGAATTTCATGTTCCTTCCTTGTATTTACATGTTTGCAGCAATAATGTTTACTATTTATATGATGTTTTAGTCTAATGATATTCCGAGGAAGATTGGTTGTTGCCCTTGAGTGTTTGTGGCTGTGTGTAGGTATTCAGATTGAGTGTAGACAAGGAAATTCATTCAAGTGGAGCACTAGGATTTTGCAATGAACACAAAACCCTTCACTAACCTGTAAGGAGGCCAGGTGCATACTTTTTCTTTATAACATCTAGAACTATTTATATGTTGCATGTCTGAGCATTGGGTTGGGATCAATCTATCCAACCATTAGCTATTTTTCCTTTTGTTTTCAGGTGATCCCATTCGGGCACAAGATCACGGAGAAATAAATCCTTGCATGTAAATTCCATTGTAACATAACTGGTGCTTTCAATGAGAGAATTCTTGTTTTGTGTCGTCTTCATATGGGGTTTTTTATGATTTCTCTCCTATTCCAATTTTATGAGCTTACCTTAATTTTTTCCACTCTTTGGGGCTATTTTCAAGGCTTAATTACCTGAATATTCAGTACTTTTCTCCATTTGTGCACAAGTTTTTCAATTTTTTTAGGTTTTTCCCCAACCATTACCATAGCACTGCATCCGAATGACTATAATTTATTTTTTCTACCTTGCTACTTCATCCACGCCTTGAGTCTCTGGCTCCATGACTAATTCGTGTGACTAGACATTTGGCATTGAAAACTAAAATTTATCCTCTGCAAATTTTTGTTTGTGATTTGGATATATGTTGGCTTTCTGTCTGCTTACTGGTTTTTCCCCAGATCTATCTTTTGGTGTTTAATTTCATTCACTTGGATTCATTTTGTTGATTCAAGTTTTTAGTTTGTTTTATGCCTTGATTCTCTCATCCTTTTCTAGTCTATTGGAAATATTTTGGGTCTATGATTTTCTGTTGTTGATTAGATGTTGGTTTTTGTTTTATCTAATCCATTTCTAATCAACTTGTTTGAGGTCTTCCATAGCTAGTGTCTTTCAAGGTTTTCTTGAAGATATTTTGGGCTCTTTGGTTTAGGATTTTCATTTGTCTCTATATCTCATCTTTATATCGGTTTGGTTGCTCTCAATGACTATTTAGATCTACTTCATATTCCACTTTCAGATGCTTTTGGACTTTGTATGCTTTTGTCACTTATTTCTAAGTTATTTGTTTCTTCTCTTGCTCATTTTTGTTGCAATTGGTGGTGTTGTGATTGGTTGTGTAGTCGCCATCTAGAAAAGTTCATTTGAGTGTGTTTCCATTTTTTTTAGCCCTCTCATATGATCTTGTTTAGGTCTTTCTGCGTCTAGGGTCTATTTTTGAAATTTGTATAACATTGGACTTTGTTGAGCCATTGTACTACAACCTATTAATGGCCTAAAATGACCATGTCAACATTGTTGGCATTATGATTCAAGTGTTTTCCTTGATGGCAACTCACTCAGAGGTTGGTACAGGTGCTTAGAGGTTGGTACAGGTGATGGCAACTTAATCAGAGGATGGATCTTAGTACAGCATGCCAAGAAAGTTCATACACGGAGGATTCGTTAAGCCCAAGTCGCGTATACAAGCAGGTTCACTATATACCAAGTCGCGTATACGCAGGTTCTCTATATATCAAGTCGCGTGTACACGCTGGTTGGCTTCAGTAAAAGCGTGTGTATGTGGAAAACTTATCTTTGGTCCACGGCGGTTATTCCTTGGAAGTTGTGCCTATGGTTTTGGACCTTGATGTCTCGACGATCGTGTTGATCCCTAGTTTTGAAGCTGATGGTATTGGGTTACTATGGTTTTGGACCGTGGTATTGTAAAGGGCCTAAGGCTATATAAGGAGAAGATCATTAGGCAAGTGGAGGAAGCATTGGGTGTCTGACGAAGTGAGAAGATCTGGTATTACTGTTTATCTGTTCGGGATGCTTGGCAAGGGTCGGATCTGACAGCGAAGGCATAAGTAATTATTTCTAGATCTGCACGCGGGTTGCTTTTGGAGAAAGTGCGTATACACGCGCTTTTGGTACAGTGAAGTAGCGTATGCATAATAAGATTTAATATTTCAGGTTGCCATTGATTCTGGTGGTTGTTACAGAGTTCTGGGCTCTGGTTTGGGTTTTGTGTTCTTGATGACAGGGTTTCAGTGATTCAATATTGGGTTGTTTAATGAATTATGATGCAACTATAAGTTGATGATTGTATTGCAGTAATGTTTGTTTTGTACTCTTGGATCCAGTCTGAAAATTGATGAAACGTGGTCCCTGAAGGAAAGAAGGTTGTAGGGTCAGCACCTACGTACTAGTAAATGGATCGGCTAGTACAAGAGTTGAGGGGGTTGTAGCTCCCTTCCAGAAGTAGTTGGAAAACGAGAGAGGGTTGTAGCCCTCTGCAGGTTGTAGCCTGCGTACTGGTAAAGGACTGCACCAGTACATTGTAAAAGAAGTTTCTTATTAAAGAAGAAAGATACAAATTGCAGCAGGTGGTTTTCACCCACATTGAGTTTCCACCTTATATCATGGTGTTCATGTGTGTGGCTCTTGTGTGATGTTCTGTTCTGTTATACTGCACCTAGTTACTGTTAATATGCTTAATAATGTTCTGATGCATTTACTGAAGATTAAGCTAACTGAATTATAAGATCTCTAGATATACGCTAGTTGCATTAGACACAGTAGCGTGTACACGCGGGTTCACTTAATTGAAGTAGCGTATATGTTTCTGAGTATGAAATTGGAAAGTTTTTACTGATCTGATAATACTGATTCACCCCCCCTCTCAGTATTATTTCCAACAATTGGTATCAGAGCAGGTCCTTCAGAGGAATCTTGATCGCTTGAAGGAAAAGATCCATCAGAATGGCTAATCCAGAAAGAGAGGCACACATCAGGCCACCAGTCTTTGACGGGAACAATTTTACTCACTGGAAGATAAGAACCACTGCATATCTACAATCACTTGGAGCAGAAATTTGGGGAATCGTAGAAGGAGGATACAAATTCCCATCAGCAACTCCTATAGATCCAGCAGAGAGAAAGCAATATGAGCTCAATGCCAAAGCTGTTACTGTCCTATTGAGTAGTTTGACACAATCAGAATTTATGAAGATCATGCATTTCAAATCAGCTAAGGAAATATGGGACAAAATCGTCACAAGCTACGAAGGAGATGATCAGGTAAAAAGAGCAAAGCTTCAAACTCTCAGAATCCGGTATGAAACTCTTAAGATGCATAGTAATGAAAGCATAGCTAATTATTTCCTGCGTATGGATGAGATTGTGAATTGTATGAGGGATCTGGGTGAAGAATATGAGGAAGTTGTCTTAGTTGAAAAGGTTTTGAGATCTCTGTCTTCTAAATTTGATTCTAAAGTATCTGCCATAGAAGAAAAGGAGAATGTGCAGAAAATCACCATGTCACAGCTTCACGGGATCTTAACTGCTTTTGAAATGCGACAAGAGGTACCACCAGAAGCCGCATTCGAAGTGTCAGAGGAAGAAGATGAGGTAAATTTTGTCAAGAATCTTGAACGGGGAACTGGACGGTTCAAAGGTAAGCTACCTTTCAAATGTTTTCTATGTGGTAGAGTTGGTCACTATGCTGCTAGATGCCCTCATAACAAAGGAAAGATATCTGAAGAAGATGGTAGAATCTATTATACCCATATTACAAGTTCATTCAATAATAGTGAAGATATTAGAAGTCTCATGGCACATGAAAAGAAGAATGCTTCATCCAATAATAGCAAAGATATTAAAAGTCTCATGGCACATGAAAAGAAGAATGCAGAAACTGAAGAAGTTACCAAATTAAATGAACAATTGGAAACAGTAACCAGGGTAAGGGAGCAATTGCAGGATGTAGTAGAGGATCAGAGCATAACTATTCAAAGGCTTGAATCAAAGATCCTCTCTCTAAAAGAAGATCTTAAAAAATCAAGAGAACAGAACAAAGAAGCTCTTGAAGATCAAGAACATGAAGTGATCAAACTAAAGCGACAAGTGGAAGAAGGAAGAAAAGCTGAAGAAGACCTAAGGAATCAATATCTGAAAAAGGAAGAACAACATCAAGTTGAGGTAAATATCTTGAAAGGTAAAATAGAAGAAAAGGATAAGCTGTTACGATTTCAAGATAGCTCTAAAGTCTTGGATGATATTCTTAGTAGTCAAAGGTCTCCTGCTATCAAGACTCGTCTTGGTTTTCATGAATATGTTGAAGGTGAATCTAGTTCACAAGGTGAGGCAAGAAACTCTAATGAGAAATCTCAAACGCTCAACAAGGAACAACCAAGGAAAGAAATTCCTCAAGGAAGATCCTTTACTCCTAACTATGGACGTGATAGACGATTATTTCCTCCACTGAATAATGTTGAATGTTATGTATGTCATAATCTTGGACATGTTGCAGCCAGATGTAGAAGTAGAATGGTTCAAGAAAGATCATCGCATCCCAGGTATTTCAGAGGATATTGCTTTGCCTGCAATGCATATGGACACAAAGCAATTGATTGTGATAGAAGGAACATGAAAAATGTAAGGTGTTATACATGCAACAACTATGGGCATAAAGCAAGGGAATGCAGGACCAGATTTCAAAATTCAAAACAAGAGGACCATACATCATCACAGTTCCAGGAATTGAAGAAGACAGAGACAGAAAGGTGCGGCATAATTCAGACAGCTGACATAACAGACACAGGGGAATCTGAAAGTGATGAAATTCAGTATTCCATCCTGCATACGCTGATATAATGAAGACAAGTCGCGTATATACGCGAGTTACAGGCTGCAAAGTCGCGTATATGAAGGAAGGGCAGTAGAACAGACCCAGGTTCAGCCATGGTTGGCTCAGGCTTAGGGGGAGCAGAACAGACTCAGGAAATGGTTCAGTCATGGTTGGCTCACACTTAGGGGGAGCATATACTTCAAATAATTCATTGTTGGCATTATGGTTAGAAGTGGCTGATGAAACTAAATGATACATCTTGTTGTTTGGAATAGTATTGTAGGCTGATGCTTATGGTACAGATCTGAATGGCTGGTCTTAGAACCTGCATCTGCTCAGGAGGAGCGTGGATAGATTGGTACACTTTGGCATAAACAAAGGGGGAGCCAAATCAGAAACTTCAGCATGTACTCAGGGAGAGTATGGACAGTAGTATGGACAGCAGAAGGTATACCAAAGAAGAAAATATCTTGGTCCGCCCTTTGCCCTTGATCTCAAAGGGGGAGAGTGACTTGGTGTGGTGGTTGCCATCAAGTCCAAAGGGGGAGATTGTTGGCATTATGATTCAAGTGTTGTCCTTGATGGAAACTCACTCAAAGGTTGGTACAGGTGCTCAGAGGTTGGTACAGGTGATGGCAACTTAATCAAAGGACAGATCTTAGTACAACATGCCAAGAAAGTTCATACACGCAGGATTCGTTAAGCCCAAGTCGCGTATACAAGCAGGTTCACTATATACCAAGTCGCGTATACGCAGGTTCTCTATATATCAAGTCGTGTGTACACGCTGGTTGGCTTCAGTAAAAGCGCGTGTATGTGGAAAACTTATCTTTGGTCCACGGCGGTTATTCCTTGGAATTTGTGCCTATGGTTTTGGACGTTGATGTCTCGACGATCGTGTTGATCCCTAGTTTTGAAGCTGATGGTATTGGGTTACTATGGTTTTGGACCGTGGTATTGTAAAGGGCCTAAGGCTATATAAGGAGAAGATCATTAGGCAAGTGGAGGAAGCATTGGGTGTCTGACGAAGTGAGAAGATCTGGTATTACTGTTTATCTGTTCAGGACGCTTGGCAAGGGTCGGATCTGACAGGGAAGGCATAAGTAATTATTTCTAGATCTGCACGCGGGTTGCCTTTGGAGAAAGCGCGTATACACGCGTTTTTGGTACAGTGAAGTAGCGTATGCATAATAAGATTTGATATTTCAGGTTGCCGTTGATTCTGGTGGTTGTTACAGAGTTCTGGGCTCTGGTTTGGGTTCTGTGTTCTTGATGACAGGGTTTCAGTGATTCAATATTGTGTTGTTTAATGAATTATGATGCAAGTATAAGTTGATGATTGTATTGTAGTAATGTTTGTTTTGTACTCTTGGATCCAGTCTGAAAATCTATGAAACGTGGTCCCTGAAGGAAAGAAGGTTGTAGGGTCAGCACCTACGTACTAGTAAATGGATCGGCTAGTACAAGAGCTGAGGGGGTTGTAGCTCCCTTCCAGAAGTAGTTGGAAAACGAGAGAGGGTTGTAGCCATCTGCAGGTTGTAGCCTGCGTATTGGTAAAGGACTGCACCAGTACATTGTAAAAGAAGTTTCTTATTAAATAAGAAAGAGACGAATTGCAGCAGGTGGTTTTCACCCACATTGGGTTTCCACCTTATATCATGGTGTTCATGTGTGTGGCTCTTGTGTGATGTTCTGTTCTGTTATACTGCACCTGGTTACTGTTAATATGCTTAATAATGTTCTGATGCATTTACTGAAGATTAAGCTAACTGAATTATAAGATCTCTAGATATACGCTAGTTGCATTAGACACAGTAGCGTGTACACGCGGGTTCACTTAATTGAAGTAGCGTATATGTTTCTGAGTATGAAATTGGAAAGTTTTTACTGATCTGATAATACTAATTCACCCCCCCTCTTAGTATTATTTCCAACAAACATTTTAAGGGAGACCATCGGTTCAGGAACTTAAAGCAACTCCTTTTCCATTTGGAAAGGTGGCTACAACTAGTGAAATTAGGTCCACTTTCCCTCTCTCTTACTCTATTGGCTTATACTATATCTATTACTTTCCAAAAGAGAATATACATCAGACCTGCCCTCTTATAGAGCTCATGCAAGAAAGTGATCCTTAAGATAAATTAACGGCCCAACCAATCCACTCTATAACATGCCCCTATGTAAGAGGACTTCTAGTATGAAATAATTAAAACTAAATTAAAATATACTCTAATTAAAAAAAAAAGAAAGCTTAAATCTATCTCGATTGAAAGAATGATTGGTCCCCCTCTCAACCAAGAGCAAGGTAAAAGGGGATTTGGTCCATCTTTGAATTTGGAATAAAAATTAAGTCAATAAGCCAAGGAAATAGTTTCAAGACTTATTTCTAATTCAAGAAAGTATATGCATTTTGCTATCTCATGAATAATCATTAGATATTTGGTACAAATAGATCCAAATTCAAATAAAATGATTTCAAGCTAAAAATATATATATGACTACATTAAGGAAATACGTCTCATAAAACAATCATTATTAAAACCAAGATAAACATGTCATGAATGTGTTAAATAGTTAACAAATATGCATTGTTTATCTATTTGAATCTAGAATTTAACTTGAAAGCAAGTATATCCATCTTTAAAAGATAGCTTTCAAATGATTAAAACAAGCATGTATTTAAATGAATTCCAAATAGTGAAAAATCTCAAAAACACATACTCATCTAAATCAAGAAGTGGCACAAATTTTATTAATTCTAGGCCACCAATCAGACTCTATCTCTCACAATAGTGTACAAGAATCAAATATCCAATCATAGCCTTTGAGTACATGAAATTCTCATGAAATTGCATGATAGCATGAAATTTTCAGAGCTAAAATACATCTCTTTTAATCTCCAGAAGTCTGGTTCAAACTAGAAAATTCTCTACAAAAGTATTTCTCACTACAGTAGTGCAAAAATACCTCTATTTGAAGATAATTTCTTACCAAAGTTTCAAATTTGGAACCCCCCTTTCAATTATTACAAAACTGTTGATGGCCCAAGATGACCATGTCAACATTAGAGGGGAGACCACTCGGTCGGGAACTTAAAGAAGCTCGTTTTCCATTTGGAATGGTGTTTCCAACTGGTTAAATTGGGTCTAGTTACTCTGCCTCTTACTCTATTGGCTTATAATATATATGTTACTTGCCAAAAGAGAAGAGACATCATATCTGCCCTCTTGCGGTGCTCATTCAAGAAAGTGATCATTAAGTTGAATTAATGGCCCAACCAAGCCACTCTAAAATATGCCCCTGTGTAAGAGGAATTCTAGTATGCACTAATTAAAACTAAATGTAAATCTACTCTAATTAAGAGAAAATAAATCCTAAATCTACCTCTATTAAAAGAAGGATCAGTCCCCCTCTCAAACAAGAGCAAGGTAAAAGGGGATTTAGACCAACTTTGAATTTGGAACAAAAATGAAGTAAATAAGCCAAGGAAAGAGTTCCAACTCTTATTACTAATTCAAGCAAGTATATGTATTCAACTATCTAATGAACAGTCACCAGATCTATGGTACACATACATCCAAATTAAAATAAACTTGAATTCAAACTAAAACACATATATGACCACATTAAGGAAATAGTTCTCATAAAACAATCATTATTAAGACCAAGATAAACATGTCATGAATTTTCTAAATAGTTAACAAGTATTCCCTATTTATCTATTTGAATTTATAATTTTACTTGATAGCAATTATATCCATCATTAAAAGATAACTTTCAAATTATTAAAACAAGCATGTTTTTAAATGAATTTATAATAGTGCTAAAGATAAAAAACACATACTTATGTGGATCAAGAATTGCCACAAATTTTATTAATTATAGGCCACCAATCAGCCTCTATCTTTGACAATAGTGTACAAGAATTTAAGATCTGATCATAGCCTTTGAGTACAAGAAATTCTCATAAAATTTCATGATAGCATGAAATATTCAGCACTGAAATACATCTATTTTAATATCCACAAATCTAGTTTAAACTAGTTAATTCTCTACAAAAAAATTTCTCCCTATAGTAGTAAAATAATTCGTCCCCTTGTAAAGAATTTTCTCTCGAGGTTTCAAATCTAGAAACCCCCTTTCAATTCTTACAAAAGCCATATTTATAAATACAAAAAAAAAGTAACGTGAGGGAGTTGATGGAGAAACAGATTTGCTCCAACAATTTTGATAGGCCAAAATTAATTTTCCTCGAGCAATTTCCTTGATCCAAGTTTTTTGTTTCTAATCTCCTCAACTGCTCCCTTGCCACAAACAATTGAGGTTTAGAAATTAAAACAAATTTGATGAATAAAATAGAAAACAAGACACATTCTCAACAAATTGTTAAAAACAAAACAATAAATTAAAATTCAAATAAATTCCAAGATGTGATTGCTTATGTTGAGTCTAATTTTATTTTCAGTAATCATGGAGGACGAATTAATAACCATAGTATTTCCAAAGGCAATAACATTTGCCCAAATCAACATAAAAACTTTAATTTTTTATGCAAATTCATCACTTTTTCTTCTGCTAGATTTATTGGTCATTAAATGATAATATTTTCTCAAATTAACCATCTTGGATTATTCTTCTCTATATTATCTTTCCAACTAGATAGTACAAGCCTTATTTGGTTGAGTAGATCTCCAGATATGCCTCTCCAAAGATGAGGTATGAAAAATATCAAAATTGTGGAAAATGTTTGCCTTGGGTCGAAATTAAGAAATTTAATTAAAATCCAATATTAGATTAAACTACATTAATTAATATACAAGTTAATAAAATTATTATGTTAGAATTATCAATGTACAAATTAATTAATTAAATTAATTTTAAATTAATTAATTTACACATTAATTAAACCAACCTAGATCCATCTTAACTTCAGATCTATCAAGCGTCAAGAGGGATCAAATATCTCGAGGTGCAAACCTCTTTTTTTAGTGCAAAACTTGAGGAAAGATTTGCACCTCGAGATATTTGATCGCTCTCAATGCTTGATAGATCTAGAGTTAAAATGGATAGAGGTTGGTTTCAATTGTGCACAGCGACAAAAATATATGTTGAAATATAATTATTTTTCTCATATTAAATATATTTAACATGTCTAAGTTTATATATTATGACAATACAAATGTTGAATACAAAGTTATAATACTTAATGTTTGAAACTGAAAATACTAATAAGGATTTAGTCAATGAGAAAATAGATTACAATGTTATTGCTCTCACTCGCTCTTGTTCCGCTTTTCTTGACATCACACCTATGATTTATCCATCTTTGCAGTAAACATCATACCATGTCTCTCTTGATCCAGAGTTAAGATGGATATAAATTAAATGCACTGATTTCATATTTTTGGTATTATCTTTAACGTGCTCTTCTGTCTTCCTGCTCTTTTTTTGTTATCATTTCTAGTTCCTTTGTATATTCTTTGTGCTCTTTAGTTGTCATTTCTTCTAGATTTTCTCTTTGTTGTTCATTTTCTTCTATTGTTTGTTGTGCATTTCTTTGTTGATATGCTCTTTGATATTCTATTTGACGTTTTCTTCTTTCTTCTTTTTCTTGTGCAATTGTTATTTTTAGTTCCTTTCTTTGATCATCATGTTCTCTAGTTTTCATTTCCTCTGTTTTTTTCTGTTGATTTCCTATTTGTTATGCATCTTCTTCTATTCTTTGTTATTTACTTATTTCTCTATATTATCTTTGATGTTGTCTATGACATTCTCTTCTCCCTTATTCTTCTTGCACACTGTCATTTCTAGTGCCTTTATTTGGTCTTCATGCTCTTCATTTGTCATATCCTCTAGATTTTTCTGTTGATTTTCACTTTATTGTGCACTTTCTTCTATTCTTTGTTGAGCCTTTGTTTCTCTATATGCTCTTTGATGTTGTCTATGAAGTTCTCTTCTCTCATCTTCTTCTTGTACACTTGTAGGTTTTAACCTCATACATAAATTACTTGCATACGAATTCTAAAACATAGAAAATAAACAATGTGAGAGCGTAATACATAAAACACATATACACAGAGATATTCCCCTTGATATCGAAATTGGGACTACCAGCTTGATTTTTCATTATGTTCCTTTCAATGTTACAATACATATTTATACATGTCGAAGCAACCAATACCATGGACCGAAAACCATCGCGTCCAAAACCATGTGCGAAAAATCATGCACAAAACCATAGGTAGGTCCGTCCAACCTAATATAGGGCCCATAGAGTGGGGTTACCTACACCACTCAAACGCCCTGTGACCCCCCTCGCTACGCAATCAGTGCAATGAATGGGGGGCTCCACACACCTTATAACCCCCCGGTTAATTACGTCGGCTAGTCATGGAAAGAATATAACACAACCCAACACTCTCCCACCTATTGTTTTCTTTCCATAGGGGGCGACATGAGAGCTTAGTCATTTATCCAACCCTGCAATGCCCATTGTTTCTATACACCAAGAGAACTTCTCAGAGCTCACAGATTTTGTCAATGCATCTGCAGTATTCTTCAAAGTTTCCACCTTTACCAGAAACACCTTTTTGTCTTCTATCATATCCCTCTCAAAGTGATACTGAACATCAATGTGCCTTGTCTTTGAATGATATTCAAGGTTCTTTACCAAGAAAATTGCACTTTGGCTGTCACAGTATATCCTTATAGCTCCCTATACTAACCTCATACTTGAACACAATCTTTGTAACCAAACTGCTTCCTTTCTTTCATGAGTGGCTGCCATGTATTCGGCCTCTGTAGTTGATGGTGCCACTGCAAATTGTTTCTTACTCATCCAAATGACTTCACCTCCAAATAGGTTAAATAAATACCCACTTGTAGATCTTCTCTGATCCAGATCTCTAGCCTAGTCTGCATCAACAAAGCCATGAATATCCAACATTCTATCCAATCCTGGTCTTCCTTGGTGTTGGGCCGCTAATATGTCATTGCTATTATCACTCTTTAACGCCTATTTCATCCATTTTCTACCATTCTTTATCACATCATTTATCATACTTTATCATATAATTCCATTTTATAATTATTTATGCTCTTATGGATAAATATTATTTCTTCTCCTTTACTTTTAATAAATTGATGATTATTATGTATGATTTTACCAATGATGTTGATTAATAAAATTTTTGGAACATCACTCACCATTTTAGCCTCCAAGATATTTTCTAGATTACAGATTTGATCTCCAGCTCATCATTAAATATGCCAACTCAGAAATTCGTTGGAATAAGAAGTGACAGTTTTTCAATGGATGTTTCGGGCAAATGGAGAAGAATCTGGAAAATATGAAACATGGTTTTTGTTCAGAACCGACTCAATTAGATTTGTGTTAAGCGGTTTTCCCAAATTCAGTCCGTATTAAGAGAAATGAAAGGTTATCTAAAGATGTTTTTCTCATATTCTTTGTTGTGTCCAGTTTCCAAATTATCTCAATTGCAATACCAAATTCGACCTGTTCTTGTTGAATGCTGATGGAAAGATATTTTAGATATGATTTTGCTGATCAATTTGTTGTGAACAATCCAATTTTGTTATGGGAATCATTTTGTAATCATATCTATTGTAACTTCTCTCTGTTCTTTATGTATTTAAATGAGAACGGAGATCAAAGAGGGATATAGATTATTAGAGATAGGATAGGATAGGATAGGAGGAGAGGGGATAATGGAGATATTTTGATATATACATGTAATCATTTTTGAATTACAGGAAGACTATGTTATATTATTTTCATTCAATGAAAGAGTCTGTTGATTTCCCTTGATGCGTGCAGATCGAATCAAATGAGACGTGTTGATTAAGCCTGAGTGGTTTTTAATTCTTCAGTTACTGTAAGTTCTTTCCTCTCATAAGTGGAAAGGGCCAGCAACGACTGGGAGATCTAGCTAGATTAACACTAGCATTGTAGATTTCCATTACTGATTGCATTTCAATTTTGTCAATTCTATAGGTTGTGAGTGTTAATTTCATTGCAGAGTGTGTGCTAATTTCTTACAGAGTGTTTAATTTGTAGCATAGGTGTGAGTTATTTTTACATAGGCAGGCATGGATAAGGCATGGATTAGAGCATTGATTTAATTTTCTTTCATTTACAGCATTGCAGAATAGGGCATACGTGACAGTGTGTTTATTATAGAATCAGCTGAAAGGGATTGGTTAATGCTACTGAACTCTTGGTTGACATCATTTCCATTTGAATTGCTTAATTGAAATTGAGTGTGATTTAGATAGAATCAGCTAGAAGAGATTGGTTAATGCTATTATGCTCTCTATTGATGCTATTTTCAATTGAATTGCTTGCTACAAATTTGATTATGGTTTTGCTTGAGATTAAGTCCTGATGCTTAGATATATTATTTCCCTTAAAAGTTACACACTTGAGATTTATGGTTTGATCTATTTACTCTTGTATTGAATTTAATATATTATCTTAAATCGTTACTCTCTAGATTTATAACTTGCACATATTGTGTACACTCTTGAAACAAAAAGACTTACCTAGGTTGATAATTAATGTGAGGCAATTAGGAGTTTTAAAAGACACTTTTTAGCACCCAACATTTTGGCACCGTTGCCAGAAAGAGTGTTTCCATTTCACAGAGAGTGATGTATGTATAATATTTGTTGCTGGGGAATAATTGGGTATTTAAAATGGAAGGTAAGAACCTATGTAATGAGCAAGTAAAGTGCTTGCTCTTCCACCCGCTTTTCAATACAATTGCATAGAAGTTGAAGTAGGTGTTTGATGTTTGTCTGCTGTGAAAAAATTAGGTATTGAATATGGAAGGTAAGAACCTGCATAATGAGCAAGTAAAGTGCTTTCTCCTCTGCCCACTTTTCAACAGAATTTCATAGGAATTGTAGGAAATTTAGAGGTAAATTTTTTGAAAAAATCTCATAATTCCACCCAAGTGGTGATGTAAGCACCACCCATTTCACTAACCAATTGACAGGAACATTTGAAGGAGGAGCCTCAAAGAAACACATGAAGAACATCTTCTATTATTGTAAGAAATGGCTGACATTGCAACTTTTGAATTCCTTATCAAATATTTAGGAGGAGTGACTCAAATGCACATAATTCCCCCATCTTCTCTACCAAACTTTCATGGTTTGACAAATGAAGATCCAGATACATTCTTATTTGAGTTCGAAATACTTTGTATAGGATATGATTATTTTACTAATGATCAAAGGTTGAAAGTGTTTCCTCTTACCCTAAAAGGAGCAGCTCTCTGATGGTTCATGAGCCAAGGTGGGAACTGCATCCAAACATGGGAGGACATGAAGAACATATTCTTGAAGAAGTACCGAGACTATTGCAAGGCCAATGAAGATATTTTCAATATGATATAAGGGGAAGATGAAAGCTTGGAGGACTATGTAGGGCAGTTTCATTACAACCTTCAAAAATGAAAGCATAAGTATTTGGAAAAAGAGATCTTAAAAAAAACACTCCTATTCAAAGGAATCAAAGATGAATTTTTAGAACTCTTAAATCTGATAGGAAAAGGTAATGTTTTTCAGTTGTCATATGATGATGTTTGTGAATTGTGCATAAGGTATTCAAGAGGAAGCTCCAAGGCTGGTAAGAATTCTAGAGAATTTTCTTCTCTCTTTTCCAAATCTGCTACAAGAATAGGGGACAAAAGAGCTGAAATCAATGTTTTATTTCAAAATTTTAAAGTTGATTTTATTAGCTGTCTAAATTCAAAATTTGATGTTTTGTAGGTTCAAAAAAATCAAGAAATTGAAGAAGTGTTTTTCCCTCATTACCGAAAGGAGCATTCCATAGATAGTTGTTCTTCCTTATCTAGGATGGAAGTAGCATATCAAAGAGATGAGAAAGATGCAACAAGGTCAAAACCATCAGAAGCATGACCTGCAGGTACAGTTCAAAACACTTCCTCTCCATCTTCTGACTTGCATAATCCATTATGGAATACTCATGTGTTAGGGCAGCCATGTCAATCTCAATATAACCCACACCAATCTTGTCTACAAGTTTGGCATGGTTCGTCTTATGATTACATGAATACTATCCCTCATCCTGTAGCACAAACACATCCTCCATATTCTTCACCACCTCTTCCACAACATCTTTCTTGCCTATCAAAATCATCCACTCAACCCAATCAACTATATCATCAAAATGCTTCATTTCCTACACAATTTCCTACTCAAATCATTCCACACCCTCGCCATAATAAACCAGTAAAACATGCTTACAGTGTTGAACTATAAAATTTACGCACCCTTCCCACCCATTCTATCTCACATGCACCATTGGAGAAAATTTATACTAAGATTCAGAATGTTTCAAATCCAAAAATTGTAGAGGTTATGGAAAAAAAATGAGGTTTCTTCTAGTTTGCATCAACAAGCTGTTTTAAAAGCTCAAGAACTTCATGATATGATGGCTATGGGAAATCAAGAAAGTAAAAGATATATTGAAGATTAGTTTAACTCCATCATTTGTTTGCATTATGTAGGAATTTACAAGGTAAGTTCCTTAGAGAGAACACCAAAGGACACTGCTCACACACAGATCACAGATCAATACACCAGTATCTTGACGTAGTTAAAACCCTCAAAGAGGGAAACAGTCCACGGCCTGAGCCAACGCAACCAGTTCAGCCAATTTATTAATAAAAGAATGAAATTTTACATAAGCTTCTCTCATGAATAGTTAACCTACAAATGACCCTCCATGCTCTTTAAATAGAGATCATGGACCAATCCGGTGTTAAGCCACGGATCAAGTGTCGGTAATACCGAGGATAGAATGAACCATCGGATCACTACATATCGTGACCGTCGGATTGTAAGTTACAAAATGTACATAGTAAAGAAACACACTTTACCTAACTCTATACTAGACCAAGTTATACTTAACTATTTCCTATGTGTCGGAATATCCTAACATCCCCCCTTAAGAACAACTTGGGATAGGATTGAAGGAGTTACAAATATGACACAATAGGAGAAGGAAGGAGGCACTAGAGCCTATCCCCCCTTAGTGACAACTTCCTGAACTCCAACCATAAATCGAAGTTTAGTGAACTTCGCCTCTGTGAGAGCCTTTGTAAAGATGTCTACAACTTGATGATCTGTGGAACAATATTCCACTTCAAGAACATGGTCGTGGATGAGCTTTCTGATGAAGTGCATGTGCAATTCAATGTGTTTGCTGCACTGATGTTGGACTGGATCTTTGCATAGTTGAATGGCACTTTGATTATCACACCAAAGTGTAGTCGGATGTTGCTTCTGAAAGCCAAACTCTGACAGGATCTGACAAATCCACAAGGCTTTGTTACTAGCTTCTACGTTACCATGATACTCTACTTCTGCTGAGGAAAGAGAAATGGCACCTTGTTTCTTGAAAGCCCATGTAATAGGTCCCGAACGAAGAGTGAACACATATATTGTAGTAGACTTCCGATCATCAGGGTCACCAGCCCAATCGGAATCAGTGAAACTAACTAATAGAGGAGCTGCTTCGGCACTGTAATGAATCCCAAACTGAACTGTACCTCGAACATAACGAAGTATTCTTTTAGCTACTTTCCAATGACTTTCATGTGGGTTTTGCATAAACCGAGAAACAAGGCCAACAACGAAGGAAAGGTTAGGATGAGTATGGGTTAGATACAAAAGTTTTCCTACAAGTTGACGATATAAGGTAGCATCAACTTCAGGAGAGGTACAAGTGACTGAAAGTTTGACTCCAGACTGAAAGGGAGAAGGGGCTGGCTTACAGTCTTCCATGTGAAAATGGCGTAGAATATCACAGGCATACTTGGACTGGGAAAGGGAAATACCTTCCTTGGATTGCAAGACTTGAAGACCAAGAAAATAATGTAAGTGTCCTAAGTCTGTCATTTCAAACATCCTTTTAAGGCTAGACTTCACATGGTTTATAAGGTTGGGATCACTACCAATCAGGATAAGATCATCAACATAAAGAACAAGAATGATAAGAGACTTGCCCACTTTCTTGGTGTAGACAGTATTGTCAGAATGACACCTAGAAAAGCCATTTTCTAAAAGAAAGTTATCCATTTTGGCATACCAAGCTTGAGGAGCTTGCTTGAGACCATAAAGGGATTTCTTAAGCCGACATACAAGGCTGGAGTATGTTTGTATAAAGCCAATAGGTTTTTCCATATAGATTTCTTCATGCAAGTCCCCATTCAAGAAGGCAGATTTCACATCCATCTGATGGACTTCCCATTTGAAAGAGGTAGCAAGGGAAAGAACAAGGAGGATAGAGTTCATTTTGGCAATAGGGGAGAAGGTTTCAGTGTAGTCAATGCCTTCAAATTATGAAAAACCCTTAGCAACAAGACGAGCTTTATGCTTATCAACTTTCCCATCTGGTCCATACTTGGTTTTGTAAACCCATTTGCATCTAACAAGTTTTCGTCCCTTTAGTAGAGGAACAAGATCCCATGTATCATTTCCCAATAATGAATGATATTCTTCATTCATAGTTGCTTCCCAATCTGGATGGCCTGAAGCTTCTGCAAAGGTGTCAGGATCATAATTCACTGAAGCTTGATCCAGTAAAGAAGAGGCTCTATCAAACTGACAGCGTTATAACCAAAACATTGACATGGTGTCTAGTAGGCAGCTTAGGAACAGAGTTGGGACAGTCAGTTTTTGGAGGCCTAAATGACTATATTTTTAAAACCTATTTATATAATAAGTAGAACATGATGTATACATTTCAACTCAATTTGAATCACTCAATTTGAATTTGAAACGAAAAAGTTATAACCAAAACATTGACTGGGTGTCTAGTAGGCAGCTCAGGAACAGAGTTGGGACAGTCAGTCTTTGGAGGCCTAAATGACTATATTTTGAAAACCTGTTTCTATAGTATATTCCCCTATGAATCTAGTTTATGAAACAATTTGAATCACTCATTTTCGATATAGTATGAGAAAGTTATGACCAAAACACTGACTGTCTATCATAAATCAGCACTCATAAAACTTTATTTTTTTCTGTTTGTTCATTAGAGTATTTGACCCATAAATTATTTTTGTTTTCAAAACCTGTATCTGTTGGAGATAAATAAATTAATATAATTTCATTTCCAATTTGAATCATTCGAATCCATCATTAGACGAAAAATCTATGCTTAAAATATATACTATTGTTTTATATGGGGAAATCGAAAATGACTCTGTTATGCAGGTTGTTCTAAGTAAAATTGACATATCATATCATGGAACTTTCAAACAATATTTCTATTGGTGATATGACTTTGAATTAGCTCTCATTTGGCTTTTGAATCACTCGAATCAGACCAAAAACAAAGGAGTTGTGATTAAAACACTACTGGTTAGTATGATTGGTCACTGCTCTCCCGCAGGTAATAAATTAATTTTACTTTGTTATTTTTTTCATAGATTTGTTTTACACAGTAACTACTTGTTAGTTTTTTTGCATAATTCTTGGATTAGGGGAGCCTGATCACCTCTCTTTCTCCATGATTTAATGTTTTATTTCAGGTAGACACTCGTTTTTGCAGGTCTTAGTAGAATAAAGAAGGTCAATTTATGGACGAGCGATTCTTGAAAGAGATTTTTATGAAACAAGGGAATTTTATCAAATTAATTACCTAACAGATTCATAACAGAAAAAATGAAGAATTGATTTCCATTTGAAGATTCATGTCACTGCTGCCAATACATTTTTCTAGGAGATCATTTTTTTTCCATTGACAGATTGATATTCCCTTAGGAAATAACATCATAGCTGTTGTAACTTAATTAATTTATTTATATACTATATATATATATATATATATATATATATATATATATATATATGTATGTATATATATATATATATATATATATATATATATATATATATATATATTAATGTTTTTGTGTTTCAGGTGTTGCTTCCTTCAAATTGTACTTTCTGCTCCATTGGCGATTGAACAATGAGGACCCCACCATGCAAGTTTCAGTTGCAGAAGCCAATACGTCGGTAGCTTCATTTCTGTAAAAATTTATTTATTTCTTTTTCTATAAATACGATTTCTTTTTCTCTATTTTTCTGTTTGTTTGTAGTTGTAAATATGATTGCTTGTTTATTTTTTTCTCTCCCTGTTTTCTTTTGCTATTCCCTACAGGGAACAACACTTTTTCATGTGTAGCTTTGTTGTTCCTTTTAGGGAACAACACTTTTTCATGTATTGATTTGTTGTTCCCTACAGGAAATAACTGTTGTTCTCTAAAGGGAAAAACACTTTTTCGTGTATTGATTTGTTGTTCCCTACAGGGAATAACTGTTGTTCCCTAAAGGTAACAACACTTTTTTGTGTGTATATTTGTTGTTTCCTACAAGGAATAGCTGCTATTCCCTAAAGGGAAGAACACTTTTTCGTGTGTTGATTTGTTGTTCCTTACAAGGAATAGTTGATGTTCCCTAAAGGGAACAAAACTTTTTCGTATGTTGATTTGTTTTTCCCTATAGGGAACAACACTTTTCCGTGTGTTTTTGTTGTTCTGTAAAGGGAATAACACTTTCTACGAGTATTTTTTTTTATGTTCCCTATTGGGAACAACACTTTTCATGTGTGTTTTTCTTTGTTGTTCCCTACAGGGAACAGCTAGGGAACAACACTTTTCGCGTGTGTTTTTCTTTGTTGTTCCCTACAAGAACAACACTTTTCGTGGGTTTTTTTCTTTGTTGTTCCCTATAGGGAACAAAAATTTTCACATATGTTTTTTTGTGTTGTTCCCTAGAGGGAACAACTGCTATTCCCTATAGGTAACATCACTTTTTGTGCATGTTTTTCTTTTTTGTTCCCTACAGGGAACAACAGTTTTCACATGTATTTTTCTTTGTTGTCCCCTACAGGGAACAACTATTGTTTCCTATAGGGAACAGTTGCTATTCCCTATAGGGAACAACACTTTTCACATGTGTTTTTCTTTGTTGTTCCCTACAGCGAACAATTGTTGTTCCCTACAACGAACAACACTTTTCACGTATGTTTTTCCTTGTTGTTTCCTACAAGGAACAATTGTTGTTCCCTATAGGGAACATCACTTTTCACATGTGTTTTTCCTTATTGTTCCCTACAGGGAAGAGTTGTTGTTCCCCACAGGGAAAAGATGTTGTTCCCTATAGGGAATAACACTTTTCGCGTGTGTTTTTCTTTGTTGTTCCCTACAGGGAACAACTGTTGTTCCCTATAGGGAACAACACTTTTCACGTGTGTTTTTCTTTGTCGTTCCCTACATGGAGCAACAATTTTTGTGTGTGTTTTTCTTTTTTGTTCCCCACAGGGAACAATTGTTGTTCCCTATAGGGAACAACAAAGAAAAGTACACACGAAAGGTGATGTTCCCCACAGGGAACAACTGTTGTTCCCTCAAGGGAACAACACTTTTGGAGTTTTGTTGTTCCCTGCAGGGAACAAATTTTTTAGAGTTTTTGTTGTTCCCTCTAGAGAGCAACTCTTTTTCTGAGTGTTTTGTGAGTTTTCATTGTTCCCTCAAGGGAACAACACTTTTAGAGTGATTTTGTTATTCCCTCTTCGCAACAGCATTTTCGCTTCTTGTGAAGTTTTCTGTTTTATGAATAGCACCTCCTTCCTCTTGTGGGATTATTCTTAGTTCATCTCAACCACATTTTACTGATTCCCTTTTATGGCATGAAGTACACTACTTTTATGAGGACAATAATTATGAATTCTATTTAGCGAGTTAATATCATTCACATTATGATCTTTAACAGGACATCTCCTTGATGATAGATTCTTTTCAAAAGGGACACAATTATTTATATACTACTTTACTGCATCATTTTCTATTGTACATAATATTGATTGATCATCTTAATACCATGTTGGTTCCACCCTTCCTAGTTATAATCTTCTCTGTCTGTAATAAATGAGATTATGGGTATATTTTTTTCTATTGACATCTTCAACTTCTTTCACCATCTCTACTCTTAAGGAGTACTAAGCCCCCCTCTATTTATCATAAAAATGTGTAATAACAACAAAATTTTTCCTACAGATAGAGGATAGGGGGTTTCATTAAGAGATATCCTACCATGTTCATAAGGCTATAATGAAGTGACATTCCCATTATGGCCACCACACCAGGGTAATGATCCATTAGATAGCTAGAATAGCCTTGGAATAGGAGGTCTCATCACAAGGTGGCCTGATCATTTTTTCTACATCCCAGTGAATGGCAGTGTGGTTGTCTGGTTATCACGCTAGCACGTTGATCTCTTCTACAGAACAGCACTTGGAACTCTCCATTTATAAATTGAGGATCGTGGCTCATATGAATCAAAAAGCAACCTTGCCAAGGCAATGGATGCCTACTAGCAATAGAGGCTTTGCTTATGGTATTGAAGTTATATCTTATTGTCAATTATTACTATAATACTCTCTTCTTATTCTCTCCTTTTATCGGAGAAGTTATTTCCTTCATTCTTCCCTGTTTTGAACCTTTACGCATGAGAAATTGTTTTCCAATCAATCACGTCATTCTCGGCTAGAATATTGTCACCAAAGTATCCTTTTGGCATATTGCTGTCCTTTTTCTTTTTTTTCATAACTTATCATCAATCCAAAGTGTCCTATCTCTTATTCATAACTATCTTTACACACTCCACTCTCATTATAACCATACCTCTTGCCGTCCATTCATTGATATGTGTACTCTGCTTGATTTACTTCTATACTATTCATTCCCTTGCCTTGCCATCAGAATGACATTTTTCCTATGCTTTATGGTCATGAACGCCCTTTTCCAATTGGAGGGGTAAGGTTACTTAAAAAAAAATTCTGATTAAACTTTTTGCATGCAGCATAGTGATTTGTTTACAGGAGAACAACAAGTATGGGGGGAAACTCTATTTGCAGCAAGTCCAAATTATTGAAACTAATAGAAGAGAATCGATCAAATCACATACATGATGTGCTTGCATGGCTTCCACCTTTTGCATCACTTTCGTCATCATCTCAACCAACATCAGCTTCAACCAATGTTATCACAAAACCTAACCCTGATAGGCTGCTGATCATGTAGACTTTGAGTAACTCTTTCAAACCAATATTTTGGTTGAGGCTTAGCCTCCTCAACCTAAGATGGCTCTCTCAATAGGTTTAAGATTTTTTATTAATGATTAGATGGCTAACTCTAGGAACAAAATGGATAAATGTGTAACTGGTTGACTGGTTGAATCAAAGATTAGCAAATATCTATTAGGCTATGGAGTCAAGATAGTCGTCAACAAAACAACATGATCAACAAAACATGGAAGTCAAGGCACTTAGAGTTTAGGTTTATAAATAGAATAGTAACATAGTAAATCAACATAGTTTACAAGCATGTGAAAGAAGTTAGAGCATTCTCCAATGAATTCTAAGTATCAAAAGCTCATACCACTGTAAATAAGTAATTGAACAAGGCCATAAGAACATCAAACACATAAACTCCTTGTGAACCTTGAGTAGTCAAATTGATCTCTGTATTATGTTTGAAAAAACATAGTTTCTTACACTAACACAACTTTCTTTTTCTAATGAAAATTACCAGCCCTTAGGAATTTGATTACCAAAATTTATATAGAGTTTTACAACCTTGGATACTATGATCCATCTTTGGAGGAATTCAAATTCCTGACTTTGACACCTATCTGTTCATAAAACAAACTACTTAATTACAATTTGACAGCTAGCTGTCTTTAATAGTTCTAATACAAATAGGAGTGAAACTCATAAAACATGCTTTTAAAAACCTTATATATGACTTCAAAACATTCTTCAATCAGATGCCAACCATGTCTTCAAGCTTGATGATTTCCACAGTGTTGTTACAAAACCTGCTTCATTATGACCTAACTGTCCTGAAAACTAGGAGACAAAGTTTCTCCTTTCAAGGCCCTTAATCTTTTATGCTTATCTTCAAGCAGCTTTGCTGGTGTACATGTGGCATGCATTAATAATCCATCAAAACATCATTTTCCACCTGTTCAAAAAGGAAACTTGAATATATGGAGGAAGGGATGAAACATGACTATGCTACGAAAATACTTTGTTTTCACAGCATAGACTTTATATCACTTGTGAAATAATTCTTTGAACTTTGCTTTCTACAAATTACTATCTGAAACTGCATATGTGATCCAATGTCTACCAACAACTTCAAAATTTGGAACTAATCAAACCTTACTTCTGGAAGGCATCCATAAGTGCTAAATGCTCATCTTCAGCAGTTTCGTAGCACGCTACAAAACTGCTGTGTATGATCTTTTTCAACACGACCTTCAAAAATCTGTAGTTTGGGAGTTTTTCAAAATTCCATGAAGACTAATATGATCAACCAAAAATCAAAATGACTTACCCTTATAAGATGTTCTTCTTCACAACTATTCTTTTTTTCTATATGCCAAAATGCTTTTTAAGTGCCAAAACTATTTTAATATATATCCTTCACTACCCTTTTTTATCACCCTGATTCATTATTGTTGTAGAACCCTTTCCAGATTTTGTTAGCTGTATTTCTGGGTCTTCAATTTGTCTCTTGAGTCTCCTATTTGTAGCTCTCAGCTGAGCGTTAATCCTCCTTGCAAATCTGGCTTCTTTGATTGTAGGAGCAATCCAAGTAAAGAATTGAGTTTCATTGTTTACTATTTCTAGTTTAGAAACCTTTTCAGCTTCCCAGAGAGCCTTCATCCTTTTGAAATATATATTTTCAGTAGCATTCCCTCTTTCTCTCACTCTGAGTCTAGAAATTTCATTGTTAGCATCTTTTAACGTTTCTTCCATAACCTCATAACTGGCTTTTTCAGTTTGAGTGGTAGGAACTGTGTTTTTGTCACCTTCAGGTCTTGGAGACGGAAAGTTTATCAACTCTTCTTGAAAAACAGATGCTTCTTTTGTTCTCCCCAACTCAATATGGGAGTCTTGCATCTTCTTGGATTGCCTAGTTAAGGGGTTTTGGGGTTTGAAAACAAATGTTGTAACATCATCCTCAAATTCCAATTTCTTGGAGGATTTCATTTTCTTCGACTTTCCTTGATCAAATTCTATCACATCTGCCTGCACCAAAGGGGATTCTACAATATCAATGGCTTTTAAAATATCATTTAAATCACCCTTCAAGCTTGAACCTTCTCCCAAGATCACTGTTTTCGCTTTCTCCTTTGCAATTTGACTTCTAGTTAATATCTTTTGAACTAGTTTATTGGTTGACTGTTCTTGTGTCATTCCTTTAATATCAAATTTCTTTTCCTTTGTAGATTTAGGAGTTTCAAGAATGATGTTACACAAAAATCTCATCACCATGATTATTTGCAGTCAGTATGGGTCCATCATCACTTGTACTATCCTCCTAAGCAAGTCTTAGACCTCAGTTCTTCAAATCAAGCTTTGGAAATGAGAGAAAGACTTTAAAAATCAATGTAACTCTCGTTCCGCACTTTCTCTCATGGTCACCTGCGGTCCCGCACCTTATATGTACAAAAGCTACGGACCTGTCCACTCTGTCCCTAACGGTGTAGGTGCAGACCCCTGTGAAAGTCAAAAGGCGCAAGTTTTGTCTTAAAAAACTCACTTTGGGTTAATTCTAGAGGTTTCTAGAAGGAATTTTGACGTGGATTGTTTGCTCTGAGGTGGTTCATGCATCTCAAAAGAGAAGGAGCTAATCCCTTGATGAGAGGAGCTATCCCTTTGAAGGAGGGTTTTATCCCTTTGAAAGAGGACCTAGTAACCTCCCTCCATTGCACTATAAATATAGGCATTGGGCTGGTTGCTAGGGAGGTTAGAAGCTGAACATTTTTTAGGGTAAATGCTGGTGAAATCAAGACTTCCTAGTTGAGCTTAAGAGGAGAGATCACACATCTTTTTGGCTTCATTGGGAAGTGAGTGAAGCTTGTCAAAGTAGAGGATACTTCTTGCTGGACCCTGGGAGGAGCTTGTACAGCGTCAAGGCAAAGGTTGTAAAGTTCTTCTTCTCTTGAATTAATACAATCAAACTCATTTTTCTCAACAAGTATCTTATGTTATTTGTTTCATGGACTCCTTGACTTTCATGTTAAATATGTTTTATGCAATTGGCTTTTCAGGTGCTATTTAATTTGTTTTCCTTGTTTGTGTTTGCAGATTTGCGAAAAGATCTCATTTGGATCGAAGCAGCGAGGGCATCCACAAGCTACCGTTGGACCTAAGGTAGGCCCTAAAAACACTTGTTTTCTATTGTTTATCAAAGAATATTTAGAGAAAGATAGTGTCTGGTTGGTTTTCTTGTCATTAGGTCTTCTTTAGATTCTAGGAAGGTCTATCTTGTCCGCAAGATCGACTTATTCCGCGTGACAAAATGGCATCTCCATGGGGGACATTTGCTTATTGCAAATTACCTTTTGGGCTTAAGAATGCCGGAGCAACTTTTCAAAGGGCGATGTCTTATGCGTTTCATGACATCAAGCACATTGTGTAACCTTATCTCGACGACTTGCCTGCTCATTCATTACATCGAGCTGATCATCTCGTCCATTTACGAGCGATGTTTATGAGTTGTAGGCATTATCAGATTCGGTTGAACCCACACAAATGTGTCTTCTGTATAGAAACGGGTCGATTGCTGGGATTTGTAGTTTCGAAAGTCGGCATTCGCGTTGATCCCTCGAATGTTGAAGCTATCATCAAATTGCCTCCTCCTTCGAGTCTTCGCCAACTCCAAAGTTTGCAGGGGAAAGCAAAATTTTTACGAAGATTCATTCCTAACTACGCCGAGGTTACAAAGGGTTTTACCCGGTTGTTGAAATAGAACACTCAATTCTATTTGGATGAGATAGCTCAGAAATCTTTTGATGCACTCAAACACGTGTTGACCCATGCACCATTATTGCATCCTCCCAACTACAACCATGATTACTTCTTGTATCTCGCCGCTTCTCTTTCCACCATTGGAATGGTCTTAGTTCAGGAAGATGAATCAGGAACTGAACATGTGATATATTACCTTAGTCGAACGTTAAATCCAACTGAGCTAAAACACTCACATGTGGAGAAATTGGCATTGGCAGTTGTTCGAGCTGTCCAACGTTTTCGTCACTACATTCTACTACGTAAAACTATAGTCATTTTGGATTGCAACCCTATGATCTACATTTTGACCAAGCAATTGCTAGGGGGAAAGTACTCTAAATGGATCGTTATCCTGCAAGAGTTCGACTTGGAATTTGAGAAATCTAAGTCTAAGAAATCTTTAGTTTTTGCGGAGTTAATGTGTGACTTCCCGCGTGCTGACACGGAAACTGTGGCAGAGGAGCCCATTGCGGACGAATCCTTGTTTCTAATCAGCACTTTAGATCCGTGGTATGGGGATATAATCGTTTATCTCCAGACCCAATCCTTTCGGCCAGAAATTTCAAGTTCAGAACATCGGAAGATTCGATTCCAGTCCCAACAATTCAGAATTATTGGAGATACTCTTTATCGTCGTCGGGCGGACTCTATTTTTCGACGTTGCTTAACTCACGAGGAAGCTGAAAGGGTTCTAAATGACTGTCACTCTAGAGCGTGTGGAGGTCATATGTCTGGGTTTTCCACAACCCAAAAGATATTGCGCGCTGGTTATTTCTAGCCGTCCTTGTTTAAAGATTGTATTACGGCGGTCCAAAAATGCCACAACTCTCAGATTTTTAAGCGTAAGATGCGCACTCCACCTGCTCCTCTCCACCCTATAATTGTCGTTGGTCCTTTTTCCAAATGGGGTATCGATTTTATTACATGTAACCCTCACTCGGCCGGGGGGCATGCGTATATCATCTTTGCGGTAGATTATTTTACTAAGTGGGCCGAGGTGATGCCTACATTTGAGGCAGACGGCAAGGCAGCTGCAATTTTTGTGTTCAATCATATAATTGCTAGGTTTGGTGTCCCGCAAGTGATAATCACTGATCATGGGTGTCATTTTTGAAACGTTATGATGACCGAACTTACAGGCCAGCTTGGTTTACATCACGATAGTTCAACCCCTTATTATCCACAAGTGAATTGTCTGGTTGAGTCCATCAAAAAAGTTTTAGCTATCATGATCCGATGAATCACTGGGATTCATCGGTCGAATTGGCACAACATGCTATTTTCAGTGCTTTGGGTGTACCGAACTTCAGTAAAAACATCAACAGGGTTCACTCCTTTCCAACTAGTCTATGGTTTGGAAGCCGTGTTACCCATTGAATGCCAAATCCCGTCACTGCAAATGGCCATCGAGTTACTTCCAGCCACTTCTGAAGAGGAAAAGTGTTTGTTATACTTGGCTCAATTAGATGAGAATCGACTTGATGTTGCATTGGCGATCGAGACTCACGCAAAACGAATGAAATCTCAGTATGATCGAAATGTGACCCCTCGAAATTTTTTGGAAGGAGATCTAGTCTTAGTTTATGATCAAGCTAATGATAAATTAGGCACTGGAAAATTTGTTCCTATGTGGCATGGTCCTTATGTTGTCAAGCGAAATCTAGCCAAAGGGGCTTATGAATTGGTAGACTTTGATGGGGACTCTTTGGGTAAACCCAGAAATGGCCTTTACTTGAAGAGGTATTATGCTTAAAAGAATGGGTATGGAGATTTTTAGTTAGGATAGTTTTTCTTTCTAGCTGGTGTGTTTAAGTTTAAACAGTGTGCTTAGCTTAGAGAGTCTTTTTTCGTCATTATTCCTGCTTATCTTGGTTTTACTCTTGATATTGCAGATGTCGATACCTCTCCAAACATACATTGGTTTCGCTGATGGTGCTTGTCATAATACATGGAACATCTCTTCCGTAGCTTGGGTTATCTATTCGCCCTCTGACGAGTTCGTATCTATGCATGGGGTAAGCCTCAGTCAAACAACGAACAACATTGCCGAGTACAGTGCAGTGATTGAGTTATTATCTGAATCTGTTTCATTTGGGATTCAGAGTTTGATAGTGAGGTTAGATTCTGAACTCGTTGTATTACAGCTTAATAGAGTGTATGCCATTAGAAATCCGGTGTTATTAAGATTATTTTTGAGAGTGCATCTCTTGGAACGTGAATTTGATTATATTGAATATCAGCATATTCCAAGGTCTTTAAATACATTAGCAGGTTCAATTGCTTCTCGAATGTTAAATAGACATTTGCAATAATCATACATGTAAATTTAAAACCATTCCATAACATGATTTACAAGATAAGCCGGTAATAGTGATATATATATAGGAGTGTGTCAAAAAATACATCGTCCTCGATCATAGGTTGAAAAACACCTTATGATCGGCAAAAATGATAAGTACAAAAAACAAAAATGTCATATGTGCCCACAATAGGCGATCATCCTATCATTGGTGATGATCTCTATAAGAAACCACTGCACAGGCCACCTTGCAAAGGAACCTCCTAAAAGGTCCCGGGACCCCAATCACATAGCGCTGAAGTCGATGAGGAATGTCGTCTATAGTGGTCTTAGGAATATCTCCTGTCAAGCGCTCGAGATGACCCTCCAACTCGGCCAAAACCTCTGCTGATTCGTCCTATGGGGCTGGCGCGGGTGAAACTGGTTGTTTCCTTTAGAAAGGCCGGAGAGCGGCTGGTCACTATGCACCCACATCTGCATTTTTAAATTTTTACTATCAGTTTTGAGACGATGGAAAAATTAAAAAATAAAAAGTAAAATAAAATAGGAAAAATGTTGAAAAGGATTTTACCTGACTCGTCCCACTTCTCTCCTGGTGGAAGAACCATGTCTGGGTCACCACGAAAATCTATCCCAGCGTAAGGGAAGTCCTGAATGAAAAATACCTGGTTTTCCAGCCATTGGAAATACTCAGGTTTGAATCGAGCAACCTCTGTCCTCTCGTCCGAGTAACGGGCCATGACTGCGACCCATCGCATCAGTTTGGGCTCTCGAGGAAGCCCAGCTCCAACAGTAAGGTGCTATGGGATCAACATAGGAACCCTCTCCAGGCCAAAAATCACGACCAAAGCCCCATAACCAAAGGTCTTTAGTCGTCCGTTCTTGGTCCTGGTCAGTTGGCCTTTCACATTGGCCAACACAACATCGCACCAGTTGAAGATGGTGCCTCGAAAGCAATCAACTGCCATACACATCTGGGATCCGGTGGCAATATGTAAGACGGTAGCTCCGCAAAGTCTGGTGATAGTGAATGCAATCACCATGAGCTCAGGACGGGATATCGTCTTTATGTCTATCCCTTTGTCTCTAGCCTGGCTGTTGCAGTACTCTAGCCGGAGGCTATCGGCAGACTGGCCACTTGGCCTAGTCCTGCGCAGAGTCAAGTCTTCGTCTCTCTTAGGCAAACCAGTCAAAAAATAAATTTCCGCCGGCTCGATTTCGAGCTGGTGGCCGCCAATGAAGAAGCACTGGTCCTGTATGCTCCATCTGTCAACCAGCCACTGTAAGAAATCCACCTGAGCCCTCATGCCAGGAATGGCCCAGAATTTGTACAGTCCGCACGCCCTCAAAGCATCAAGTGAAGGTTGATGATTCCATGCGGTAGCATCCACGTCCTCATGCTCTCGTTCATGCAAATCTAGCATGATGTACTCTCTGCATCAAGTATAAATACAAACTAAAATGCTAGAAAATATTTTGTGTGGTCCATTTCTGAGAATTTTTGGGTTCAAAACCCTTGCGGTGGGGTACGCACCCTCCGGGTTAGACATAGTGCATGGGACCGCACTTTGTCTACACGGAAGGTGCGGACCCTGAGCGTTTTCCCAATGGAGAAAAAGTTTGGGTCCGCAGGCCTGCAATGGTAAACCTGCGGGCCCCCGCGCGCGGGTTTTGCGCCTAAATACCCTCCCAAAAAATAAAACGAAGGACTAAACCAAAAAACTAAATGGTTGAAAATGAAGAGTGGGATGATGTGGATTACCTGGAGAAGACGACATTCGATTCCAACGATTGGATTTTCCGCAATCTTCACGGGAAGTTTTCTGAGCAAAAGCACTATTTTCTCACCCAAACTCAAACGGTAAAAATGAATTGACAAAGACCCTTTTTATAAGTTTTTTGAGTAAATAAATTGCAAATTTGTTTATGTTTTACTTTGAAAAGGTATTTTTGCAACATTCTTATCCATCTCAAACAGGTATGAGTAATGTTTGTGTTTTTGTGCAGAATAAAGGATTATTCAAGTGAAGTCTATCATTTTCGACGAAAAAACATGTAGAGTCACCTTTAAGCTCTTTTCTGACTCCTAAAAAATGAAAAGATTGCCGAATGTTTCTTTTAAACTCGTTAAAACGGAATTAAAAGACGGTCCCCTTATAGCTCTTTTCCGACCGTAAAAACATGAAAAGATTGCCGGATTTTTGTCGTTTCAAATTCGATATTGGTTATAAAACGACGTGTCATTGATCGCTTTTTTACTTTTTCGGGTCAAGGGCACTAATGACGAAAAGTACTCCTTGGTTGTAAAAGATCAAGCGGTTCTCTCAAGTATTATTTTATACTTTTTCGGGTTTGGGAGACACAAATTTACGAAAAAGGTCAACCCTGGAGTCTTCTTAGGTTTTTTAAAACTCTCTAAAATTGAAAAATGCCAAGTTTCTCCTATACTGGACTCGTTAAAATTTCACAGTAAAGGGCCTGTTCAATTACAAGCAGGAACAAACCACTCCTTCTTAGGGTTTGAATTTAAACTATGTTGGACTCATCCGAAGGATGAGCTTATAATCAAGCAAATGTTATCCTCCTCAAGCTTGTCAAAAATAAAGAGGTACTTTCCAAAAATGGTGGGGGAAAAGAGAGAAAAATGAGCCTGTTTGTCATACTTTGTAACCACTCTTGAACATGAAACTTTCATTCACCTGGGTTGGGAAATCCTTTGCCTAACAGTTGATCAAACCACATTGAAAGTCTTCAGCCGGTTTCTGGGTATTAAATTTGGGTCAATTGTCACCAAGCCATCTGTCGTGTCGTTATGTGTTCAAGAGGTCACTGCCAATAAGCCATTCATCTGCAAAATATTTGTCATCCATCTTGACCATCCCTGAGTCAGTCCTTGCAACTAAATTTCTTCAACTTGATCTATGATTTCTTGTTGTGGGCTAGCCTACGACAGATCGCTTTCTATCGACATCAACTCATTATCTAGAAAGATGATCTAGGAATCGTCAGTACCTTGAAATTTGCATGCCTCAATGGCAGGTTTCTCGCCTTTGACGACAGTTTACATCATTGACTTTCAATCAAAGGATTCCGTGACATGTTCGACATCAACACATTTATTCGCATCTCATGGATTGTGCTGGGTACTTTGAGAGCCATTGACATCACTGGTGGTTTCTCTCAATCTTGTTAACAGTTTACATCATTGACTGGTAATCAAGTGGTTTCTACCATGTTCGACATCAACACATTCATTCGCATGGATAGAATCATACTATTTCAGGAAGTAGAAATGAAGACCCTGGATCTAGTTTCCACAATCCAGGCTGCGAGGAATTTTGTATTCATTATATAATGGACTATTCATAAACAGATGGCTGCGTCCATACTGTGTCCACATGAGTCTTTACTTGTGATGTTTTACAAGATCATTCTTGTATCAGAGCAGTAGTTAGTTTTTCTAGTCAGTTTTGATCTGAGCATGGGAATGCCTAGCTCAACAATGATATGATCTCATATATATATCTTGCATTGAATGTTTTTACAGGTTCCAACCGGGCTCTCCACAAGATGATCCTCGAAATGATAAATTACTTCACTCTTCCTAAATGATAAGAAATCCTCATCTACTACAGACTTCGCACTTTAGGGGGCAATCTGTTACACAAAAATATCGTCACCATGATTATTTGCAGTCAGTATGGGTCCATCATCACTTGTACTGTCCTCCTAAGCAAGTCTCAAACCTCATTTCTTCAAATCAAGCTTTGGAAATAAGAGAAAGACTTTAAAAATCAATGTAACTCTCGTTCTGCACTTTCTCTCACGGTCACCTGCGGTCCCGCATCTTCTGTGTACAAAAGTTGCGGACCTGTCCGCTCTGTCCCTAACGGTCTAGGTGCGGACCCCTGTGAAAGTCAAAAGGTGCAAGTTTTATCTTAAAAAACTCACTTTGGGTTAATTGTAGAGGTTTCTAGAAGGAATTTTGACGTGGATTGTTCGCTCTGAGGTGGTTCATGCATCCCAAAAGAGAAGGAGCTAATCCCTTGATGAGAGGAGCTATCCCTTTGAAGGAGGGTTTTATCCCTTCGAAGGAGGACCTAGTAACCTCCCTCCATTGCACTATAAATATAGGCATTGGGCTGGTTGCTAGTGAGGTTAGAAGCTGAACATTTTTTTAGGGTAAATGCTAGTGAAATCAAGACTTCCTAGTTGAGCTTAAGAGGAGAGATCACACATCTTTTTGGCTTCATTGGGAAGTGAGTGAAACTTGTCAAAGTAGAGGAGACTTCTTGCTGGACCCTAGGAGGAGCTTGTACAGCGTCAAGGGAAAGGTTGTAAAGTTCTTCTTCTCTTGAATTAATACAATCAAACTCATTTTTCTCAACAAGTATCTTATGTTATTTGTTTCATGGACTCCTTGACTTTCATGTTAAATATGTTTTATGCAATTGGCTTTTCAGGTGCTATTTAATTTGTTTGTCTTGTTTGTGTTTGCAGATTTGCGAAAAGGAGCTCATTTGGATCGAAGGAGCGAGGGCATCCACAAGCTAGCGTTGGACCTAAGGTAGGCCCTAAAAACACTTGTTTGCTATAGTTTATCAAAGCATATTTAGAGAAAGATAGTGTCTTGTTGGTTTGCTTGTCATTAGGTCTTCTTTAGATTCTAGGAAGGTCTATCTTGTCCGCAAGATCGACTTATTCCGCATGACAAATGACTACTGGTGCTTTTCTTGCTTGCTCTTTCACCCGCTTCCTAGGTTTCACCTTAACACACCTTTTTGCCTTGGACATTACAGACTTGCTGGTTTCTGTTGATGAAGTTCCTCTAACCCTAGGGCTAATGTCTACACCTTGTTTCTCTTCTCCAAAGTCACATAAAAACAAAAACAAATACCATTCTTTATTTATCCTTTTGAGTTCACGTAGAACTATTAGTTTAATTAGACCATGATGAAACAGGGAAGTTTCACATCCTTGAGACTTCAACTGTAATTTATCTGCCATCTTAGCTACACTTTGAAATAAGAAGTAAGGCAAATCTAAATAAATCATACCAGTAACATGTAATAGGAGTTTAAAATGATATGAATAAAACTTTTGATATCTGCCTTCATAGGTAAAATAATGTTGAACGTTGAACAACAAATTGGCATAGCTGTCCTTGATGTAGTCTCTGGGATCTGCCTTGGTTAAGTCGGTTTCTACAAAATCTAACTTTAGAAAAACCTTACATGGTTCTTGTTATCACCCCAAGAAACTCTCCTAGGTTGTATCTCAGAGATGCTCGGGAACATTACAAATTCAACATAAAATGTTGGAAAATGGTGGATGAATGGAAGGAATGATGCATTTCAAGCCAGATAACCACTTTTACTATGCCTAACCCCAGACATGGGTGAACACCCCCAGACTACAAGGTTTTAGACCACCGATTACTCATAGTTTTAGGATTATGTGAACATGGAGAATACAGACCACACCAGAAAATGCAGAGGACCCTGTGATGGCCAGCTGCAACCAGTAAAGAGGTCTGCAAATCTACTTCATAATGCACAGACAGGATAACAACTCTTTGGCACTAAGTAAACAGAAACCTGCATAGGATATTCAATGATACATACTAGATTCTAACACAGAGGTGGGATTACAACCCCTCTAATGCTAAACATCAAGAGCACATGAAAAATACATAACAGGCACAACCTAGAACATAGCATAAATGGAAAGTGAGCAATTAACAGCAAAAGAAGCTTGTATTAGCTGAGAATGAAGACTAGACGCTGCAGGTATCACAGTGGTTATAGTCTCCAGGAGTTGAATCTTACATAAAAATAACAACCATAAACTCTCATTACATATTGTTTCTGGGTATATATAGAGGTTGATTACAAAAATATCTGCTATCATATACGTGGAGGGGTCATAATGGACCACCAACCACCTTAACTCTCTAATATGGGTCTCTGATAAAATCTGATGCTTCAATAAATTAGTTTGACATTCTCTGTTGCTCAGTCGTCCTTCCTGCATAGGTGGAGTATAATATGAAATGGGCTCCATTACCGATAAGTACATTTAACCACTCGAGGCACATCCTTCTTGCTTTTTGGTCATTCTTCCTTGCATGCGATGTTTGAAGTGTGATTGTGCCGGGTACAGGGTAGCTAATCACTTCATCCTTCGAGTGTACATAATGGATGTGCACGTGAAGACTACATGGCGAGCAAATGAGAGTGGCCACGAGTAAACAACAGCCGTTGGATCAAGTGAATGGGTGGCAGAGATCTATCGGCGGGAGGCGTCGAGAGGAAATAGAGGCAAAAACGATTGTGAGCCGTTGGAACTTGCAGATGGATGACGGAGATTGATTTGTAGTGGCTATCGAGAAATAGTGGGAGCAGGTGAACGTGGGTCCTCGAATCATGGTCGGGCAGATCCAATGGTGATCGGAAGTTGAAAGTATGCGGGGGTTAACGAGTAGGGGATGTATGAGTGGGCGGTAAGCGGAATTCCCCGCATCGCTTACAGGAGGCAGTGGTATTCGTACAAAGGGGTCGTGATACCATTGAATGTGTGATGCGTGGCAGAGGAAAATCGCTTTTCCTGTGGCTTAAAGAGGGGGCAACTCACGCGATAAGGAGGTGCGAATTTCGTCTAATCGTGCGACGGACAGTCGTATGGTGGGGAACGTGCGCGAGGTTTAGCGGGACTGATGTGACAGGGGAAAGCCGCGGGTAGTGCTTTTTTGCGAAGGTGCGGTTATATGGGTTAAACCTTAGCGCTTAGGGGCTTGGCTAAAAAGGGGTTTATACAAGGTTTTGGAAGAAAAATGGAGGAAAACAAGGGTTATAAGGGTATAAAGCAAATAAAGCAGGAGGGATGAAATAAACTACTGCGAGCTCCCTTCTTGCAAAAACACATGGCCACGGTAGTAATTTGGTTCTTCAAACGCACAAGTGCATAACACAACTAACACTCGCTCCTTCTGGGGATGAGATCCTCCCCGTGAGGTCTCAAGAACCTATAGATCAATGCCTTTCCTGATGAAAACAAACTAGCCAAAATTCCTAGTGTTCCATTAGGCATGGAGTCTGACTGAACCTACACTAAAACTGATAAAGAAAAATATTTACAACTTTTAAGGCCAAAGACCTTAAATCACATAAATTTTCGAAAACCACCCATTAACTGGGCCATCAAAAATTGCTTCTCCCCCCATACTTTTCAGTATGAAGGTATTGTTCCCTTGAATCGAAGAAATGATAAAAGGCCCTGTCCAGAAAGCATCAAACTTCCCATGGTTGCCTTTCTTCTCTTTCAATGCATCCCACTTCAACACCAAGTCTCCAACTTGCAAATTATCTATTTTTTCCTTGTTGTCAAAGACTTCCTTGATCTTTTTCTGATGTGCTACAACTTTTTCAACCAGCTATTCTATACTCTAATGTACCTCTGCTAAATCAGTGATCCTTTTTGCCATGTCTTCTTCCTCGTTCTGCTCTTCTTGAAGGAATTTTTCCATAGGGAGAGTTAACTGAATTGGGAATACCACTTTAGTGCCATATACCAGCTTGAATGGAGAATTCCCTGTGGATTTCTTAATGGTCACTCTGTTAGCCCACAGTGCATACTTGAGCTTAGAATCCCAAGTCTTTTGGTTATCGTCTAACAGCTTTTTGATTATCCTTATCAGGCTTTCATTTGAAGATTCTGCTAGACCATTGCCTTGAGGATAATATTAGGTGGAATGAACTAGTTTAATACCCATTAAATTGCACATATCCACCAATTATTTTTCCCTGAATGTTGTTACATTGTTTGTGACTAATCTATGTGGACAACGAAACCTGGTAAAGATATTTTCAATTAAAAACTTCATGACCACCTTATGATCAGCCTTTCTGGTAGGGATTGCTTCAATCTACTTAGTAAAATAATCAGTGGCTACTAATATCCATCAGTGCTGGCCACTGGAATGTGGATCGATCTCTCCAATGAAATCCAAGCCCCACTACTGAAAAGGTTCTTTTGCATGTATCGGTTTTAAGGGCAGGGACTTCAATTGTTGTTTTCCTTCAAATCTTTGGCACATGTCACAAGATTTAGCAAATGAAACTATGTCAAAAAATAAGGAGGGCTAGTAATATCCAGCTCTAAGGATTTTATGGGCTGTAGTCTTCCAATAATGGTGCCCTCCACACATGCTGAAATGAAACTGCTGCATGACTTCTATTGCCTGTTCTTTGTCCAGACACCCCAGAAGCACTCCAAATGGATCCCTCCAGTAGAGCAGATTTTCATTAATGCAATATTTAGCTGCCCTAAGCTTTATAGTTCTGGCTTGATTTATGCTTGAAGCTGGAGGAATTTCTAGCTTCAGTAGGAATTTAATTATTGCAAAATACCAATCACAAGAAGCTAGATTTTCGGCCATTGACTGCTTTCTCTCTGGTTCAACTGCTTCCTCTTCTTTATCTGTCTGACCAATTTCTGCAATTGTGCACAGGGAATCTATATCCAATGATCTGCAATTTTCTTCAGCTAAAAATCTAGCAAGACCCTGACCTTTGACAAGTTTGGTGGGCTTTAGTTCTATATTAAATTCAATTAACTTTGCAATTCACTTTTCCCTTCTTCCATCAGCATCAGGTTGTGTCAAGACATATTTTATTGCAACAAAGGGTACATATGCAATTATCTTGGAATGCAGAATGTAAACTATGAAAGCTTTCAAGGATTTGATAAGAGGATATGCTTGTTTTTTAATAATATCATACCTCAGTTCAATATCCCTTAATGTTTTGCTGAAAAATGCCACCAGATGCTCTGAACCTTGTTCATCTGCTTGCAATAAAACTGCTGCAATGGTGTCTTTAGAGGCAAATGAAAATATATGGAACTCCTTGCTGTAATCCAGACTTATTAAAGTGGGAGCCTCAATAATAGCTTTTTTAATGGACTCAAGGTATTTTCCTGCTGCATCAGTCCATGTAATCTCTAACCCTTTCCTCAACATGGAGGTAACATGCTTCACCAATTCTGCAAAATTTGGAATAAACCTCCTCACAAAATTTATTTTTCCCAGAAAGGACTGGATATCTTTCTTTGATCTCGAGACAGATAGGGTCTGTATTGCTTTTACTCTTTCTGGGTCAATTCGGACACCTACAACAGAAACAACATGTCCTAACAGCTTGTCTTCTTCTAAAGAAAATGGTGATTTTTTAGGATTGACAGAAATTCCAAACTTCCTGCATTTCAGGAACACTTTTTTCAAATGATGTAAATGATCTTGATGGCTGCTAGAGTACACTGTTATGTCATCAAGGTAGATAAGGACAAACTTATCCTTCTCTCCCACAAATTTTATATGCATAGCTCTCTGAAAGGTGGCTCCAACATTCATCAACCCAAAAGGCATCTTAGCATACATAAAAGTGCCCCAAGGAGTGGTGAATACAGTCTTCTCTTGGTCATCTGGATACACAACAATCTGATTAGAGCCTGAAAATCTGCCCAGGAAAGACATTACTTTGGCTCCTGAGACCTTTTGCATCAAATGCTCCATCTTAGGTAGGGGATAATTGTATTTCTCAGAGCATTTGCTTAAGTTTCTAAAATCAACACACAGTCGGATTTCTCCACTTTTCTTCCTCACTACCACCAAATTGGCTACCCATTTTAAATATCTGAGAGGGACTATGATCTTGGCATCCAACAACTTTTTAATTTCTTTTTCAATTAGAGGAAGAAGCATAAGATTTATTGGTCTCAGCTTCTGTTTGAAAGGAATAATGTATTTCTTTAGAGGGATTTTATGCTGAAAAATATTTTTATCATAGGTTTTCAGGTCACTATATTCCCAGGCAAGCACATTAACAAATTGCTTCATTAAATTGCAATATTCAGAACTTTGGTCAGCAGATAGATGGGTGGACAGATTTATGTATCTAGGCTGACTTGGACTCCCTATGTCATGCTTACAGACTGCAGATTGATCTTATTTTTGGGTAGCCTTGTAAGGCACATCATTTTGGTCAAACAGTCTTTCTAAAGGAATTAAACCCTTAGGAATATGGTTGCTGGGAAGCTGGACAGTGCTATCTTTTCCAATTTTATTTCTAACCTGGGGCTTGGGGCTTTCTTCCAAGGCTTCATTTTCTTGGTCAAATTGCATTTCAGAAAACTCATCAATAACTTGCGGAAACCTATTTATTTCATCATCATCATCGAAAACTTTCCAATGCTGGACATTATCAGGCAAGGATGGCCTATATTTCATTTGGACTTCATAAACTAGTCTGGGAGGCATGGGAGGGATGAACATACTAGCAGACATAGCAAGGGAATCAACAAGCTGATTTTTTGTTTGAGGGATATATGAAATACATAAATTTTCAAAGGAATATTTGAGTCTCCATGCCTAATCTCTGTATGCTTTCAGCCTTGGGTGCTTTGCTTGAAATTTTCTGTTTACTTGCTTGAAATGTTTTGTTTACTTTGCACCTCCAAACACATTTATGCTTTTGATTCCTCTGTCTTTTGCTGCATTAAGGCCCAATAGCAGAGCCTCATACTCTGCTATACTGTTTGTGACTTGAAAAGCCAGCTTGAAAGACAGATGTGTGCTTTCTTTCTCTGGATATACCAGCGCCATCCCTACTCCTGTAATCTCCCTGGAACATCCTCCATCAAAGAACTTCTCCCAAACCTAACTTCCTTGCTCTTTCTTGGCCTAAACAATTGGTTTCTTGAGCTGCAATGAGGCCTTCTGAGATTATTCTATTTGGATAATACATGCTCCAAAATCAGTGTTCACAGCATATATGGGATGATTAGTAGGATTCTTCTCATCATTGATGATGTATGCCAGCTATGCTTCTCTATACAATCTCCTGCTTTCTCCTCCAAAAACTGGGATAGTGGCATAAGATAGATCATTCTGTAATGTCCCACCTAGCCTCTTAATCCATCCTCTAGACAATAGCATGCCAAACTTAGGAGGGACATCTTCTACCACAATATCCATCATCATACTCTTCATGGGCAGCTGAGTTAGGGTAATGGCTATGTATTTAATCAATCCTAGACACTTTACTTTCCTTGAATCAAATGAGAATAAATCATGATAGGGTCTGGTGATATCAAGGCCTAACTCTTCCATGACAGCTTTACGTATCAAATTATGGCTGGCCCCTGTGTCTAGCAGGAAATTGTGGAGGATTTTGTCATGAATAGTCAAGGAGACATAAAAATATGGAGAATTATTATCAGAAGGTTCAATCATGGGACTAAGTACAATGGTAGGCTTGTCATCTTGCAAATTGACAGAGTCAGTGGAGGTTTGTTTTGTTTCCAGCTGAAGGGCCTCAAGGATAGGCTTTCTAAACACTTCACTCTTGATCAATTCTATCAGAGGCACATATATTTTTAACTTCTGGACTTCTAACTCAAAGTTGAAAGAGGAAGGTAACTTGTCAGAACCTCTTACCTCTTGAACTGGTGCTTTTAGAATGATTGGGTCAGCTGTTGGTTTTCTCTGTCTGATATTCTGTGACTCTGTTTGGACAATAACTCTTTGGGAAGGCTTCCCCTTGACATTTTTTTCATTTGATCTCAGATTATATCTTCGCTGCTCCTCAGTTTCTCTGTCCCACTCTTGACTTTCTTGTTCCTGCAACAATGATTCTTCATACGTAGCCAATGTCAAAAATGCAGCACTACCTTTATCTTCCATGCAGTGAATTTCATTCTCATCTTCAAACTATTCCTCCTTCATGACTACATTTTGGAAGCGGGCTTTAACTTTATGTTCTTCATTTGGTTCTTTTCCCCTTTGAATTATTTGTAACTGCTCATTTTCTCTTTTGAATGGATTTGGATTTCTTGGAGCAAATGTATTCCACTGCCTTGTCTTTCCTAAATTCTGCTCAACCTTCATCTTAGGTATTTCAACAGCCAATGACTCTATCATCTTAGTCATTTTGTCTAATTTGGGTTCTGAAGATGATGCAGAGGAAGTAGAATCCTAGCCTCTCTGTCTCCTCCTGTCAGCATGATTTTTTACTTTTCTGCAGCCATAATATTAGATTCCACCTCTAGTGCTGCATATTGCATATCAGCTAGGGTGGGACATCTTCTTTTTCTCAATAACAGGTATAAATCAGAGTCAAAAGCATTGGCATAAGTGAGTTTGGTAGAGATGGGGGTAGGATTTACCTCAGCTGGTATCTTATTATACATGTGATTGAATCTTTTATTAAAATCAGGCAATGACTCCCCATTTTCCCTCTTCAAGTTACCAAACTCAGTATGATAATACAGGAAGTCCTTTTTATCTCCCTAGTGATTCAAAAATGCATCATCTAAGGCTTCAATATTAGCAATAGATCTAGGGGCTTTTTCTTTGAACCACTTTCTATCCTCTCCATCAAGGCTCTGGACAAAAACTCTCATCCACACATCATTTTCACTTATGTCTAAGTTATTAGCATAACTATAAAAAGCTTCAAGGTGTTCTTCTGCTGTTACTCCCTCTGTGTCAGTGAACTTAGGCATACACTTCTGATACTCTCCAGTAGGCATTGGATTCAAAGGAACAGGCAAGACCAAAGGTCCATATCTAGCTGCTACAATTCTCTCTATCTTCGTAGGTGCTTGCTGTCCTGCCATGACTGGGGTATGTGAAAGGACACTCACAAATTGAGTAGTATGAAACAATGAAATGGATGACAGAGACAAAGGGATGTTATGGACTATATGGGAAGTTCTCTTTGGACTGAGATTCAAAGGGGAACTAACTGAACAAGGGGTTGTCTTAATCTCTGAAGGAAATTGCTTACTAATAGTGATGGGCTCTAAATATTCAAACTGTATATCTTCATCTATAACTTAATCTTTCAGAGATGCATGAGAATTCTTAGGCTTACCTGATCCTGATGCCCCTTTCTGTGATGTTTTCTTCAACTTGACAATCTTCTCAGGGTTAGGCACTGGGTCAGCTGGTGATTTCTGAGGATTCCTTCGAGTATGCCTCACAAACTAAGCCAGAACTGCAATGTGGAATCGCCAAAGGTTGGTCTTCCTCCAATGGAGTCGCCAGATAGATGATTACAACCATAAATGTGCCCAGACCTTATCTATCATCAAAATATGGAACTGTGTGATTCTCCCAGGGAAGCTGAGCTTCAATCTCCTCTCCCCATCAACGGTGCCAATTAATGTTATCACCCCAAGAAACTCTCCTAGGTTGTATCTCAGAGATGCTCAGGAACATTACAAACTCAACATAAAATGTTGGAAAATGGTGGATGAATGGAAGGAATGATGCATATTCAAGCTAGATAACCACTCCTACTATGCCTAACCCCAGACATGGTTTAACACCCCAGACTACAAGGCTTTAGACCAACAATTACTCACAGTTTCAAGATTATGTGAACATGGAGAATACTGACCACACCAGCAGATGCACAGGACCCTATGATGGCCAGCTGCAACCAGTAAAGAGGTTTGCAAATCTATTTCCTAATGCACAGATAGGATGACAACTCTCTGGCACTAAGTAAACAAAAACCTGCACAACATATTCAATGATACATACTAGATTCTAACACAGAGGTGGGATGACAACCCCTCTAATGCTAAACATCAAGAGCACATGAAAAATACATAACAGGCACAGCCTAGGACATAGCAGAAATGGAAAGTGAGCAATTAACAGCAGAAGAAGCTTGTATTAGCTGAAAATGAAGACCAGATGCTACAGGTATCATAGTAGTTACAGTCTCGAGAAGTTGAATCTGACATCATAATAACAACCATCAACTCTCATTACATCTTGTTTCTGGGTATATATAGAGGTTGATTACAAAAATATTTGTTATCTTATGCATGGAGGGGTCATAATGGACCACCAACTACCTTAACTCTCTAATATGGGTCTCTGATACAATCTGATGCTTCAATAAATTAGTTTGAGATTCTTTGTTGCTCAGCCGTCCTTCCTGCACAAGTGGAGTATAATATGAAATGGGCTCCATTACTGATAAGTACATTTAACCACTTGAGGCACGTCCTTGTTTCTTTTTGGTCATTTTTCCTTTCATTTGGTGGTTGAAGAGTGATTGTGTCAGGTACAGGGTAGCTGATCACTTCATCCTTTGGGTGTACAGAATAGTTGTGGACCCGAAGACTGCATGGCGAGAAAATAAGAGGGACCAGGAGTAAACAATAGCTGTTGGATCAAGTGAATGGGCGGCAAAGATCTATCGGTGGGAGGCGTCGGGAGGAAATAGAGGTGAAAACGATTGTGAGCCATTAGATCTTGCAGATGGATGGTGTAGATTGATTTGCAGTGGCTATAGGGAAATAGCGAGAGCGGGTGAACGTTGGCCATCGGATCACAGTAAGGTAGATCCGATGGTGATCAGAAGTCGAAAGTACGCGGGGGTTAATAAGCGGGGGACGTACAAGTGGGTGGTAAGCGGAATTCCCCCCATCGCTTACGGGAGGTAGTGGTATTCGTACAAAGGGGTTGCGATACCATTGAACGCGCGATGCATTGCGAAGGAAAACTACTTTCCCCGCGGGTTAAAGAGGGGGCAACTCATGTGATTGGGAGGTGTGAATGTTGTCTGATCGCGTGACGGACGGTCGGATGGTGGCGAACATGCACGAGGTTTAACGGGACTGATGTGATAGGGGAAAGCCGTAGGTAGCGCTTTTTTGCGAAGGCAAGGTTATATGGGCTAAACCTTAGCGCTAAGGGGCTTGGTCGAAAAGGGGTTTATATAGGGTTTTGGAGGCAAAACGGAGGAAAATAGGGGTTATAAGGGTATAAAGAAAATGAAGGGGGAGGGATGAAATAAACTGCTGCGAGCTCCCTTCTTGCAAAAACACACGGCCACGGTAGTAATTTGGTTCTTCAAACACACAAGCGAATAGCAGAGCTAATAGTTCCATGTCGAATTTGAAGTTTTTGAACCATGTATCTTGCCTCCTAGGAATTTCTGTCACCGAAGCTATGACCTATGGAGAAATTTGCAAGTTCAGCATTCTGACCTTTGTGCTTGAGCCAATGAAATGTAGTGAAAATTTGTTTGTCACCTGGGTATGTCTTCCCTGCAATTTCTTACAAAACTTCCAGCATCCTGCTTTCTTGAAGGCTTCTACAACTTCTTTGTCTCTAACTAATACCTCGGTGTTTTCAGGCTCTGTTCTTAGAAAAAGACTAGACCTGCGATGTTTCTTCTCCTTTGACATCTTTCCTTCTGAATTCCTATAACAAAACCACCCTCACTTTAAATTTTGTTGATCAGCCTTGCCTGCCAATGTTCGTCATCCTCGCCTGAATTATGGATGAGGAAAACCTTGGTGAAAAATTACCAAAGATTACTATTCAAAAACAATGTTATTCGAGGGTTTTTCCTGCAACATAAATGATGAGACTAGCGAGCCTTTTCAAATTTGAAATTCTCTTTCATAATAAGCCCTAAATTAGAAATGATGAGTTTGGATGGCGGCATGCTTAAGGACTGACTCCTAGCTGACACCTAATATTGAAAATTTTAACGGAATATTAACAGACTGATGTTTGGCAAGACTGAACTCTACGAATCTGCACTTTCATAGCGCGTAGGGAAAAGTGCTATGAAAAGAGCAACGTTTTTGTAGTGCAAAATAGACATTTTACACTGTCTCCGCTACGAAAACGTGGTTTTGGGGTTAATTCCCAAAAATTTTCAAAATGACTTTAGCTATGAGTTTCTAAAAATAATGTAAGACTCATGAAACATGGAAAAAAGATGTTAGGCTTTATTTGGATATGATAAATGAAAACTTTGAGACTCCTAACCTATCACCTACCCATTAAAGCATAGGGTAACTTGACACTTATCTAAGACCATGACTAGGAACAATGTAAACCCCTATTTTGGTGATAACAACCAATATCAATCCATACATATCATTCCACATTTTTTTCAGAGGTAAAACTTGAGGTAAAATAGCATAAGTTTCTAATTTATTGAAAATTTAGGAGACTTTCATGAAAATCCATTGAGCACTATTTATCATCATTCATTCCACATATTTACCACTTCCTATTTTTTAGAGACATATCATCTTTCAGTTTGGGGGAGTGTTACTTCATTCATTTCTTTCTTATGACCATGCCATTAATATTCTTTATCATCCATTAATATTCTTATTCATTCTCAACACCTCCCTTATTCCATGTTGTTTACACCAAGCATAGATTTGAACATATTGTAGCAACCACCTCAATTTGTTTTCTAGCATTGCATAAGGGAATGCTAACTCTCCAGTTTGGGGGAGGAATAGCTACACATGATGCATGTTTTATACTAAATTCAAGGCATACAATTTCATTTTTATACAATGCAAAAATTGATTTGTGTATATCTTTAAATCTATCAACTAAATTCTTGTGATTTCTGGAAAACAAAGAGGTATCGTTAAAATACACAAACTCAGAAAATTTCAAGTTAAATTAGTTTGTCAAATTTCAGAAATCATGCACTGCTACCTACAACCATTTTTCTTATATCTCATGATCCCTGCATCAAAATGGTCTGATTTTTGGATTAAAGAAGTATTAATATAACAGAAATCTACTTGCAAAATTTTAGTAAAATCTAGTTTGTAGTTTTTGAGGAAATGGGTAATGAAGTTTGTTGTTACTTATATTATATTTTACTAGAACTTCATATACATATAGTTAAACGTCAATGTGAAAATTGTTAGGCCTTCTGGTTGAAGGGAAAGTACCCCTAGGGTCCTTTGGGCTAAGACTCTACCAGACTGAAAATTGCTTATTCAAAGAAACACACACACAGCCATTATCTTTACTTTTAAGCAAATTCTAATGTTAAGGGTACGTACCTAAGGTCCTACGTTCGAGAAGGCCTTTAGGGTCAAAACCCTTCTTGGAGTTCCCTTCTTCTTCCTTTGACCTGCAAGACAAACAAATCAAAGAACACAACAGTACATGTACAAATACTTATGTATAAACCATCCTTATGCTATAAAGTTAGTTATAAAAATCTTTAAGTAACCACTCGCATAAGAATTCAAAACAAGAATCTCATAAGCATAAAGAAAGATTGTTTCGGGAACAAAGACGTGTTTCTTTATATATGAAGGCAAATAAAGTACATATAACGGAAAGATATCACCTGAACACCTTCAGCAGGCTCCAAGAAAAGCTTCCTCCCGGATTCGTTCCAGCCTCAAGCCTCCAACAAGAGCTCCTTCCAAGTCTTACTCAATGATGATATCAAGGATGAATGATCACCAATACACATGGAAACATGGTTTCCTATGCAAAATGGGGGAAGTGCAGAAAGCACCAAGGACTTCAGACCTGGTCTATGGGGAAAATCTCAGCATAATAATCTTGCTCTTCTTTTCTCTCTCTCTTAGGCCTTCCCTTTGATGTCTTTTTATACCATCTCCAAAGTAGTTTTTTAGTTAGGAGTTGGTTGGGAACAGTTGGACCACGGGCACTAACAGGTGATCAGCAGGTAAAACCCACGATCTCCGCCCGAAAATAAGGAATTATATATATTTTTAAGTGTTTTAATAGATACACGCGGGTTGGGTATACACAGACCCACGTGTACACGCGTTTAACTCAGGGAAATGTCGCGTATAGGGAATAAAACACTATTTTTAAAATTTTTGGACCAGGTCTGGAAGGAGGGGTTGCCCTAGGCCATGAGTGCAGCATCACAAACCATAAGAGTGAGATTTGGAGCTATAACAGATGCCCCCTAATGTATGAGGTCAGAAGGGGAACATGATGGCCAAAATATATTATGTAAGTACAAGGAAAGGAATTCTGTCGAAAAACCGAGGAGGACTTCACCAGAATTTAGCCTGCCAAGCCACCGAAAGGAGATCAGAAAGAAACACTGTCTGAGGCGGGCATACCCATGCTCGGGAAAAGTAAAGCATGTCCGCATATCAAGTACAAGCGGATCCACTAAGTATACAAGTATAAAATGACTGGAAGATACATAATGGATCATCTGATCATAATGAGTAAGTACATGTCTGAATATCACATATAAAACTGTCAATGATGCTAAAAGATGCAACAGATCACTGATATCAAAGACTGATCCCAAAAGGTACCAACTGAACATGATGGAATAGGATGGTACTACACTGCAAACTCAGGTGCCAGCATATATAATGTCGCCATGACTGACTGCAACATATAAGGTGGAGTGGTATCAACTGGCAGCAACAAGAGCCACTGTCGAGTGAACCAATGAATGCTGATACAACCTGAGGTCTTCACCGACCGCCGTGGTACATTTCTACACCATGGGAATAAATGATCTGAAGTCGACCATGTGAGAAATCATTTGATTACTGGTCATTGATGTATACCGTTAACAAACGCGAGACTACTCACCGATAATGATAATGAGCGTCAAGGTACCCAGTACAATCTAACAAGTGTGAATAGATGAGCTGAAGTCGAACACCTGTAAGAATCTATCGATTAGGAGACAATGATGGTTTCCCACTATCGATAGCGAAAGATTTGCCACAAATGACTGCAAACCCCAAGGTACTGCCAAATGGACTCTAGATCTTTGCCCCAGAGCAATGAGTCGGAGTCGATAGGGAAAGATCCGCTAGAAGGAAGGCATTAAGGCATTCTCCATCAATCTAGAGCGAGTGTAACCCGTAGGCCAATAATGTGGAAGGAATCAGACGAAAAAGATGTAGTAACCCAACCGAAGTACGTTTCCGGTGTACACAAGATGTAGCCCGCGCACGGCAGAAACCCTCTGAACCAACCAATAATGAAAGCTGACACAGAGGCGAGGTATCCACCAATAGGGTCAAATGGAAACCAAGGTACTGCATGAATCCCAATGTGTGATAATGTATGCTGACGTCGAACACAAGGGAAACCACTCAGTCAAAGACCCATGATACTGATCGATGCTGAGCACAAGGTGACCTATCAATAATGAAAATAGGGCCAGGGTGCGGCTCTAGGCCTGTCCTCAGAGCAAGGTGTCGTCGTCGATAAGGACAAGACCCGCCAGCAAGAAGTCAATGGGGACCTTCTCAAACCGGCACGAGTAAAGGACCAATATAACTGATGTGATGATAGACATGACACTGACAACCAGGAATGGCCGACTGAAAAATGAGTCAAGAGACACCGCAGAAAGGCCGACTTAGGCTAACTTCCCTTGAAAAAAAGCACGACTCAATGTGACTATGTGGCAGCATATGATGAATCTGTATAAGTTCGTCATGCAGGAGGCACGAACGAACCCTCCATATGATTGGAAGAGATAACCAATCGGGGGAGAACTGACTCGATAACAAGGTTATGGCATACCTAAGTCAAACTAAATCCCACCCATGCGGAGGAGACTTTGTTTTGAGTGATTTGTTCAAGGGCGACACGACTGACTCTAGTTGCCAACAATAAATGGAAATAATGTCCCTGTTCCCGCTCTTTTTTGGAATATTTAATTTTTTTGTCTTTTTCTGATAAGCCGGAAAAAGAATAAAAGAATGCTATGGTACAGTGGAAAGAACGAGTGTCGGTGAAACAGATGATCTAGTTCCTGGGAAAGGAACGTTCCTATGATCAATGCAGGGAGGTGAAAACTGGTCAATGGCACTCAGAGGTATGTTCCTTCCACGGATCTGGGTATTTCAAGCTGCAGAAGTCAAAGGTATGCAAGGTTGATTTTGCAGACATCATGGTCAAAAGTTGGCTTAAACACGAGTCCAAGTGAAGCCGGCTCTAGGCCAAAAGGTGCAAATGGTCAACATGCAATGCAAAAGTACAACTCGACACTCATAGGAGCCTCTAGGGTATAAGGCCAGAACGAAGCGAAGAAGCAAAGAGGAATGAGTCTTCAACGCATAAGTCATGGCGGGACTAAAGAGGACTCCCGAGCCTAGGGACAAAAAATATGCATGAGTGCCAAGTGACAACAAGGTACTAACTAGGGCACCCATGATAAGGTAGGCTCTACCACACAAGTCATGATACTTCTAAGCAATGAGAAGGTTCCGCACCATAACTTGGTGGGGTCGATCCTAAGGCAAAATGGGAAAGGAAACTGATAAATTCACAATGCAGGTGGAAAATCATAACCTATATGCCAGTTTCGAGAACCAATACCTGTCAGAACGGACCAACCATAAACTTCCAAAGGAGAAATTTTCCAAGTTCTGTAAACATAAATAGGAACACTAGACGAGAAGTTAATGCATCCCACATTTAAACTTCATATAAAATCTTTGTGTTATAAAATACAAAACTTGAAAATGCGTACCTCATATATACAATATGGTACAGGGAACCACGCAGCCTTGCAGCTTACGCATAATAGTTCTTCTGGACAAACCCCTTGCAGGGATCGGACCAAGGACTCCTTTGGTAGTCATAACTCATGGCTTCAAAGAGTTCCTCCTGTGAAGGCAAAACAAGTTCTAAGAAATCATGAGAACTACAAGGATCAAAAGAGGGAATTAAAGGGTCCCATGTCCCTATAGGATGAATCTCTTGGTCAACTGCCGGGACCAAGTCCCAAGAAGGAGAATAATAAGTCAAAGGATCCTTCTCAGAAGCAATTGAAAATTGAGGACTCAATGCCACATAATTCACCCATGGCGGGGTAGAGTCTACTTGAACACTTGGAACAAACCAAGGGGCATTCTGCAGTAAAGTCGAATTAGGGTGGTGATTATCAGATGCAAGCTGATCAATAGTGACAATATTCCCGTTATGAGGAAAGCACATTACTCGAAAGAGTGAAGAGACCACAGCATTCATAGCATAGACATAATCACGCCCAAGTAGCATATTAAAGTCTAAAGGGCTATCAACCACCATCATATCGATTAAGACAGTCTTCCCACCTAAAGTGATAGGCACTTGAGGAAGAACACCCATAGATTCACCAGGCCTTCTATCATAGGCTAACAACTGACTCTGAGCTGTCAACAACTTTGGGGAACCCAAAGCTTTCCAAGTCAAAGATGATATAATACTTGCAGAGGATCCTTCATCCACCATACATCGATAGACATTTGTGGAATTAACCCTGACCTTTATTTGAAAAGGTGCAGCGGAAGGAAGACGAGGCTCAACAAGACTATCCCAATCAAAGGAAACACTCTTAGAACTTGGAGGGGTAACATTCGAAGTAACCGGAATGCCCCCTATACTAGAAGACTCTGTACTAGAGATCAAACAAACTCTTTTGTTAGACACTTCACCCCCCAAAAGAGGAGTGTAATCAGCCAGCGATTGCACTGGCTTTACCACATTATCAACTAATGGTTGATGGGATTGATGAGAAACCATATCAGATCTAGGAGTAGAAGTATTTTCAGACTCGGACCATACCCTTTGAACCTCTGGAATACCAGGGCATAAATGAGTAAGATGGTCTCCATTGCAGATCTTACAAGGGAACTTAGGTTTAAAACTTCGACGTCTAGGTTTCTTATCAACCTCCATTCCGCCAACATGACTAGCAGTGGTTTGCGGAGAGTCCTGAACATGATTTGTAGAGGTCGGTGACTCTTTGCTAGTATGACTTGCAGTGACTAGACTCATGCCCCCAGCATGACTTGCAGCGGCTGAAGACTCATCGCCAACATGACTGGCAGAGGTTAAAGATGAAGTGCTAGTATGACTTGCAGTGACTAGACTTGTGCCCCCAGCATGACTAGCAGTGGCTGAAGGATCATCTCCAACATGACTCGCAGAGGTTGAAGATGAAAGGATAGAATTATTCTTCTTCTTTGACTTCCTTTTTCTCCTCTTTTTAGATTTCTTGTGACAAGAAGGAGGAGAAGAAGGAACCCCAGGTTTCTCTTTGAAAGAAGATGAACAATTAGCACCCATGTGATGCCCTTGAAATAAAGCATTCAACTGAGAGGCTTCAAGAGCATTTCGAATATTCGGAGTGGACCACAGCCAAACGGGTAGTCCAACATTCAACCCAGGAATATTCAAAGTAGCCATCAAGGGAGTACCAACGTTTCCAAAGAAAGGAAAAGCACAAGGATCCCCTTTCGGGAGGGCACCTTGGTTAGTTTCCACAGGAATATTAGCCATATTAAATGATCCAAGGACCCTTTCCCTTGTGAGAATATAGAAATAACTCTTCAAAGAATATAGATAAGCAATAAAAACCTTTGCCCTTGAGGAGGCAACTCCACAACTTCTGAAAGAACAACCAAAAGCCTTTCAATATTGGTAGAGTGGTAAGCCAGTCACTCAGACCACAAATTCCAAAGGTGACTAGACAAAAATACCTAAAGCCAAATATATACAAGGAGCAAAGAGAACTCACTATAAAGTCCCTAAAGATACAGCCAGTCAAACAACTTCCAAGTATTTCCGCTTCGGGTGGTGAGGATCGGACACCAAAATACAAGAAAGTGGAGTCAGGGGCCTTCCGAAGATAGTCTGGGATAATGACGGCCCAGCCCTATCAGCGAAGGTAAGAGAGGAAGTTACGCTGACCTCCTAACAACAACCTGCGCCGGTGCAAGCCCCCAAGCTTCGCAAGGGTGCCCTCCAGTAGTACTGTCGAGAGTGATACAACGTCAACCTCAGGTGACACGAGATTCCCCTCCGCAGCCACCTGTGTAGATCCCTAGGAGAGGAAACTATGGATACCAACTCGTCGCAGAAGCCAGGCGGAACAGTCGTGAGGTAAGTTCGGACAAGTAGGAGAGGGGGTATCTCTCTTCCCTGTCTTCACAGACCCTCGTGCTTAACTCCCAGATCCAGAGCTTTTCTGGTCTTCCTAACACTATTGGATTTACTCTCGTTAATCAGACTCTTATGTTTGACGTTTTATGTGGCCTTGGAGAGTTAACTCTCCACTCGCCTAATCCAAGGCCCTAAAATCCTAAACTTGTTGGTGTAACTGACTAAAACAAAAAAGTTCTAGTGGATTTTAATTTAGCGCTTGATTTTATTAGGCTGTTCTTTAAGTCACAAGGTAATGGAGATGAAACTTGTGGTGTTTTTACGGATGCAAAAGAAATTATCCTAACTACATGCACATGCACTTTTTGTTTTCGATGAAGAGAAATTTCTATAGGGTTCAGAGGTACTTCAAATTAAACAAAGTTTTTTGCTTTCTTTTCAAACTCCATACTCACAAAAGCTAACAAAACTATGCATGCCTAAAAAGGGGATGCAAAGCTATGCTAATGCAAGAACTATATGTGAATGCAAGATTTTAAGACCACTCTAAAAACAAAGAAGGAAAGTTGCTGCTTTACCAAATTTTGTCTTGCCACTAAAATGCTTAGATAGAAGATGATGTGTTACCAATCATTTCGTCCAAACAATAAAAACAAGTTTTAAGATAAAAACAAAGCACTTTCACTTCGCAAAAAAGGAAATCAAATGAAAAGCAAGTTTAAGAAAGCGAAACTCAAAACTTTCAAAAGATTTTCTTTCAATCAAACCAAAAAGTCTTTTTCAAAGGAAAGCTCTCAAAAATACTGACACCAATGATTGATAAATAGGCAACCAAACACTTTTGTGAATTGACACCTTTCAAATGATGAAAACTCAACAAAAATAAAATGTGTTTGAAATCGCTTTTGACAATCAAAAGCAACAATGAAAGTCCAAAAGATCAAAAGACAAGTTTCAAGAAAATGATAACAAACAAATTTCCCGAAACGAAGGAGCAAATGGTCACAAAAATGATTTCGTTAAGAAAACAAAAGTGTCATGAAAGCAAAATAGACACAAAGATTGAACCCAATCTTCCTACTCTGCCGAAACAGAGCAATCAGGATTTCTAAACAGAAATCTTGTGTGTCAAAAATCAATGACGCTTGCAATCAACGAAAACAAGACTAATACTCCTTATGACTAGAGAGAGTTCAGAACAAGATGCCCCCTGTTAAACAGAGGACTGTTACTGGAAAATGACTGCTTAAAACTGACCCAAACCACCAGACAAACATTCAGCAAAAAGAAAATTTATAAATCTTGAAAATTATGTAATATACGCGCATGCAATTATGTGCAAAATGCGTGTACACGCGACTATAACTAAGGAAACCTGCGTATATGCGGGTTCACTTAGTGCAACTTGCATATATATGCTTCTGTAATCCAGAAAAAGAGTGTATCTGAAGTCTTTCAAGAAAAATAAAAAACACAGACCGAAAAATTGGAAAAGCTTGGAGTTTAAGAACAGATCAGACAGTCAGAGCCAACAAATAGAGGGGCTGAACCTTGATTGGCTTGAAGACTACCCAAACTAGGAACAACAAGAGTGTTGTCCCCAATGGAGTCGCCAATTATGGTTGAAGGGAAAGTACCCCTAGGGTCCTTTGGGCTAAGACTCTACCAGACTGAAAATTTCTTATTCAAAGAAACACACACAGCCATTATCTTTACTTTTAAGCAAATTCTAATGTTAAGGGTATGTACCTAAGGTCCTACGTTCGAGAAGGCCTTTAGGGTCCAAACCGTTCTTGGAGTTCCCTTCTTCTTCCTTTGACCTGTAAGACAAACAAATCAAAGAACACAACACTACATGTACAAATACTTATGTATAAACCATCCTTATGCTATAAAGTTAGTTGTAAAAATCTTTAAGTAACCACTCGCATAAGAATTCAAAACAAGAATCTCATAAGCATAAAGAAAGATTGTTTCGGGAACAAAGACATGTTTCTTTATATATGAAGGCAAATAAAGTACATATAACGAAAAGATATCACCTGAACACCTTCAGCAGGCTCCAAGCAAAGCTTTCTCCCGGATTCATTCCAGCCTCAAGCCTCCAACAAGAGCTCCTTCCAAGTCTTACTCAATGATGATATCAATGATGAACGATCACCAATACACATGGAAACAAGGGTTTCCTATGCAAAATGGGGGAAGTGAAGAAAGCACCAAGGACTTCAGACCTGGTCTATGGGGAAAATCTCAACATAATAATCTTGCTCTTCTTTTCTCTCTCTCGTAGGCCTTCCCTTTGATGTCTTTTTATACCATCTCCAAAGTAGTTTTTTAGTTAGGAGTTGGTTGGGAATAGTTGGGCCACGGACACTAACAGGTGATCAGTAGGTAAAACCCGCGATCTCCACCCGAAAATAAGGAATTATATATTTTTTTAAGTGTTTTAATACATACACGCGGGTTGGGTATACACAGACCCGCGTGTACACACGTTTAACTCAGGGCAATGTCGCGTATAGGGAATAAAACACTGTTTTTTAAATTTTTGGACCAGGTCTGGAAGGAGGGGTTGCCCTAGGCCATGAGTGCAGCATCACAAACCATAAGAGTGAGATTTGGAGCTATAACACCTTCATCAACATTGCTAAAATTGAAAATTCAATATTTGAGGAAGAAGTCATTTGTTCCATCAATTTCATGACTTGGGATGAACATGTTTTTTATATAGCTTGGTTAATATAGAGGCTTCGAGTTGCATGAGGACATGTAATATATTCAGTTTGGGGATGTGTTGGGCCACTAATATGTCATTATTATTATTACTTTTTAACTCCTATTTCATCCATTTCTACCATTCTTTATTACACCATTTTTCATACTTAATCATATAATTCCATTTTATAATTATTTATGCTCTTATGGATAAATATTATTTCTTCTCCTTTATTTTTAATAAATTGATGATTATTATGCATGATTTCACCAATGATGGTTTATTAATAAATTTTTTGTAATATCACTCAACATTTTATCCTCAAAGATATTTTCCAGATTACAGATTTGATCTCCAGCTCATCATTAAATATGCCATCTCAGAAATTCTTTGGAATAAGAAGTGACCGTTTTTCATTGGACATTTCAGGCAAATGGAAAAGAATCTGAAAAATCCGAAACATGGGTTTTTTTTAGAACAGATCGAGTTAGTTTGGTGCTGAGCGTTTTTACCAAATTTGGTCCGTATTAAGAGAAACAGAAGGTTCTCTAATGACATTTTTTTTAGATTCGTTGTTGCGACCTATTTCCAATTTATCTCAGTTGCAATACCAAATTCGACCTGTTCTTGTTGAATGCTAATGGAAAGCTATTTCAGATATGATTTTGCTTATCAATTTGTTGTGAACACTCCAATTTTCTTATGGGAATCATTTTGTAATCATATTTATTGTAACTTCTCTATGATCTCTGTGTATTTAAATGAGAACAGAGATCAAAGAGGGATATAGATTATTAGAGATATGGATTATTAGAGATAGGATAGGATAGGATAGGAGGAGAGGGGATAATGGAGAGATTTTGATATATACATGTAATCATTGTTGAATCACAGGTAGACTGTGTTATATTATTTTCATTCAATAAAAGAGTTTGTTGATTTCCCTTGACGCGTGCAAATCGAATTGAATGAGATGTGTTGATTAAGCCTGAGTGGTTTTTAATTCTCCGGTTACTATAAGTTCTTTCCTCCTAGAAGTGGCAAGGGCCCACCATAACCAGGAAATCTAGTTAGATTAGCACCAGCGCTATAGATTTCCATTACCGGTCGCATTTCAATTCTGTCAATTCTGTAGGTTGTGAGCATTAATTTCATTGTATAGCGTGTGTTAATTTCATTATAGAGTGTTTAATTTGTAGCATAAGTGTGAGTTACTCTTACACAGGCAGGCGTGGATAAGGCGTGGATTAGAGCATTGGTTTCATTTTCTTTCGTTTACAACATTGCAGAATAGGGCATACGTGAGAGTGTGGTTATTATAGAATGAACTGAAAGATATTGGTTAATGCTACTGAACTCTCGGTTGACATCATTTCCACTTGAATTTCTTAATTGATATTGAGTGTGATTTAGATAGAATCAGCTAGAAGAGATTGGTTAATGCTATTATGCTCACGGTTGATGCTATTTTCGATTGAATTGCTTGCTTCAAATTTGAATATGGTTTTGCTTAGATTAAGTCCTGATGCTTAGATGTATTATTTATCTTAAAAGTTATAAACTTGAGATTTATGGTTTGATCCATTTACTCTTGTATTGAATTTAATAGATTATCTTAAATCATTTCTCTCTGGATTTATAACTTGCACATATTGTGTACACTCTTGAGACAAAAAGACTTACCTAGGTTGATAATTAATGTGAGGCAATTAAGAGTTTTAAAAGACACCTTTTATCACTCAACACTTGGTAGCGCAAACCATATTCACTAGTGCAACGCAAATACCTGAAAACCCGCTTCATTGTTGTCCAATGTTCCTTCCCTCGCTTTGACATAAACCTGCCTAATACTCCCACTGCACGTGCAATGTCTAGTCTAGTATAGACCATCGCATAGATCAGGATACTAACTGCACTTGCATATAGAACACGGGACATGTCCACTTCCTTTTCTTGTGTCTTGGGACACTGTTTAGTAGATAACTTTACACCTACAGGAATAGGAACCTTCACCGGTTTACTATCCTACATATTAAACCTCTACAATATTGTCTCGACATAATTTCTTTGGTTTAACTAGAGCTTCCTCTTTGTCTGATCTCTTTTAATTTCTATGCCCAAAATATAGTTTGAAACACCAAGATCTTTCATGTCGAATTTGGAGGATAAATGGGTCTTCAAATCCTGGATAATTTCTTTGTCATTTCCAACCAACAACATATCATCCACATATAAGACCAGATAAATAACACTGTCACCAATTAATTTAAAATACACGCAGTGATTTGCTTTGCTTCTAGTGAAGCAATGTCCCCGTATAAATGTATCAAATTTCTGATACCATGTCCTTGGTGACTGTTTTAACACATACAAAGACTTCTTTAACTTGCATACCAGTTCTTTCTTACCCTTCACTGCAAAACCTTCAGGTTACTTCATGTAGATCTCCTCTTCCAAATCCCCATGAAGAAATGTTGTCTTCACATCAATCTATTCTACCTAAAAATCAAAAGCAACAACAATAGATATAAGTAATCTAATAGAAGCTACCTTGGCAACAGGAGAAAAATATCACCAAAATCAATTCCCGACACCTAGGAATAACTTTTTCCTACCAACCGAGCTTTGTATTTCTCCACCTTTCCTTCTGCATGTATCTTCTTCTTGAACACCCATTTTCTGTCAATGGGTTTCCTTCCAGCCGACAACTCCATCAGATCCCATGCCTCATTTTTGTGCAAAGTTGTCATTTCATCAACCATGGCTTCTTTCCAAAGTTTTCCATCCTCTGAATCTACTTCTTCCTTCATAGTTCAGGGATCATCATTAGTAATAGATAAATCAAAATTCGAATAGAAAGCAAATGGACTATACCTTTCTAGATGCCTTCTTTCTCGAATTGATTTTCTCACACCCGGAATTTCTGGCTCTTCATCTTCTGATTCCTCCTCGGCTATAGAGTCTGAATCTTCCTCCTTAAGCTCAAACTCTATCTTCTTAGGTTCCTTTGGTTGGACTTCATGTCTCATAACATCTTTCACCTCTCTGAACACCACATCTCAATCGTACACAATATTCCTTGTTACTGGGTTCCAAAGCTTATAACCCTTTAGACCGTCCTTATACCCAATAAAGATGTACTTTTCGGATTTACTGTCCAACATGGTTCGTTTCTCCTTTGGAGCATATACACATGCATCACATTTAAATACCCTCAGATGTGAAAGAGAGGGATTCTTACCAGTCTATACCTCTTGTGGAGTCTTATCCTCCAACGCTGATGAAGGTGATCTATTGACTAGGTAACATGCTGCCTCTATCGCCTCTGCCCAGAATTCTTGTCCTATCCCGGCACTACTGAGCATGCTTCTTGCCCTTTCCATCAACGTCTTGTTCATCCTTTCTACAACTCTATTTTGCTCAAGTGTGTATGGAGTAGTCTTTCGTCGTTCTATACCACACTTCTTACAGAGTTCTTCAAATTCCTTACTGCAAAACTCTCCACCATTATCTATCCTCAACACCTTTATCTTCTTCTCTATCTGGTTTTCCACCAGAGCCTTAAATTCTTTAAACCTGTCCAAGACTTCAGATTTCTTCTTAAGGAAATATATCCATGTATTCCTTGAGAATTCATCTATAAATGATACATAGTACAAAGACTTTCCCAGTGATGGAACCTTCACAGGTCCAAACAAATCACTATGCACAAGTTCTAATATATGTTTCGCCCTCTTACCACTAAAGGGGAAACTCCCCCAATTCTGCTTCCCATATACAGAATTTTCGCAGAAATCAAAATCCAGAGATCTATTACTCATACCTCTTACCATACCTTTACCATGAAGTATTCGAAGGCCCTTCTCTCCAATATGTCTAAGCCTTTGATGCCACAACATGGTCTTCTCTCCAGAGACCACTAGATTTCTGCTCCACTTTCAGGAACCACAGAGCTGTTGCACCCATCAACAACAGTGCTACCTTGTAGCTTGTACAAAGTTCCATTCTGAACTTCCCACATCAATACCAGTGCTCCCCGAATCATTTTGTAGGTATTCTTCTCGAACACTGTTTTTACACCTACTTTATCCAACTTGCTTATGGAAATCAGATTTCTGGCCAATGCAGGAATATGCAGAACACCCGGAAGTGTTTTAACCCTTCCACCTTGCAACTTCACTTTATTTTTCCACAACCAACAATTCTAGCCTTCCTATCACCCCCTAAGAAGACATCACCACCATTGTATTTCTCATATTCAAAGAACCATTCTCTATGGGGAGCGAAGTGAAAGGATGCACCTGATTTAGTCAACTATGCCTCATGATCTACATGTGTACTTGAAGAAGCCAAGTACACACCCCCACCTTCATCTAAGGTGGTTTTCACCTCTCCAAAAGCAGAATCATCAAATCCCCTTCCTTTGTGAGGAGCTTTAGATTTACAGTCCCTTTTGTAGCACCCTTCCTTTTCACATTTCCAGCAAACCACCTATACAAGTTTTCCTGGAGATTTAGATCTCCCTCTAGATTTAAGTCTCCCACTTGATGACTTATTTTTTTTTCTATTCTAGGACCATCCTCGTACATACAAGGCATCACCATTCAAGCTCTTCATATTTTTCCATCTCATCTCCTTTGTCACCAAGGATGAGACTATTTCATCAAACTACAAGGTAGTTGCATTGCTACCTATTGCAATAACTAGACTATCCCACGAATCTGGTAGAGAACAAAACAAACTGATGCACTTATCTTCATCTGAAATTTTAATATCAACAAATAATAACTGGTTTACCACAGTATTAAATGCGTTCAGATGCTCGATCACCGAGTCTCCATCTTTCATCCTCGAGTTATACAAGTTTTTCCTTAGGAACAGTTTATTCACCAAAGACTCAAATTGGTACAAAGTCCCTAACTTGTCCCACAAAACCTTTGTCATAGCTTCCCCTGATACATTCAGCAATACTGAATCTGAGACACACAATTGTATTATGTTCTTTGCCTTCCGATCCAACTTCTTCCATTCTTCATCAGACACTCCCGTTGGCTTAGTACCCAGATCTACTGCGATCCACCAATCTTTATCCACCAACAGATCCTCCATCTTGAGTTTCCACAACTCAAAACTCTGACCATTAAATTTCTCAATCTCTATCTTTCCACTACTCGCCATCTTCTTTCACCACTAGAATCGATCTCGCAGATCTCCCACTGAAGGGGGTCTACCATAGGCCTAAGCAAAACCCCTCAGCAAAAAAGGCATCCCCTTGAAGCCAAAATAGCTTTGATACCAAATGTAGGTTTTAACCCCGTACAGAAATTACCTGCATACGAATTCTAAAACACAGAAAATAAAAAATCCAAGAGCATAACACATAAAACACATATACGCAGAGATTTTCCCCTGGATCCCAAAACCGAGACCACCAACTTGATTTTTCATTATGTTCCTTTCAATGTTACAATACATATTTATACATGTCGAAGCATCCAATACAATGGACCAAAAACCATTGCGTCCAAAACCATGTACGAAAAATCATGCACAAGACCATAGGTAGGTCCGCCCAACCTAATATAGGGTCCAGAATAGTGGACCCCATAGAGTGGGGTTACCTGCACCCCTCAAACCCCCTGTGATCCCCCCTCGCTACACAATTAGTGCAACGAAGGGGGGCTTATACCCCCTTCTAACCCCTTAGTTAACTACGTCGGCTAGTCATGGAAAGAATATAACACAACCCAACACTTTAGTTGTCATTTGCTCTGTGTTTTTCTGTTGATTTCCTATTTGTTGTGCATCTTCTTCTATTCTTTGTTATTACTTCTTTCTCTATATTATCTTTGATGTTGTCTATGAAATTCTCTTCTCCCTTCTTCTTCTTGTACACTTGTCATTTCTAGTGCCTTTATTTGGTCTTCATGCTCTTCATTTGTCATATCCTCTAGATTTTTTTGTTGATTTTCTCTTTGTTGTGCACTTTCTTCTATTCTTTGTTGTGCCTTTATTTCTCTATATGCTCCTTGATGTTGTCTATGAAGTTCTCTTCTCTCTTCTTCTTCTTTTACACTTGTCATTTCTAGTGCCTTTATTTGGTCTTCGTGCTCCTCATTTGTCATATCCTCTAGATTTTTTTTATTGATTTTCTCTTTGTTGTGAATTTTCTTCTATTCTTTGTTGCACCTTTCTTTCTCTATATTCTCTTTGATGTTGTCTTTTACATTCTCTCCTCTCTTCTGCTTCTTATACACTTTCCTTTTCTAGTGCATTTATTTCGTCTTCATTCTCTTCATTTGTCATATCCTCTAGATTTTTATGTTGTTTTTCTCTTTGTTGTCCATTTTATTCTAGTTTTTGTTGTGGCTTTCCTTCTCTATATTCTCTTTGATGTTGTCTATGACGTTCTCTTCTCTCTTATTCTTCTTGTACACTTGCTACTATTGTTTGTTGCATCTTTCTTTGTCCATATGCTCTTTGATATTCTCTTTGACATTCTCTTCTCTCTTCTTCTTCTTCTTGTGCAGTTGTTATTTCTGGCGATTTTTTCTATTGACTTGTGCTGACTTGTTCTTCATGCTATTCAGTTGTCATTGGTTGCGCATTTCTTTGTTCATATATTCCTTGATATTCTATTTGATATGCTTGATAAGTTTCTCTTTGTTCTTCGATTTTCTTTTTTCTTCTATCTTCTCTTTGTTCATAATACATTTCTTCCAGATTTTCCATTTGTTGTTGTTGTTGTTGTTTCCTAACACATTCATGTGTTTGTCTTTTTATATCATCAATATGCACATTATCGATATCGTTTTTATGAGACGATATGGTAAATTCAATTACTATAACACATAAATCAATGCATTATAACAATTTTTTTTTAATATCCACTAAAATCAATGTTTAAATCCATGCATTTAATTTAGAAACAACATAATGCTGAAATCAATGCGTTTAACTAAGATGATAAATATTTCCAAAATATTTAGAATTCATCATAGTATTGAAATCAATGCATTTAATTTAGATGTTAAGTATATTTGAAATATTTATAAAACAACATAATGTTGAAATCAATGCACTTAATTTAGATGTTAAATATTTCTAAAAGATTTAGAAAACAACATAATATTGAAAGAAATGCAATTAATTTAGATGTTAAATATTTCTAAAAGATTTAGAAAACAACATAATACTGAAAATCAATGCATTTATTTTAGATGTTAAATATTTCTAAAATATTTAGAAAGCAACAATACCATGTCTCAATAACGAGAAGAGAAATATAGAGAGAGGAGAGAGGGAGAAGAGGGAAGAAAATCGTAATACCATGGGCCATCTATGCTTTTGATTATTGTGTTATGGATCTAACTTTTAATTATTATGTTACAATACCATGACTTATCAATACCACATGACAAAAAGCCATATCTTCCATGAAATCAATGCATTTATTTTAGATGTTAAATATTTCTAAAAGACTTAGAAATCATCATAATGCTAAAATGAATGCATTTAATTTAAATGTTAAATATTTTTGAAAGATTTAGAAAACAACATAATGTTGAAATCAATGCATTTAATTTCAATTTTAAATAATTTAAAAGATTTAGAAAACAACATAATGTTGAATTCAATGCATTTAATTTAGATGTTAAATATTTCTAAAAGATTTAGAAAAACCGTAGTTTAACCAGACATTTTTTCCCTAAAAATCATGAAAATTCCGGCAATATTTTGATAAATTCGGCAGGGGATTTTGTAAATCTAGGCTAAAGTTGTTAAAATTCATGATTTTGGGTGCCCCATAGGTTCTTGATGGTGCTAAATCCATTGCCACCTTTGAAAACATGATTTAAACACATCTTCTGCAAGGTTTGCTGAAATATTTTACCTACCAACCAAAAATGGTCATCCAGACAATTCCTCCACCTCAGTAAACTTGTCCTTTAAAAAAAACATAATGTTGAAATAAATGTATTTATTTTAGATGTTAAATATTTGTGAAAGGTTTAGAAAACAACATAATGCTGAAATCAATGCATTTATTTTAGATATTAAATATTTCTAAAAGATTAAAACTAATTTGAAGAAGATTAAAAATTAATTTAAAATCTAATTTACTAAGGATCAAAAACTAAATTTAAGAAGTTAATTTACTAAAGATTAAAAACTAATTGTTAAAAGAACTTAATGATCTGAATTTAAAAAGGAATGCAACAAATTATAGATATAATAATAAATATCAAGGTGCAACAAAAATAACACTTCATTTCATTAATATCAGATACTGAAATATGCTTACAAACATAAGGGAATAAGACTAGCTCGGGAGATGGTAGCTTAGCTTTGAGAAGAGATGTGGTGGCTACATGTCTCTAAAATGTATTACAATGAGGCTCGAGGGCCTATTTATTGTTGAGAAACAATAGAAAACCTCAAACCAAAAACCTAACCCTAGGGGATGAAACGCCAAACTATGGGCCTCTTTGGGGTAAATTGGTAACATCAACTTCCCAAGGTCGTGACTTTGGCATACGATCTCCATTTGATGCACACGATATTTCATTAGAAATATCTATCTAAAGAATGAAAATAATAATGGAAAATATTGAGTTGAAAGTTTATATGAGATGCAAGTGATTTTCCAAAAAAAATGTTATTTAGGATCTCAAAACGACTTCAGATGTTCAGGACCTGAAAGCCACCAAAAATTGTAAATTGTGTTACAATTAAGGAAACCAAAAAATTGAAAGAAACAATGGTGGGGATCTAATTGGAATAGGCGAGTGGCCACCAATATCCACTTGGATCATTCCTCCCCCCTTGGGAAGAAATGGTCCCCATTTAGTTGAGTCCCTCCATGAGATGAGGAAACTTCTATGAACTTGGTCCCTAGTGAGCCACTTGCCCTGGTGAAGGAGTTGGCCTACTTTGACAAATCGATATAGTTGGATCCTTTGTTTTTGGGTGTTCTCTATCTATGTGTCCATAACCCAATCAGTTGTGGTTTATTCCATGCAATATGGATTTAAATATGTAGGTAAATGAGTTGTTCTGCAATGTCTTATGTTTCTAGCAATGGTGGGAAGTATGGTCGAAGAAGGTCCACATTAAACACTCGGTGAAGGCCAAGGAATGGGGGAATGTTGATCTCAAATTCATTGTCTCCCACATCTTTGGTAATGGTGTAAGGACCATATCAGAGTGATTTGAGTTTTTGATAGGCTCCAGAAAGGCATTCCTTCTGCAAATGCAACTAGAGTTTGTCGGCCAGCTGAAACTTGTGCGGAACCCAATTTTGATTATGTTGATCTTGTACTTGGCATTTGATTTCTCCGAAATGCCATGGACCTATTGGCTGATGTGTTGGATGAATTCAATAAATCTAGTCGCTTTATCAGTCTTAGACAGTACATGTGTGGATTCGGTCTGCGTAGTCGCATGAGGCATGACAACATCAATTAGACACAACGATTGAAATTCAAGACCCACTTGAAAGGGACTGTGACCATTCGAGCTATGGAGAGCTCTATTATAACTGTGTTGCGCATATGGGAGACTCTCATCCTAGCTTTGAGGAAGACTGGAGTTGTACATGCAGAGTATGTGCACTATCATTCTATTGACAACCTCCATCTGTCCATCAGTATGATGATGGAAGGCAATCGGTTTTGTGAGCTCAATGTCCAATCATGTCCAGAGGCTTGAATAGAATGTGCTCAGGAACCTGCTATTTCAATCTGATATAATGGTCTATGGGATCCCTAAATGTACCCATACTCATTCAAAGAAGAGATTGGTTGTGTCCTCTATTGTGATACTCTTCTTGTAGGTCATTAATATAGCCATCTTAGAAAATATGTCCACGAGCACAAATACACAGTCGTTACCATGCTTGGTAGAAGGGAGACCTGACATATAGTCCATGGAGATGGATTCCCATAGTTGGCTGGGAGTAGGCAGAGGAGTTTACATGCCTTTCTCCTTTGATGGTTGGAATGGTGATAACGTAGGTAGTGAAGGATTTGATATATTTCCCAACATCAAGTTGAAGTTTGGGCCAATAAAAGTACTTTTGTAAAAAAAACAGAGTTTTCTCCACACCAAGGTTTCCTGCTACTCGACTATAGTGCACCTCCAAAATCATCTTGGCACACTCACTTGAAGGAACACAAATGTGGCCCGCATAGCATAATAATGCAACTTCAAAATCAGGAACTTTCTTTCCATCTACTAGAATTTTGTATGTGGAGGTGAACTCGGGATCATTTATGTATAGTTGCAGCCATCCATAGGTCTCGTGACCACAAGAGTTGAGAACAATAGTCAGTGTTGCAACTGGGGGATGGCTGACGCAGTTTGCAACATGATTGGTGCTACCATTTTTGTACTTAATGTTGAAGTGGAATTATTGTAGATATGAAAACAATTTCTAATGGTGATAGTTCTGCAACTTCCCCTGTGCCTATATGAACTAAAGAGGTTAGTGATCGATGAGGATGACCGTCTCCTTCCCCAGAATGTAGTGCTTCCACTATAAGCAAGCCTGCACGATGGAATACATCCCTTTATTGTAGGTGGGATACTTCTAAATTATATCAAAAAGTGTCTCATTATGATAGGCCACTCGATGCCCGTGTTGGGTGAGGACTGCACCAATAACATAGTCTGAGGTGTCTATCTCAATTTTGAATGGTTGTTGTAGGTCGGCAGTGTGAGTACCGGTGCAAAGCAAAGGCGGTGCTTCAACTCAATGAATGCCTTCTATTGGAACTAGGACCAGGAGAACTTTGCTTTCACCCCACCCTTGGTAATCAAACTCAACAACAAAGTGATATGGGAGAATCCCAACATGAACTTCCGATAAAAATTTGCAAGGCATAGAAAGCTCCAAAGCTCCATTAGATTGGTCAGGGCTGGCCAAACCCAAACAATTTGGATCTTGGTAAGGTCCACATACACACCATGCTCATCTATGATGTAACCCAAGTATTGGACTTGGCTCATGCCAAAAGTTCATTTCTCCAAGTTGGCATACAATCTTTGCTACCGAAGGTTGGAAAGACCTGTCGAATGTGTTGCAAGTGTTCTTCCAAACTATTGTTGAAGACGAGGATGTCGTCAAGATAAACCACCATGAATGAGTTGGTAAAGGGCTGCAATATGTCATCCAATAGCCTCATAAAAGTGGCAAGGGAAGTTTTCAACCTAAAGGGCATAACCAAACATTCAAAAAGGCCTTCATTGGATTTAAAGGCAGTCTTCCATACATCTGTGGGATCGCTTGTAAGCTAGTGATAACTAGACTTTAGATCGATCTTGCTGAAATAATTAGCACCCTTGAGTTGGTCCAGAAATTCATCAATCCCCGAGATTTCATACTTGTTCCTAACAGTGATTTTGTTTACTGCCTAATTATCAGTGCAGAGCCTCCAAGTCTCATACTTGTTTTGTGCAAGCATAATCGAGCTCCCATAAGGTGAGGAACTTGGTCAGATGTTCCTTTTTTGCAGCAACTCTTGGATTTTCCTCTTGATCTCTTAGTTTTCTAGAATAGAGTGGCGATATATTGACCCATTGGGTAGTGGTGCTCCAAGGAGTCAGATCCATTGGATTCTTGACTTGAAAATGCAAGGGTACCCCTGTGGGTCAGGAGAAGATGTCCCTATATTCTTCCACGACCGCATCCACCTGCTTCTACCTCTTGGAGAAACCCCTACCGGGGACCATGGATGTGGCTAAGACCTTCCCCTTACTTTGAGAGTGAGTCAGAAAGAAAACAAATTTCCTAGTCTGGGAGATGACCTTATTGCATTGCTTAGTAGAGATCAAAGAAATGGCAGTAGGTGGGGCTACCTCCAGTATCATGTATAACTTAGTACTCAAAGAAATAATAACAGAGATGGGTCTAGACTTATATAAATCATGTCAATTCCATAAGGATGTTTGACCTAATGCTAAATCACACACTTCAAGAGGAGCAACATCACACAATACCTCATCTGTGAAGGGCTTGATGTTGTAGGGAAGGAAGCACTATTGGATGACGTGGAGATCACTTCCTTGGTTAGGCCGCCCGATGGTGTACAGATGTGGAAGTGTTGTAGTTAGTAGACTCAGCCGCTTCACAACCTTTACTGAAATGAGGTTCTTTTGGATCCCTCTATCGATAATGAACTGCTACAAAGAACCTTTTACCCACTTCTATGAGTGGAATAGGCATTCCCCCTCTTTTGTATCACCAAGATTGATATTCTGGATCTTGATGGTTGTCACAGTGGCTCTAGGCTACACATTAATGGTATTCTTCCCTTTTTCATTCACCTTGTCAGGTTCTCGCTTAGAGTCGGAACATGCGTTGAACTTAGAAGCCTTCAACTCAGCAACCAGCGACTGCTTGGCCTGACACTCACTTGTGTTGCGAGTTGGACTCTTATGAAACTCACACCACTTTCCTGTGTCCTTATTTGTCTTTGTGGTGGTGTTCTTTTCTTGTAAGTTTGGTGGGTTATCCTGGGTCGCCCCTGCTTAGCTCTACCATTTTCTCTATGGTTTGAGGGCACCTTTCCCATGCTTCGGATTCACATATCCAAAGTCTTTTGTTTTCTATTTAAACTTCTGCTCGATCTTGATGATGTATCGGTACGCCATGCGGAGTGAGGAGATGTCCAGGAACTCCATGTCATCCTAGATGTGTAGGCAACCATGGTAATTGAGTACCAAATGTTTCTCAGAATCTATGATACCCAACTTCATGCGAAGGGTATGAAAAAAAATTGTAAACTCTCTCACGTCTTGGTCCCTTCCCTGTCGCAACGTGGTCCACTTTATGTATTTATCCTCATAGTTCCCGAAAAGCTAGTACTTCTCCTTGATGGTGTCTCGAAACGAGTCCTAAGTGGGTGTGACCAAAAATAGTGAGGGCATACTTTCATCCTTCTTCTCGCAATAGGTTTCCCACCAGTACTTGACATGGGGGATGAATTTGAGCAAAGAAAAAGTAATCTTTTCCCGACTGGAAAAATCACGAACATAAAAATATCTTTCTCTCATATTTAACCATTTATCTACAATGTTCGCATCTATCTGACCCTCAAATATGGGAAGTTCAAAGTTAACTTGTACCTTAAAGGGTGGCGTGCTTCCAGAGTAGTTGCTGGAAGTAGATGCGTCACCCTTGGGTAGGCATTGAAGGATGTGGGTGAAGTTGTCCATCATCGCGTTCCTCTGTCACTCGAAGGCTTCTTCGCGAAAGATTTTGAAAGGATCTCCTTCTCCCTTGTCTTTATTTTCTTTGGCCATGGGATTCCATTGGGATTTATGAGGATGGTTTTACAAAGGTTCGACCAGTTCAAGCCCTAACTCCTTATATCCCAACCTCGTTGGGAACATGCAAAGAAAAACAGAGAAAGAACATACTGCTCTGATACCACTAATCTGAATTTAAATAGGAATGAAAAAAATTATAGATATAACCATAAATATAGATATGCAACAAAAATAACAATTCATTTCATTACTATCAGATACTGAAATATTCTTACAAACAAAATGGAATAAGACTAGCTCACGCGATGGTAGGTTATGTTTGAGAAGATATGTGGCAGCGACATGCCTGTAAATTGTGTTACAATTAGGCTTGAGGGCCTATTTATTATTGAGAAATAATGGAAAACCTCAAACATCCATAAACCTAACCTTAGCAGATGAAATGCCAAACTATGGGCCCTGTTGGGGTTAATTGGTACATCAACTTCCTAGGGTCGTAACTTTGACATACGATCTCTGTTTGACACACACGATACCTCGTTAGAAAGATCTATCCAAGGACTACACTACTAAAAAAAATTATTGTGATGAAATCTCATATGATTCATTGGTGATTTTCCAAGAAAATGTCATTTATGGCCTCCAAACGACTCCGGAAGTTCAGGATCCGAAAAACTACCAAAAAACGTAAATTGTGCTACAATTAGGGAAACTAAAAAACTAAAATAAACAATCGTGGGGGTCCAGGTAGAATAGGCAGGTGGCCACCAATATCCACCTAAATCAGTTAATTTACTAAATATTAAAAACTAATGTATACAAGTTTTTTTTTCTAAAGCCAACATTACACTGAAAACAAAAGCATTATACCGAAAACAAAAACATTTTTTTTAGACTATTGTTTTTTCAAACCATTATTTATTTAATAAAATTAATAATTTTTCTCTCTTTCATATGCTCTGTGAGATCAAGGTATTGGCCTTCGTGTAAATACCGCTAAAAATGTATTCAAGTTAATGTATCTATGTCCTGCTGTCTTTGTCTCAATGTCTCTGATTTTAGTAGTGAATTGTAAGAAAGGTGGATGTCAAACTCTTCTTATAGTTTGCAAAAATATACTCCCTTCAAAATGGGAAACATCATATAAAGAGACACTCGTTCATTTAAAATTTTATTATTTAAATATTATAAACTTTTGATTTTATTTATTATTTATGTTAAATTTATAAATTTGTAAAGTGTAGCTAATATTAATTTATATTAAAATAAAAATATTTGAAACACGTATCTCGTATTTTATAGTTAAAATTAATTAAAATTTTCAAAATCAATAACTACACTTTCCCCACCAAAAGGAGAACAAAATAATAACTCATCTTTCGAGATTCACTTTTTAATAAGGTCATATTTTATCTTTTCAATGAAAATTGTTATAATAGAAAAAAATCACTAATAAATTAAATAAATTACAAATTAAATTAAAATTATGTTTTTATTTATCATTCTCCACAATTTTTAAATTTATTACAATCTTAAACTTTAACATTATAACAGACATATTTACACGTAGTATAATAATTACTTATATCCATTTGAATTTCTCTCCAACTATTCATTCAAAAAATTCGATTTACTATGGAGCTATTTTTACCAAAAATTCGGTGGAGTTAAGCTGGGTTTTTTTTTGGTAATTTGGTAAATATTAGATCACTAGTTTATGGAGAGATCACTTACAGAGAAAGATACATATGAAAAATTTTAATGGTCAAATAAGATCACTAGTTTATAAAGAATTTTTTTTGGAAATTTGAACGACCAAACAATTATAACACACATATGTACATGCAGTATAATAATTATTTATATCTATTTGAATTTCTCGTGAGCTATTCATTTGAAAATCCAATTTACCGTGATGTTATTTTTACCAAAAATTTCATGGAGTTAAACTGAGAATTATTTTGGTAATTTGATAAATATAGGATATGTATGAGCTCAATTAAATATAGTTTAACTATTATTTTCGCTGTAGTAATATTATTATTTTTATACAAGTCACCCATCTAACACTCACTTATCTAACACTTACACATATAACATATCACATGCAATGCTCACACATATAACGCTCTCACATCACTCTTAAACAATCCAATTTACCGTGAGGTTATTTTTACCAAAAATTTCATGGAGTTAAACAGAGAATTATTTTGGTAATTTGATAAATATAGGATATGTATGAGCTCAATTAAATATAATTTAACTATTATTTTTGTTGTAGTAATATTATTATCTTTATAACAGTCACCCATCTCACACTCACTTATCTAACACTTACACATATAACATATCACATCTAACGCTCACACATATAACGCTCTCACGTCCACTTTAAACAGGTTGTAAAGCACCTCCCAACGCAATTATTTATAAAAATTATATATAAAACAAATTTAATTAAAATATATATTAATTAAATTTAAGTTATATTAATATTAAAACTTATTCAAATAATATTAGAATTCTAAAAGCAAAACGAAATGATTATCCATATTTTTGACACAATCATGAATGGACCATCGAGATTTTTGAAATATCGAGAGTTTTTTCATCTGAAGTTTTTTTAATTATAGACTGATATAATGTTTACGACATCCTAGGGACTGTACATTTTTTTAGCATTGATGGTAAAAATCATCAATCTTTGATGAAGTGTCATTTGTAAATTGTGTAACCAAATAAGATGAAAAGAGAACAAATGGAAATCTTGGGAAAATTCAAATGCAATGAAGCAATGAAAATAAGAATTCGAAGAAAATAAAAATCTAGCAAAATTGTATGACACTTAACCAAGAGAAAATATTAAAAGGTGATTTAGCCAAAATTTATGTAAGGGGTCCCCATTGTTGGACATAAATAAGTTAAAAATGGGGTGTTGTTATTTCGCCACAAAAATGGAGACACACGAGGAAGAACCAATTATCTCTCGCTAAAAGATGATGAACTTTTCTTTACCCAAAAGGTTAAAAGTGAGGACTTTTATTAAAATGGAGACACACGAGGAAGAACCAATTATCTCTCGCTAAAAGATGATGAACTTTTCTTTACCCAAAAGGTTAAAAGTGAGGAATTTTATTAAACTGCCAAACAGTAAAATGTTTCGCATGGGTCCCACATTAAGTAAATTAAGTAATATAGGTTCAAAAATATAATTACTCAAAGCAGACTTAGTAAAAATCATGAATTCAAATTTTGAGAAAAATGTAATATGTAAGATTATCTTGTATGAAAAATAGAAGAAGGTAAAAACATGGGTGTTTTGATAAAGAATATAGCCACCAATATGAATGGTCTTTGACATCGCTTCCCTGCCAGTGAGCCTGAAAAATACCCCACCAAAGTTGTCCTTTTATGTCATACAAGCATATCCTCGATGATTTTACTTGCATTTCCCATGCTTCAACTTTTAAACACCCTTTTGATAAGCACATTTGCGAGCTCAGTAAGTTGTCCTTTTATGTCATACAAGCATATCCTCGATGATTTTACTTGCATTTCCCATGCTTCAACTTTTAAACACCCTTTTGATAAGCATATTTGCGAGCTCAGTTTATGATGTACCTGAGTGAAAGGGGTGAGATGGTAAAGGAGACTTAAGTTAATGGATATAATATTCTCATAATGTTGTCTCCAAAATTCTTTCCGAATGACTATCAACTAGACATTCTATAAAGTGGACGGATGGGAGGGATGCATTGAGTTAAACTAAGTTCAGTTCTTTCCTTGAGAATGTGAACTATATCACTTAGAAAGGATACATGTTCCTCAATGAAAAATAATTAAAGTAAGGGGGCTTTCAAATTCCATAAAAATATACTTTGAAAGTAAATGAAACTCATTGAAATAGACAGAGTAGAAATTTCCCATGTATGCCAACCAAAGTTGGGTGAGGAAAAGGTCTTCCACATAAATATTAGTGGAGTGACCAAAATCAAACCATAACCACTGGAAAAAAGGGAAAACAAATTCAAAGAGAAGTGAAAGAAGAAATAAGCAAACTCCAAAAATGTAAAAATGACGAATGGAGAAGCTAAAAGAAAAATCCAAATTTAAAAGACTAGTCCCAACAAGATTAATTATAAAATGTCTCAACAAAAGAGTAAATAGGAAAACCATGTATGTGTTCATCTTATGTTGATATTTTTAATTAATGGTATCTTTCAGAGTTATAAGCAATTAGGCTTCAAACAGTAAGGTGAATAGCAGTCATGTTATGAAATTAAACCAAACGAGAAGTCTCTGCCTGCTATAAATTTTCTTGTTTCACAACAAAGCCTACAATGAAAGCATCTTATTGATTTTTCTAAATATAATTAATGTTTAAGAAACAAATTAAAAAGTTCAGGGACTCCCCAATTTAGCTGATTTGATGAGGATTATTATTGTTTTTCAAAAACTCGAAAAAAAACAAGGATAATAGTTGTCGAATATGAGCTAGTAGAAGTGTGAAAACAAATTCTTGAAGTCCTATATATATATATATATATATATATATATATATATCACAAAAATTAAAAATACAACTGAAACAAAAATGTAAAGAACTATAAAATGATGAAAGTGAGCATATGAAACTTACCATTGGAGAATTTCATTAAAATTTTCCTTGAGAGATATCATTTTCACCAAAAATAGATAACTTCTTCTTTTGATTGAAATTAAAATCATGAAGAATTTATGCTCTTTGAAATCTCATTTACCCAAAATCATAATTTATTAAATCTAAATTAGAACGATCAGTGAAAATGATGTCTTATGTTCAAGGAGTCGGAAGAAGAAATCAAATCCATTAGAAATGAAAATAAAGATATGCTTCTTTCTGAATTGTAGTAGAAATTGTTCTCTTTATATTTCATATTTTATATCTGCTCCATGATTTTCGTAAAATATTAAAATTCAAGAGCAAGACCCAACCTAAGTAGTACTTCTGTGTGTATGGAGAGGTCTTGAAATTTTACATGATTTTTGTAGAATGATGTATCAAAATTCAAATATAAGAGAATTCAAACATGAATTAACCATGATTCATTACCTTTACTTATTCCAAATTCTGTACCAATTGGTTTCATTATCATAGTTCCTTCTCAAGAATTTCATTGAAAAGTAAAAGAGGATGCACACTATAAATGATCAAGATGATGAAATCATCATCCAATTTTAAGATAAAGATACAAATGTAAGCAAACCACAGGTGATGAAATTTTTCGTTAGTCAAGAAGATTGATGTGAAGAGTAAAAAAGGCTCAACTCTACATGTAAATATGTATGTCCAATCAAGACACAAAGACAAGATCCATGTGCACGCACTTTGAAGAATGGATATCCTTAAAGTCATAGAGTCATCCTAGGGAATAAATGCTTGGTTTTTGATGTAAAAATCCATCTAAGCTCTCGAATACTATGATAACATGAAAATAAACATATATACAAATATAATCAAATAGGACTCCATGTGAGTAAAGTGATAGATCAGACTGTTTAACAATATATGAATTGGTGAGAGGTCAACAAGATTCTATAATCTGATGTCTCACTAATTTGATAAATTAAGAGGCTTAGAGTAAAGAGAAATGGAAATCCCGGAAGAATGAATAACGAAGGATTGAGATTCCACAATTTACTCGATAGAGGCTCTAAATCATCTCAAAAGAAGAAAATGTGACTAAGCAGATGTGTGTAGTGCAAAGGCTTAACTCAACAGGTAAATGTAATATTTCGAATAGGAAAAGGTGGATAGGGGCATTTTTCTACAAAATCAATTTGTGTGATTTTCCTTTGCTTATGACAAAACTAAATAAGAAAGAGTTAAGAATTTAATTTCAATTGCATCAACGAGAGGAAAATTTATGATTATTGACTCATATCGCTAAATTTGCAAAGAAAGGAAAATATGTAGAGAAGCATTAATTCCGAGCACAAAAAAAGTATTTATGATGAGAAAGAAAAATACTTCCCTGAACATGCTTATGGTCTAGCAAGGGTTGATTGCTCGCTTATCTCAATTGTCCAAAATCAAGCCAATGAATACTTGCAAAAGAAGAAAAATAGAAGTAAGAAGTAAAAAAATGAAAAGATAAACTGACAACAGATGAAGATGAATGTGTGTATGCATACCTACAAGTTTACCTCATGAATCTTCAAGTTCTCCCATGCATTTCTCAAAATTTTCATATGTTCAAAATCATCTACTTATTTGATCTAAATTAATTGTTAAGTAATGAGATATTACTGTACATCTACTTCATAATAACATTAAGGAACAAGAGTGGGAAGAGTGAGCATATGGAAATGCTTGTGAATTGAAAATTGAATTTCTCAAGAGCACTTGATTGTAAAGATTATTTAGAACTTCATACTTCTTGATTTTCATTGCAAATTTGAACAAAGTGATGAAGTTTCACCAAGAAGAATAAATAAGTGAAACGTATGCATAATTTAAGCAATCATACTTTTTGAATACTCTTTGTTAGAGAATGGAAAAAGGATGCATGATAGGCTCATTACATCCTTATTAGCAATTTTCAATAATGAAAAAAAAATCCAAACATGAAAGGGATCTAAATCTAAATTAATCTATTCGTAATCCTAACTACATGAAAAAGAAACATGACTAGGTATAGTCATACTTCCAATGTAATCATTCAATATGTACAGATAAACCATCCGTAATAAAAATAAATTTGAATGCAGTATGTACAAGAAACAATTTATTTACAAACATTCTCCCTTGGAAAGTTCCCTCTAACGAAATCTCTATGGGATCATAAAAGTATGGATGAATATTTGATAGAGAATGGAAGAGGTTAAATGGGAGAGAGGTCAAAAAATCATTAGTATTATGTACATACGACAAATTATTAACAATCTTCTATAAAAATGAAGCTTCCAAAAAACTTTGAAATGGATCATTGAAGTGTGGATGGCAGCTTAGTGCATATGTCAAAAGATTTTTGGTTAAACTAAGAGGTCGGACGTATTGAATCAATGTTCTCGAAAGTGATGATTCATGTTGACAATGCACTCTAGAAGGAAAAATAATTTGATAAGATATGACCATCAAATGGAATTGGAAGATTAACAACTCTTGATGGTCACAATCTAAATGTTGAGATTCTTCTTCATATTCTAGTAATGCATATTGTGAATTTTCAACACTTAATTATTCCATATGTCAACAAATGACATTTACAAACTAAAAAATGAAAACAGGAAACAAATTTTAAATCAAACAAAATAGATGAAGCAAAAATAATGAAATCAACTTATAATTTACCCTACTGTTACAATTAATGTTAGAGCACAATTGGGACTAATTTGAAACAATTTCCTTTTCACAAGCACTAGCCAAAATAATACAATTAGAAATATTATATTGTGAAAGAGGGAAATGTTCATGACTATAAATAGGAGTGAGAACTTGATCATCATAAGAATCATAAATTGAGATGAATTCTTGAATGCTAAAATCATGAAGATAATTCTTTGCTTGAGAATGAGAATTAGTTGGAACAATTTCTGAATTTGAGTTTTCTTCATTCCCACATATGATTAGACTTTGATCATGAGGGTTTAATGGAGAGGAAGATAAATCATCATCCTCAATTTCAAAGTAATTATCATAAATTAATTTACAATATTCATTAAAATTATCTTCATTCCCATATAATATATCAAGACAAGAAGGAATACTATGCACATGTTCATCAATGTTGGAAGAATGAGCAATAAATTATTCTCTATCCTAATAAAAACTAATATGTAATGTATTTAAATCGACCTGTCTGTTTTCTAGAACAATATTAATGCAAAGAAGAGATACATCGCTATCAGCAAAAATATTAGGATAAAGATAGAAATGCGAGTATAAAGAAATGAATCTAAAAACATCTCTATTTGCAGACTCATGTGTGTTTTCTTCATTGTAAATTTCATATTGTTGATCATTTATTAGCTAAATGTGATTTATTTAAGAATGTTGTTTGGCTGCCCTGAATTTGGCATTTAATCATCATGATAAAATTAATAAATTTCTACAGCAGAATGTATATTATTATAATCCTCAATTTCTACTTGTGATTGTTGATTTATTCACTCATTTTATGAATTAATTTTAGGTTGATTTTCTCATGTCAAGGAAACCCTTTATTCAAGATTGTTGTTGGTATATTTCTGTTGTTGATTAGAAATTTTTTCCAAGCTTTGTGATTGTGTTTCATTAACATGTGGGAGAGAATCAAATTCATTATGAAGGTTATAAGAGGTGTGTACTAAGTGAAGGAATTGATCATTCATAGCAGAGGAAACTTTATCTTGATTGTTATACACCTCCATATTGGAGTTCTCAATTATGTTGATACAGGTTGAAGAATATTCATGAAATCTTGTAATGGTTTCATATGGACAAGGAATGCAAGGAAGAGAGAAAGCATATTCAAACCAATCCAACCATTCAATCTCTGAAGGTTTGTGTTCAACTTTGAATCTTAAACAATACAATCAAAATGTAACAGTAAAATCTATGAAAGATTCATTTTCAAACCTTCGTAAATATTCAAATTCATCACATATTTGTGCATAATAATAACTATCAAATTCATAAAGGAATTTTGCGATAAATTGATCCCAACTGTGAATAGAGCCAACTAGAATAGATTGACACCATCTTCTGTCTTTTCTTGAAAAATGTAAGAGTAAAAATTATGCATAAAATACAGTCATCAATAACATGAAAAGTAGAATTTTCCAAATTTTGAACAAACTGTAAAACATGATTAAATGCGAAAAATTACTCTTACCATTAAATTTTACCTTTGACAAAAGTCTTACTATTTCTGGTGGAGTATTGGCAGATGCACGTCCGAAGATACGACTCCAAATTGGAAGTTTGGGAGGAGCCATTGTGATTAAATAAAAAAAATACTACAACTCGAAAAGACAAAAAGTCCTCAACCCTCTTTCTACCGCCAAAAATGTTGGTTCCCCAAATGACCATATCAACGTTATAAGGGAGACCACCCGGTTGGGAACTTAAAGCAATCACTTTTTCATTTGGAATGGTAGCTCTTACTAGTTTAATTGGGTCCAGTTACCCTCTCTCTTACTCTTTTGGCTTATAGTATATCTATTACTTGAAAACAGAAGAGATATCAGGTCTGCCCTTTTATAGAGTTCATGAAAAAAATGATCCTTAAGCTGAATTAATGGCCCAACTAGGCCACCCTAAAATTTACCCCTGTGTAAGAGGAATTCTAGCATGAAATAATTAAAATTAAATTCAAATCTACTTTAATTAACAAAAAATAAATCCTAAATATATATCAATTGGAAGAAGGATTAGTCATGCTCTCAACCAAGAGCAAGGTAAAAAGGGATTTGGGCCAGCTTTGAATTTGGAATAAAAATGAAGCCAATAAGCCAAGGAAATAGTTCCAAGACTTATTGCTAATTCAAACAACTATATGTATTCAGCTATCTAATGAATAGTCATTAGATCTCTCATACACATACATCCCAAATCATATAAAATGAATTCAAACTAAAACATATATATGGTTGTATTATGGAAATAGTTCTCATAAAATAATCATTATTAAAACCAAGATAAACATGCCATTAATTTACTAAATAGTTAACAGGTATGCCCTACTTATATATTTGAATTCAGAAATTAACTTTACAGCAATTAGATCCATCATTAAAAGATAGCTTCCAAAGGATTAAAAACATCATGTATTTAAATGAATTCACAGTAGTGCAAAATTTGAAAAACATATATTTATCTGGATCAAGAATTGCCACAAATTGTATTAATTGTGGGACACCAATCGACCTCTATCTCTAAAAATAGTGTACACTAATTTAAGATCTAATCATAGCCTTTCAGTGAATGAAATTCTTAGAAAATTCCATGATAGCATGAAATTTTCAAAGCTGAAATACATCTATTTTAATTTCCACAAGTCTGATTCAAAATAGTTAATTCTCTACAAAAATATTTCTCCCTATAGTAGTGCAAAATGTCCTCTCTTTGCAAAGAATTTCCTCCTTAGGTTTCAGATCTGGAACCCCACTTTCAATTGTTACAAAGTCCATATTTGTAATTACAACAAAAATTTAACATGAGAGAGTTGTTGGAGAAATAGATTTTCTCCAACAATTTTCCTTGGCCAAAATTCATTTTCCTCTCTTGCTGGAGCAATATCCTTGATCCAAGTCTTTCTTCCTAGTCTCCTCAACTACTCCCTTGCCACAAAAAATTGAAATTCAGAAATTAAAACAAATTTGATGAATAAAATAGAAAACAAAACTCATTCTCAACAAATTGTTAAAAATAAAACAATAAATTAAAATCCAAATAAATTTCAAGATTTGATTGCTTCTGTTGAGTCTAATTTTCTTTTGAGTAATGTTGGAGGAGTAATTAATAACAACGATATTTCCAAAGCCAATAACATTTGCCCAAATCAACATAAAAGAAAATTAATTCTTGATGCAAATTCATCTCTTTTCCTCCCACTAGATTTCTGGGTCATTAAATGATAATATTTTCTAACATTAAACATCCCAGATTATTCTTCCATCTTAGCTTTATAATGAGCTATTACTAGTCTCATTTGGTTGAGTAGATCTCCAAATACGGCTCTCCAAAGCTGAGGTATCAAAAATATCAAATTCATAAAAAATGTCTACCAAATGTTAAAATTAGGAAATTTAATTTAAATCTAATAGTAAATTAAACTATATTAATTAATGTATAAGTTAATAAAATTATTGAGTTACAATTATCAATGTACAAATTAATTAATTTACACATTAAGTAAATTATTTACAAAAATTATATATAAAACAAATTTAATTAAAATTTATATTAATTAAAATTAAGTGATAATAATAAAATTTATTCAAATAATATTGCAAGTCTAAAATCCAAACGAAATGGTTATTCATATTTTTAATGCAATCATGAATGGACCATCGAGATTTTTAAAATATCGGGAGTTTTGTATTGGGAGTTTTATAATGTTTACAATATCTCGGGGTCTGATATGGAGAGGGCTTAGGAAAGGAATTATGTTATACAAACTTAATTAGTCAGTCATATGGCTCTTTTATGTAAGATGTATGATGATATTGTAAGATTTTTGTAGTTTTTAATCTCTGTACAAAAATTAGCTGCATACAAATTTTAAAAAACAAAAAATAAATAATGGCAAGAATATAAAAAATAAAATAGATATATACAAAGATTTTTTCTTGGATTTCAAAATTGAGACTATCAGATTGATTTTTCATTATGTTTCTTTCAATGTTACAATACATATATATATATACATGCTAAAGCATTCATAGACACCAAATATTAACCCTAGATTAGAACATAATCGTAATTCCCTTGACCAGATCCACAAAATACCATGGACAGAAAACCATCATGCCCAAAATCATGTGTGAAATTCTTACAGAAAACCATAGGTAGTTCCACCCAACTAATATAGAGTTCAAAATATGAAATATTCCTAAAAAAAATATAACACACACCCAACAATTTTAAAAAAATATGTATGATGATAATAAGATACGGAAGATAAAGTTATTTCGTAACCATTTTAAAATGACCTCGTCAGAATTTTGATCCCATGATATATATTAAATGAACCATGAAATATGTTAAACGAGGGTACGATAATAGTATATTGTGGCTTTCATATATTAAAAATAAGTTATATGTAACATTTCAAAAGGAGTCTTAATATGTCAAGAGGCTTGATATCCCCATATGTCGAGCAATAATATTACATTTATTACCTAATTTTGATATCCCCATATGTCGAGCAATAATATCACATTTATTACATAATTTAGTTAATGTAAAGGCACAGTGGTTCAGTAAAATGGTTAGTTTTTTTAAATTTAAAAATATTTATAATAAAATTATTAATAATATATATTTTGTACATCTGTTAGTTTTAATGGTAAAAATCTTCAAACTTCAGCGAAACGCCATTTGCAAACCATGTAACCAAATAAGATGAAACGAGATCTGATGGAAATCTTATGAAAAGTTAAATGCAATGAAGCAATCAAAAGAATAATTTGAAGAAAATAAAAATCTAGCAAAATTATAGGACACTTAACCAAAAGAAAATATTAAAAGGTGATTTAGCTAAAATTTATGTAAAGGGTCCCCATTGTTTGACATAAATAAGTTAAAATGTGGGTGTTGTGATTTCACCACAACATAGCCCTAGCTTGTTGACATTGCATTCCTTTTTCACTTTTGGCCTTCTTTTTTATCACTTGACTATGTTTTCGTCTTTGGCTTTTTTTTTCCTAGTTTTGACGCTTTTGAAGTGCTTTGGTTTCTAGCTTAAGGTATTTTTTTTGGCCTCTTTTTGGTTGCATTGATTTTTGGTTTTTTTTTTTGGGTCAAAATCTTTATAAATTTGGGGTTTCTACATCTAAGAATTTAGTGAGAGGCATATTATTTTAGGCATTGGTGTGTTGTGAAAAAATCTTACCCTCCCGCGGTTAAAATTCATCAAAGTGAAAAGAGACTTTGCATATACCTACATCAGGGTTACTAACAAGAGTAATTCATGCCATCAAAGTTTCACGCACTCGTTAATGTAACATGACAATAAAAGTAACTAGACTCATATTTTATTTTTGCTAGTAACACACCAATTTTATCTTAAGCTAAGGTCTTGGAGATAGGAGTTCGAGTTAATTGCTCCAAGACTACCAAACAAACTTAGCATCTTGTGGTAGGGACACACATCCACTTACAATAGTGTGGTCTAGGAAGCCCTTCTAACACGAGGGTCAATCACGAGGCACCATTTGGAATGGGTGATGTGACATACCCCATTTCACTTAGTTTTGGGTGGTGTGGATGGCGGAACTTGCACGTATTAAAAACAATGTTATTAGCATTTTATTGTAGCACTTGAGTGACACTTGGGAGGAAACTCTCATGGAGGTTTTGGTCTTAGCTCTCTGGGTTAAGTGTCTGGCCCTTGCGCATGAATTTGGGTTACGATTGTCCCCCAAAGGCGTATTATTGCTGGTGGTAACCTTAGTGGCTAATAATTTGAGGGCTCATACACAAGTGTAGGTTTGGGCTCATCTCCTCTGTACCTAGATGGATATTATTGATACTCTCTTAGTCCTCTCAGAAGGTGCCACATGACTAATAAGGGCACTTGGACCGAGTTCACGGTTGAAAGGCCTACGAAGTAGGTTGTTAGTATAACTATCCCACTACCAAATTTTTGGTATTTTGGTTTGCATGTGACTATATTTTACGGCGGTGTGTGATGTTTGGTCTGACTCAATAGTCTTGGCATTAGGGTGTTTGCACTAATATAATTGTGTTAATTTATAATTTTTTACCCTGTTTGAATTTATTTTCCCTCAGTCATGTCGTGTACACGGTTTGCCTCCTGAATGAGGTGTAATTTCTACTCCTTCATGGAGAGTGCCTATGAGTGCTCAAGACCTTGACCAACCCATAGTTGTGGAACCTACACCTGGTCCTTCTAGTGGTGATTTTATTTCCATTAAACTTTGGCAGATGATTCTGTTGGTCCTGCCAATCCACCTTTGACCGATCCTCTAGGACCTAAGTTAGTATTGCTAAATCCTGATAGTTCCACACCAACCTATACTCGTGCTCCTTTGTCAATGATTTATCCCATGGTAGAATCTTAGTTATCCTTACCCTCTGCGTTGACAGTATCAAATTCCATGTCATCATTGCCACCGCTTAGTGTGGTTGAACCTAATCCTTCGTTTACACCTCTAAAATCTTCTTGGGACATTCCACCAGTTTCATCTATATCTCCCACAAATTTCCTAAATGTTTCCATGCCTACTCCATCATCCATGTTGACCATGGTTATTCATCCCAGTCAACCAATAGGGTCAAGAATATTTTCTCCTAACGTTTCTCAACCTACTATTCTTGTCCCTATTACACAATATTTTGTCACACCTCTTACACTTCCATGTGACATACCCCAAAGTGCCCAAAACATGACCATTATGCATTGTACTCATTCATGTATATAGCTCAGAGCCCTCCCAAGACTTTGATTGGAAAATGCCTTGAGCTTTCCCTGAAGATATAGCTCCTAAAACCCTAAAATGAGAATCATCGCTCTTAGAAGGCTTAAAACAGTGATGTTCACATGTTTCATTGTACTTGATCAGTGATGGAATCATTTTGTTCCCTTGCATACCCTTCATGATCCCAAAGAGGTCATTTTCCCAAAGAGGATGTGAAGCTTTGTGATCTAGAAGCTTCCAGAGCAACGAGCTGGAGGTTGTTTGGCATAGATGAGGTCAAATCCTCCCAACTTGTCCTCTTGGTCTTATCCCTATGAGCTACCTCCTTGAGATGAGGGCCTAATCCTATCTTTGGAGAGGTCCTATCTCCCTTTCCCAGCCTATAAATTCATCCTCTACCATTCCCAAATAGTTGGTCTATGCCTATTTTCACTGTTATGGTAAGATTGTGCCTAGAGGCTATTCATTTGACTTGGAGAAGGAGTGCTTGGGGAGTTTCTGGCTTGGAATTAGATTACCCATCAAGGATATCCTATCAACATCAAGGCTTTGGTTGTAAGCTCCCCTTCATTTTCTAATAATGTACAACTACTAGTTCATCTTCCCAAAATTTATATGTTCATGTATCATTTACCTTAACATTCCTTGATGCGTTAAGTAGATTACTATTGGATTTTCTATTTGTTTTGGTATGTCTTGTTGTGTCTTGATCACTTGTGCAGGTGATAAACACTAAGAGAAGAAGGAACAAGCCTGTGACACAAGCGGTCTAGGGTCTTAAAAAAAGGAAATTTGAATATCATCAGAATGAGGTAGGTCATCTCCTTCATTCCTCTTTTCAATTATAATCGAGGAAGTTGTCTAGTTGATTGTCACTTTAGTTGCTAGTCCCACTCATTAGGGTAGAGGGATCGTCTCTGTCCATAGAGGTGATTAACCTTTTCAACAAAATAGTGACTCTGCTGGGGAGCCTATGATCCTTTCCTTCCAATTATTCACCTTGTCTTTTGATGAGTTTGATAAACCATTCATTCCCAGACTTCATTGTTTATTTGTAGTCAGTCTCACTTCCTGGTAGATGCTTGAAGGTTGTTGATTTGAGTTGTTCTTGAATATTTTTGTTTTCTTCTTTGTTTTTCTCACCCCTCACGTGTTTTTCCGTCACAGTTGCGATGATATCGTGGATGTGTTGATTATAGTAGTGATGATCCCTGCTTTTCTCTTAACAGGTGCGTTGATAGCAAAAGTTAAAGAAATTTAGGGTTTTTCTTCCTTTTTTCAATTATTTTTCCTTCTCCCAGTGATTTACCAGTGTGTTTTTAGTTGACTCTTTCCTTGTCTGGTTACAATCGCCTCTTAACTTGGTTTAAGTGTGTTTGAAGTTTGATTAGCCTTTTAGGGTTTCTAGGTATTCTAGGTCATCCTTCATCTGCTCGTTGGTATTCTCATCAGAGATAAATTACCTGTGGTAAAGAGTATTTTGTGTGTTTGGGCATGCTTTTCAAATCACTTTTGGTTCTTGTGTCTTAAGTTGGTTTGCTTTGAGTTTGTGTTTCAAAAAGTGAAATGAAAGTGTTTATCTTTTCATAGTTTTTGAAGCATTTCTCGTTGCATTCAAATCATTAATGTGAAAGATATTTTCATGCTTGTTGGCTTGCTTGCATTCTATTTTACTTTTTTGCACTAGATTACATTGATTGCATTAAAGTGGAAAGGAAAAAAATCATCATTATATCTTAAGGTAGTTCGCTTTAAGGTTTTTGTTTTGGCATTGCATTTTCTTATGATATGAAAGATTAGATTTCATGTTTTGCATTTGGCATTTGAAATTTGTCATTGATGCATTTTTTCTTATTTGATGCATGATTTGGGTGATCTTATTCCTACATAGATAGATTTCATCGAATTGAAGGATTTCATTTCATCATTTAGTTGCATTTTTAGAACAAGTAACATCGTTAAGGCCTTGAAATCAAAACATAATTCCAAGATCAAATTTAAAATCTATCAATTAATATAAGGAGCATTTGAAACATTAATGTTCATACTCAGTGGTCTAGGCTAGAGACGTGTTCTGGCGTTCATAAAATGTTCATTTGATTATGTTTAAGACAGTGCTATCATGGACTTGTGCTCTCCATACTACCGAGTATATAAAGGGATACCCTCATAGGTTGCAAACCTTTATCCATAAGAAGCAGAGTCTGCCGCCCTGCAAGTGTGATACACTAAACGCAACATTTGGTAAGATTGTCTACATGTACGTCAAGTCCTTGGTAGATTTATTTGATGAAGTATATAGTGTAGTTCACAATTACTTGGTACTCCTTTTGCCTAGAGTTACCTAAGTGGTCATTTTGATCTTTTCTGACTCTTTAAATTTGAAAAGATCATCGAGCACTTGTCCTTTCAAGCTCGTTAAACCATCGAAATCTACTAAAGTCATTGTTTTGTCCTTTTCTCGATGCTTAGAATATGAAAAGACAAAGTTTTTTTTTCTAAAAATAACTGCCCACGATAAACATGTCGAACCCAAGCAGTTGCTTCTTGGACCAATATTAAGTAATTCCCTATTAATTTCAAGATTGTTAAAAATCCCATAACGAATCTCCTTTCCTTTTCTTCTCTTGAGAGGAACTCATCATGGTTGAACCATTGAGTTAATCTCACAGATCCCCTTCATTGTCTGATACTACAGGGTCCTCCCAAGGATTTCATCCAGAGCTTCCACAATCACTTGAAGATCAAGGTTTTGAACTTTGGATTATGCCAAGTATCTAACCCCTATATTCTCACCTCCCTTAGATTCCTGGTCACCTCAAGAATCTTATCCTGAGACCCCATAAAAGTCTATTCACACCCCTAAGAGTCTGCAACCTCCTAAGAGTCCGCAGAGGTTTGTTATTCATCCGCTGAATCCATTATTCGATTCTGTTGCGATATATCCTCAGCCTCTTTACAGTCCTTATGATCAGCCTGGTATTCCTTTGGATTTATCTCCTTGCACATATCAGATTTTTCATCACCAGTTGTTTCCATCTATGCAGTCAAAGGGTGAAATCCCAACCTCTTCTTTGGGTCATTCGAAATTTTCCCTATCCATACTCATATCGATGATGAACAAGGGTATGGATTTCCTCTAAAAGGCTTTCCTTTTGTAGGAAGAGTTCCATCTCTCACCCTTCTTGAAACTAGTGGACCCATGTTGTCACCCAATTATACAACCTTAGATCAGTTAGTTTCAGGTACTCATAGTGCTTCGTCATTGTATCAAAATCCCAGTTTGTCTTCAAATGCTATGCCTACATCCGTCCTATTCATTCCGAATGAGCCCTCCCGAACTTCTGTACAAACTATTGTCACATAATTTCCCATTCAACCTATGATTCCAGCGCAACCTGTCTCGTCATTTCAACCGACTATTTCAGGTCAGGTTTCAGTTATTTCTTCCACGCCTCCGTTAAGTGGACATAATGTGTCACCCCCTGGGGGGCAGGATCCGAATATTCCTATTTTTTCAGGTGAAACTAATGTGAGTGGATTACAAACTCACATGGTTGGAGTTAATCAACCTTATTATGGTGGTATTCCTAACCCTATTAGTTCATTCAGGTCAGGTGGCGTCCAATATCAACAACCTTATATGGCTCAGATTCCACTCCAACAAGATCACATCCCATATCGTTCACAAACCTTGGTTAATCCATCGTACATTCCTCAAGTAGGAGCTTATGTCTAGCCTGGTAAATCCATTATTCCTGATGGATATGGTCAGATTCAATTCATAAATTATCAATACCCATAGGTTATATCCTAAAGAACTGTCCAACAGCCCTTGCAGCAGCAAGGACAACATTTGCAGCAGCAAGGGAAACCTTTGTAGTAGCAAGGGAAAACATTGCAGCAACAAGGGCAATTTTTATAGTAGCAGGGGCAACCTTTTCTGCAGTCTCAGTAGCCTTTGTAGCACCAAACTCAGTTTGTTAAGCAATCTACTTAACCTTTGTATTCGAAAGGCCAACCTTTGTAGCAGGAAAGTCAACCTTTACAACAACAAAGTCAACCTTTGCAGCAACAAGGTCAACCTCTGTAGTAAGCACGATATGTATATCCATAAGGTCATTCCTTGCAAACATAAGGTCAACCTCTGTAGTAAGCATGATATGTATATCCATAAGGTCATTCCTTGCAAACATAAGGTCAACCCCTGCAACAGCAGGGTAATCTCCTGATGTCTAGGGTCAACCAGTTCAATAGCCTTACAACCCATATGTCACATACCATGCTTATCAGCGACCTATGGTAGGTCAATATCAAACCTGCCTTAGACAAAATCCACCTTATGGTCAGGTAACCCTTAGTGGGGGAAAAATCAAATCACGTGTGGGAAAATCCTCCACTGTGGGGGAAAAATCCTTACCAGCAAGGATGGAGCATGTAACTTAGGTCTCCTCAAAGTCCCTATATGTCGTTCAACATGAAATTACCTTTCTTGGCTACGTTGGAGTTGCCTGATGTCTCAAGGCACACGAATGATCCCATTCTTCATTCACCTTACTGGCCTCTAGTTCCAACTAAAATTTGAAGCGATTACCCCGAATTCGGAGGAAAGTATAAGGAGAAACCACAAGCCCATGTGATGACATCTCACCTATGGTGCTCTACGAATTCGTATGTTGACAATTCTATCCATCTTCGCCTCTTTCAGAGAACCCTGACAATTGCTTCCTCAAAATAGTATATTGAGTTTCCTCGAGGTACCTACGCTGTCTTCAACTCCTTAGCTATGGCATTCCTCACTCACTTCCAATTTCCAGTTTGATATGAAACTGGCACTCATTTGCTCACATCCCTTAAGCAAGATACCATGACCCACATTTCCAATCATATCCATGAATGGAGACGTCAGTGTGGCCTCATCAAAGTTGCGATTTATGATGATTTTTTGACTGAATGGTTCACAAAATAATTCGTTAACAATATTTCTAAGGATATAGCTATGGGTGGATGTGTTACAGAAGAGAAAGCTATTGCCTATGCTCAATATGTAGGCTTAGTCTATTCGCAATATGGCACGTTGTATGAGACGTTTCCTGATGCTCCGAGACCATCTTCGGATTTGACAACATCAAAGTCTCCTAATGTACCACCTGTTGATGATGTGATTGGTTCCGTGTCTTAGACTCCCACAAAATCTTCTTTGGAGTAAAAATATTTCTCAAACACTGGTAAAATTCATCAAGTCCTGGTAAAACCTCTAATGTACATTTTTTTTAGTCTACCACAACATATAAGGCCTCTAAAGGTAATAAAAATGGCAAAGGTAAGGCCAAAGCCGATGCCCCAAAACAAGACCCACCCAAATCATCTACTGTTGATACTTCTAAGAGAAAGCCAAAATATCCTTGCCTCATTTCTGAGGAAGGTCATTACACCGAAGATTGTCCCCGACATTATGAAGTTAACAGCTTGTTGAAAGGGACTTTGACTATTTTAAAAGAACCTTTTCCATCTCAGCAGATGTAGTTGGTAGACCAACCCCAATCCTCTACCTCCTGTGGTTCCCAAGTTTTCATGACGCAAGGTTCATCACCTATTTCAATTGCTAGTCGAACAAAAGACTATCAAACCATGCATAAGCAGACAATGGAGAAAGAAGTGACCGATATACCTTCTAATTCCACTCTGTCAAGCTTTGGGCCACTCCATATTGAGTGCACTAACAATGAATCTGTAATCTGACCACCTCCCAAGGGTGTACTTCATAAATCATCTTATAATATGAATGTTAGAGCTTCACAACGCTACAATATTGTTTAGGATTTAGCTCAAGAAACTTTTTCCAATGTGACTCTGCCTTGGAGGTTCTTCAAACCTATCTTATGCAACATAAATCATTGTTGTCTTCTATGGGTGCTATTGATCCTGCCGATTCGATTCTGGTTACCTTTGATCTTGAAAACCACATTCCTCGTCTTCCTCATCAGATTTATTTTCTGATACAAGTTCTTATCGAAGGAAAGACGATTCATTAGACTATTATTGATGAAGGTGCTTCTACCTACATCATGTATATTTTGTGTTGGAAGTCCATTGGCTCTCCTTCTCTTAACCAATCCCCAAACACTTCGGAGGCCTTTAATGGCAGAGTCTCTGGTCCATACAATATTCTCACGAACTTGCCAATTACATTAGAAGGAAAGACCGCTGAATTAGAAGTTGAAGTTGTAGATGCAAATCTCAACTAGAACCTTGTTCTCAGGCGAAGTTGGACCCACACAACGTTTTGTGTGGTTTTCTCTTAGTTCTAGGTTCTTTGTTTTCTTCACGAAGGAAAAATTCTCACCGTCAACAAGCTATCTTTCTTCTCTTCTGGTTCATCGAACGAAAACATCCCTTACATGGGAAATACTGAGATTCCTTATGAGAGTGTGGAGGAAGGTATCTTCAAAGGCTCTGCTTTTATGGGTATGTTTACTCTCCAAATCCAAATGTTATTTCAATCAATATGATCTTGGTTTCTACATATCCTCGGATTATTCCTACACTATATCAAATTGATTCATTTGGCGATTCTATGCCTTTAAGTCCATTGGAGCAAAATTATCAAGAAATTGTCTTAGCTTCGATGGCCACTTCAAGAAGTAATACTGTTTTAAGTATGGACCTAGACACTTATGTGCCATCTCCTTGGCTTCATTCATGGAATTCTCTAGATCCTTTGAATGAGATGTTCCCCACCAACGAGAGCATCGTTGAGGTTACGTCTTTGGATGAAACTCCTTGGAATGCTCTCCATCATCGTTCTTCATTTCTTCCCAGCCTCAGTGTGACGCCTTCATGTCTTGAAGTGTTTGTTTCTCATTGCCCCACACCTCCACTTCAAACACCTATCCTGGTGCATGAAGTCCCATCGGAGGGTAATATGGGAAACATCACTACTACTACACATATTGGCATTTCCATTAACCTAGGAATTGTTGAGAACATTCATATTGGGGTTTCCTGTTCTCCGAATGAGATCAGGGTTTACACTCAACTTTTCAAATAATTTTGAGACGTCTTCGCATGTTCATAAGAGGAAATTCTCGGTATTGACCCAATAATAGTGGTGCATGAAATACTGAATTATCCTGGTGCAAATCCTATTCGCAAATGGCTTCTCCCTATGCATACTTGAAAGGATGCTGCTATTAAAGCAAAAGTGGAGAAGCTTTTAAAATCTAGTTTTATTTATCCCATCCCACTAACAGATTGGGTGTCCAACATTGTACCTATTGCTAAAAGGAAAGACACGCTCTGTGTCTATGTTGATTACAACGATATCAATTGCGCATGTCCAAAAGATAATTATCCCACTCCATTTATCGATCAGGTCATTGATGAGTGCACTAGTAGTGAGATTTTCTCATTCATGGATGGTTTTTCTAGCTACAACTAGATCAACATTTCGCATGTTGATCAACATAAAATGCCCTTTCTCTATCCTTGGGGTAATTTTTCTTATATAAAGCTTCATTTCGATTTAAAAAATGTTAGCGCTACCTTCCAAAGAGAAATTTCTTATGTGTTTCATGATATTCGACACATTGTTTAGCCTTATCTTGACAACTTACTAGCTCATTCTGCTAAGTGTCATGCCCATCCAGATCACTTAAGATCCATATTTCTGTGATGTTGACATTATAACATCTGTCTCAATCCACACAAGTGTGTTTTTTGCATTGAATCTAGTCGAATTTTGGGTTTTGTGGTGTCCCGTGAAGGTATCTTATTTGATCCTTTAAAAGTTGAGCCCATTGTCAACTTACCCTCTCTACTTCATTGCTGCAATTGAAAATCCTACAAGGAAAGGCTAACTTTCTCCATTGGTTCATTCCTAATTATGATGAACTCACCAAGGGTTTAAATCACTTACATAAGAAGGGGATCCATTTCATTTGGGATATAGTTTCCCAAAAATCCTTTGATGCTCTGAAAGACACACTTATCAATGCTCCTTTACTGCATCCCCGTGATTATCGACGCGGTTATTTTCTATACCTGTTTGCGACTGATATAACCATTGCTATAGTTTTAGTTCAAGATGAAAATGACAGAAACAAGCACGTGGTTTATTATTTAAACCAAAATCCTCTCAATACTAAGTCTTGATATGCCAATGTCGAGAATCTTGCCTTGGCAGCAGTGAATGATGTCCAAAGATTTCGACACTATATCCTTTTACAAAAAACCCAATGATTTCCAATTGTAACCCCATGAACTATTTACTAACTTGTCAGTTACTGGGGGGGCGAATACTCCAAATGGATCGTTATCTTGTAGGAGTTTAATTTGGAGTTTACTTCTGCAAAATCAAAGAAATCACTCATTTTTGCTGAGTTGATATGTGCCCTTCTGTCTGCAAGAACTTCTACTAATTTCACTGAGAAAATTCCCGATGAAACTCTATTTTTGATCAGCATTCTCGACCCGTGGTATGGAGATATTATCATTTATCTTTAAACCTAGACTTTGTGATCTGAGTTGTCTCGATCCGACTGAGGCCCCATTCGGAATCCGTCCCAACCTTATCGGATCCTTGGTGATACATTATATTGGGTTGGTGTGGACTCTATTCTTCATTGGTGTCTCACCCTAGAAGAGGTTGAACAAGTCTTGAATGATTGCCGCTCTGGTGCCTATGGTGGTCATATGTAAGGCTATGCCACCGCTCAGAAAATCCTCTGTGTCAGTTATTTCTCACCTTCTATCTTTAAAGATTGTATTCTAGCTATTCAAAAATGCCATGAATGCCAGATTTTCAACTGCAAGTAGCGCGCCTGGCCCACGCCGTTAGACCCATTAGTTACCATTGACCCATTTGCTACATTGATTTCATGATATGTAACCTTTGCTCGTCCGGGGTGCATGGTTATATAATTGTCTCCATTGACAATTTTACTAAATGGGCCAAGGCGATTCCTACATACAATGATGATGGTATCACTGATGCTCAATTCCTTTTTAACCACATCATAGCACATTTTTGTGTTCCTCAAGCCATTGTAACTGACCATGGATCTGATGGAAAATCCGACTGATCAGTTGGGACTTCATCATGATAACTCAACTCCTTATTATCCATAGGCCAATTCACAAGTTGAAGCATTTAATAAAGTTTTGATTACTATGCTTCAACGTATCGTTGGTAAGCATAAAAAGGATTGGAATTTGATGTTATTCTCATCTCTCTGGGCTTACAAAACTTCTGCTAAGACAGAAATTGGATTCACTACATTCCAACTAGTGTATGGGTTAGAGGCAACTCTTCCAATTGAATGTGAAATCCCTTCGCTTAAATTAGCTATCAAACTTCTTCTAAATACCTCGCCTGAAGAGGAATGACTACTGTATCTTGAGAGGCTTGACGAGACTCGTCGCATTGCTGTGATGGTCATCGAAGCTCAAAAGAAATGTGTCAAAGCTCATTTTCGTTAAACTGTTTCTCCGCACTTTTGGTGAAGGTGACTTGGTCCTTCTTTATGATCAGGCTAACAATAAATTGGGAGTAGGAAACTTCGAACGCATGTGGCATGGGCCCTACATCGTTAAGCATGTCTTACAAAAATGTGCCTATGAGCTATTTGATTATGAGGGAAATTCATTGTCATAGCCCTGTAATGGGCTATATCTAAAAAAGTATTATGCGTGAAATTCATGTAATGACTTTTGTATGTTAGTGTGTCAATTCAATAATGCACGTTTTGAGGTTTGGTGTGTTTGTTTTCTTTGCAGACATGTGCTTTTCTACTTACCCTATCTTCCACTCGGTTTGCAAATGTCATCAAGCCATTATGTTGGTTTTGCTGATGGTGCTTGTCATAGCACACAGAACCTGTCCTCCACATCATGGGTACTCCATGACCCTAACGGCGAGCTAATTAACTTACAAGGTATATTCCTTGGTCAAACAATCAATAATATTGTTGAATACAGTGCAGTCATTGGGCTCTTGTCAGAAGCAGTTTCTCTTGGCGTTAAGGATTTAGTTGTCAAGGTGGATTCACAGCTCGTTGTGTCATAGTTAAACATTCATTACTCAGTGAGAAATCCACAAATATTGCATATGTATCTATGTCTTAGATTACTGGAAATATTTTGATTTCGTCACATATCAACATATTCCACGTAATTTGAATACATTAATAGATGCATTAGCAAATTTTGTTCTTGATAGGCATTTGCATCATTTATAAAACTGATCATATTATGGACATGTAAGTAGAAAATAAAACATGCATATATATATATATATATATATATATATATATATATATATATATATATATATATATAGAGAGAGAGAGAGAGAGAGAGAGAGAGATATCGCATCTGTTAGAGTGCTTACATCAAGATATCAAAAAATAGAGTCTTCTAGGACACTTGGCTTTAAAAAGCCTACAAATGTGTAAAAGAGATAAAAAGGCTATCAGCCTGCATGGTGGTCATGATAGCACGAGACCACTCTGATCACTTGGCCTAATAGCTGACATAGTCTTGTAGATATTCCCACTGTGTGTCTCTGCCAACGCAGTGGCACCTCATCAACAATGGCATAATCTAGGACTCCTCGAGTTATCGCCTCCAGGTTGTGCTCCATATCAGCTAAGGGGTCTGCCCCTTCTTCATAGTCTGCACCCACTATCTGATGAGAAACCCACCATGCTATTGGAGACATGCCAGGTGGTCCTTTTGGTCCCACATCTGCACATTTATCACAAGTTGAGTCACAGTTTACAATTTTACAAAAAATCATAAAACTTGAAAAAATCCAAAAAACAAGTTTCTACCTGCATCGGTCCATTGTTCTCCTAGTGGCAGAGCTATATATAGATCCCACCTAAAATTTGTGCCAGCATAAGCATAGTTGTCTACCACGAGTAGTTGGCATTCTATCCAAGCGAAAAATTTTGGTGGGTAATCCATATGCTGATTTGTTCCTCCTTGAGGCATAAGTTGACTCCATATCACTAGTCTTGGATCTTGGGGGCAAATATTTGGTACCTCTACCCACTAATACTAGAATAAGGGCACTTGCTCTAAAAGGAAGGTCACCAGTATCGAACCGAACCTGAATTGCTTCAGGTGTCCATGCTTCCCCTTGGTTAATTGTCTTTTCATATTCACCAGAAGGCCCTTACAACAGCTAAATATGGTGGGGGTCAAACACACAATAGCATAATAGAAATGGGATTGTCGGCCAGATAAGTCGTTCTTGCAGACAAGACCGATCTCCCTAGTATCTATGGATATCTAGCGACAAGCAAACCAACAAATTCTATCTTTCTCTAAATATGTGATTTATTAATAAAGGCTCATAGATGTTTTAGGCCTACCTTGGGTCCAATTCTAGTTTGTGGAAGCCACGCTCCGTTGATCCAAATGACCTCCCTTTTGAAGAATCTACAAACACAAACAAGCACACACATTAAATAACACCTGAAAAGCCAATATAATAAAGCATATTGATCATGATGATCAAGGAATTCATGAAATAAACCATATAAGACAATTTATTGAGAAAAATGAATCTGATTGTATTAACTTTAATCAAATAAGAACTTTACAACCTTGGTGCCTTGATGTTGTACAAGCTCCTCCCAGGGTCTAGCAAGAATCTCCTCTACTTTGACAAGTTTCACTCTCTTCCCAATGAAGCCAAAAGGTATGTAATCTCTCCTCTCAAGCTTAACTAGGAAGTCTCAATTCCAACAGCATTTACCCTAAAAAATGTTAGCTTTCAACCTCTCTAGCAACTAGACCAATGCCTTAATTTATAGTGCAATGGAGGGAAGTTAGTAGGTCCACCTTCAAAGGGATAGAGCCCTCCTTCAAAGGGATAAGCTCCTCTCATCAAGGGGTTAGCTCCTTTAGTTATGGGATGCATGAACCACCTAGGAGCGAACCAACCACGTCAAGATTCCTTCTAAAAACATCCCGAATTAACCCAAAGTGAGTTTTTAAGAATAAACTTGCGCCTTTTTTACTTTTATAGGGGTCCGCACCCACTCCTTTAGGGACAGAGTGGGCAGGTCCGCAGGTAACATGACCAAGGGGTGCAGGACCACAGGTAATGGTAATAGAAAGTGCAGAACCAGATTTTTATTGATTTTCAAGGTCTTTCTCTCATTTTTAAAGCTTTACATAAAGAGCTGAGGTTTGAGACTTGCAAAGGAGGCCAGTATGAGTGGTGATAGACTGATACTGACTGCAGATAGTCATGGTGACAATATTTTGTGTAACAGATTTCCCCCTAAAGTATGAAGTCTGTAGTAGATGATGATTTCATTTATCATGTAAGAAGAGTGAATTACTTTATCATTTTGAGGATCATCTTGTGGAGAGCCTGGTTGGAACCTGTAAAAACATTCAGTACAAGATATATATATGAGATCATATCATCGCTGAGGTAGGCATTCCCATACTCAGATCAAAATTGACTAGAAAAATAACTAAACTGCTCTGATATAGTTATGATCTTGCAATACATCACAAGTATAGACACATGTAGACACAGTATGGATGCAGCCATCTGTTTATGAATTGTCCACTGTATAATGAATACAAAATTCCTCATAGCCTGGATGGTGGAAACTGCATCCAGGGTCTTGATTTCTACTTCCCGAAATAGTACGATTCTATCCATGTGAATGAATGTGTCGAAGTCGAACATGGTAGAAACCACTTTATTACCAGTCAATGTTCACCAGCTCGAAATATCTCTTCAGGTAAAGACCATTTCTGGGCTTACCTAAAGATACCGCGTCAAAGTCTACCAATTTATAGGCCCCTTTTGCCAGCTTTCGCTTAACAACATAAGGACCATGCCACATGGGTACGAATTTTCCAGCGCCTAATTTATCATTTGCTTGATTGTACAGTAAGACTATGTATCCTTCTGAAAAATTACAAGCCGTAACATTTCGATCATACTGAGCTTTAATACGTTTGGCATGAGTTTCGATTTCTAGTGCAACATCACGTCGATTCTCATATAGCTGAGCCAAGTACAACAAAAGTTTCCTCTTCGGAAGTGGCTGGAAGTAATTGTATGGCCATTTGCAATGACGAGATTTCGCATTCAATGGGTAACACAGCTTCCAAACCGTAAACTAGTTGGAAAGGAGTGAAACCGGTTGATGTTTTTACTGAGGTTCGATACGCCCAAAGCGCTAAAAATAGAATGTTATGCTAATTTGACCTATGAATCCCAATGATTTTTTGGATCATGATGACTAGAAATTTGTTGATAGCTTCAACCAGAACCGCACCCACTCCTTTAGGGACAGAGTGGGCAGGTCCGCAGGTAACATGACCAAGGGGTGCGAGACCACAGGTAATGGTAATCGAAAGTGCAGAACCAGATTTTTATTGATTTTCAAGGTCTTTCTCTCATTTTTAAAGCTTTACATGAAGAGTTGAGGTTTGAGACTTGCAAAGGAGGCTAGTATGAGTGGTGATAGACTGATACTGACTGCAGATAGTCATGGTGACAATATTTTCTGTAACAGATTGCCCCCTAAAGTATGAAATCTGTAGTAGATGAGGATTTCTTTTATCATGTAAGAAGAGTGAAGTACTTTATCATTTTGAGGATCATCTTGTGGAGAGCTTGGTTGGAACCTGTAAAAACATTCAGTACAAGATATATATATGAGATCATATCATCGCTGAGGTAGGCATTCCCATACTCAGATCAAAATTGACTAGAAAAATAACTAAACTGCTCTGATATAGTTATGATCTTGCAATACATCACAAGTATAGACACATGTAGACACATTATGGATGCAGCCATCTGTTTATGAATTGTCCACTGTATAATGAATACAAAATTCCTCATAGCCTGGATGGCGGAAACTACATCCAGGGTCTTGATTTCTACTTCCCGAAATAGTACGATTCTATCCATGTGAATGAATGTGTCGAAGTCGAACTTGGTAGAAACCACTTTATTACCAGTCAATGTTCACCAGCTCGAAATATCTCTTCAGGTAAAGACCATTTCTGGGCTTACCTAAAGATACCGCGTCAAAGTCTACCAATTTATAGGCCCCTTTTGCCAGCTTTCGCTTAACAACATAAGGACCATGCCACATGGGTACGAATTTTCCAGCGCCTAATTTATCATTTGCTTGATTGTACAGTAAGACTATGTATCCTTCCGAAAAATTACAAGCCGTAACATTTCGATCATACTGAGCTTTAATACGTTTGGCATGAGTTTCGATTTCTAGTGCAACATCACGTCGATTCTCATATAGCTGAGCCAATTACAACAAACTTTTCCTCTTCGGAAGTGGCTGGAAGTAATTGTATGGCCATTTGCAATGACGGGATTTCGCATTCAATGGGTAACACAACTTCCAAACCGTAAACTAGTTGGAAAGGAGTGAAACCGGTTGATGTTTTTACTGAGGTTCGATACGCCCAAAGCGCTAAAAATAGCATGTTATGCTAATTCGACCTATGAATCCCAATGATTTTTCGGATCATGATGACTAGAAATTTGTTGATAGCTTCAACTAGACCATTAGCCTGTGGATAATATGGATTTGAACTATCGTGATGCAAGCCAAGTTGGTTTGTTAGTTCACTCATCATAATATTTCAAAAATTACGCCCATGATCAGTGATAATCGCTTGTGGAACACCGAACCTAGGAATTATATGATTGAAAATGAAAATCGCAGCAGTTTTGTCGTCTGCCTCAAATGTAGGCATCGCCTCAGCCCACTTGGTAAAATAATCTACTGCAAGGATGATATACGCATGCCCCCCAGCCGAGTGAGGGTTACATGTAATAAAATCGATACCCCATTTCACAAAAGGACTGATGGCAATTATAGGGTGGAGAGGATCAGGTGGAGCGCGCATCTTTCGATCAAAAATTTGGCAGTTGTGGCATTTTCGGACCGCGTTAATACAGTGTTTAAACAAAGATGGCCAGAAATAGCCAGCATGCAATATCTTTTGGGCTATGGAAAACCCAGACATATGACTGCCACATGCTCCAGAGTGACAATCATTTATAACCCTTTCAGCTTCCTCATGAATTAAACAACGTCGGAAAACAGAGTCTGCCCCACGCCGATAAAGTGTGTCTCCAATAATTTTGTATTGTTGGGATTGGAATCACATTTTTTGACGCTCTGATCTTGAAATTTCAGGCCGAAAGGATTAGGTTTGGAGATAAACTATGATATCCCCATACCATGGATCTAAAGTGCTGATTAGAAACAAGGATTCGTCCGCAATGGGCTCTTCCGCCATAGTTTCGATGTCAGCACGCGGGAAGTCACACATTAACTCCGCAAAAACTAAAGATTTCTTTGACTTAGATTTTTCAAATTCCAAGTCAAACTCCTGTAAGATCACAATCCATTTGGAGTACTTGCCCTCTAGCAATTGTTTGGTCAAAATATAGATCATAGGGTTGCATTCGGAAATTACTATAATTTTGCGTAGTAAAATGTAATGACGAAAACGTTGGACAACTTGAACAGCTACCAGAGCCAATTTCTCCACATGTGAATATTTTAGCTCAGTTGGATTCAAAGTGCGACTAAGGTAATATATCACATGTTCACTACCGAATTCATCTTCCTGAACTAGCACCATTCTGATGGTGGAATGAGAGGCGGTGACATATAAGAAGTAGTCCTCGTTGTAGTTGGGAGGATGCAATAACGGTGCATGGGTCAATGTGTGTTTTAGTGCATCAAAAGATTTGTCAGCTATCTCATCCCAAAAGAATGGAGTATTCTGTTTCAACAACCAGGTAAAACCCTTTGTGATCTCGGCGTAGTTAGGAATGAATCGACGTAAAAATTTTGCTTTCCCTTGCAAACTTTGGAGTTTGCGAAGACTCAAAGGAGGAGGCAATTTGAAAATAGCTTCAACCTTCGAGGGATTGATGCGAATGCCAACTTTTGAAACAAAAAACCCCAGTAACCGACCCGTTTCTACACAGAAAACAAACTTATGTGGATTCAACCTAATTCGATAATGCCTAGACCTCATAAAGATTGCTCGTAAATGGATGAGATGATCAGCTCGATGTAATGAATGAGCAGGTAAATCATCGAGATAAGGTTGCACAATGTGCTTGATGTCATGAAACGCGTAAGACATGGCCCTTTGAAAAGTTGCACCGGCGTTCTTGAGCCCAAAAAGTAATTTGCAATAAGAAAATGTCCCCCACGTACAAATGAAAGCCGATTTTGGTTGATCAGCAGGTAGAATATTTATTTGATTGTATCCGGAAAAACAATCCATGAAGGAGAATATCTCACTGCCGGCACAATCATCAATGATTTGATCCATATAGGGAGTTGGGTAATTGTCTTTTGGATAGGCTCAATTAATATCCCTATAATCGATACATATTCATATTATTCCTTGCTTTTTACTAACAGGAACGGTATTCGATACCCAATCTGTTAAGGGAATTGGATAAATGAAACCTGCTTTAAGTAATTTTTCAACCTCTAATTTAATTGCAGCATCTTTTCACGGGTGGATCTGACGCAAACGTTGCCGGACGGGTTTAGCATCCGGGTAAATTTTGATTTCATGAACAACAATTTCTGGGTCTATTCCTGGCATTTCCTCATATGACCAGGCAAACACATCACGAAATTCTTCGAATAGGGCCTTATATGTTTGAATTTCATCTTCCATACCTATATGAATGTTTTCAACAATTCCAGGCTTAACCAAAATGTCAATAGGAATAATTAGAGAAATGTTTCCCAAATTTAACTCGGAATCAGGATTTTTCATTGGATTCTGAGGTCCCTTGACATAATCAGTCGTAAAAATAGATGAAAAATCATTTTCAAAGTGATCAATCTCAGGTAAAAACGAAGATCTATGATGAATATCTCCCCATGGTAAATCATCAACACACAGGATTTCATGAATTTGCTCATCACTGTGAACAACTTCGGAAAAAGTCGTTGAATCTAAGTTTGATGTTGAAAGTGATTCTTCATGGACCACACTCATTAAGTCAATTTTGGTTGAAGAAGGGTCGGAAAATGACTATACGGCCTGATACGCAATTTCATATGGACTCAAAGGCATAGCATCACCAAATGAATCTATCTCAGATTCAGAAGGTATGATCCAAGGATCATCATAAACAACAGTGTCTGATGAAATCATATGAATGGTTGCAGTAGAAGATGATACGTTGGGAGGAGGAAAGGAAAAAGTTCCTAGTAAACCAAAATCTTTAACTAGTCCTACTCCAACATCCTTATAAGGGATAGTTGTTTTGCTGACATAATGGATACTTTCGAAAGAGGATGGGTCAGATGAAAAGTAAGTTAGCTGGTCTATAGTTACGATCTTTCCATTATGAGGAAACTTTATAAGCCGAAAGACCGATGAAACAAAAACAGTCATAGCGTAAGACCAACTACGACCCAAGAGAAGGTTGTAATCTAGAGGGGCATCAACCATCTCCACATCTAGATTAACAGTTTTTCCTTCAACCCATATAGGGAAATCCTGTAGAATGCCAAAAGGAGGAAACCTACAACCATCAAATGCCTTTAGAATCGTCGGGGATTGATTAATTGTAGGAGAACCAAGCGATCTCCAACACTGGATCGACATAATACATGTTGAGGCTCCCTCATCAATCACAATTCTATAGCAAGGTCTGTTTTTGACTAACACTGGAATCTAGAAATCCCTTTGATGAGGTAAGGGAGGTGTACTATTTTCTAGATCGAAAATTATAAGGTTTGAGTCCTGAATGTCAACAGCTCCTATAGCTGACAATAGCAAGCTACGTTGTGCTGGACATGATTGCAGCACCTCCAAAGCCGACATTGTTGAAGGTGAAATAGCCAAATCTTCAACAATGTTATAGTTCTGAGCAGCTCTCGCATGTGGATTGAAAGCTGACTTTCAAAGTATACCCTTGGCGGGCAGTTTGATTACTAAGTCTGGGTTAGGTTTCTCGATCTGTAGTGGATCGGAACAGGGAGTTGAAGTTGATGGGCTCGAATTAGGAGATTCTACTTCCTTACCACCAACAGGACTTTTACTTCCATAATCTTGCGATCTTGTCGCAATCCTAACATGGGACATCATCATTATGGGTTCTTCTGAGGCATTTGAGGAAGAACCTATCATCCTACTGTCTTGACTAGGAAAAGGATCCTTCAAAACAATAGGCATTTGAGAACCTTTGATGATTTTCGCAACCTCATTGCGATGAGGGCAGTCTCTTGTAAAATTCTCTTCATCACAAATGAGACAAGGATAACGAGGTTTGCATTTCTCATCAGTAGATTCCTTTTTTTTTGTTTCTCTTTCAAATTTTTATCCGTTTTATTTTTCTTCTTCCCTTTCTTTTTACCGCCGGATTTTGATTTGGTTGTAGATGACTCTACAACATGAATATCGGCAGAAATTTTTGCGGAAGAATCTCCTGTCAGGGAATTTGGTAAAGTTATGATAGGAGAAGAATTCTTGGAAGATTTCTTCTTACTTTTGGTATTAATTGTACCAATCATACCATCAGCGGCATGAGACCCTGAAGGAGCTGTAGTTATTTGATTTTGTTTAGGAAGGTCGGGGATTTTCTCGTGTAACGTAACTGACTGCGTATAAACTAGGTCAAGGTACTGAGCTTGAGCAATTACTTGCTCTTCAGTAACGACTCCTGCCTTAGCTACATCCTCAGTGATTTTTGGTAATAAAGATTTGACAAACCATTCTGCTAAGATTTGATCCGGAATAAAAACCTTCACTAAATGCCATGGACGTCTCCATTCATGAATGGGATCTAAAATGTAAGTGGACGTTGACTGTTTTAATGAAGTTAATAATTCCGTGCCATTGTCATATCTGACTGGAAACTGAAAATGAGTTAAAAATGAAGTAGCTAGCTGACTAAAATTATAAAAAGTGGCTCGCGGTAACTCAATGTACCACTTGGCCGAAAGACCAATTAGAGTGCGTTGAAAAAGCCGTAAACGAATTGAATCATCTGAAATCGAGTTAGATGCACACCAGAGGTGATAAGTCATCACATGGTTTGACAGGTCCTCTCCTGATTTACCTTCAAACTTAGGAATATCACTAGGCAACTTATTCAGCATTGGCAGCCAAAACGGAAGATAATTAATCAGATCGTTCGTAAGGCATGACAAATCAGGCAAGTCCAAAGTTGCATTGAACAGTAACTGACGATTAGGGATTCTGAAACCCTGGATCATGAGACCAGCCCCAGGAGGAAGATATCCAAGATAACTAGGAATTTGAATTTCATTTGGGATATTATATCCTCCCGAAAAACGAGGATTAACCGGACTGTACTGGGGTTGTTGAGGTTGCTGATACATATATCCAGGGTATGTTTGATACTGATAGACTGGGTTTTGCACAGCACGCCTGAATTGGTACTATCCCTGGTATGGTTGATAAGTAAATTGAGGTCGACTTGTGACAACCGTACTTCGACCAGGTTGTCCTACAGGAATTTGAACCGAATTCTGAATTGTGGGTCCATATTGAGGTAAAGATGCTTGAGGAATTGATGCAAGAACAATGGAGACCGGAGCCGTCAATACTCCAAAAGTAGGTGGGGTAGATTGAATAGATGTTGCAGCAGTTGCAACAGTCATTTGAGGCGGAGTTTGAGGCGAACTAGGCCCAGGCTGAGAAACTACAGAAGGTGCAGAAGTCTGAATAGTAGGCTAGAAAGGTTGTTCGGTTGAACCAAAAACCAAGGGTTGTTCAGATTGAGATGACAACTGCACGTTCGGTTGCAAGATCTGTTGGGATTGAGATGGATCCCACACTAAGTTCATTCCGGGGTATGGACTCATAGAAGGTTGAGCATATTGAGGACCATAACCGGGTTGAGGGTAGGGTTGATAATTCAAAGGTACATTTCCAGCTCCTTAGACAAATGAATGACCAAAAGGTGGTTGAAAACCTTGGGTTAGGTACTGACCTTGAGGTTGATAACCTTGAGGCACGTACTGATACTGGGGTTGACCCTGAGGTACATATTGATACTAGGGTTGACCTTGAGGTACATACTGAGTCTAGGGTTGACCTTGAGGAATTTACTGTCCCGTAGGTATGTACTGTCCTTGAGGTTTCCCCCCAGGCAGTAATTGGGTACCTTGAGGTTGCCCCCCAGGCGTTAATTGAGGACCTTGAGGCTGCCCCCCAGGTGGTAACTAGCCACTTTGAGGTTGCGGATTTGGAATGGTACCTGACATCATTAGAATATCTTCTACACTCAATAGCTTAGTTCTGTTATTACCAATTAATAACCCTTGTTCAATAGGTTGAGGAGATGCTCCAGAAAAAGTACCAGTAAGTGACTGATACCCAGAGGGAATAGAAGGACCGCCATATAAAAATGTTTATGGAGATTGAGAAAACATATACAACTCTCTCGACATATTCAGAGGAGGATAATAACCCCTAGGTGTTGGATGAAAAGGAATGCGAGGTGGTGACAAACTCAGTCCCAGGTTTTCCAAAAAATTGGTCAATGAAAGATACCAAGCATCCCTCCTAGGTGGACTGTAAAAGATCGATTCACGCTCTCTAAGTTCTATAGCTGGTCGATTTTTAGGGATAGGTATACCTTCTTCCGGAGTAACAAGTTCTTCAATAGCAATAAGTCCATAAGGAAGATTTTGGGTAATGACTCTTTCTACCCTGGGTGAACCAGGGCCATTGGAAGTTGGAGAGGCAAATCCTGATGTTGGAGTAGCAGCAGGTTCAGTTTCAAGTTCAGATATTTCAGGTTCCTCGGCTAATTCACTAGTATAAGAAAAACTACCCGTAACTTTGGAAAAAGAAACAAGTTCTAAAATGTACTCTGGTGCTTGGGCTTGATAATCAGGATGTATAACTAAAGAAGACTCTCCTTCTTCAAGTGACCCAACTCTACCGTCACTAGGAGTTACAACGGCTCATAGCCCTTCAAGCTGGCTCAGTGAAAACTCAGGAGGTTGGCCCCGAAGTCTACGGGACTTCCTCGGTAATTCAGCCACGATTAAATATTTTAACTACTTGACACGAAAACAAAGGAAAATCTCAATGAAAACCACCTAAAGTCTCTAAAGAACCAAACAATTTTGAATCACACGCCTAAAGAATCTAGGAAATCAAACCACACACGAACAATAACTTTCTGTACTGAAATCACTAGTTGGTGATGAAATCCAACATCGCAAAATTGAATATAGAAGTGGCGGTTAGAACAGTTACCCTGGAAACCTGCTTAATGAATAGACTAGCACAAGTTTCTCCACTAAACCGTCTTGAGTGAAGAGAACCCCCCAAAAAATCCAAGTGAGTCTAGCTGATGTCTGCTCCAGGTACAATGGGATCTTCCCTCCACCCTCACCTTAGGAAAGAATCCTATAGAATATGGTCACTATGGTTACCAACGAAAACAAATATACCTGGGGGAATAGTCTGTAAACTGATACACATGCAAGGGCAGAGTAGCAAGCTCAATCCCCTTGAAGGCTCCTTGACATAATCCAAGGTTTACCAACAAGTGACCACAGGCTCCTCGAGAATGGTTAATCTGAGGTTTACCGTTTTTAATACGTGTATATCTTGTATCGTTCCAAATGAGGAAGGATTACTTACCCCACTGGTTCGGACACGATCTCGTGCTTGACTCCTTTAAGAGGAGCTTCCCAGAGCATAGATATAACAATTGGAATTTATCTCCTACCACAAGATACAGCTACTTGTTTGTTTTACTATCTTGGAGAGTTAATTACTCCCTACTCCAAGATACTAGCCTAAGCTATGTAGGTGATAAAGAGCCCTAGAAATAAAAAGATTGCTAGATAGATTTTACTTTAAGCGTTATTTTTAATGGTTTTTTCTTAAGTCAAAAGGTGTCGAGATGAAACTTTATGGTGTGAAGACTCGACTCCGAATCACTAAAAATGCACTTAAGATGAAAAACAATCCTTTTTCTTCAATGAATTTCTAGCTAAAGAAAGGGTTGAGAATGCAAGTGCTTGTAAAAACAAATCTTTCCCTAAAAAAAAAATAAAAACAAGAAATTTTTATCTTTTCCAATCAACTCAAAACGAGACAACTAGTTATGCTCACGAAAATTTCCCATTTCTTTCAAACACTCAAATACTACAAAAACAAACTTTTTCAAAACAAATTTTTTATTTTATAAAACACTCAAAACTATTGAAAAATCTAATCTTGAGATCTATAAATTTTAAAAAGCTAATTGAAGTAAAAGCTTACAAGATTTCTTTTCAAGGATGTTTTACTTAGTTATGAGCAAACTAAGGACTAATTTGTCCAGAATCACAAATTAATAAAAAAACAACCAGCTTTTTGTTTTGTTTTTTTAAAAATGAAAATCAAAACTTTCAACACAAGTTCTTTCGAAGCTTCACAAAGAGAAAAAACAAGATGGATTCCTCAACAAAGGCATATTTTACAAAACGGTCAAACTCATAAGAAGACCAACAAAAACCAGGGTGATTTGAGGTTTCTAAGACTTCTAAGCTCTGAGTTACTACAAAGACCAAACAAAAATCAAGCCCGGCACACAAAGCTTCTAGAAATTTCACCTAAAACCTAAATGCCAATGGAATTAACCTATGAAAAGTTCCTGACAAGTCACGTGCAGATTTTGGCAGAGGCTAAAAACACATAAACAAATCCTAAGCTGACTGAACGAAAATATTTCAAGTTTTTCAAAATTTTGACAGGGTCCGCAGGCTCCCAGTATACCCAGGTGCGGTACCACTCAGTATGTAAAGCAAAATTGCGGGGATGTCCGAAGTGTGTTACAAACAAAGGGTGCGGTCCTCTTCCAAAAGTACGAAAAACAAAAAATAATTCAAGATCTACAGAACCTACCCAATCACACACACATCAAGTTAAAAACTAGAAACAGAGACACAGTTTCTCAAGTCAAAGTAAAAGCAAGGGCAAAAACCAAAAATTCAAGTCCCAAGTGGAGTTTCTATTTTTTCGGTCGGATAAGTCGTTCTTGCGGACAAGACCGACCTCCCTAGTATCTATGGATATCTAGCGCCAAGCAAACCAAACAAATTCTATCCTTCTCTAAATATGTGATTTATAAATAAAGGCTAATAGATGTTTTAGGCCTACCTCGGGTTCAATGCTAGTTTGTGGAAGCCACGCTTCGTTGATCCAAATGAGCTCCCTTTTGAAGAATCTGCAAACACAAACAAGCACACACATTAAATAGCACCTGAAAAGCCAATATAATAAAGCACATTTATCATGATGATCAAGGAATTCATGAAATAAACCATATAAGACAATTTATTGAGAAAAATGAATCTGATTGTATTAACTTTAATCAAAGAAGAACTTTACAACCTTGGTGCCTTGATGCTGTACAAGCTCCTCGCAGGGTCCAGCAGGAATCTCCTCTACTTTGACAAGTTTCACTCTCTTCCCAATGAAGCCAAAAGGTATGTAATCTCTCCTCTCAAGCTTAACCAGGAAGTCTCAATTCCAACAGCATTTACCCTCAAAAATGTTCAGCTTTCAATCTCTCTAGCAACCAGCCCAATGCCTTAATTTATAGTGCAATGGAGGGAAGTTACTAGGTCCACCTTAAAAGGGATAGAGCCCTCCTTCAAAGGGATAAGCTCCTCTCATCAAGGGGTTAGCTCCTTTAGTTATGGGATGCATGAACCACCTAGGAGCGAACCAACCATGTCAAGGTTCCTTCTAGAAACATCCAGAATTAACCCAAAGTGAGTTTTTAAGAATAAACTTGTGCCTTTTTTACTTTTACAGGGGTCCGCACCCACTCCTTTAGAGACAGAGCGGGTAGGTCCGCAGGTAACATGACCAATGGGTGAGGGACAGCAGGTAATGCTAAGAGAAAGTACAGAACCATAATTTTATTGATATTCAAGGTCTTTCTCTCATTTTTAAAGCTTGACATGAAGAGCTGAGGTTTGAGACATGCAAAGGAGGCCAGTATGAGTGGTGATAGACTCATACTAACTGTAGATAGTCACGGTGACAATATTTTGGGTAACAAGGATTTCGAAGCCTCATTCAAGGCTTGTGTACCAGATACACGCACCATAGTGAACAATATTGTTCTCAAGGGAAGGTTGTTGGTGATGGTTGTTATCTTCACTTTCCATCCGTTGGTCATTTCAGCACTGGGACAATGCCTCGGGACTAGAGTTATTGTACTCTCAACTCCTGGGTGAGATATAAAGAGTTGCATCACTTCCCCTCGTTGGGACAATCATGTGATGAAGTACATATCTGTCTCCTTAATTTCTAGTTCTTGGCCTTTTATGTTGAAGTTTTCTCGATCTACATCCCATAGATTGATCAAATAGGGCAGCAATTCCATCTGGGCGCTTAACCCTGTAGTCCTAAAGAACTTTAGCAACCCACAATTACTCAAAGTGTTGATGCATTTACAATTCTGAGTTGCTTGGTGGTATTCAGTCTCATGGCCTCTTTCTTTCCATTCCAAAACCATGATCTCCTACAAAACATCATTTAACACCAATTAATTCTTTTTCATGGATAAAAATCAAATATTTTTGCTTGAAAAGATGGCTTTTCTTCCAAAAACTCCACCTCGGTGCCATCACGCACATTTTTATAAACCGATCACTATCATTACGTGGGCCTTTGGGCTTAAGTGTGATCATCGTGGGTCTGATGACCATACCCGCAATGAACGTCGGTGCCCTAAAAAATGAAAATCCTCCCTTAAAGAAAATAAATCATCATTAAAAATGTATAAAAAGGTGATAAAATGCAAGAGTAAGTGCAAGCCTCTTACCTGTTACCGATGGTTCGCGAAATGGCACTCTGGATCTCCTGTAACGGCCACTTGAAAATCAAGAAAATTAGGGCACAAATGCACTTTCAGAGCCTACTATGGTAAAATGGTAAAAAAAAATTACTTTTGGTTATTTATAAGGTTTGTAAGTAATTTTTATCAATATTTTCATAATATTTTAATATTTTTTCTCGATATCCATGATGTGTGTATTTCTTTGTGCAATTACAAGTACCATCGAGTGAACAATGATCATTATTAATTGATTCTTGTGTGTTTTGTTTTATCTATTTTACGGACTCATTGAAAAAGAGAAAAAGGAACCCCCCTAGAGTCATCTTTGAGCTCTTTTTTGACTCTTGAAAACTAAAAAGATTGCCGAGTACTCGTCATTTTCAACTCGTTAAAGTAAATGAATCAACGTCACCTCAGTATATGTTTACCCCTTTTTCGTGCGAAGATTGAATACTTACACCAAGATATCAAAAAATAGAGTGTTCTGGGACACTTGGCTTTTAAAAGCCTAAAAATGTGTAAAAGAGATAGAAAGGCTATCAGCCTGCATGGTGCTCATGATAGCAGGAGACCGTTCTGATCACTTGGCCTAACAGTTGACGCAGTCTCGTAGATACTCCCACTGTGTGTCTCTGCCAACGCAATGGCACCTCATCAACAATGACATAATCTGGGACTCCTCGAGTTATCCCCTCCAAGTTGTGCTCCATTTCAGCTAAGGGGTCTGCCCCTTCATCCTTGTCTGCACCCACTATCTGATGAGAAACTCAACATGCTATTGGCAACATGCCAAGTGGTCTATCTGGTCCCACATCTGCACATTATCACAAGTTGAGTCACATTTTAAACTTTTACAAAAAATCATAAAGCTTGAAAAAATCCAAAAAACAAGTTTTTACCTACATTGGTCCATTGTTCTCTTGGTGGCAGAGCTATATATAGATCCCACCTAGAATCTATGCCAGCATAAGCATAGTTGTCTACCACGAGTAGTTAACATTCTATCCAAGCAAAAAAATTTGGTGGGTAATGCATATGATGATTCATTCCTCCTTGAGGCATGAGTTGACTCCATATCACTAGTCTTGGATCTTGGGGGGAAATATCTGGTACCTCTACCCACTAATACCAGAATAAGGGCACTTGCTCTAAAAATAAGGTCACCAGTATCGAACCAAACCTGAATTGCTTCAGGTGTCCATGCTTCCCCTTGGTCAGTTGTCTTTTCATATTTGCTAGAAGGCCTCCACAACACCTAAATATGGTGGGGGTCAAACACACAATAGTATACTGTAAGTGGGATTTCGAAGCCTCATTTAGGGCTTGTGTGCCAGATACATGCTCCATAGTGAACAAGATCTTTCTCAAGGGAAGGTTGTTGGTGATGGTTGTTATCTTCACTTTCCATCCGTTGGTCATTTTGGCACTAGGACAATGCCTCTGGACTAGAGTTATTATACTCTCACCTCATGGGCAAGATCTAAAGAGTTGGATCACTTCCCCTCGTTCGGACAACCCTGTGATGATGTACATATCCATCTCCTCAAGTTCTAGTTCCTGGCCTTTTATGATGAATAACTCTCGATCTACATCCCATAGATTGATCAAATAGGGCAGCAATTCCATCTGGGCCCTTAACCTTGTAGTCCTGAAGAACTTTAGCAACTCACAATTACTCAAAGTGTTGATGCATTTACGACTCTGAGTTGCTTGTTGGTCTTTAGCCTCATGGCCTCTTTCTTTCCATTCGAGAACCATGATCTCCTGCAAAACATCATTTAACACCAATTAATTCTTTTTCATGGATAAAAATCAAATATTTTTGCTTGAAAAGAGGTTTTTTCTTCCAAAAACTCCACCTCATCACCATTGTGCCTACTTTTATAGACTGATCGCTATCATCATGGGGGCCTTTGGGCTTAAGTGTGATCATTGTGGGTCCAATGACCATACCTGCGATGATCGTCGGTGCCCTAAAAATTGAAAATCCTCCCTTATAAAAAATAAATTACCCTTAAAAATGTATAAAAATGTGATAAAATGCAAGAGTAAGGGCGGGCCTCTTACCTGTTGCAGATGGTTCGTGAAATGGCACTCTGGATCTCCTGTAACGGCCACTTGAAAATCAAGAAAATTAGGGCACAAATGCACTTTCAGAGCCTACTGTGGTAAAATGGTAAAAAAAAAAATTTACTTTTGGTTATTTATAAGGTTTGCAAGTAATTTTTGTCAATATTTTCATAATATTTTAATATTTTTTCTCAATATCCATGATGGGTGTGTTTCTTTGTGCAATTACAAGTACCTTTGAGTGAACAATGATCATTATTAACTGATTCTCGTGAGTTTTGTTTGATCTCTTTTTCGGACTCATTAAATAAAAGAAAAAGGAACCCCCTAGAGTCATCTTTGAGCTCTTTTCTAACTCTCGAAAACTGAAAAGATTGTCGAGTACTTGTCATTTAAACTCATTAAAGTAAATGAATTTATGTCACCTCAGTATACGTTTACCCCTTTTCAGGCAGAGATTGACTACTTACAAAAAAAGTATACCTTGATTGACATGGTCAAGAGGTTCTCTCGAATATTATTTTCTACATTTTTGGATTCGAGAGACAAATTATGAAAAGGGGCATTATGGAGTTTTCTTTTTCATCTCTTTTTCAAACTCTCTAAATGTGAAAAAGATATCGATTTATTCTTACGTCACACTTGTTAAAACTTTACAGTGAAAGACTCGTCATCATGATGAGACCGAGCTTCTCCTTCCCACGGCTCGTAAAACTTAGTAGGATGGATTCATTCGAAGAATGAACTTGCATGAAAAGAATATGATATCCCCTCCAATCTTGTGATAAAAATAATTGGGGTACTTGCTAGAAATAGCAGGGGAAAAATGAGGATGAAACATCCTTTGTATAGGTAGTATGTCGCTTTTGAACATGACACTCTTTTTCTCTTGTGTCAGGTTTGGGATATCCTCACTTAGTCACCTGTCCTCCTCTCATTTGACTATTCCATTCTGTCATCATGACCTTTAGCCCTATGTCGGGTCAAATGTTGCCACACTATAGATTTGTGTCCCCAATGTTCGAGAGAAGTCTAATATGTGGTTATTTACCTATACACTATTTGAGTCATTGGTACAGTCTTGAAAATTATTCCACTTTATTCCTTGTTTCATGTCGATGATGGGGGATTCATCATTTCCCTCCTTCGATGGGTCGCTTCCTATCGAATTCAACTCATTATCTAGGAACATGACTTAGAAACTCCCCTTTCAGTACCTTAGAGCTTGCATGCCTTAATGGCAAGTTATTCGCATCCGAAAACAGGTCTTCATCATCAGATTTCGATTGGGTGATTCTACGTGTGGTCAACTTCAGCTTCATTATCACGTTCATGGATTGTACTGATGTACCATGAGATCCATTGCCGTTATTGCTGGTTTCTCTCGTACCAGTTAATGGTCCACATCAGTGGTCGGTAATTAGGTGGTTTTCTAACATGTTCGACTTCAACACATTTATTTGCATGTTAGGATTCATACGTTGATCGGGTCAGGATGGAGCGCAAGACCCTGAGTCTTGTCTGGTATGACTCAAGTTGCATGGAGTTATATGTTATTTATGATTCTACACATGTTTCTACTATATGGATGGTTGTGCCCATACCATCGGACTTTATATTTATGATGATCCTTGTTATCTGGATGGTTGTGCCCATACCATGGATCTTTTGATATAGTCTTCATCATCTAGATGGTTGCACCCATGGTATAGATTCATGTCTTGATCTTTGTTATGCATATGTATATGCATCCTTGATTTGCAGGTCTCCTAATAGTGTGTGTCCTCATCCTTGGAAGAGCTCATAGAGTATCTCATCCATCACTCCTTGTTCTACCTTCATGCTTTAGGGGGCATCTCATACACAATATTTTTTCACACCTCATGCAGTTCCCTATGACATACCCTGAAGTGCCCGAAACATGACCATTATGCAGTGTACTCATTCATGTATATAGCTAAAATCCCTCCTAAGACTTTGATTGCAAAAAGCCTTGAGCTTTCCCTGAAAAAATAGCTCCTAAAACCATAAAGTGAGAATCATCACTCTTATAAGGCTTAAAATAGCGAAGGTTGCATGTTGCATTGTATTTGACTAGCTTTTGGCTTAGTGGGTCCTGACCCAGGTTCAGAGTTAAGTTTTCCAAACAAATATGTACACTACTGGCCCTTTCGGAATCAACCCACGGAGTGCAGACTAAAGTGTCACCTGGAGCATTATGGGGGGATGCTAGAACCAAGTTTCCGCACCCATAGATGAGCATGATGTCATTTTATGTCCTAAACCTACTTTCACACAAACTGATAAGCCTTAAGGCTTATTGATATAACTTTCGTTAACCAACCTCTAGACATTTGCGAAGGTCTACAACTATCTTTAACGGACCCTAAATAGGTGAATCAACCACTCATGTGGCTCTGTGATTACTCCTAACTCTGTATTTACCCAGAACAACTTAAGTGTTAATAACTTTAACATGTAATAAGATATTGTTCACGTAAACAATTATTATTACTTGCATTCATATGAAAATATAAACCATTTAAAATCACGCACCAATAAAATATTAATTCATAAACCCATCATTCATCATAACATAATAGTGCATTCATTCATAACAGAAATAAATAGCCAAACATAAGAATTGTTGGAATAATCTCTTTATTAATACTCTGGTTCTGCTTACAGAGTCAAGACTTCCCTGCACACTCAGCTGCGGACTCTACTCTAGCCCTCTACACAAAGAGCTGCATAACCTCTCTTCCACTGTAAGAATTCTTTGCTCTTACTTCTACTGAACCATTACATTCATCTTCATTGATATCTACCTTGCCTTAGACTCTCTGAGACTCTCCTTTTTATACAATCCCATGGTCCGCGGACCATGGGTAGATCTACTAAAGACGACAAAACATACATAAAAGAAGAGTAAAACCCTTTATGACACTTTACTATCTATGCACTCCACGACCACAATTTACGGAGACTTTACAGTTTATACAACAAAACTTGGGTTGTCTGCCCCAAAACTTGGGCATTTGCCCTAAAATTGACCCTAGTGGACCCTTTTTCGACAGGCCCCCAACACAAATATTGTGACTCACCCTCGACTCACTCTACTGGTGCAGAGATCTTACTGCGGAGACCTCCCAACTTAACTTGTGCTACTACTACCCCAGTCGCGCTTTGTATGGCTACTTGTTTGATCTGCTCCACCAACTGCTCTATTGCTGGTCTTGCACTATCTTCCCTGATCTTCTATTGTGTTCTATGTAGAATTTCCAGCTTCTCCTTAATGGTGGCGGAGATAAATAGGCCTCATCCACCCAAGGCCCCAATCTGGCCTTGAGGACCACCTCTTTCCTTTGTGTTGCCTCCACCAGTTCGAGCAACCATTTTACCTCATGCAGCTTGGCTATTTGCTGTGATATAGCAATGGTGCATGCCGTTTCTCTTGCTTCATCATACCGCTGTTGAAATTCATGGGCTTCTGTGTTCAACCTCTAGAGGTTAAGATCTTCTTGGAGCACTGTGACTACCTCCCTAGACTACTCAAAGAGCATAGTGCAATGTGCCACTGCAACATCTACTGTTGTGACTCCACCCTTCATAGCTATTTCGCGTTGTTCTCTAACCTCTGGTGGAGTTGAAGGTTTTGAATTCAACTTGAGCTCTATTATCTTCAGGTCTAGTTCAAGCTGAACCTTGGCCATTTCCATCTTCACATCGCGCACACCTGCAAACAACTTCCTGATCTTCACGTCCATGATGCTTCCTCCAGGATATGTAGTTTAGGGACTGTTCTGCATGCCTCGGCCACCACGACTATAGTTTGTTCATTTTAGGCTTGAACTTTCTTCAATGCTTCCAACACTGTTGTTTTCTCCATGAACGACTGTTCGTTGTTGACCTTATACTTGCTCGTTATGCTCAGCGTGCACTACACCCGGGCCTTAATCTCTACAATCACACCTACTTGCAGTGTGTGAAGGAACTCACTGGGGAGCATGGCCAAGTTGAGGCCCACATTCTTCAAAGTGCTAACAATAGCCTTGTCAAAGGCTGCCTCCGCACTCAAAGCTCCATCAGGCGGTGTAACTTCGTGGAGATCCATTAACCGAACCATATCTGCTACTTGAGTGGTCCCCGGTGCCAAACTGGTTGATACAATGCTGCTCTATCCTACACCTGCCTGGAGTCTAGTCGTTTGGATCTGCAGCTTTTGCAAACCTGCCTGGATAGTGCTCAGTGCCTACTTTTTTTGCTGCTCAAACTGTTGCAACAGCTCTGTTGTTGTATCTCGCACCTTATCACCAATCTCATCCAAGTCACCCTCTGTCAAGGTAATTGGATCTAACGACGACTTAGTGGCTTTTGTATTTTTGCGTGTTCCTTCCTTTTTCTGCTCCCTGTACCACTTCACTTGGAAGGGACCACTCTCCTACTGATCTCTGCCACCCTGCTCTGATTTCTCTTTGTCCTGCACTTGGGGCAAAGGATATTTTTTACTTCTATTGAAGCTGCACTCATCCTGTTCTACCTGTTCCTTTGTGGTGCACTTCACTTCTACTTCAGCCTTCTCCTCGACCTCTTTCTTCCTCTTCTCAGCCAACAATTGAACCTTCTATTTGGCCAATTCCTTTTTTTGTTTCTCTGCACACTTGCTAGTCTCAATGGACACATCAGATGTAGAATGCCAGTCTGCTGGCCACCGCTTCATGACCTCTACAATAGCATCATCTATGGCTAGGTAGGGTAAGTCAAACCATTTCTGGTCAAGGTCCTTGCGCTCGTGTACCCTGAGAGTTTCTCAAACACAATTGGTGACAATCACGGCTTCTAGGTGATGGCCATGTGAATACTCACCTCCATCAACACCCAAAAGAATTTGCTTTCTGTTACCTATGCAACATCTTTTGTGGCCCAGAGAGATGGAAACTTTGTTGTTTCTGGTAAATCCTTCTCCACAGGAGGAAACTAGCTATCTTCTGGCAAATCCCACATGACTAGCACAATTGAGATCAACATCCATGAATAGTGAAAGGTATTACTATCGTTATGTGCCTCTCGGCATTTCGCGAGGAACTTGCTACATAGTACGTGTGCCTAGTTGAACTGTACATCCTCTGTGCACTGAGCTGCCAATGAAACCACTGGTGCCATCACCTCGTCTGCGTGACACATTTGCATAACTTTTCCAACTAGATTCCATGTGGCAATATTGACCGCGGGGTCAGTAATGATGGTAATTGAATACCCGCGTGGATTTTTGACAAGTTTAAACTTGTCCTTCATTTTCTTAGTGATGTTGTGCTCACTCATCTTTCTGCCAAATTCCTTGGCCATATTTAGTCCTGAAAGGGGTAATAATGTGATCTGATGGATCAACATATTTATGATAGGGATTGGCTCCTTTAACCACAAGCACCCATCATGCACAAGGCACAATATCTACTTAATGACAATTAGGTTGATATTTGATTGATGATAGTGCGGCAACCATAACACGTTTAGAAACCCTGGCTTGTTGACTCCATGAATCCATTCCATTGGCTCCAACACAGTGACACCAGACTCCTTGTAGAAAACCCTCTGCATGAAAGTGTTTGTAGCAAGGTGGTTGAATCACTCATGGTCTGCCAAATCCCAATATCCAAGCTTCAAGTGTAGAACCTGCGTTAAGGACGGACCTTCAAAGGTGATATTCTCTAGCAACAGGGGTGTGTTGAGGGAGAATTGTCTAGCATCTGGGTCCTTCGGGACCTTGACCTTTCCCTTTAATGGAGGGATATACTCCGGTAGCTTAGAAATAGGGTCCACCCCCTCAATGTCAATATCTTGCGCATGTTCCTTTGCATCTAGATCCACCACTTTCTCCTTCTCCTTCACACTCGGCTTTTCTTTTTGTTGCGCCTGTGTAGTTTCATGCTTTCACAATGACTCATGCACTAGCATCGACTTATTTTGCTTATCCTTCTTCAGCTTGGGGAACTCTCTCATCTGCATAGGCTTTGGCCTAGGCGACCTTGGCATCGTTGTTGGAACCTCCATCCTCATCACTTCGGGAGCAGATCCCTCAGAGGCGATAGCACCCCTAGTACTAGCAGTTTTCACTGGACCTATTCCTAACATGATATCGTGAATAAGATTTCTTTCTAAGTCTACTTATCAAACACAGGGCTTGCAAGAAAACCCTCAAATAACTCACTGTTCATTCACAACAGACAACACAACTCAAAAATTCTCACAATGCAAAGTGTTTCTCGTGGACGGCCACGCATAATTTATAGGCGAATTCGAATTCAAATTCGATCGTTCCCCCTAAAATCTTTCCATAAATGTGATATTGGAGGCAGATTTCCAAATATTTCACTCTTAAATTCATCCTTGAATGCCTTAAATGCCCCCCCGGGTCCTTTTAACCATCTCCTAGTAGTCAAATCTTGAACAGTGATGGTAAAAATCATTTTCTGGCTATGCTACGCGGCCTCCATCCATATAGTGCAATTCCCTTCGTGCTTCTTCTGGTTCTATGACACCCTCCTGTTTCATGCAGACCCCTTGTCACACAACTCTATAACTCAGGTAGTGTAGTTTATAGTCTCGTTCCTCCTTGCAGCTGCTTAGAGCGCTAATATTGTGCTACCATCATGTAGTAATCAGGTCAGATCCCTATGTATGGCTTCAATAGGCTTCCATTTACCTTTCTCGAAAATGGATCTCCATTCAATCTCACAAGATGAACTGCTCCACCATCGGTAACCTCTTTGATAACATATGGCCCCAGTCAGCGCATCTGAAATTTTCCTGGAAATTTATCAAACTTACTATCATATAATAAAACTAAATCGTTTACCATGAAGGTGCATAGTTTGATGTGCCGATTGTGCCAAGATTTTTTGCATTCCTTCCGAACTTGCTAATGCAATCCAGCCAAAAACCTATCTTCCTCAAGCTCTGTCAGTTGTGTGAGTCATTCTTCTAAGGTTTCGCGGTCCACCATCCATGTGAATGCCACTACGTGTAGACTAGGCATGATATACTAGATAGGCATCATAGCCTCTATGCCATAGACCAACCTAAATGGTGTCTAAGCAGTAAGCTTCTTACAAGTAGTTCTATAAGCCCATGACACAGCTGGTATGCACACATCCCAATCACTCCTCTGTGCATTGCATGTTGGGTGTGGAGCCTGATTATCTTCTATATTCAAAGGTTTTAGTCGGATGTATACCCCAGGAAGATTGTACACCCTTCCATGTGGGGCTATGCGGGGGGGACTTGTCCCCCCTGTGGAGGTTCGGGGGGGGGGCGATCCCCTCCAGCTAGGGAATCCAGGGCTAGTGGTCCCCCAATGGGGGTAAAAAACAGATGTAAAATTGCCTTGTAAAAGTTTAGTAATTTTTAGTCAATATGGGCCGTTCATTAGGTAGATGATCTGAGGGTAGAAGTTATGTTTAGTTTAGGGTTTTTGGCCCTAGAAGGCAACCCCTCACTCTATATGAGGGAATTGTATTGCGTCTATGTAGATCTATATTCTGAGTGAGGAAGAGAGAGGAGATTGAGAGCGAAGAGGGTGTATCCTTTTAGTTTGTTGGATAATATAAAAATAAGGACTGGCTGTTTCTCCATGGACGTAGCCCAAATAGGGTGAACCACGTATATTTGTGTCTCTCTTGTTTTATGTGTTTTATGTGTTTATATTTTTGTAATATTTTATGTGTTCCATTGCTCTGTAATATATAATTTTCTAACAAATGGTATCAGATTCGAAGGTCTATTTGGCTGATAAACTCACAGGAGAGAAGGATTCCTGGTTCGAGTGGGAGAAATGGCGGAAGATGGTAGGTTTAGGGTCGAAAAATTTAATGGCCAAAACTACCAGTTGTGGAAGATGCAGATGGATGATTATTTGTATCAGAGAGATCTTTACCTACCATTGAGAGGAAAGACAAAGAAGCCGATGAGTATGATAGACACAGAATGGAACATTCTCGACAGAAAGGCACTTGGAACAATACGGTTGTGCCTAGCGGCATCGGTAGCATTTAATATTTCAAAGGAAACAACAACAGAGGGTTTAATGTCGACATTGGCCAAATTATATGAAAAAACCTTGGCCTAAAATAAGGTATTTTTATGAAACGTTTATTTAATATGAAGATCTCAGAAGGTGGATCTGTTGCAGACCATTTAAATGATTTTAATACAGTTACAAGTCAGCTAAGTTCTGTAGGAGTAACTTTTGATGATGAAGTTAGGGCTTTGTTATTTTTGTGCTCATTGCTAAAAAGTTGGAATGGTTTAGTTATGTCCATTAGTAACTCTGTCTCTGGATCTAGTAATTTAAAGTTTGATGATGTTTCCGGTGCAATCCTTAGAGAGGAAATGCGATGAAAAAGCTTTGGTGAGACATCAAGTAATGCTTTGATTGCAGAGACTGGGGGAAGAAAATGGAAAGTGGAAAGAGCCCAGGATACTGCAGTAAGTCAAGAAAAGGTAGATCTAAGTCTAGATTAGGGATAATGTGCTAGAAATAATGGAAGAAAGGACACCTGAAGAAAGACTGCAAGTCTTGGAAGGGAAAAGAAGGAGACACACAATAAGAAACTAATCATGAAGCAAATGTAATAGGTGATGCGTTACAAGATGCTTTGATTCTTTCATTAGAAAATATTACTCATGTCTGGGTGGTAGATTCAAGGGCCTCATTGCATGCCACCTCTGATAAGAAAGATTTTCATGATTATGTTCAAGGAGATTTTGGACAGGTTCGATTGGGTGATGATAAACCCTGTAAAGTCGTTGGAATGGGTACGGTTTTCATAAAACAGCAAAATGGAAATCAGTGGCTATTGAAGGAGGTAAGGCATGTTCCAGATCTGAAGAAAAGTCTGATTTCAACAGGCCAGTTGGGAGGTGAAGGTTGCGTAACTACTTTCACAGATAAAACCTGGAAGGTAACTAAAGGATCCCTGGTAATAGCGAAAGGAGGAAAGGTTGGTACATTATATTTATGCAATGGTATTTCTAATTCTGTTAATGCTTTAACCTCTACAGGAGAAGATACAGCATTATGGCATCATAGGCTCGAGCATACGAGTGAGAAGGGGATGCAAATTCTTCACTCAAGAAATTTGTTGCGAGGATTGAAGCATGTTGATTTAAAATTATGTGAGAATTGTGTTTATGGAAAATAGAAGAGAGTCAGATTCCTTAGAGTTGGGAAAGAAAAGAAGAGTGAAAAATTAGAGCTTGTGCATACAGATGTATGGGGACCTGCGTAGGTATCATCTCTTGGTGGCTCTCATTATTATGTTACTTTTATTGATGATGCAACCAGAAAAACCTAGATTTATTGTATTCAAAATAAATTTGATGTATTTGATACTTCCAAGAAATGGAAAGCTTTAGTTGAAAATGATACAGGAAAAAGGTTGAAGTGTCTCAGATCAGATAATGGAGGTGAATATTGTAGCAAAGAGTTTGATAGGCATTGTTCAGAGAATGGAATTCATAGAGAAAAGACAGTTCTAGGAACACCACAAGAAAATGGCGTGTCAGAAAAGATGAACAGGACAATCATGGAGCGTGCAAGTTGCATGAGATTGCATGCAAGATTTCCTTTACAATTTTGGGCAGATGCCGTAGATACTGTTTTTTATCTAATAAATAGAGGGCCTTCAAGCTCCTTGGATGGTGGTATTCCAGAGGAGGCATGGACAAGTAAAAAGGTAAACTACTATTTTTTAAAGACTTTTGGTTGTGAAGCCTTTCTCCACATTAACAAAGGAAATAGAACAAAGCTTGAGGAAAAATCAAAGAAATGTACTTTTATTGGATATGGTGTTAATGATTTTGGTTATCGCTTTTATGATTATGAAAAACATAAAATCATTAGGAGCAGAGATGTCATATTCAATGAAAAGGTTTTGTATAAGGATCAACTGCAGGAAAAGAAATAGGAAAAAGAAAATAGAGAATACACAGTGCTTGACGAGATCACAGAAAAAGTGATGGTGCCTAAAAATCATAATGATCAACAGTCAAAACAACAACCACAATAGCAAAAAGCACTTCAAACACCTGAAAGTGGTGTTAGAATATCTACCAAGATGAGTAGACCCCCTGAACGATACTCTCCTTCATTATATTATGTATTGTTGATTGATTTTGGTGAACTAGAATGTTATGAAGAAGCAATGCAGGTAGAAACCAGGAAGAAGTGGGAGCAAGTTATGAAAGAAAATATGGACTCCTTAGCACATAACCAGACTTGGGACTTAGTCAGGTTGCTTGCAGGTAAAATAGCATTACAGAATAAATGGGTTTACAAGTTGAAGGAAGAAGATGGAGGTAGAAAAAGGTATAAAGCTAGACATGTGGTGAAAGGGTTTGCTCAGAAAAAGGGTATAGACTTTGATGAGATATTTTCTACTATTGTAAAAATGACTTCAATCAGAACTATTCTAAGTCTAGTAGCAGCTGAAGATTTGCATCTTGAGCAGTTAGATGTAAAGATAGACTTTCTCCATGGGGATTTGAAGGAAGAGAGATATATGCAGCAGCCACAAGGATATGAGGTAAAAGGGAAGGAGAAACTAGTATGCAAGTTGAAGAAGAGCTTGTATGGCTTAAAATAGGCTCCAAGGCAGTGGTATCTAAAATTTGACAGGTTTATGTCTAAACAAGGTTATACTTGGTGTCACTATGATCATTGTGTTTATCTCAAAAGGAAAAATTATGGCAGCTATATTATATTGTTATTTATGTAGATGACATGCTTGTTGCAAATTCTAACATGCAGGAAATAAATGTTCTCAAAAGGAAATTGGCAAACTCATTTGAAATGAAGGATTTGGGTGCTACAAAACAAATCCTTGGTATGAGAATAACTAGAGACAGGAAGAATCACAAATTAACATTGTCTCAAAGTGAGTACATAGAAATGGTGTTGAAAAGGTTTAATATGAAAAATGCAAAACCAATTAGTATACCTTTCTCTAGTCATTTCAAATTAAGTAAGGAGGCACATCCCAAGACTTGGGAAGAAATGGCTCATATGTCTAAAGTTCCATATGCATCAGCAGTTGGAAGCTTAAGGTATGCAATGCTCTGCACAAGGCCTAATATTGCACATGCAGTGGGAGTTGTAAGTAGGTACATGAACAATCCAGGAAAAGAACATTGGATGGTGGTGAAGTGGATTCTCAGGTATTTGAGAGGTACCACGAATCAAGCATTATGCTTTGGTGGTTCAAACATTGCTCTGCAGGGATATGTTGATGTAGATATGGTAGGTGATAGAGATAACAGGAGGAGAACTATAGGATATATATTTACTGTAGGTGGAATAGCTATTAGTTGTGTTTCAAAAATCCAATGTGTTGTTGCACTTTTAACAATAGAAGCAGAGTATGTTGCTGCTACAAAGGCTAGTAAAGAAATTATTTGGTTAGAAAGGTTTCTCGATGAATTGGGTAAGAAGCAGGAGTTGGGCAGGTTATACAGTGACAACCAGAGTGCCATACATCTTGCAAAGAACTCTGCATTTCATTCCAATACTAAACATATACAGCTCAAGTACCATTTCATACAGTCAGCATTGGAAGATGCACAGTTGAAGCTAGAAAAGATACACACTAGCCAAAATCCTGCAGATATGCTAACAAAAGTTGTAACCAGGGAGAAACTGAGAATCTACTCAGTTTCAATTGGTATTAAAGTATGATGAAGAAGATGAGAAAAAACTAGGTCCAAAGTGGAGTCATTGTCTAGCAAATGAAGCATTGGTGGAGTTGCTATAATCAGTCTCCAAGTGGGAGACTGTTGGGTGTAGAGCCTGATTATCTTCTGTATTCAAATGTTTCATTCGGATGTATACCCCAGGAAGATTGTACACCCATCCATGCAGGGGTGTGGGGGGGGGGGGGGACTTGTCCCCCTCGCGAGGGTTCAGGGGGGCCAATCGCCCCTCAGCTGGGGGCTCCGAGGGCCATTGGTCCCCCGGCAGGGGTTTGGAGGCAGCGCCCCCGAGGCTAAAAATAGATGTAAAATTGCCTTGTAAAATTCTAGTAATTTCTAGTCAATCTGGGTCGTTCATTAGGTGGATGATCTGATGGTAGAAGTTACGTTTAGTTTAGGGTTTTTCGCCCTAGAAGGCAACCCCTCACTATATATGAAGGAATTGTATTGTGTCTATGTAGATCTGTATTCTGAGTGAGGAAGAGAGAGGAGATTGAGAGTGAAGAGGGTGTTACAGCAGATCTGCTATAGGTTGTATCTTTTTAGTTTGCTGGATATATAAAAAGAAGGATTGGTTGTTTCTTTGTGGATGTAGCAAAAACAGGGTGAACCACGTATATCTGTGTCTCTCTTGTTTTACGTGTTTTCTATGTTTATATTTCTGCAATATTTTATGTGTTCCATTGCTCTGTAATATATAATTTTCTAACATTGCAAACCTTTGTCAGTGCATTCTCCAATATCTTATTACACGCCTCAACTGTCCTATTGGCTAGAGGATGATATGGTGTACTCTTGTGGTGATAAACTTGGAATTCTTCTATCAGCACATTGATTCTTTCATTAAGTGTGTATCGCTATCACTCATCAAAATATTTGGGCAACAAAACATGCTCAACACATAATCAAATAAAAATTTCGTTATTGTTGCCCCTGTATAGTCCTTCACGGGATGTGCCTCCGCCCATCTAGTCAAATATTTAGTCGTGATGATGATATACCATGCACTCGTCTTCTTTCCTGGAGGCTGAATCGATCCTACAAAGTTAATTGCCCATTTCTCAAATGACTATAATGATACCTGTGGGTTCAAAGGTAGCTCATCCCTCCGCTATGGCCTTCCGGTTCATTAACATGCATCACACACCTTACAATATGCTTTGGAATCCTTATGCAATGTTGGCCACTGCAACCCATCACATAAAATCTTCTGTGATGTTGCTTTTCATGCATAATTGCCTCCTGCAACTCCTCCATGAGCTTCAGCTCGGATACTTTTTTTGTTCAAAGTCAGGCACATAGCCTCGCAGTGTCTCATCTGATCCCATCTTGTACAAGTGACTTGCGATAATAGAAAAATATACCGCACGCACCACCAATTCGTTCTTCTATTGACTGGCGTATCCCTCGAGATCCATTCATGTAGTCAGGAAGTGGATAAAGTCTGCAAAAAATGATTGCCTACTGCGCAGACCGCAAATAGTTGTGTGTCAGTCAGCCCCTCCTCTAAATTGGTAGTCTCCTCTCCTGTTTCAATGCTCGACAGATGATCTGGCCCTGTATTCAATCACGCTGGCTTCACAATTACTTCGAAATCGTTCTCCTAAAACAAAAACAACCATCTGCATATTCTCCCCCCCCCCAATATAGGCTTGTTGACTAGGTACTATAATGTAGAATGGTCTGTATACATCTTAAAGTGTCCACCTAGTAAGTAATATCTGAATTTCTGGAGCACGTACAACATAGCCAACCCTTAGCCCTCTATCGTCAAGTAATTATTTTGAACCTTAGACAACTTCCTACTTTCAAATGCTATAGGGTGATCCAATTCTCCTTCACTGTCCCCTTTCAATACTACTCCCAACGCAATGTATGATGCATGCACAAGCACATGAAAATCCTTCTTCCAATCCAAGAAGACTAGGATCGACGTAGTGACTATCTTCTCCTTTAATACATCTAGACTTCATTGACATTCTTCATCCCAATAGAATGTAGCATCCTTCTTCAATAGGTTTTCCATCAATGTGGTAATTTGGGCATAGCTCTTGATGAACTTTCAATAATATCCAATATGACCCAGCGTTGCGCGCAACTGTTTAACACTTCTTAGCACCTCCAAATTAATTATGATCGCGATCTTAGCAGGGTCCACCATTAAGCCTTGCCTGCACACTACATGATCCAACAAGATTCTGAAATGGACACAAAATAAGTACTTCTTCAATTTTAACATGATATGATACCTTTGCCATGTATCTAGCATCAAGGGAAAACTAGATACATGGTGCTTTACGAGTCCAAACATTGTCCAATCATCAAAGTATACTTCTAAAAATTTGTGAATGAACTCTTTGAGTGTTGCAATGACTATGCACGAGAATATTGTCAGCTCATTGTTAAGTCCAAAAGGCATCACCGTATACTGAAAGCATCCCCATTTAGTTGTGAAGGTAATATTACTCCTATCTTCTGGTGCGATCTTTATCTAATGGTATCTAGAGAACCCATCAGTGAATGAATAGGCCTCTTGCCTACCAACATTATCCAATACTTCATCTGTGAACGGAGTTGGAAAAGGGTCATGAATGCAAGCATCGTTCAGCTTCCTGAGATCTACACAAATCCTTATTTCATCCTTCTGCTTATTTTCTTGAACTACCATTGGAATCACCTAATCACATTCCTCCACTGGTTCGATAACACCCATTGCTAACACCTTGTCCAACTCAAAGCATACCTTTTCCTTGTACTTAGGATTAAGGTGATATGGCCTCTACTTAACAGGCTTCGCGTCTGGTTTCAAAGTTATTTTCATCACTCCCAAATAACCTATGATGCCTTTTAAGTCTGAAAACATTGTGGGGAACAAATCCTTATATTTGCGGAGCAACTCAGTGACCTTGTCTACTGTGGCATCATCCTAATAGTCCCCAATCTTCGTAAACTTCGGTTCCACCTCTATTCCAATGTTCACCTATCTGGTTTTTAGTGACATGGTGATATCTGGATTCTCTATATACAACCCCTTAACTTCACAGTGACCTTCTGCCTCTAGGATATTAATGTTCCTTGGAATCTCATATTCTTCTTCATTAGTCACATTGTAGCACTCTAGTGCATGGCCCAGTTGGGTGGTCCAATCTGGTTGAATCAAATCCAAGGGATCCTATGGGATTCTGAAGATCATTTCCTTCACCTCTTGCAATGCTTCAACAATGTATTTGAATCCATCTTAGAAGTTGAATGCCATTAAGAATCCTTGTCTCAAAATATCCCACTCGTCAGTGCCATGGAGGAGCTCTGTTTCCAAGTACCAATTCATTGGTATTACATCCAAAGTGTGACTAAACAAACACACCCATCTGGTTGAGGCTCTGCTCCGTAAGTGCTAGTCTATTTCGCTAAGAGATCATGGAGATCACTCCTCCCATCATATTTCTCTGTCAGTCGCACATTTGGGTGACCAAACTGCAACCACATCAGTTTTTTTGTACTTGTACCATCCATAAAAATTGTCTTTATGTGTGCCCCACCATCTTGTGGGTGTAGCATGCAAAACCAAATCTAGTGCTTGGAAGCGGTGCTTCTTAGAGACTTCCCTTTCAAATGCATCCAAAAATTTATCTATGTCAGTTAGACCATCATAATAAGGCAAACTCCTTACCTCTGATGATACACAACGCAACGATTTAGTCATCATGTTACAATGCAGTGTAGATACTTCATGCAACCTATTCTACTAGTGTTCCAACTCCTCATATGAATCTGATGTATAGGAACTTTCGCAGTCCCATGTAATGCGTCCATCTGCTATCGGATTCACCCAATATTGGTCTCATGTTGTTATTTTGTAGATTTGGTCCAAATCATCGTCACTTTCATAATCACGGACTGGTTCAGTATAGAGCGGTCCTTTTGTAGGGTCCAAAGGTACTACTATGCAAAGTGATTTCCTCTCAAATGACATTGTTTGCTTCTTCAAATTAATCACCCCATTCATGTGAATAGCCCAGTCGATCCCAAGGAGCACAGGGTAGGGATTGTTGTCGTAGAAAATCTATATCACTTCGAAATTAGCCAACACACTCATGCCTTCAATGTCTACTGTCACCCCTTGCAATATTCCCATGGGGATAATCTTCTATTGATTTTCCATCATCAATCGAATCGGAGACCACTACAGTGCAGGTCTCCGCATTCTTTCCCATGTCTTTTTGGGAAATACATTTGCATCTGACCCCAAGTCCAGACTAACTTGATCCATTTCATACTCTCCTATTTTCACAGTGAGCATCATCTCATGCCCTGTTCTTACCTTATGCTTACCAATTTTTCTGACTACATGCGGTTCCTCAGGAGAATTCTCCTTATCGGCACATTTATGTATCAATTCCAGTAATCCTTTCATGGCCTTGCTATTGTGAAGCAGCTTCATACATGTCTCCAAGAACGTGGTACGCATGGAGGGGTCCATTTCTTCAGACAATGGATTCTGACATCCTGAGGTAGAGGCCTCAATAAAGCTTTTCTTTTCTTCCATGAAAGTTTCTTTTGTATGCTCAAAATCAAACCCAACCTCTTTTTCTGGAGCCTTGCAGACTCGTTTACTCTCTTTAGGTTTCTTTCCCTTATCCCCTCCAGTCGTCATTCCGCTCTACAACATGATATTCATGTTAGGATCTTCTTCGCGGGGTTCAACCCTCATCATTTGTAGGTTTTGGTTAGGCTGCTAAGGCTGCACCGTTTTCTCTTGTATTTTAGCCATCAATATAGGCAAGTCTTCTGTCATGTGTTCAAACTAAATTTAGTATCGGCACAATAGGCGCATTGGGTTCGTACACTCCCATGCATAGTGTCATGGCACTCCACAATTGTAGTAAAGAACTTGTCCCCGACCTCTCACAGGTCCTCCTCTGCCTCGGCCTCGTCCATGCCCCTGATATCCTCCTCGTGCTCCCCCAGCGCCTTGATCCAATGGCCACGTTTTTGTCTACATCTGATACGTGGACATTCTTTCTATTAGCTACCTATACCAATAGGTTTCATTTTTCATGATTGATAGGGGAAGTTCCAAATATGCCCTACTTTGATGGAGCAAAGATCTCATATTTGTGTGGAAAACACCTATCTGCAGTTGTTTGATGATGTCCTACTTCTGAATGGGTGATCAAACAGTCTAAGCTGGGTCATGTCATATTTCAATTGTTGTTATAGATTAGAGAAAGAAATCTATCCAAACTGTTCAATCTTGGCAGATGAGTAGCTAGGTAGAGAATGAAGGTTCCCAACTGCTTAATCTGGGGCCTTGGAAGTAATAAGGCTAGCCTTAGATAGAAAATCAAAAGAAAATTCCAAAGGAAAAGAAAAGGGCACATTGAGGGTTTGCTAGTCTAAGTGCACCCTCCTTGAAGTAATAAAAAATGTTAGGCAATAGAATGGGTAGGTAGATGGGGTTGCAGAAGCATGATTTCTTTCATATCACTGGCCTAAGCAAAGGAAACACATGGTGGGCAGTGAAGATCTTCCTATTCAGCAGTTTCGTAGCAACAAAGTGAAGCATGTCTAACTTCCCAATCAGCCCCCATCAAACTCCTTGCTAACATCCCAATACCACCTTTGTTCATAAGAGAATTCAAACTCTTTTGTTGATTCTTGTTTCATAAAGAGCCACATTTCTTATGTAAAAATCTTTTCATTTTGATCTACTCTCCTAACTAAGTTTGTTTCCTAAAAAACTTAGTCTTTGCTTCCTCTCTTCTATATCTCCCATCTAATACTAACTACTAACTCTATCTATACTTAACTCCCTATGTTCCCCTTTCCCTATCACTATAGCACTATTGTGTATAAAAACCCAAAAAATATGTATATTCCCTTTCCCTTAGGCAATATAGCCTTATAGTTTCAAAGGATGGAGCACCAAGAGATTTAGGCGCAAGTTGCAAAAAAGCGCCAAAGGCGAAATCTTGGGATTAAACCAAGATCTGCTTGGTTTAATAGCCTTAACCCATTTTTGCGAATAAATGCCAAAAACCCATTTTGCCTATAAAACGCCGCAAAAACCCATATTTTTCTTGATCTCCAAAGTCCCGCCCAGGCGCGCTTTTCGATAAAAATCATTTATTTAATATCAGCGCCCCGCCGTATCGCCCGATCACATCAGTGCCCCGTCGACCGTCGGATCTGGGCCCTCCCATCCGACGGCTCCCTGTGATTTCGGACCGCTCCCGATGGCGGTACGTTACCTCCCGAAAAGTGTCAGAGGGTGACGTCAGGGCTCGGCCACGCGTCGCTCCTGCGTTGTATCGGGCGGCCTCCTGCCAAAACTGCGCCCGTACCTTAAGTGGTCCGATAATACCGCTTACCACCCTCCATATACCGCCTACCCACGTCATGCCAGGTCGACCCCACATCAGCGCCTGGCCCGCCATTGCTCCACTCTGTCCGCAACCTCATCAGTTCCCGTGGACCACTCACAGGCCGCCACGTCACCTTTCCGTACTCGAACCCACACGATGACATCATGCTGACGTCATCCAAAAAACGCGCCAAAGCCCAAAATGTCCATATTTGGCCAAAAATCACGGTTTTTTCACACTTTTCGACAAAAGACCACTGTGCTCCCTGCATGCAATTTCACGACCATTTCGCCGCCAACCTGCTGAAACTCACTCCAAAGCCGTGGCCGCCTACAAGTCAACTCGAACCGAGCCTCCGCCATTGCGCTGCGACCACGTATTTACTACATTCTTCCTGCGCCTGGTTTATTCTGTTCTGCACTGTTAAAACACCGTAAAACTGCCAATTTCACCGAGAATTTAAGCTGCATTGCCCTGCAACTAAGTCAATTTCCCTCATATCAGCCAATTGTGCCCAGTTGTACCTCAGTTACCCTGTTGTCACTGCAAATCCTCCAAGTTTATATCAACCTACTGCGCAAGCATTGCATTTGCCCGCAATTCGCTAAAATTCTGCTTAAAACACACAAAAACCATGGAAACTCCAGTTGCATTGAATATTACACCTTTAAATGCCCCACAAAGAGAGCTAGAATGGCTGCCCCTGGCTGACAGAGACTACCAAATGGCAGAGGGAATCCCAGATTACAGCAAGTACCACATTCATGTGCTCAATGATCTCAAAGCCAAACATCTCAGTGGAAATGATATCCTAGGGATTTGGGACTCCAATTTGCCTATTTTCAATCTCCCTCAAGTCAATATCCTCCCAGATTTGATACATCGATGCAGTGCCAACTATGACCCATGTCAGAGAGCTGTCCTCAGTTCCTCAGGCTCAGTTTTGTTCCATGTCACCCCTGAGGCCATAAATCAAATGCTGCACTTTCATACTACAAAGCCATTGACTCCTATCTCCATGATGGATTTGATAAAACAAGGAGGCAAGTTGTCCAGTGCCCAGATTATAAAGATCAATCAATTATTCATTCAATCAGGCTCTCAAACTGTGAGGACCCCTCCTATAGGAAATGTATATCTCAATGAGTTGGGAAAAATGCTTGTGGATATGATCAGTTATGTCCTGGGATACAGATCATCTGAGGATGTTGATGAAACCATTATGGCCATGTTGTCTATCTTCTCCCCTGGGAAGCCTCCTTCTGTTCACAATCATTATGCTGCATACATTGCCAATAAAATTCATGAGCAATTGATGAATCTAGAGAGGGAAATGATAGTTAGATACACTTCTTACATCTATCACTTGTTTCTATTCTATTAGCCTGATAACCTCCCTATTACTCTCAAGAAGTTTGATGCCCAAGGGAACCAAAGGTCTGTAGTATTTTGGCCTTCAGTCTTTCATCACATATCTTTTTCACCATATAACTACAGTGAATTCATAGACCTGTTTATTCATCCAGCCATGTCCTTGCTGTTGAGTGCCTCTCCCCCAAGATTGGCAGATGAGATGCAAAGAATCCTCCATCTCTCAAAGGCCTACAGCATTGGGGATTGGTACTTCTACCAACACCATACAGTGATCAGAATATATGGTTGTGAGTTAGCTCCATATAGGCTACCAAGATATGTCCCTATGAGACTCTTTGCCTTAGAGTATTTCAGACAATTTGGAAATGCAGACATGGTCCATTTCCACAGCAAAAATAAGAAGGTACAACTCAAAGTCAGGAACCAGCTAGGCCCATTTATTTACAATAAAAGAGAAGAGGCATGGCAAGAAGCAGATAAGATCCTGCAGCGCCCCGGGTTGCAAACCAGTTTCCTCTGGATACCCTATGATCCCAATCATTTCATTAGTCTTAGAAGGGTCAAATATAAGTTGTCTAGCTATGATCATGTCAGGTTGCCTCATATTGAAAAATATGCAAATCTGTTAAGATGGAAAGAGGGCACTCTAGAAGAGGCAAGTACTAAAGAAGAAATAGCATTAAAAGAAGCCAAGAAACTTGAGAAGGAAGCTGACCTGGAATATTGTGGGCAGGTTTTTTCTCTTTCTCATACTCAACTTGGAGCAGCTGCCTCATCTTCTACAGCTCCTCAGCAAACAGCTCAAACTACTCCTCAGGCAGCCAGCACAGATAAAGGGAAAGAAATGGAGCAGGATCAGCCGCTCCCAACAGCAGAACAACAGAAAGAGAAGATCAAACAGCAAGAAGAAGTGGCTGAGATCCTTGTATCTACAGAGCAATAGGCTCAAGAGAGTGTGCCTCCTAGGCAGGAAACAATAGTGGATACTCGGTGCTCCAAACCCCGTTGAATGAAGAGAGAACTAGGAAGAGGGATAGACAGCAAGAAACTCCCCTCACTACATCAGCAAGTCAACAAGGGGAGAAAAGGAAAATATTGAATCCTTTTTCTGAAGAAGAGATGCCTATTGGGCCATCCATAGGTATGGGCCCCCCTAGCATGGAAGCATCAGCCAGTTCCTTCCAACAGGAACAAGAAAGACCACTTGGAGGAGAGGTCAGCTCCTCTAGCCAACAAAGAAGGGTAGAATCCAGCATAAAGCAACAATTCATTGATATTAAGAAGAGGAATGATCCAGTTATACTTCAGCTTTACAATCACTTGCTCAAAATGGCTCCCACAAACCAACAAAGGCTTATGTCAGCATATGACATAACAGAGGGGAAGATGACTATGAGTCATTTCATGCCTACTATGCTGCAACCACAGTCAGCTGTAGATTACATAAGAACCAACCTTGAGGTATTTGCAAAGGACATCCACCCAATGGACCAAATTGAGCTACATAAGAAAACGGGTGAGATGGTCTACTCCTCTCTTGCAGACAAAACCTTTCTAGCACACAAACTGCAAAATAGTCTCCATAATACTACTGCCCAATTAGAATTGGAGAAAGCATCTTCTCAAGCCAAAGACAACAGGATTAGGTCTTTGGAAGATATCATTATAGAGCTTGGGCATGACCCAAGTGATCCCAAAGCTGTGTAGGCATTACTAAAGGAAAAAGAGGCAGATATAACAGCTTTGAGGAAGATGGTCAAAATTCCAGCAACCCTTCACCCTCAAACAGAAGATGTTGCTCAGCAGAGAAAGGACCAAGATGTAGCAGCCATGCTGCTGACTTTACACAAGAAATTAGTAGAAACAGAAGGGAGATTGATAGCAACAGAGGGTGCACTACAGGCAGCCCTGAAACAGAAAGAAGGAGGGCAGACATCTCAGCCCCCTCAGCCAGTGATTAACCTTGAGGAACCTCCTCAAATTATAAGTCCTCCCACAGAACAAACACCAGAGGCAGGCCCATCAACATCAGCACCAGCAACAGCACCAGATCAGGGACCAAGCCTAAGCATGCAGAAGATGATGAAAGAGATTGAAGCTTTAGAAGCACAGATGGCAGAACTGAATCAGACTAAAGAAAAATTGGCCACAGTTAATGAAAAATATGATAAATCCAAGAAAAGTGTAGCTGAAAGAACAAGAGAGGTGAAGGCTCTTGAGAAAAGGATAAAAGAACTAGAGAAAGAGCTCTCTCTTGAAAAAGTGGTGGCTGAAATCAAGAAAGTCCTATGGGCCAATATTGGTCAGTCAATAATAGATCAATGGAAATATATTGAGACCATCCATGAGCACATAGATCTTATAGGCAGGGCCCAAAAGGAAAGCCAAAGAGCAAGGGCATCTCTAGGCAATATGCTTGAGATAGCCAATAGGATGATCAATTTCTTGAACGACCGCACAGGCCCTCAGCTGGCAGCAATGGGTATCTCAAACATAACTGATACCATTTTACTGGTGAAGAGGGTGCTCACTTTGAGAAATATTTTGCAAACATTGGATAGAAGGTGCCAGGAAATGTAGACGGAGGTGAACAAATTCATGGAGAAATTTACAGCATTGCATAACAGAGGCCTTCCCAGCTTACTAAACAGTGCAGGAAGGTTACTATCCCATGAAAACTATGCCAAGAGGGTAAATAAACTTGCTACAAATCAGATCACTGCAACATCAAGTACTCCAGAGGAAACAGGGCCTGCATCTGGGCAGAGTCTGTATGACAGAATAGAGAATTTGTTTTTTATCATGAATGAAATTAGACATCTATTTGAAGTACCTCCAAATTACTACAAATATACTGAGGCAGACGAAACATTAGGCACAATTTTGAGACATCAGTTGCCTACTCAGGAATGGTGGACAAGCATGATACAGACATTGCTGTGAACAAAAAGATTTTTCATGAAAGTTTTGTACATCAATCATAAGTCATCATGTTCATAAAATTGATACAGTCATTATGACTGGAGAGGAGTGGACAGAGCCAACTCGGCAAACAAATTTGGACACTAAAGCAACACCGACAGATGCAGATGATAGGGCTGAGATAGCCGCACCTCGACCAAGAAATAAAGAGCATATCATTAAAAATTAATACAAAGTTCCCAACCGACTCAGTGGCCTCCAAAAGTCAAAAAAGTTTATGACAAAACTGAAGGGTATTCATTGTATATTTAAAATAGCAATAACTTTTTTTATCTACTATTCTGAAAGTTGGTGAACGCAGTTATTGAGCAAATGACTCGGCGTTCAGATATTTTGTAAAACCGATTGTATATATATCCCCTGGCATAAGCTTGCTGGGGTTGTTGATTTCTCTTCTAGAGAACTTATGCTGTAAATTTCAGACTTTTAATACAGGGAGCTGATGGAATTTCTGAAGTTCTGTGTTGTTCTGATGTGTTGTGGTGTGATTGCTTACTGCTACAGGATTCCTGCATGTTTCATGGCACAATAAGTTTCCTGAACCTTCTTGTTATGTATTTCATTCTATCATAATCCGCTCATGCTCTATATTTCACAGTTTAATAGCACAGAAAAAGAATAGATCAGGATTTGTTCATTAAACACCCTGAACTCAATCTATGTTGTTATGAATGTTTTCTCCAGTATTAGCTATGAAAGTGTAATTCTTAGTTGCTTCACCTTCATACTAAAACTTTCACAATGAGTATTATTCAGGAATTCAAATCCGCTCCTGAGTGATATATCCTTTTCCCACATCACCAGCTTTAGTGAAAGACTCTTAGTTGCCTCTCACTAGCTAGACATATTTCATCTTCACAATTTTAAGTTTGTTTCATGATATATCTATATGGCCCTGCAGTTTTAGCAACCATAATCAATATCTCAAACAACCCATAATCACAGACTCCATTGCCCAATGGACTGAACCTTCTGAAGATCTCATCTCAGCTACTGGAAGACATCATTCAACCAAAACTTTAAACAAAACTCTCACCTCATAACTAGCCTAAAATCCTAAAAAACAAAGTTAAAACTAAAAGAGAGAGCCCTCTCTGATTACAGGTAGGCTAGAACCTGTAATCCAAAGCTTGGTTAGTGGTTACCCCGGCCGTATTCCCTCAGGAGTCAAAGGGAACAACCTGGGTGTTAACACTTTCCATCATCATCTCATAGCTATGGCAGTTACATTTGTCATGGCCCATTGATTTGCAGAAGTTGTAGAAGAGTTGTTGAGGTGTCTGCACAAATTTCTACAGCAAGTGGAAATTGTCTGTTAGATGTTTTCCAGCTACCTGACAGATAGCACACCACAGCGTGGGCCATGTACTTGGCCCGAATTGAGCTTCCAACCGTAGAGGCATCAGCCCTCCTCCTGCAACATAAATCACAAAGACAGGGAAATGATCTTTATCATGCCCCTGGATTTTACACTTCATGCACCAAACATCTTCATGCACCTCTGACCGAGCCGCTCTATCCTTCTTCAAACTTTGGAACTCTAGACAAAGATTTTGCAACTCCAAGTGAATATGTTGAACTCCAAAACAAAAATCATGAATCAGTGTCTCATGGAATCTCATCGTAATCTATAGGGCTTGCACCTAGGTCCCAATCTTTTATTGTGATAAAGAAACCCTTAAGTGAGGCAAGAGAGAAGTTACAAATCATTCATGGTGCTGCCCATCTGTGAGATTCATGTTAGCTTCACGGTTATGGAATTTCAATATCTAATCTAGCTCCTAGGTAGATTTGCCAGGCCTCATCATGATTTCCTGAAATCCAATGATTGATTGCACTTCACACATCGGCCTAATGAATTCCTTGTTCAACACAGTCTGAATGTTTGCCAACGCAGTCATCGGGTTATTGGTGCAATACTTAATGTACCACGTTAGTGCACGATCCTGTACAGCAGTAACCAATGTTGCCTTCTTCATCTGATCATCTATAATATTCTATGTTGTCCACATGACCTTTACAACGAACCAGAACTAGTTCGGGTCCCCATTTCCCAAGCCCTTGAAAACAAACAACTTCATTGTATTTGCCATATTGAATGGTGGTGGAGGTGGTAGCGGTGTAGGCAAATCTATATGCTGTCGAGGTGAAGATGGAGGTGGTGTGGATGGATGGCGTATTCGCAGGAACCCTTGCCTTATTAACTAGACAATGCTCTGGTGTGAAGCCTGTGTTGCTCCTTCGTCATCACTCAGAGGAGGATCAATTAGCGGGCTATATTTAGGGCCTGTTCTCCCTCTATTCTTGAATATATTTCCACTTCACTTAGCTCCAAACATCAAGGTAATGGCATAATATGCTTTCCACACAAGAGCATCTTAATCCAAATATTCAAATATCTAAAATACCTAACTCGTGGTCCTCCGAAGAAGCATATTTCTTCTTCGTTGTAGCTGACCAAAGTATAGACAGTGAATTCTATCACAAATCCTCCTATGACACGATCAAGCCAGTGATCCACAACACGTTCGATCTTATCTTCAGAGGTTTCCAATCTCCGCACTAGCTCTAGGGTCCATGCTATTGGACTATCAATCCTCCACCTTCGTTGGTCATCTGCCAATTTAGCGATCCACTCATCTAGCTTGATCGGGAAGGAACATAAGAAAATTTCATGTATCTATGTGTATAGATACCTATCCAACCACTATTCTTTTGTCAGGCACAATTTTTTTTTTCTTGCGCTGCAAATTCGTGGATCTTCCTATCCAACCACTTCTCAATTTCATTCTTTGTTGGAGTCCAATGATGTGACATCACACATTCCTTTATGCAGATCCTGGTCCCAACAACGGAACCATTTGTCATATTAGGGGGTCCTAACCCAGTTTCAGAGTTAAGTTTGCCAAAAAAATCCCTACACTACTAGCCCTTTCGACATCAACCCACAGAGTGTGGATTGAAGTCTCACCTGAAGCAATATGGGGGGATGCTGGAACCATTTTCGCACCCAGAGATGAGTGTGATGTCATTTTATTCCCTATACCTGCCTTCGCGTAGACTGATAAGCCTTAAGGCTCATCGATATAACTTTTGTTAACCAACCTCTAGATCTTCGCGAAGGTCTACGATTATCTTTCATAGACCCTAAATAGGTGAATCAACCACTTACGCACCTCTGTGGTTACTCCTATCTCCGTATTTACCTAGAATGTATTAAGTGTTAATCACTTTAACATGCAACAAGATATTATTTGTGTAAACAATTATTATTACTTGTGTTGATATGACAATATAAACCATGTAAAATCATGCATCAATACAGTATTAATTGATAAACCCATCATTCATCATAACAAAATAGCACATTCATTCATAACATAAATAAATAGCCAAGCATAGGAATTGATAGAATAATCTCTTTATTAATACTTCAATTGTACTTATAGACTCAAGACTTCCATGTGCACTCAGCTGTAGGGGTTTGCGCACTCAGCTGCGGACTATACTCTAGGCGTCTGCGCGCACAGCTTGCAGAGCCTCTCTTCTACTATAATACTTCATCACTCTTACTTCTACTGACCCATTACATTTATCTTCCTTGATATCTACCTTTCCTTAGACTGTCTAAGACTCTCCTTTTTATACAATCCCATTGCCTGTGGACCACAGGTAGACCTACTAAAGGAGACACAACTTACATAAAATAAGGGTAAAACCCTTTATGACACTTTACTATCTAGATGCTTCATGACCACAATTTGTGGAGACTTTACACTTTATACAACAAAACTTGGGCTTAATGCCCAAAAACTTCAGCTTTTGCCCCAAAATTGACCCTAGGGGACCCTATCCCAACACCAATGATGGCATCGCTCTATTCCCTTGCATACCCTTGATGATCCCAAAGAGGTAATTTTCCCAAAGAGGATGAGAAGCTTCGTGATCTAGAAGCTTCGAGAGCGACAAGCTGGAGGTTGTTTGGCATAGATGAGGTAAAATCCTCCCAACTTGGCCTCTTGTTCATATCCCTATGAGCTACCACCTTGAGATGAGGGCCTAATCCTATCTTTGGAGAGGTCCTAACTCCCTTCCCAGTCTATAAATTCATCCTCTCCCATTCCCAAATGGTTGTTCTATGCCTATTTGCACCCTTATGCTAAGATTGTGCATAGAGCCTATTCATTTGACTTGGAGAAGAAGTGCTTGGAGAGTTCCTGGCTTGGACTTGGATTAGCACTCAAGGAGAGTCTACCAACATCGAGGCTTTTGTTGTAATCTTCCCTTTATTTTCTAATAATATACAACTGTTGGTTCATCTTCCCAAAATGTATATGTTCATGTATCATTTACCTTGACATTCCTTAATGATTAGTTAAGTAGATTACTATTGGATTTGCTATTTGTTTTGGTATGTCTTGTTGTGTCTTGATCACTTGTGTAGGCACATAAACACTGAGAGAACCAGGAACAAGCCCATGACACAAGCGGTCTAGGGTCTTCAACAAAGGAAATCAAAATAGCATGTGAATGAGGTAGGCCATCTCCTTCGTTCTTATTTTCAATTATAATCTAGGAATATTTCTAGTTGATTGTCACTTCAGTTGCTAGTCCCAGTCATTGGGATAGAGGGATCATCTCTATCCACAGAGAGGATTAACCTTGTCAACAAAATGGTGACTCCACTGGGGATTGAACCCAAAATCTCTGGTTTCGCAGATAAGTCCCTTGTCAACAGTCCCTTAGATAAGTGTTGTTAATTTTGGAAATATGTGGTGGGGAGGGGGGGGGGGGGCGTCATCAGTTGCTCCTAGATATCTTGTGGCCAATGTTTCTTCTAGTATATCACAAGCATGGTAAAATTCATTATTTGGAGGAGTGCCACATTCCAACACCTTTCCTGGAGTGGCTAGTTTACCAGGGGGCAACCCTGCTACTAGTAATGTCACTTCTACAAGTCATCCTCCTTATGTCGGTGCTCCTGCTCAGGCCGTTCTGTCCTTTCCTCCTAGCTACAACCCTACTAGCAGTCATGCTCTCGGGGATCCATTGTTCTCTGGGGGCACTTACCCTAGGGGGAGCTCCTTTTACCAGTTATGTTGGCCCACATTCTTGATATGCTAGGATGAATCCTTACCAATGTCAACAACCGCTACATCACAGTCCATATATGGGGCGACCTCAAGGTTAGGCCGATATTTCTTCTCCCTATGACCCATTCAATCAACTTCATAATCCATTTCTCTCTTCTCTTGATTTACCTAATTTGTCTAATTTGATCAATGACCCCATTAGACATTATCCATGGTGGCCACCTCTATACAAAAAATTAGCTTCTAACATACCCAAATTTGAAGGAAAACCTGGGGAGAATATGTCTACTCACATTACCACTTATGAACTATTGTGTTCATCCAACTCTTTAATAGACGATTCGATAGAATTCACTTTTTCCAATAGACTTTGACTAGGGATGCTGCCAAATGATGCATTAACTTGGACACAATATCCTATAGTTACTTTTCATCATTAGCCCAAACATTTTTGCCACACTTTCATTTTGCTATGCGATATAATATCTATCTCAATCTCTTGTGAAACTTTAAACAAGATGACGCCACGTTTATTTCTGATCATATTCACGAGTGTCGTCATCTCATGATGTTGGTAAGAACCAAGATTCTCGATGAGATTTTGCATAAATGGTTAATTCGATCCTTAAGACATCACATTACTAAAGATGTGTCCATGTTTAGGGTTTTCACTGAGAAGCAAGTTATCTTAGTTTCCCAACAACTGGATTTGATTTATTCATAGCCGGGCCTACTTTATGAAGTACTGCCTAATGCGAAAAGCTTAGATTCTTGGACGGGGGATGGCGAGTGAACAACTAGGGTTTCCAGACTTTTGCAGGGGTTGATCTCCATGGAAGGGTGCAAAGGAGGGAACTCTACTCCCTCCTATAAGTAGGTTGTGGCCAGCAGAGGGAAGAAACCAATAGAAAATGACAGAGGTCCTTCAGAAGAAGGGAAAAGGAACAACGAAGAGGAGCTAGATTGCACCAAAACTAGGGAGAATAATAGCACAAAAGATAAGGAGGAAGAAGACAAGGAACAGGGAACAAAAGACAAAGCACAAAAGGGACCATGTAAACCCAAAGTTGGGATCACACCCAGAGTAGTATTAAATGATCTTGCTTTGCAGGCGCACAGGGACCACATGCAGACATATGCAATCATTTGTAAATTCATGGGATTATGGCTCACTGAAAAAGCTTTACAGACATGGACTAAATACCACTGGAAACTAAAAGGAAGCATAGACCTACATCTTGGGTCAAAGGGATTCTTTACTGTGATCTTCACAAATATTGAAGATAAAGACAGAGTGTTTGAAGGAGGGCCCTACTTCTATGCAGTAGCAGGCCTCTATATGCGGCCATGGATTATGAATTTTGTCTCGGAGCGTGAGACTTTTACTTCGGTCTTGGTCTGGGTAAGACTCTACTCTCTACCTCTTGATTATTGGCAAACTGAATCGTTAGCTTCCATTGGAAATAAATTAGGGTGTTTTGTCAAAGCTTTTGAGGCCACCAAAAGGGGAAAATATACTTCCTTTGCAAGAATATGTGTGGAGATGAATCTCTCTGGAGCTCTTCGAGATTAGGTAATCTTGGAATTTTTTTATGAAGAATGGGTGCAAACAGTAGATTATGAGCATATTCCATTCAGATTCCGCAAATGCCATGAGCATGGGCACCTATTTCGAGACTACCCTCTCAGTAAAATAGAGAATAAAAGTAAAGCTAATACAATGAAGGACACTAAAAGCTTTCACAAAGTGACACACAAAGGAAAAGGGGGCAAAAGGGGGCCAAAGCAACATCAAAATGAATGGCAACATGCCAGTTAGAACAAGTTCCAAGTACTTGAAGAAGATGAAGTGATAACAAAAGCAGATTAGGCAATGGGAGGAAGTCCAGGGGAGAAAGAGAAAGAAGAAGACCATAAACAAACAAAGGATATTAATAAACAGAAAGAGACTATTATGAGTGATGCAGAACTAGGGATGGACTAGGAAATGATCCAGAGTAATATGGAAATGGAGGACCATGAGCTACATGAGATTCTTAAAAGAGAACACCTAGATCTTGAAATAGGGAACCATGGGAGGGGTAGACTCATTACCTCAAGAAGAGTTCAACAGATTATAGTAGCTGTTCATATGGAAAACTCAGGCCGGTGGGCTGGAGAGGGAAAAGAGCATTGAAAGGCAGGGTAATGAAGGTGTGAAACTATGAAAACCAGACTAGGATTAGCACCTAGAAACACAAGAAAAAAAAGAGGCAAGAAAAAGAAGAATGAACTATTGATGGAATGTGGAAAGCTAATGATAGACTCAGGTAAGACGAAATATCTAACTAGCTACTCCTTTACAAATCTTTAATAATGAAGTTTACATGTTGGAATATCATGGGTCTAGGTAGTAAAAGAAAACAAAGAATACTTAGCAATAGAATGAAACAAGTAGCTCTAGATATGATCTTTATCCAGGAAACTAAATGTTCCATTCAAAACATAAAAAAATACATAGAAAATGGCTCAATCGATTTGAGTTTCTAGAACTCAAAGCAGAGAATATAGTAGGAGGCATACTCACTCTTTGGAACCCCCAAAAGATTAGCATAATATATGCTAAGGCATCTAGGAATTATTTATCAGTGGTATTCAACCCGTGGGAGATAGGGATACCTATCTAGTCACAAATGTTTATGGCCCTCAAAGAATGGATGATAAACTCAGGCTTCTAGATTCTCTTATGGATCTTAGAGATAGACATGCAGGAATACCTTGGATCATGGCGGGGGGGGGGGGACTTCAACATGATTATATCACTTTCAGAAAAAGTGGGGAACCAGAACTCTAAGCAAGGACTCTTTAGCATTTTAGACTTTTATAGATAATATGAAGCTAGTTGACACTGATACGAGAAATGGTCTCTTTACTTGGAATAATAAAAGAGGAGGAGAGTCTCATGTAGCCTCAAAGTTAGACATATTCATTATCTGAAAGGATCTTATGCTCATTGACAAGGAAATGATATCTAGAGTTCTCCCCTTTGGAGGCTCAGATCACTGGCCATCTCAACTGGAGGTTAAGGTCATTGGTACCCCCAGGAATAGACCTTTCAGATTTGAGAATGTCTGGCTTACCCACCTAGATTTCATCAGCAAAATTGAAAATTGGTGGTCAGAAGATTTGCAGATTCAGGGTACAAGAATGTTCCTTCTACACAAAAGACTAAAGCACATCAATCTCAGGCTCAAAAAATGGAACAAGAATGAATTTGGCAATATTTTTTTAGCAAAAAAGTTTGTTGAAGATAAAATGCAGGAACTCAATCAAGCCCTTATCACGGATGGCTTTGACAAAGTCAGAAGTGATCAAGTAGACAAACATCATCAAGATTGGGAGAATTTGTGTAAACAAGAGGAAATATTTTGGAGACAAAAATCTAGAGTTCAATGGCTAAAAGAAGGAGAGTGAAACACAAGATTTTTCCACAGATCCACCATGGTGAATAGAGCTCACAATAGGATCTTGTCGATCAAGAATGAGGAAGGGAATCCTATGAACTCCCATGAGGATATAGAAGCTGTATTAGTTCAACATTTTCGAGGTATAGCAAAGGAAGCCATTTCAGATAGAGATCATTTTGTCAGGGACCTAACATGACATATACCTAGGATGGTGTCTAGAGAGGATAATTTCAACCTTAATAGGCCAGTGACTGAAGAGGAGGTTAATGAGGTCATCAAAGAAATGCATAATGGAAAAGTGCCAAGCCCTGATGGTTTCAATGTGGATTTCTTTAAATCTTGCTAGAATATTGTTAAACAGGACATTCTGAATGTAGTGGAAGATTCCAGGATGAACAGAACTATTTTGAAGGTGCTCAACACCTCCTTCATCTCCCTGATCCCTAAACAGGACAATGCTCAAACTCCTGACAGGTTTATACCCATAGCTTTTTGCAATGTGGTTTACAAGATTATATCCAAGGTAGTGGCCAATAGACTCAAACCTCTTCTTCCTACTCTAGTTTCTATGGAACAATCTGGTTATGTTGAAGGTAGAAAAATTCTCAATAACATCATTCAAGCACATGAGGTGGTGCACTCATTAACTAGCAATAGGAAGCCTGGAATGATCTTGCAACTGGATCTAGCTAAAGCTTATGATAAGTTGAATTGAACCTACATCAGGAAAGTTATTATTGCCTTTGGGTTTGACCATAACTGGGTCATATGGGTCATGGCCTTGGTAACTTCCTCCAGCTTTTCAATATTGGTTAATGGTTCTACTTCCAAGAATTTTATTCCTTCAAGAGGCCTCAGGCAGGGAGACCCGCTCTCTCCTTTTCTCTTCATCCTCATGATGGAAGAACTTGGTCAGTCTATCAAGCATGCTAAAGAAGTTGGTAAGATTAAGGGCCTACAACTATCTGAGAATGGACAGGCCTTGACTCATCAACAATTTGTTGATGACACAATGCTACAGGGAATCCCCACGGTTACAGAAGCTCTAGTGTATAAACAAATCTTGAATGGATTTTCCATGGCTACAGGTATGGAAATTAATCTCTTCAAATCTAAATTTTTTTCTTTAATACGAATATTGCTATTCAGAGGAATATCTCCAGAATTCTGGGCTTTCAAAGGGATGTCTACCCTTCAAAATATTTGGGAGTTCCTCTAACTGCTAAACCTCTACACAAGAGCATCTTGGATCTGGTGATTAACAAGATGCAGGATAAAATCAAGAAATGGACTCTCAGATCTTTAAACTTGGATGGTAGGTTGGTGCTAAAAAAGGTTGTTCTTCAATCAATCCCAGTTTTCATGCTATCAGCACTCCCAACACCTAAAGGAGTCTTGCATCAATTCAGAACCATCCAAAGATACTTTCTTTGGGGTAAGGGGGAGGAAAGAAAAAAGTGGGCCTTAGTATCCTGGGAAAAAATCTGTAAACTCAAAAACCATGGGGGTCTTGGATTGGATGATATGGAGATTCTTAGCAACGTTTTATGGGCTAAACTATGGTGGCATTGGGTAAAAGATCCGAGGGCTTAGTGGGCTAGTATCTGGAAAAAAAAGATATGTCAGCTCTTGGCAAAATAATGATCACATAAGGATGTTTGGAAGTATAAAGGGCTCATACATCTGGAATAAGGCCTAGGAGAACAGAGGCTTAGTACAAAAGAGCAACTTCTGGGAAATCAGAGAGGGAGATCTAGCTTTATTTTGAGAGGATAAATGGAAACAAAAACCTATATTGTTAAAAGAACACCTTTTGGACCTCAAGAATGAGACAGACACCCAAGGGTTATCTAAAGTATAAGATTTTTGGAATCATACTAACAGTGCAGGAAAATGGAGAACCTGGAGGAACATTGATTACGAGGATGACAACCCCTTGAAAGCAAAAGCAGAGGCACTTAGGAAAATGTTGGAACAAAGGAATATTTTAGTGACAAGGGGGCAGGACCAGCTTAGATGGGGCAATAATAATGAGGGCACCTTTAATCTTAAGGAGGAAAAACACATTCTCCTTGAACTAGATTCCTATTTTCCAGATAGGATTTGGAAGAACCTATGGAGGCATCAAGGTTGAATGAAGATTAAAATCTTCATGTGGTTGTTTCATCATAAGAAATTTTTTACCTGGGATAACATTAGGAAGAGGGGTGTTATGGGGCATTCCAGATGCCTGCTCTGTGAAGCCCAAGAGGAGACAATGGAACGTCTTCTCAATAGTTGCATTTTCACCTCCAGGTTGTGGGATACATTTGCCACAATTTTCCAACAAGCCGATAGGGACAAAGGGAGTATTATCAATACCCTAAACAATTGGAGAAGAAACTTTTTTGATTATGAATTTCTTGGCTCAGCTTGGGCTCTTACACCAAGCTTCATTATATGGAATGTCTAGAAAGAAAGGAACAAGAGAATCTTAGGAAATGGAAAGAATCCCTCCCAACAACTGTTTGAGCAGATCTTAAAATAGCTTAAGGAGACAGTTGGCACTATGGTATGCAATCCCCCTAAGAATCCACCCTTAGAAGCTGAAATGCAGATTCTCAGTCTGTTGGGTATGCAGGGGCTTATTCCTCAAGGCCTGGATAGGAAGGTAATGAGAATGGATACTGAGAAGGATTTCTAGCATCCTCCCTCTCAGGGTTTTCTGAAATACAACATTGATGGGGCTTCAAAAGGAAACCTGGGAACTGCTAGCTTTGGAGGGGCATTAAGGGATGAAGATGGAAGTATTCTTTTCATCTTCCACTACCATTTAGGAAGAGCCACTAACAACATGGTGGAATTAATGGCTCTGGAGCAATGTTTAGATTTTCTGAAGCAGGATAACTGCCAAAATGTGATTGTCGAAGTTGATTCAGAGTTAATCATTAACTCGGTCAAGAGAATTAGTTGTGGCATGGCACCGAAAAACGTGTCAAAACACTGGAGGCTGATCCAGGTTTTCCAAAGAATTCAAAGTCACCTCCAATGCCTTCGCACAGTAAGTTTTACCCATGTGCAAAGAACGACCAATAAACTGGCGGATATTCTGGCCAATCAAGGAGTGATCTGTACCGAAAGTAGGGTTTCGATGGGTAGGCAAGAGATGCCTCATAATAGGTTAAAGGCACATTGTCATGACCAGGTGGATGAAGAAAGGGAGGTGTTTCGATATAGAGCCATGGAGGTGAGTTCTAGATGACTTGGCTTCTTTATGATTTGCTATTTTTTTCACAGTTTGGTTTTGGGTGGGATGCAGGCCACTGTTGACCTCAGAAACCCTAGTAAATACAAACTCAAAGACTACCAGTGGATGCTGCACGGCTGTCTCAGTTTAGCGGATGGTCGATCGGAGGGAAGGAGTAGCATCTCTCATGGGTTCATGTACAGGTGTAGAGGAGATGGTAAGAGGGGGTGGAATCTTGGCTTTCTCGGTGGCTATAATACCCTCGATTTTCTTTCTCTGAAAGCAAAACCACTCCCTTGGTGGTATATGGTTTATCGTAGGCCTCACAAGCGAGAAGTAGTTTTTCCGAATTGGCACCGATTCCACTCATCAACCTACACGTGGCATAGAGGAGGGACTGATTTCCGCCTTCATCGTGCACTAATGTTCGGGGCTTTAGACCCATGCGATATGATCCTCAGCCATCGGATATTGCAAGGCGGATCTATGGTTAGGAATGATCGTGCATGTTGGTGGGTCCTGGGAATTAAGCGTTGAGCTTCTTTGTACTGCGATATCTTCTTCTGCCATTGGGTTGGGCAAGGAGAATGGACAATTGTGGTTAAAGATGCAAGTCCAGTTGTTCAGTTTCGTGGTGGGAATCAAGAATTTTCTCATGTTCTTCTGATGGCTCGGCTTAAGCATTGTTTGCATTTTGAGGGTTTTGAGGTTATGTTTGTAAGGTTGGGGTTTTTAGAGATTAGATTTTCCTTGGTTCACAGTTCCTAGTGTACTATTGTATTTTATGTAAAATATTTTATGTTTTAATGAATTAGAAGGTACGACTCTTGCTTCATCAAAGAAAAAGGAGTACTGCCTAATGCTTTAGGTTCCATTGAACCACTGAAACCTACTCCTAGCCAACATGTTGAGGGTGTGATTGGTTCTGCTTCCGATTGTGTGAGCCAAATTGCTGCTATGCTTGGGAAATTTATTGTTACATTGCAAGCCCCTGCAAGGGTGCCTAGATCTTCTAAAGCACCTTCTTATGATAAGTCCACCGATGTTCTTACGGTGAAGTCCACAAAAACTAAGAAAAACCAAAAAACAAGTGGTAAAAAGAACAATAAGAAGAATAAACAATAAAAATAAAACTTCTCAGGAATCTCAACCAAATCCTCAGAATCAAGGAGGGGGCACTAGTGAACGTCTTTGAAATATTAATCTCCCTTGTAAAATTTGTCAAGGTGAACATCTTACTCACAAGTTCCCTCAGATGGATGAAGTTCATAGGATCCTTACACCACTGTAATATACCCAAAACCTCCTATTTCAACTCATGCATTTCCTACACAACCTCAGCAACAAGTGGTTGTACCACCTCCTCCACCTGTGCAAGGAGGGAGTGAGGGGATGTTTTTTAATCCTACCAACAATTTTTCCATATTTTTGTGCAAAGAATAAATTAATGTGACCACCTGAGCTAAGTCATATGATGTTCCTAAGTTGTGTTCTTCTCCTAAGACTCACCTTCTCCACCTACTTCCACTAGACATCTCACGTTAGATAAGCCTCTGGAACCTATTTATCACCCGCCCAAGGGTGTCATTGGTAATATGACACACAATCCTTCTGATCGGATCACTCAACACTATAGTATTGTTAAATATCTTGCGCTAGATCCTTGCGACATGTCTGTGTTGGTATCATCCCAAGACCCCTTTTTCCTCCTAAAAATATATCATTTACCCATTCCTTTTCATCATATATCCCTTAGAATCCTTGAAAATTAATTATTAATAGTCTTATAGTTATTAAAATGCATTGGAATTGATTTAGGAATTTTATGTTGAAGAATTAGAAGTTTTTGGTGAAATGGTTACAGGAAGTTCCAACATCCTGTAATTAGCTCATTGTTTGACATGTGGCACAACAGCTGGGCGAGAACGAAAGGAATGGATGAAAAGTAGAATGTCCAAGCATGGACAAACACCTGTATTACAGCCAGATCGACTCTCCTACATGCGCGGTCAACTCAGGTCAAAGCATGGCACACTGGCAACAAAGGCAGAAACATCAGCTCATTCTATTTTGATTTAGTTTTTGTTCTTTTTTATCAGTTAGGATAGAAACATTTTGAAAATATCTATGTAATAAAAGCGGCAACAGCCAAATTTCGAATGTACATTCATTATCGAAATGACATGGTTGTGCTAGACATATGTAAATACAGTCTGAGTAATGAATGTAATGGTTAATCGTTGTATCATTCCGAAACAGAGTTTTTAAACTTAATACTAAGAACCAGTTGCAGTTACCACTTGTGGCTAGTGTATTGATTTGATAGTCGGTCGAATATAGTCCAGTGTACCTCTGGAACGTGGATGGGCCCTGCGTTCAACCGGTATACTATTCTTTTCATTTTATTTGCACTTAGGTTATCGTATGGTTTGCATAGTAGTTACAATTACTTGGGTTTCGATTTCCATAGCTTTTGATTTCCATTGAATGTATATGGTTTGCGCTTATGGTTGGTTTGCGTTTATGGTAATGATGAACAGTCATCACTGAGATCTGGAAGTGCGTCCTGTAAGGGATTCGATCCCTTGTTGTCTTTTAAAAGCACTGTCATAAACTTTGTTTTCATTTCGCAATTCATTTATGATCTCTGTATATTTCGATATTGTATAAATATTAGCGAATGCTAGGTGTTTACTGAACAAGGGTTTTATGTGTAATGTCTTTGTAAAGAGATTGAGATCATTGTTGCAGTGATACAGAGTGTTTAGTTTTAGTGTGAATGCATTTAACGATAGCATTGTAATCAGTTATATTAGCAGGGTGACCTGAGTGTTTGGGTGATAGGTGACATATCCTAGTCTTCCGTAAAGAAGCCCTGTGACCTACATCATAACCACTTAGTCAACAATCCTTTATGTCTATATACTTTAGACGCATGCCTCTAAGCTTACGCATCCTGGTCGATAATTAATATAGTCTAGTCTAGTACCCTAGCTAGAACACTACATTTTGGCGCCGTTGCCGGGGAGGCGTACTTAAAGGATTCACTCAAAAAGAAAAAAAAATTCAACACACAAAAATAAACAAAAACACAGTTAGAAATCATGTTCATTTATGCCTAGATTTAGAGACAGTCAAGGGAGATTTGTAAAAACCCGCCACCATCTAAAAACTAACCCATCATCATCAGGAGCAGACTCTCTAGGGAATACAACACCAACTGAGGAAGTTATCCAGACATCGGCAGAAAAATTTTATTCAGGACAGGAGCTTACTCTTATTGAGAGGGAAACTTTATTCACTCATAAATCGCAGAAGAAGCACTTTCCTAGACCTTCTACACAAGGAGAAAGTAGTACAGTTACTGAACAATCTTCCTTCCTCCTTTTTCCACCAAGTGACACTGACACAGAGAGACCAATTAGAATGGCTGAGGAAGGATCTGGCTCAGTACCACGCCAAGGAGATGAAGAGGAGTCAACTTTTAAGTTCCCTATACATGAACCACAGGAGGATGATGAGATCAAAATGAAAAACATACCCCCATCCGTGCTACCAAATTTCTATGGTATGGCTTCGGAGAATCCGGACTCATTCTTGTTCGAGTTTGACATTGTATGTCAAACTTATGGCTATACAGATGATGCCCATAGGCTTAGATTGTTCCCAACCACACTAAAAGCATCAGCCTTGAAATGGTTCATGGGGCTTGGTGAGCATGCGATAGTTGATTGGGATGGTATGAGGAGAATATTTCTTAGGAAATATCAGCCTTATTGCAGATCCAAAGACTCTAAAGATGATATCTTTAGAATGAGTCAGCAAGAGGATGAAACCTTAGAGGAATATTTAGAACGGTTTGTCTATAACTTAGAAAAATCTAAACACCGAACTATGCCTCCTGATCTGGTCCGCACAATATTCTTGAAAGGTATTCGAGAGGAATACATGGATGATCTCAACCTGATGGGCAAAGGTGACATTTCTGCCTTACCCTTTGAAGAAATCACTGAGTTGTGCGAAAAATATTCAAGGAGTAAAGCTAAAATGGGAAAGAGAAGCCTGTCATCAAGGGTCACAAAATCTGCCTCTACAAGTGTTACAAGGGCTGAAATAGGGAATCTTTTAGAAGAGTTTAAAACAGATTTGTTAAGCACTCTAGGGAACCAAATTGACACTTTAAAAGCCAAGAAGAAACAAGAAGATGAAGATCATATCATGGCTATCTTCTGCCCAAAGTGCCGAAAGAAACATGCATTAAAAAATTGCCCTCTAGAGAATATCCAAGTTTGTGCTTTTTGTACTGAACATCATGATATGTTTAACTGTCCTAAAGTTAAAGTTTTGCAGAACTATAATATGGCAGCCAATATAGAGATGGAAAATGTGTATTACATGGGCACAAAGCGACCATGGCAGCCAAGGCTAGCAACCCAAGGTATGTTTCCAAATCAAAATCTGCAATTTCCTATGAATGATCAAATGTATGCACAAAACTCATGGAATGTACCCATGCCATGGCAGCAACAAAACCAACCACAACACCAATGGAGACCGTCTCAACAGTACTCCCAATCTTATCATACATATCCTCAATCATACCCACCTTACTCACAACCATATCAACAATACCAACAGCCGTATTCACATTCTCAACCATATCAGCAGTATCCTCAGCAAGTTGTCTATCAGCCCCAACCTCCTCAACAAGCTCTGCCTGCTCCTCCACCAATAAATGCACCACAGCTGTGATTTCCAGCTAACTCACAACCTCCCAGACCCCCTCAAATTCCTACTCAAACTATCCCAAATCCGAATAATAGAGCAGAGAGGCCAGCCTACAATGTAGAAGAAGGAACCTCATATTCCACACTGCCTTTGCAAAACATTAATTTGAGGTCTAGTAGGGTGCTCCACAAAGATTCTCCAATAATAGATAAGCAAGAAGAAAACTCAGAAAAGGAAAATGAAATGACAAATCCAACAAAACCAATCAATGATACCAAAGATAAATAGATGCAACCTCTGCATCCACCTTTTCCAGACCGATTAGTCCAAGTAAAACCACCACTGTCTATACCACAATTTGATGTCTTAGATGAGCTTAAAAATGTCTACATAAAAATCACACTGCTGCAAGATATAAAAGACATTCCTATCTATACCAAAGCCATCAAAGACATGTGCCTCAAGAAGCCTGCTAGGAAAAGGATTGATCCTCAAACCATTCATGTTTTAGGAAATTTAGCAGGCCTTATGACCAATACCATATCCATGGAGAAGTATGTTGATCCTGGCATTCCTAAAGTGACCACCATCATTAACAACATATGGATTCCAAACACTTTGATAGATCTTGGAGCCGCAATCAATGTCATGACTCTTGAAACCATGAGAACACTCCAGCTCATGAATTTGCAACATACCACGATTGTTCTTGAACTAGCTGATAGGTCCAAAGTCATTCCTGAAGGGATTTTGGAAGACATTATTCTCTCACTGGACTCTTGGGAGTATCCAGTGGATTTCCTAGTCCTTCAACCCAAATCCAATTTAGGAGGACACCCTATCATCCTAGGTAGACCATGGTTAGCGACTGCTGATGCATTTATAGGATGTCGATCAGGCAACATGATCATTTCAAGGGGGACTGAAAGAAAACAACTCACCCTTTATCCATCGGCACAATCACCAGCGGTAACACATAATTTGTGGCTTGATGATAAGTTTAATGATAAAGAAGAAGTACAATCTGTTTTTAGCATTGACCAAATCTATGATTTCCAGGAAGACAATAATGATTTGGTAGAATTATTCCTTTCTCAACCTGATATGTCTGAAAATTTGAGAAGTGAACAATATCATGCTGCAGATGTACTTCTGGCCCAAAGCTTTCAAGAAACATGCACCATCCAATCTTTGCAAACTACATTTCACGACATTTTTCCAGTTCAATCCATCACCAATACACAGAGTCAGATCATAGAGATTAGTCCAGGGAAAACTCTGAACATAGGCAATCACCTAGACTCATCTCAACAAGAGAAATTGATTAAACTCTTGAGAAAATACCAAAAAGCCTTTGCTTGGGACTATACCGATATGCATGGGATTCACCCCGACACATGCACTCACCATATCTATACAGATAGCACCATTAAACCAGTGAGGCAACCACAGAGAAGAATGAACCCCATGGTCCAAGATATTGTCAGAGAGGAATTGCAAAAACTTTTGAGAGTTAATTTTATATATCCTATTTCTGACAGTCAGTGGGTATCCCCATTGGTTATAGTGCCCAAGAAAAATGGTAAGTGGTGCATTTGTGTTGATTACAAACAGCTGAACAAAGCAACGCTCAAAGACTACTTCCCACTGCCATTTATTGACCAAGTGTTAGACACCCTAGCTGGCAAATCATCATTTTCTTTTCTTGATGGTTTCAGTGGCTACAACCAGATCAGGATAGCCTCTGAAGACCAGGACAAAACCACATTCACCTGTCCTTGGGGCACCTATGCCTACAATGTTTTGCCATTTGGACTTTGTAACGCACCAGCTACATTTCAGAGAGCTGTGTTAGCTATTTTCGCTGATTTAATTCATGATTGTGTTGAAGTCTACATGGATGATTTTTCAGTATATGGAAATTCATTTGAACATGCATTAGAAAATCTTGAGAGAGTTTTGAAAAGATGTATTGAAGCTAACCTGTCCCTCAGCAATGAAAAGTGATTTATGATGCTAAACGAAGGGATAGTGTTAGGCCTGTTGGACAGGTAAATCCCCTCTACAGATAGAGGCGATCCCTACTAGCCCAGCAGGGGTCTAGCAACAATCACACAATGCTGCTATGCATGTTCCTAATTACGATTAAACAAGAGGTAAAGAGCACCTACTTGGATTCCTGCGCTGTCGTTTGACAAAGAGATATTGCCTTCGCTCCTTCGCTTTGGCTGGTCACAATCCTCCGCGATCTCCGCGAATAGATACCTGCACACATGAAGAGGAAACAAACGCAAGCGTGAAATCTAGTAAAAGCAACCATACATCAGTCAGAAAAGATGTAATTCACATTTAACCATCACATAGACAAATGAGAATGGAACAATAATAGCAGTCATCTATTATTAATCATAATAGAGAAGAGTACAACCAAATGTTCTGACGTCGGTAACCTTCTCAGGAGGGGCCAGTCAGCATGTATCTCAAGCATTCACCTTTGAGGATGATTCTCCCAAGACAAACAACTCTCTCTCTCACACACAAGCAACACAAAACAACCTTCCCTAAGCAATCAATCACTTCCACACCTAGCACACCAAACCTATAGTAGCAGCAATCTGAGCACTATAAGCTCTGTACAATCCAAGCTATTCCAAGCTATGTCTAACTAGCTGCTCATGGTAATGGTGGGAGTTTATATAGGAGAAGGAGTCTCCTAAAAGGGTGGAAGGATGAGCTTATCTTCAAGGGAAGTTGTTGCAAAGGGTCGAACAGACATGCCATAGAAAGGAGTCGACATTCACAAAGCTAACAACCAAGCCTGGAGTTATCTGGAAGGCTGGCTGTTTGAACAAATTCGCCCAAACTGGATCAGCGCGGATTATTAGGCAACTGTCGCGTTGTCGCCGCGCCTCAATAACTGGGATAGTCATGTCAGTGCGGAAGTACACGGGAAAGGCGCGTTGTCGACCATCGTGGAAAAGTGATGTCCTTCCGCGCTGGCAGCGCACGGAATACACTACAGGGCGCCAGTCATCGCGGATATTTTAGGAACAGACGCGCTGATGAACAAAACTTTAGAAAAATGGGTTTTTGGGCCAGTTCAGAAAGCAGGAACTTAGTGATTGTGAATTCTTGGCACAGCAGGGTGACTGACAGGAAGGCAGTGACAAATTACTGTGTAACAGATGCCCCCTAAAGCATGAAGACCGAGAGAGTGGGAGGGGTGAAATGCTTTACAACACACGCCGAACTGGAACACCACCAGGAAGGACCGAAAATCTGCGACAATCAAGTACATGCAGTCTAGGCATGGGCGCATCCATCCAAAAGACATGCGAAAATGGTCTGTGGAATGGACGCAGCCACCCAGCTAAAGAGACCAAAAGAAAGATAAGGTATGGTCGCAGCCATCCACGAAGACTCAGGTATGGGCGCAGCCATCCATCAATGAGTCATGTAATGATCATCCACAAAATCGCAGCCTGGACCATAACAGACAGGGATCCAGGGTCTTGCGCTCCATCTCGACCCAAACAAAGTATAAGTCTAGGCATGTGAATACAGGAGTTGAAGTCGAACATGCATGAACATCGTCTGATTACCAGTCAATGATGGAAACTGTTAACAGACGCGAGAGGTACCACCAATAATGACAATGGCCGTCAAGGTACTATAGGTACAATCCGTGGCGTGTGAATCAATGAGCTGGTGTCGAACACCCACAGAATCATTCGATCGGAAGCCAGTGATGTAAGCCTCACGTCGAACACGAAGAACCTGCCATTGAGGCATGCAGGCTCCAAGGCACCTGAAGGGAGTCTCTAAGTCACCTTCCCGGATAATAAGTTGGAGTCGACGGGAAAGGACCTTGATCGAAGGTGGGCCATGATGTTTCCCACATCATCGACGCGAGACAGAGGTAAAATAGTTTGTGTGAGATAGCAGACGAGGTTGTATTGTTGCAGAGGTCAACTTCTCTTGAACATATGGCGGCACTAAAACGGGTTTGGCAGTACTTGACATCAAATGAGCAGAGGATATGGTGATGATGGCAATGAGCAAATGAGAGGCCAAATAGGATAACCCAAACCCATGGAGGCTAGTGAAAACAAGATGAGATGGCCCCACCCAGACACGAAGCAGCGGAGTGCCATGTTCAAGAGCGACGTACTGCCGACACGACTGTAATCATAGTTCCATTTTCCCCACCATTTCTGGCAGGTACCCCGATTATTTTTGGATGACAAGCTTGACGGGGATAACATATGCTTGATGTGTATCATTTTGACAATACCCGATGTCATTGCGTGTTTAACGAGCTTGACAAAGGAAAAACTCGGCATCTTTTCTTGTTTCGAGAGTCTGAAAAGATCGCGGAAAAGGAGACTCCAGGGGGGTCCTTTTTCGTACAGTTGTGTCTCTCGAGCCCGAAAAAGTATAAAACTATGCTCGAAAGAACCGCCCGACCATTACGACCGAGGAGTACTTTTTGTGGATAGTGCCTTCGACCCGAAAAAGTAAAAAAGCGGTCGAAAACACGTCGTTTTAGAGTCAATATCGAGTGCGAAACGACAAACACCCGACAATCTTTTTAGTTCAACGGTCGAAAAAGAGCTTAAAATGACCGCCTTTCGTTCCTTTTAACGAGCTGAAAGGAGGCTCGGCTATCTTCTCTCGTTTAATGTCGGACAAGAGCTTAGAGACGACATGTTTGGAAACCAAATGCACGGAGAACCGTCACGACCAAGCTGGTTTATCCGAACCTGCACAAGAGCACTACCCGCATAAATCCATTCGATATGTGTAAAAAACATATTAAAACATGCATTCGACAAATCTAGGGCTAAAGTCATGGCAAAAGATGGTAGAAACCCAAAAATATGGTCATTTGTGAGTTTTTACTATAAATAGGGGGGTGAGAAATCATTTTTACCATTTTACCATTTTGGGACGTGAAGGACGTGGAGAAGCCAGAAAGTTGACGGAGTGATTTCCAGCCCGTACGGACACCATTTCTCGAACCGCTTCTTCCAGGTAGGTTCTCCTCTCCTTGCCCTGCATTTTGATCATATTTGATAGGATTTTAGCGGTTGAATTTGCCCAATTGGGCGAATTCTTGGCGCATAGATGCGCTCGCGGTCAGCGCGGATATCCCACGCGGGTCCGCGCTGGCCGAATTAGGACAAAACACTGCCAACTTCGGGTCAGCGCGGAAAACCCATGTTCTTCCGCGCTGACCTTGAAAAATAACAAAGGGCTGCCATGGCCAGCGCGACTGTTTTTAAAACAGCCGCGCTGGCGCGGAAAAAAATTTTGTTTCAATTTTGAACGTAAAAAATTCCATGCCAGCACTTCTAATTTCTTTTCATGGCTTGTGCAGGACGTAATGGCTTTCCAATGGCAGGAAAGAGTGCACGAGGCCGAAGATATAGCTGCTTGGGCAAATGTGGATTGCTGCAATGCCATGCAGGCTTGCGGTTTCATGAAGTTTTTCCTCACACCGCGCCTAAGAGCTCAACATGATCTCCTCGAGCTACTGATCAGGGCATGGAACCCGGTGGATGGGAAGTTCACCATCCGGGGCCAAGATATTGAATTTGACCACATGGATATCTTCTTCCTGACTGGGTTGTCACGCCGGGGTGCGAGGCCCATCATAGAGGGACAACGACCTGGCGGCGGTCCTCTAGATGATCTCATGGCTCGAGTATGTCCGGAGGCTGAAAAGACGCGGAGTGGGAAAGTAGCAATCCCCACAGTGGGGAACATAGTCCTTCGCACCATCCTGTTCATGGTGACCCGGGCAGCGGGAAGCATGGCCAACCACGAGGCTTCGAAGACCCACCTTATGCTAGCTCTCGATTGCCTCGAGCCTACAGTGTTTGATTGGGCCACAGCAGTGACCAACAACATGAAGAGGCAGCTGAGCAACTGTCGTCGTGGAGAGACGAAGCAGTTTGGCTACGGGTCTATCCTGGTCCCGCTCATTCTAGAGCGAGTGCCAGCCATGCGGCTGCAGACGATGGCCGTGGATGCTCCTAGGGATCCTCGGGAGATGAGGGCCACACGATGGGCTCGCATCATGCCACGCGGAGGTGGTGGTCGGCCACATAGCTGGGGAGCATTCTTCCGGGACTAGCTAGATCAGCAGGTTATCTTCGTGGAGGACTGGCCATACGCGGGCATGGATTTCCGCAATGACCCTGATATGGTGCTGCCCCCAGGTGAACAGTGGGATGATGCAGGTATAACACTTGACTTTTGAGTTTTGCAATGTTTTTGAATTTTTTATGTACATGTCTTAATAAATGTCATGGTATGCAGATGTGGGGCCTACTAGACCGATCGGCCTGGCTGCCACGGCACGGAGAGAAGGACAGGGAGCTGGGGCCTTGGCCTTAGTCCCTCCAGGGGTTGACACGTCAGAGACTGTAGCTCGCAACCTTGAGGGGTTGCTGGAGGGAGTGCCTGACTACCAGGGGGTCGAAGAGGTCCCCTTAGAGCATCAAATCCATACAGTGGGGGTGGAGCCCAGGGTGCACCGCCTTCTGAGGCGGGTAGCACGAGCAGCTGTGTACTACAGAGAGCATCATCCGGCTCAATAGTTACCTAGGTTTTATTTCCACTGTTATTTTTGACACATGACTCAGATGTACTGATATTTTGGACATGTACACCTATTTTTGAGCGCCTTAGTGCGCCACACGATATATATATATATACATACTGGCTTTTTAGATGGACCATTGTTACATGTGATGATGTCTTGTTTATGTTATCCAATTGTTCAGTACAATTGTGATCTTATGTATGAATTTGCATGACACATGACCCATGTATTTTTATATTTTTTAATGCAAGCTTAAAAGCACACATATGCAAACTATGCTTGAAATGATCTATTTACATATGCTCATGGTCTTACTATGCTATCTATGTTTTCCTGTATGATGTTTATCTGTTACGCAAATGTCTATCTAACACATGATTTGCCAATGCATAAGTCAATGTATTTAATCGTCTGGGAATGTGTTGATAAGTAATGTAATCAAAATTCCGTTCCAACAATCTTACACGTAGGTATAACCTTAGTATGCACTGGTCTCTGACGGAATATCGCCCGTTAAGTTGATGGACGACCAGCTGGGAGTCCAGGTTCACCACTAGTTCTCGGATGCCGAGGTCAACTGCTTCGGCAAGTAATTCAATTACAGCGCTGTACTCGGCAACGTTGTTAGTGGTACGACCTAGGCAGACACCCTGAAGGTCTAACAATTCTCCGTGAGGATCGTAGATCACCCACGCCGCTGAAGACAAATTGCAAGTGCTGCGGCAGGCACCATCAGCGAAACCAACATAAGGTGCACTAGACATCTGCACAGGAAAAAGAAAACATAATAAGAGGCAAACACGCCTTTATACCAAAGCAAAAACGAACTCATGCACGAAAAACACAAAACACACGTATATACAAAGTGAGTGCGCGAAGTTATGCATAATATTTCTTCAGATACAGCCCGTTGCGGGGCTTGTCAAGAGGATTTCCTTCATAATCAATCAACTCATATGCGCCCTTTTGTAAAACTCTTTTCACGATGTAGGGACCTAACCACATAGATTCGAGTTTCCCTGCCCCCAGCTTATCCTTAGCTTGATCGTAGAGCAGTACTAAATCTCCCTCAACAAAGGAACGAGGATGAATATTCTGGTCGAAGTGAGCCTTGACTCTCTTCTTCTGTGCTTCGATAGCCAGAGAAGCCAAACGACGATTCTCGTCTAACCGTTCTAGGTAAAGAAGCCGTTCATCCACCGGAGTGGTGTTGGGGAGCAACTCGACAGCTAATTTTAATGAAGGAATCTCGCATTCGACGGGAAGGGTAGCCTCCAGTCCATAAACCAGCTGAAACGGGGTAAAACCGGTGGCATCCTTCACAGAAGTCCGGTAGGCCCACAAGGCTGGGAAAAGCATAATATGCCAGTTAGACTTGTGTGTATTGACGGTGCGTTGAAGCATGGTGATCAAAACTTTGTTCACGGCTTCGACTTGACCGTTAGATTGTGGATAGTACGGTGACGAACTATCTTGGCGCAAGCCTAATTGGGTCGTTAGCTCCGTCATCATATGATTTCGGAAATGCTTTCCGTGATCTGTAACAATAGCCTGAGGGACTCCGAAACGAGTGATAACATGATTGAATAAAAACTGCGTCGCTGTGTGACCGTCTTCATTTAATGTAGGCATCGCTTCGGCCCACTTGGTGAAATAATCCACAGCAACGATAATGTACCCATGCCCCCCGGCCGAACGAGGGTTACAGGACGTATAATCGATGCCCCATTTGGCAAATGGACCTACGGTTACGACAGGGTGCAGTGGTGCAACAGGTGCACGCATCTTCCGGTGGTAGACCTGGCACTCGTGACATGCACGCACAGCAAGGATGCAATCCTTGAAGATAGAAGGCCAGAAATAACCAGCACGGAGGATCTTCTGGGCGGTAGCATATCCGGACATATGGCCGCCACAAGCGCCGGAGTGGCAGTCATTCAAGACTCGCTCAGCCTCCTCGAGGGTTAAGCATCGGCGAAGAACAGAATCGACGCCGAGGCGGTACAGGGTATCGCCCAAAATGCGATATGGTTGAGCTTGGTGACGAATTCGTCGTCGAGCATCTTTCGATACGTTGGGACGAAACGAAGACGTTTGTAAATATACGATAATGTCCCCGTACCACGGGTCGAGGGTGCTGATGAGAAACAGCGTTTCATCCGGAATATGCTCCTCTGAGCGAGATGGTGCAGACTGAGATGGTAAGGAACAGAGCAGTTCAGCAAAGACCAGAGATTTCTTAGACTTGGCTGCAGTGAATTCCAAGTCGAACTCTTGGAGGATTACGATCCACTTCGAGTATTTGCCCCCCAGCAACTGACGTGACAAAATGTAGGTCATGGGGTTGCAATCAGAGATCACGGTCGTCGTGCGCAACAAGATATAATGATGGAATCGTTGGATGGCACAGACAGCTGCCAATGCCAACTTCTCGACATATGCATAGCGAGTTTCCGTATCCAGAAGGTTGCGGCTAAGATAATATACAACATGCTCGGTGCCAGCATCATCGTCTTGCACTAAAACCATGCCGATGGTGGTATCGGCGGCGGCCAGATAAAGGGTGTAGTCACGGTGGTAATTCGGAGGTCTTAAGAGCAGAGCTGAGACAAGAAGGTCTTTAAGACGCTCAAAAGATTCTTGAGCGATAGCGTCCCAGCGAAAGGGCGTATCTCGCTTTAATAACCGTGTGAAACCCTTAGCCACCTCGGCATAATTTGGAATGAATCGTCTGAGAAAATTAGCTTTTCCCTGCAAGCTCTGTAACTGCTGAAGAGAGGTAGGGGGAGGAAGATTCAAAATGGCTTCGACCTTAAGGGGATCCAAACGGATACCTTCCCGGGAGACGATGAACCCGAGCAATCGGCCAGATTCTACGCAGAAGACACACTTATGCAGATTGAGTCGAATACGGTAGTGTCGACAGCGGAGAAAGATTTCGCGTAAATGAGATGGATGGTCTTGACGTTTAGCTGAATGAGCTGGAAGGTCATCCAGGTAAGGCTGTACGATGTGTCGGATATCATGAAAAGCATACGACATTGCACGCTGGAAAGTGGCACCGGTATTTTTAAGACCGAAAGGAAACTTCTTATAAGCAAAGGTGCCCCAAGGACAAATGAAAGCATTCTTATGCTGGTCTGCGGGGGTTATGTTGATCTGGTTGTAACCAGAGAAGCCGTCCATAAATGAATAAATTTCGCTTCCTGCGCAGTCATCAATAAGCTGATCAATAAAAGGCGTAGGAAAGTTATCTTTTGGACAGGCGCGATTGATGTCGCGATAGTCAACACAGACCCGAATAGTGCCCTGCTTTTTATTCATAGGGACTATATTGGATACCCATTCCGTGAGGGGAATGGCATAGATGAAACCAGCTCGAAGGAGTTTTTCAACTTCGGCCTTGATGGTTGCAGCCTTTCGAGGGTGCACTGGGCGTAAACGCTGACGAACAGGCTTAGCGCCGGGATAAGTAGGGATTTCGTGCTCCACAATACTGGGGTCAATGCCGGGCATTTCCTCGTAAGACCATGCAAAAACATCACGGAAATCACAAAATAACGCGGTATAAAGTTGAACTTCCTCAGGAGTGCATGTGACTCCAATGAAAATATTCTCGACAATCCCTGGTTTGACAGAGATGTCGATAGCCTGGGTCTGCGTAATGTTACCCATATTGCCTTCCGAAGACACTTGATATAACTGAACAGGCGTTTGGAGAGGCGGAGATGGGACACATGAAGCAAACCGCTCAAGACATGCGACCATTTCCAAATGAGGAGGGAGAAACGAAGAGCGATGGTGGTGATCTAACCAAGGGAGCTCCTCGAGAGACATAGTCTCAATGATAGCCTCGTTGGAGGTAAATGATTCCTTCAGGGGATCCGAAGTGGCCTCTTCTCCCAACCAAGGGAAGTGGTCATATGAATCGGGAACACTGCTCGGAAAAGCAGGTTCAGGAGGTGGAGCCGATGCAGTGACAATCTCGATGTAGTTGAGCTCGGCAGGACTCAACGGCATCATCTCGCCCCAAGAGTCTTCTTGATTCAAGGGAGGGAGAACCCATGGATCAGAACGCACTGTAATCATGTTAACGGAGGTGAGATTTGGAGGTGGGAGGGGAAAGACTCCCATCAAGGAGGGATCTTTGAATAATCCAGCACCCACACTCACTAGCGACTTGGAGGTATGCTCTACGAATGGCACATTCCCTTCAGAAGAGGAAGAAAAAAAGGACAACTGGTCCACCGTGACGATTCTCCCTTGATGGGGGAAGCGAATGACACGGAACAAGGAGGAAGCCACGGCTTGCATGGCATATGTCCAGCTTCGTCCAAGGAGGAGGTTGTAAGTGAGATTAGCGTCAACGACTTCAACCTCTACTTCTACCGTTTTCCCTTCTAAAGAGATAGGCAATCGCGGGAGGATACCATACGGACGAGATTCTCTTCCATCGAAAGCCTCTAGGGTCGTAGGAGACTGGCTCAGAGCAGGAGAACCAATAGCCTTCCAGCAAGCAACCGACATGATGCAGGTTGAGGCACCTTCATCAATGACTGTACGATGGATTGTTTTGCCGTTGATGAGAACCTGTATAAGGAAGGCCACCTGATGAGGCAGTCTCTGTGTGAAACCCTCGAGATCAAAAGAAATTAAATCCGAATCTGCCGGGTCTATGCCACCAATCGCTGATAGCAAGGACTTCCTCTGGGAGGGGCAGCTCTGGAGGACTTCTAATGTGGACATAGCAGACGGAGCCTGAGCTAAGTCCTCGACAATGCTATAATGCTGGGCAGCACGAGCATTGGGGTTATAAGATGACTTCCTGAGTACACCTTTGGGAGGGGGTCGGGGGATCGTCTCGGTGCTGGGCCGTTTGATGTGAAGGGGACCAGAACTGGACGGAGGAGCGCTGGAGGGAACCTCCGGCTCTTTCCCGGCTGGAGATGGATAATCTTTCACTCGAGTTGAAACATGGATGGGGATGGTTCCAGCCATGAACACCTGAGAACCGAACGAGGAAGAGGATTGAGAAGGATCTGCCACCTGATGCGTCTGCTGGGACGGGAAAGGCTCTTTAAGCACAGCAGGAGGCCCTGGAGCACCTTTCAAAAGCCGACTAACCTCGGACCGCCTGGGGCAATCTTTGGTGTAGTGATCCTCCTCGCAGATGAGACAAGGATACTTAGGCTTCCGTTTGGCTCCTTCCTCGGAGGGAGGTTTAGGAGGGTTCTGCTTGGGCTGTCCAGATTTATCTTTGGCCTTCCCTTTCTTTTTGCCTTTCGAGGATTTGTCTGCCGCGGTGGACTGAACGGCATTTACCTCGGAGGTATTCCCAGAAATAGATTGGCCCTGAGGAGCATTCTCTTGAGAGGCGGTCTGTTTCTGCTTCCCAGGGTTCGCGGCCGATTTCTTAGATGATGAATTTACAGAACCAATAACTCCATCAACAGAAGGCTTTGGTGGAGCTTTGGGTTGTCCAGGCCTCGGGGCGTCTGGCAAATACTCATACAAAGTACCTGACTGAGAATACACTAAGTCGAGGTACTGAGCTCGCGCGATTGCTTGCTCCTCAGTTACACACGCCCCCATTGCGATATCTTTTGCAATTTTAGGAACAAAGGACGTGGTAAACCAGTCGGTCAGGAGTTGATCAGGAATCCAAAATTTAATCAAGCGACGGCGCCTTCTCCATTCATGTATATGATCAGAGATGTGCGTAGCCGTATCCTGTTTGAGAGACGTGAGAAGATGGGTCCCAGTCTCGTACCGAATGGGTAACTGAAAATGAGTTAAAAAGGCCATAGCCAACGAGTTGAAATCTGAAAACATGCCGCGATTGAGTTCAATGTACCATTTAGCAGCTGAACCAGTGAGAGTCCTCTGGAAGAGGCGAAGCCGGATAGAATCATCAAGCCATGAGTTAGATGAGCACCAAAGGTGATAAGTCATTACATGGGCCTGAGGGTCCTCACCGGCTTTGCCGTCAAACTTTGGACAGTCACCTGGTATTTTGGTTGGAACCGGTGGCCAATACGGATTATGCAAAATAGGGTCGTTTGTTAATTTGGACACATCAGGTAGTTCCAACGTTGCTAAAAATGGTAGCTGCGGGTTAAAGGACATCTGTGGCTGCGGATTCGAGGCGACATTAGGGTTCCACCCAGATGGTGGTTGCCCCCACGAACTCTGTCCGGACGGGCCCGGCCCAAAAGGGCCTGGCGCGTAAGAATTTTGCCCCAATGGACCCGGTCCAAAAGGTCCTGGCGCATAGGGAGTTTGTCCGTAGGGGTTTTGTCCGTATGGATTTTGGCCATATGCGGACGGTTGTCCCTGTGTCTGCCCCCCAGCTCCCCATGTACTAGCAGCTTGCCCGGCAGGTGCACCATATTGGTAATTTTGATAAGGAGTGACCTGTGGTTGCTGATAATTTTGATAAGGAGCATACTGATTTTGCCCCTAGGGTTGCTGGTAGCCATATGACTGCTGGGCCCCATACGGAGCCTGATAGGCAAGCTGCGTTTGGTAAGAAGGTCGATAACCTGTTCGAGTTTGAGGCCCATGGTAATTTCCTTGAACCGGCTGGGGTTGAACCATATGTCCCGAAGGTTGACTCGGTCGGATTTGAGATGGACCTAATTGGCCAGCAGGATAGACTTGCTGGGCACCAGGTTGTCCATGCGCCACCAAGGGTCGTCCTTGCGGAACGAATGACTGAACCAGCTGGACCGCTGGTTGACGCCGAGGTTGGCCAGCTTGTCCAGGTTGACGATTAGGGTGGACAACGGGTTGACCTTGTTGTATAGACGGTTGGCCCGTTTGCCCCCCAGTGTGAACAGATTGAGAAGAGGGCTGGGCTTGCTGCATGGCAGTCTGCCCTCCTTGGTGTATGGGCTGAGCAGAGGGTTGGCCTTGCTGTATAGTAGGTTGCCCCCCTTGCCCAGAAGGATTCGTGAATTGAGCGGTAGGTTGGCCCTGTTGAACATAGGGTTGTCCACCCTGCCCAGGGAGATGACCAAACTGGGCGGTAGGTTGGCCCTGTTGTACATAGGGTTGTCCACCCTGCCCAAGAGGATACCCTTGTTGGACCACTGGTTGATTTTGAGGATTGTAAACTGACCCAGTTTGTCCAGATGGGTACCCTTGCTGGAAACCGAGTTGGCCTTGCTGAATGGAAGGCTGCCCTGGTTGTCCAGTAGGTTGACTCTGATGCGAATATGACGGACCTCCAATGCCCGTGGGTTGTCCCTGGTAAGGTTGACCCTGTGGGCCCCCAGATTGTCCTGGGTCAGGCGGGCCATAAAGTGGTTGCCCCTGAGGGGTTTGCACATAGAGTGGCTGGCCTTGATTGGGTGGTCCTATGGGCTGTCTGGGAGGATCCCGGTTCCCATGGAGAGTGTGAGTAGCGGGATCATATGTAACATTCAACGGTTCCTCGTTTTCTTCGAAAGGACGATGAGGAAGGACTGAAATGTTCTCGAGGTACTCACCGTTTTCATCATAGTAAAAGAAGGGACCTTCGTAATCTGGGTCCGTTATGGGTTGCCCAAAAGCATCATATGGCCCCGATCCTGGAATGCCACCAGAAAAGGGACTAGCTTGAGGGTTTGCAGATGAGGAAAACGGTTCAGCACTGACAACCGGAGTTGGACGTGCTACACAGACAGTAGGTTGAGTGGGAACTGAGGTAACGGGCGTGTTAAGCCCTGTCGTAAGGGGTGTACTAAGGGGCTGCGAAACAAAGGGCCCGGTGGAGGCAATAAGACTAGGATCCCATATAGTTGTAGAAGTCATTCTAGCAGCTATCCTATCCCTCACTGATTGATATCGTGGAGGGAGGGGAGAGGAAGCCAGGATCGGGGTCTCGATGTCTGTCACCACGGGTGTCTCACCGGTGCTGGAAGCTGTCTCATCCATGGGGGAAGTAGACATTGGAGACGACATACCAAGAGGGGTACGAGGGGTACGAGGGGTATAATCGGGCTCCCAGATAGGATTCCAATCTTCTATGTAATCTTCGTCGCCTGGGGCACGTACGTTGATAGGCTGGATACTCGGAACAATAGGAAGAGTACCACTTACAAATGGTACCTCTGGAGCAACAGAGGATGGAGAACCTTGATCACTTGGACCGGGAGTTGATGGGTCAGCGAGGATGACCAGACCCCTTAGAAAACCTAAAGGAAACTAACGATAAAACCCTACTCAAAACTATCGAACACAAGATCTAAAACAGGTGATGTTATCGTGGCCAAATTAGTTTTAAGACACAAGAACCAAACTTGACCTTTTCATGTTTCAGGGGTCGAGAAAAGGACGAAAAGATGACTCCAGTCTCCTTCGAATGTTTAATGAGCACGAAGTGACAAGACGCTCACAGGCACCTTTTCATTTAGGGAGTCTGAAAAGGATCAAAAGTGACTGCTCTGGAGACTCTAGGTATAAGGTTTACCAAGCAACCCGTAAAACTGCTTATACACCTCAGCAATCGTATGAGAGCCAAGGACTTTCCGTACTGCAGTCAATCTTCCCGAATGCTGTGTTCGGTGCGTTACGGTTCACAAGGCGGCAGACTCGGCTTCCTATGGATAAAGGATAAAAGCCTAATGGGGTCTCCCTATATACGCGACGGTACGTGGGAGCACAGTCCGTGTTAGACCACTATCGAGTCACAGAAGGAGGAATCACCCAACCTAATGTGAAACAACAGTGACTATGTTTAAAGACGCCAGAACACGTCTCTAACCTAGACCTCTAGATATTTGCGTTTAGTTCCAATGTGTTTTTAGATTCATTTGGTTCATTTTACAGTTGATCTTGAGATTAAGTTTCGATTTCAAGCTCTATCGTATGTTCTCTCACAATTACCTAGATGCAAACTACATGCCAAAGAATTTCATTTTGTTCGATGAATTCTAGCTACGAGAGGGAAAAGAATTTTGACCAAACAAAACAAATATAAGCAAACAAGCAACTTAATGCAACTAAAGCGGGGAAAGGAAACTTTTTCTTTTGAAGACGCAAATCAACGAAATGTTGTTTTCCTTTTCAATTTTTTAAAGCAAAGCTACTAGTTTGATTTCCTTTCAATGACACAAAGCATCTAAATGAATTTGGAGGAACCGGAACACCAAGCAAATTACTTAATGAAAGGACACAAAGTTCTCGAAACACTCAACAAAAGCTTCCAAATCAAAGGAAAACTAAGTTCTGCACGAGCTATGTGATCTAAGCTCGGCAAGACGAGCAAGGATTGCAAGTAAGGAGGAAGCGAAAACCACTCGGAAACACAACCCAAAACACTCCAACAATCAATGAACAAGTGCATAAATAAATCTGAAATCGGCTGGTCAAACAAGCAAACAAGATTCCTACGGTAGGCTTGACACACACACGGCCTCTAGATGTCCTAGGGCTAGAGTGCGAAATCAATGGAGAAAAGCGAACACCCGAAGGATGAGAGTCACAACCAGTCAATTAGAGACTCAACACAATCCAGCAACTATAAGAGTAATGATGAAAACACGAACCAAGCAGCGAAAGCAAAAGGGAAGGTATTGGCAAAATTAAAAAACTGAGCAAAACGGAACCCTATGGAACCAAACTCTGCAATCAAGCAGCTCAGAGTTCAGACGGTGAAAAGCAAGTCACAAAACAGGTGGAGAGAAGAAGGGATAGTCACAGCGAGAGGTTCAGGAGGCTAATTTGGTCAAAAATGAACTTTACAGGATCAGCGCGGGTAGCCTTCAGCAATTCGGCGCTGACAGGAGGAGGCCTGTAGCAACTTTGCGACGTCAGCGCGGAAGGACAGGGATAAAGCGCGCTGTCTCAGAAAAACGAGGTCAGCGCGGAAAGAAGCCACACAGACGCGATGACACAAATCACAAAGAATCGGGGGCGCGATGTCAGCGCGGAAGGACACGAATAAAGCGCGCTGTCTCTGAAAACGAGGTCAGCGCGACTGTTAGACGTACAGGCGCGATGGAAAGGATACCAAAGGAACAGGGGCGCGATGTCAGCGCGACTGTTCTGAATTAAAACGCGCTGAGAGTAAAAACAAGCAAAGCCAAAGCAAAAACTTCCCAAACCAAAGGCAAGAGTCTTTTAACAATTAAGATACTTCCCAGAAGTACCCAGAAAGTTTATAAGCAGAGAGACAATCCCAAAATCTCGGAAAAGAGACCAATCAAAGTCAAACACAAAAGTGGACTCAAGAGACAAAAAGGCTGATCCCCAGCAGAGTCGCCAAATTGTTGGAGAGGTAAATCCCCTCTACGGATAGAGGCGATCCCTACTAGCCCAGCAGGGGTCTAGCAACAATCACACAATGCTGCTATGCATGTTCCTAATTACGATTAAACAAGAGGTAAAGAGCACCTACTTGGATTCCTGCGCTGTCGTTTGACGAAGAGATATTGCCTTCGCTCCTTCGCTTTGGCTGGTCACAATCCTCCGCGATCTCCGCGAATAGATACCTGCACACACGAAGAGGAAACAAACACAAGCGTGAAATCTAGTAAAAGAAACCATACATCAGTCAGAAAAGATGTAATTCACATTTAACCATCGCATAGAGAAATGAGAATGGAACAATAATAACAGTCATCTATTATTAATCAGAATAGAGAAGAGTACAACCAAATGTTCTGACGTCGGTAACCTTCTCAGGAGGGGCCAGTCAGCATGTATCTCAAGCATTCACCTTTGAGGATGATTCTCCCAAGACAAACAACTCTCTCTCTCACACACAAGCAACACAAAACAACCTTCCCTAAGCAATCAATCACTTCCACACCTAGCACACCACACCTATAGTAGCAGCAATCTGAGCACTATAGCTCTGTACAATCCAAGCTATTCCAAGCTATGTCTAACCAGCTGCTCATGGTAATGGTGGGAGTTTATATAGGAGAAGGAGTCTCCTAAAAGGGTGGAAGGATAAGCTTATCTTAAAGGGAAGTTGTTGCAAAGGGTCGAACAGACATGCCATAGAAAGGAGTCGACATTCACAAAGCTAACAACCAAGCCTGGAGTTATCTGGAAGGCTGGCTGTTTGAACAAATTCGCCCAAACTGGATCAGCGCGGATTATTAGGCAACTGTCGCGCTGTCGCCGCGTCTCAATAACTGGGACAGTCATGTCAGCGCGGAAGTACACGGGAAAGGCGCGCTGTCGACCAGCGCGGAAAAGTGATGTCCTTCCGCGCTGGCAGCGCACGGAATACACTACAGGGCGCCAGTCATCGCGGATATTTTAGGAACAGACGCGCTGATGGACAAAACTTTAGAAAAATGGGTTTTTGGGCCAGTTCAGAAAGCAGGAACTTAGTGATTGTGAATTCTTGGCACAGCAGGGTGACTGACAGGAAGGCAGTGACAAATTACTGTGTAACAAGGCCACTATATTTATTTTCAAGGCATCCAGGTTGACCGAGCCAAGATCCAGATCATAGCTAATTTTCCAATTCCACAGAATCAAAGAGAGGTAAGAAGTTTCCTTGGGTATGCAAGCTATTACTGCAGATTTATTGAAAATTTTAGTAAGATAGCTTTAACTTTGTTTAAACTTCTAACCAAAGATGTACTTTTCAACTGGAATGAAAACTGCCAACAAGCATTCGAACAGCTCAAAAAGAAGTTATCAACCGCACCAGTCTTGAGAGGGCCTAATTGGAGCCTACCATTTCATATCTTTACAGATGCATCCGATACTGCAGTAGGTGCATCCTTAGGCCAAAAATAGGAATCTTGTACTTATGCCATTTATTTCATTAGTAAAAATCTAACACCTGCAGAGTTAAACTACACAGTTACAGAAAAGGAAACACTTGCCATCATTTATGCTGTGAATAAATTCCGACATTACATAACTGGTTATGAGGTCTTTGTACATACTGATCATTCGACCATTAGACATTTAATGAATAAACCAATAACTAGTGGCAGAGTTACCAGATGGTTATTATTGTTACAGGAATTTAACATCACAGTGTTAGATAGACCATGCAAAGAGAACCAGGTGGCAGATTTTCTCTCTAGACTGCAAAATCCAGGTGAGGTTGTTCCAGTTGAAGATTCTTTTCCAGATGAACACTTATTTGCAATTTCCATAGTAACTCCTTGGTATGCTGATTTGGCCAATTATTTGTCTACAGGAAGGACACCTCCACACTTTACTGCAAAGGAAAGGAAGAGACTAGTCAAACAAAGTGCTAGATATTCATGGCTTAATGGCGATTTATTTTACACTGGTTATGATATGATTATTAGGAGATGTGTAAGAAATGATGAGGTAATTGATATTTTAAAATATTGCCATGATGAACCGTGTGGTGGGCATTTTGCAGCAAAGCGGACAGCATTCAAAGTTCTTACTCTTGGATACTACTGGCCATCCATTTTCAAGGATGCCAAGAAGTATGTAAAGAGTTGTGACAGCTGCCAAAGAATGGGCAAGCCCACAGCTACCGATGAGATGCCCCTTCAGCCCCAAGTTCACTTAGAGCCATTTGATAAGTGGGCTCTAGACTTTATAGGACCCATTAACCCAACCTCTAATGGTAAGAAGTACATCTTAGTATGTACTGATTACGTCAGAAAGTGGGCTGAAGCAAAAGCACTGGTTAGAGCAACCGAACACACAGTAGTCAATTTCCTTTTTGAGGAGATTTTTGTGAGGTATGGAGTACCAAGGGAAATTGTGACTGATCAAGGTACCCAATTCACCTCAAAGCTAGTGAAGGACATCACAGACAAATACCAAATCAAGCATAGGAAAAGTACCCCTTACCATCCACAGGCCAATGGGCAGGTGGAATCCACAAACAAAACTTTGGAGGGGATCATTACTAAAACTTTTGCACTGAACAGGAAAAACTGGGAAGAGAAGCTCAAAGATGCACTTTGGGCTTACAGGATTACCTGGAAAGATACTACAGGATTTACACCATATCAATTGGTGTACGGAAAAGAGGTAATGCTTCCTATTGAGTTCCAAATACATACTTTTAAACTGGCTGCAGATTTACAAATTGATTTGGACCAAGCACAAAAAGAAAGAATCCAGCAGTTGAACCAGCTGGATGACATGCGGCAGCAAGCAGAGGAAACCACAATCCTCATGCAAAAATAAAGGAAGCAGTGGCATGATGCACATATTAAGAAGAAGTAGTTTAAGGAAGGTGATTGGGCTTTACTTTTCGACTCAAAGTTCAGAGATCATAAAGCCAAGTTCACCACCCATTGGATGGGCCCCTATGAAATTGTTAAGGCTTATGACAATGGTTCAGTCAAGCTCAAAACTATTGATGGAGAAGGTCACTCTTTCACAGTCAATGGTCATCGCCTGAAAATCTACACCAAGCCCATCAGCAAGCAAGATTTTCTCCACACACTATCTCAGCAAAGCGAGGTTGAGGTATTGCAGCCCTTAGCTGCAGTATCACTGCCTTAGTTTCATTTTCTTTCAATTTCAGAGTCAAAAAGAAATAAAAAAAAAATAATGAAAAAAAATTAATATAAAACAAAAACTAAAAAAAATATATAAAAATAATAATAATGGGTTAGATGTGAAAACCAGTCTCTGGCACACTTTAACCTCGAATTCCTACTTGAAAACCAGTCTCTGGCGGGTATGAATTCACATTCTTTTGTTCACTGTTTGATTTATCAGCTGAATCATGACTTGAGGACAAGTCAAAATTTTAGTCGGGGAGAGAGGCATCAGCACTTTGTTCTTTTATCTCTCCATTGTAAATTCTTAAAGATTTCTTATTCTATATCTTCACTGTAAATTTCCAAAGCAGCTTGTTCCAGCATTCCAGATTTCAATAAATAAGCTGTTTTGTCATTGTTTTATCTCAGAGGGACCTGGTTATAAACATTATGCAGGGGGACCTGTTTTGTCCAGACATCTATGCTACCAACACCAGCAGTAAGGGACCTGTTTAAGACATTCAGAAGGGACCTGTTAAAGAAATTGACACCAAGGGCTACTTCAACAAAGTTTCATCAAGCTTCTACAAGGATTTGGGCACCAAGACTCCATCAAATGCCCAAGCTCAGTGAACCTGTATCAATATAAGAAGCTGCATGAACATTTTCAAAATTTTCTCAAGGGACCTGTTACATTCAATCTTTCTCAAGGGACCTGTTATATCTTAAAATTTTTCTCAAAGGACCTGTGCATTCAATCTTCCTTAGAGGACCTGTTACAACAATCAAAAGAATAGTCAAAAAGGGACTAGCTACTCAGCATGTCAATACAACAATGACCAACAAAAGAGTAATATGTTTCTTGTTCTTAAACATTTAATTTCTTAGATTGATTTTTAATGTAACTTTGATGACTGTGAACTGTTATGATTGATTTCAAGGACACCTACATTTCCTATCATCCCTTATTCCACCGATTCTCATCATTCTCATACATCAACCTATTCATACTTCTAAAACCCATTACCAACACATCAACCTTGTCATACATCCTACAGTCATACCAACATCCTCCATCTGACCGAATACCAACTGAAATGGGACACGTGGCGGATTGTGTTTTTAAATACAAGGGAAAGAGACAAATGTAAAGCAGCCTATCTATTTCATTCCATACAGCCAAATCATAACTCCACCACCCGACGTACCCAATGATTCAAGGGACTCCCCAAAACCATACCCACCATTATATATACATGCTCCCAGCGCTCTTGTGGTGACATCTATGTAAGCGTACAGCTTGTTGTGACATCTATGTAAGCGTACAGCACTCCTCTGTTTTAAAATGAATGAATACGTTGTGAAGTGAGTACAGCCGGTTATCCCACCATCATTTCCGCATTCGATTCCCATAACTTTCAAAGTAAAATCAGAAGCAGTGAGCGCCGAAAGAAGTATTATCATTTGGGTTGATTTACAAAGTGAGGATTGGAGGCAGTGAGCGCCGAAAGAGGAAAGTATCACCACTCTGTTTCGACTCCCACCACAGTCATAAGACAATCGACCGGCCGAGCATCATATTGAAGACTAAGGGAAGCGATACACCAGGTAACCAGTTTGAAAATTCTTTGTTAAAATTGTAAGAACATAAACAGAGAAGGGTTAGAAGCATGACCCTCTGTCACTATGACTAATAGGGTCGAACCGAGTGTGTTCGACAGTTCACAATATCATGAGGATTGCATTGAAATTCTCAGAGAAATACAGTGGCTACCATTTCTAGAGAAATTTCATGGAAGCAATGAGGAGGTTACCAAGCAATTTGCTTTCACCTTTAATGGAGAAAAAGCGCTTATAGGTAACTTCTGATTCAGGGTTTCAGAGGATACTATAGCTCAGGCAATAGGGATTAGTCCAGAAGGGGAGAAGTATTTTAAAACCAAGCAATTTAAAGAGAAATCATGGACACAGTTTATGTCTAGATCTAGAGTCTCATCAGTGAACTGGAAGAAGGGTGTTCCAAGAAGTTGGTTGATGCATCCCTGGGATGAGATGGTCTACATCCTTCAAAAATTCATAACCTGTGAAGGCCGCTATAGTATTGTCTATCTATACCACATTAAACTACTCCTCCATTTGAAGAAACAATGTGTTATCAGTGTACCATATTTTCTGTTACAAAGCTTAACCAAGATGTCCAAGACTATCCAGAAGCAGAAAAGGAATGAAGACAAAAGCCTGTATCACTTTGGCTTAATTAAAATCCTTATTGAGCATGAATTGCAGAGAAGAGGGAATCCATGGAAAGAATTCCTAGCTGTTAATCAAATTAGAGATGAGGAAGATAAAGAAGAAGTGCAAGAGGACTCAAGGTTCATGAAGGACATTGATGAAGAAATTTCAGTATCCAAAACCAGCAAGGCACCTCTACCTGTGGGCAGCATAAAGACTAGGAACATGAGAAAGGAAGATGCTAAGAGGGCCGAAAAAGATAAAATTTTCACCACTTACTCACGAAGAACAAGGAGGACACCAAAAGCCCAGTTACAAGAAGACCAGTTTGAATCCAATGCACCTGCACAAATGGATGTTGAGAGTGGTGACCACTCACTACCAGGACCAGAAATTGATATAGAGGTGGAAAGCAATAACAAGCAGGAAAAATGTTCACCACCTCCCATCAAGAGACAGAAGAAACTGGAAAAACAAATTGAAGAGCTCATGGAGGCTAATATGCTAGAAAAGGTTATCAAGAGAGAAAATGAAATGCTTCGGGCGCAGAGTAAAGAAACTCAGAAGAAGAATGAAAATTTAAAGGAAAGAATCAGTGAGTTGGAGGCTGAGCAAACTGAGATTTCTAACTGGGCCACTAAGTGGTACAATCAAAAGAAGACTCTCAAAGAAAAATACAAAAGGTTAAAACAGGAGCTCAAGGGTCAGAAAGATAACCAGGTGAAAAAGAATGTGGACACATTGCTCAAGGCAGCGGAGATCCAGGCAGGGACAGAGTTCAAGGGAAGCACTTTGGGGATAGCATGAGGACATGCTAATTCCTTAAGTCGGGGAGAGATGTTGGTATCATCCAAAGACCCCTTTTTCCTCCTAAAAACATATCATTTACCCATTCCTTTTCATCATATATCCCTTAGAATCCTTGAAAATTAATTATTAATAGTCTTATAGTTATTAAAATGCATTGGAATTGATTTAGGAATTTTGTGTTGAAGAATTAGAAGTTTTTGGTGAAATGGTTACAGGAAGTTCCAACATCCTGTAATTAGCTCATTGTTTGACATGTGGCACAACAGCTGGGCGAGAACGAAAGGCATGGATGAAAAGTAGAATGTCCAAGCATGGACAAACACCTATCTTACAGCCGGATCGACTCTCCTACATGCACGGTCAACTCAGGTCAAAGCATGGCACACTGGCGACAAAGGAAGAAACAGCAACTCATTCTATTTTGATTTAGTTTTGTTCTTTTTGATCAGTTAGGATAGAAACATTTTGAAAAGCTCGATGTAATAAAAGCGGCAAAAGCCAAATTTCAAATGTACATTCATTATCGAAATGACATGGTTGTGCTAGACATATGTAAATACAGTCCGAGTAATGAATGTAATGGTTAATCGTTGTATCATTCCGAAACAGAGTTTTTAAACTTAATACTGAGAACCAGTTGCAGTTACGACTTGTGGCTAGCGCATTGATTTGATAGTCGGTCGAATATAGTCCAGTGTACCTCTGGAACGCGGACGGGCCCTGCGTTCAAACGGTATACTGTTCTTTTCATTTTATTTGCACTTAGGTTATCGTATGGTTTGCACAGTAGTTACAATTACTTGGGTTTCGATTTCCATAGCTTTTGATTTCCATTGAATGTATATGGTTTGCGCTTATGGTTGGTTTGCGTTTATGGTAATGCTGAACAGTCATCACTGAGATCTGGAAGTGCGTCCTGTAAGGGATTCGATCCCTGTGTTGTCTTTTAAAAGCACTGTCATAAACTTTGTTTTCATTTCACAATTCATTTATGATCTCTGTATATTTCGATATTGTATAAATATTAGCGAATGCTGGGTGTTTACTGAACAAGGGTTTTATGTGTAATGTCTTTGCAAAGAGATTGAGATCATTGTTGCAGTGATACACAGTGTTTAGTTTCAGTGTGAATGCATTTAGCGATAGGATTGTAATCAGTTATATTAGTAGGGTGACCTGAGTGTTTGGGTGATAGGTGACATATCCCAGTCTTCCGTAAAGAAGCCCTGTGACCTACATCATAACCACTTAGTCGACAATCCTTTATGTCTATATACTTTAGACGCATGCCTCTAAGCTTACGCATCCTGGTCGATAATTAATATAGTCTAGTCTAGTACCCTAGCTAGAACACTACAGTCTGCCTTGGAGGTTTGGCAAATTTATCCTCAACAACATAAGGTCTTGTTATCTATGATCAGTGGAGTAGATCCATCTGACTCAAAAATCATTATGTTCAATGCTGATAAGACTTCTATTCAACTTTCCCACCAAATCACTTTTCAGATTACTGTGCGTATTCTCCATAGGAATATCCATCGCACCTTGGTGGATGAAGGCTCTTCCACTTGTGTCATGCTAGCATCCTTATGGAAGGCTCTATGCTCTTTGGGGCTCACGATATCTAGTACATTTCTTCAAACCCTTGATGCGCATAATTTTGTACCCGTTTGGGTTTCCCAATTTCACCATTGAGTTAGGTGGTGAAATTATTTATGTCCATGTTGAAGTCGTCGATGCCACTTTGGATTACAACTTGCTCTTTGGTAATAGTTGGTTCTATGCCATGATAATTGTTGTCTCGTCTATGTTCCATTTGCTTTTCTTTCCTCATGAAAGTAATATTTTCACTATTGACTAGCTTGACTATTGTGTGCCATTAGCCCAAATTTCTACCATGGATAATTCAATACCACTCTTGGGAGATAACCCTAGTAAGTTCTAGAGTGTTGGAGTGGGACTATTTAAAAGTTCAACCCAAATTTCCACTATGGGGAGCTTAGTCCCACTTGTTGGAAATAAACCTAGGAGTTATGAGAGTGTTTTGTGTGGGCCTTTTCAAAAGCATCCCTTTTTGGTATATTTCCTCAATTACCACCACCTGACATTACTTCATCCTCTTCTAAAACTCCTATGCCTATGATCTCTTCTAACACCTGTGGAACCCATATTCCTCTTGATCCTTTGTTGGTGTCACTTGCTTTTATGGAAGTTGATCAATCTAGTGAGCATTGTGTTATCACTGAAAATGCTGTTGTCAAAAAATTTTTAGCCTAGCTTAAAGACAGGGTGTTTTCACAGCGCCAGAATTCTTTTAGCAATTTCGCAGTGCTACCTGTTTAGCTGGTTTCGTAGCGTGCTACGAAATTGGGAATTGGTTCGAGTTTTGAGCGAAGGTCCAAATCCTAGCATGCCTATTGTACAAAGTTTTGCTTCCCTCCAGGAATGTTGATGAGAGCAGTGACAGTGTGTCCAAGGAGGCACCCTATGATGATGCAGCTATTATGGGATTGGCATCAAGTACATTAAGGGAGTTATCTCTGAATTCTGGCTCATGGGTGATTGTGAAGGAGGTCCATACTAATGTGGGAGACTTGCAAGAGTTTTTGTGTTGAATCCTCCAGACAAAAAATCTATTAAAATTCCACAAATCATAGAGAGTATTATGTTCTCAGCTGGCATGCTTGAAGCATATGGGCTTTCTGTCAGCATACTGTTTGTCTGAAGATTATGCTTTAGTCATTGATCCACTGGTGGTGTATCTATCACTTCAACTGGTCTTTGATATTGGGTTACATTTAGCATGCCTGAAAACTCTCTTAGAACGTGCATCTATTTTCTAGAAGCAAAAAGAGCATTACAGCGATGGTGTTGGTTATAGTTGGATTGATAGTTTGAAAGAGCACGCTGCAAATCATGTTACTAATATGATGATGACAAATGCAAAATACATTACCCTGAAAACATACCCACGACAAAGGAGGTTCGACCGGGAGAATTTCAAATTGTTGATATTGATTTTCTTAATACAACTGCAATTTCCAGCATGCAAAACATAAATATTATGTTATTTGAGGGCGCAACATCATGTGTTATAAAAATGCTTCCTAATTGCTAGTCACTTGAAAAAGGGAAATGCATCTAAAGCCTTGGAACTCTTGAATTCCTTGTTTCTATTTCACTGCAAAATATGGTACTCAAGGTTGAATGTTTTTCCTATGTATTGTGCTCGGTTTTTTCCAATGGATACCTTACAGTTTGTATAGTCACTGCTGCACAGAAAAGGATATATGGGAACTGAAAGATCTAGGACATCAAACAACTCAGAGGATTGTTCAGGTTTCTGATCCATTGCATTCTGTGCAAGAAATAAACCAAAATTTTCCAAATTTGGTTTCGTTTTTGTCTCGGATGAAGCTTAATCAGTCAATCAAAGATGAAATTATTACCAATTAGCGCATGGTGCCTCCAGGAAAATCCCTGATAGCAATAAATGGAGATTTAGTAAACATCGAGAGCATTGACCTTTTCTCGTTGATGGGATTGGTTCATGGAGAATTGTCATTGGCGGACCAAGTAGCAAGGTTAAAGGTTCCTCGAAAGGATATGAAGATGCTATTATATACACCTGCGCCATCCGAACAGGGTTCTTTTCGTTTAGACTTCCGTTCTATCCACGTACACTATCTGAGCAATCTTAGGATAAAAGCTAATGTAATTTAAAGTGGACATAATGCACTTTTAAATAAGAACCGAAATTTCAGGTCGTTGGTTTGGCACCGACATGAGTCATAATACAGATGGCGCTGAAGGAGTTAGGTTTGGCCTTTTGGCTGATCTATATACGTCCACATACTCGGTATCATGATAAATCGGATCCTCATGACCGTGAACGGTGTTAAGGAGCGCATAAGAAAGGGCCTGCAATTTTATTCTCCGGAGCCTACAGAATCGTATTTGTCAAATCCAAACTTTGGAGAGGGTTTACAAGTAACTGTGAGTGTGTTTGAGGGCTTTTCAATTCATATGCGGGACGCTTGAGCGTTGCTCACATTTTGAATTTGTTTGTTGCTGCGCGCCCAGGGGACAATTGATAGGAGCCCGAGTATTTTGCAAAGCTGAGTTGTATTTTTATGTACATGGAGTAGGATGGCGGAGAATTCAAGTAGCAGACAACAAAACCAGTGAATCTCCATTTGGCGGTTCATTTGCAACTCGTGCCCAACCTTATGATCTCTTCCAAGCAGCAAATACTCTACCTGATGTGACTTCTCAGAAAGGAAGTTCATTTGTTCATGATATATTACAGAGAAGATCGAGGTTGCTTCCAGAAGAAACAGATGGATCCTCGGGTCTACTTAATTCACCGGTTCATATCACAGCTCTGAAATTTGAGAATAAAATTAACCAAGCTCTTCATGGCCTAAAAAACAAAGTCTCAAGAAGCAGAATATAAGTTTGCCCAAGAAAAACTATATTCCTAGAAAGATTTTCTATTGTTCCTCTTTCAGGAGCTAGACATAGCAAACAATGAATTTACAAATGTTTCATCCTCATCCTCTTTGGAAAACTTTGATGGTTTGCTTGTAGGTGTTTCAGATCGAGTTGGAAGACTGAGGAAAGAGAGCTGGGACTAAATGCTAAACTAGTAAACTATGTTCCAGCCAAAGTATCTCCAGAAAGCAGAGGAATCCGGGCATGCTGTTTGAGTTTTTTTAGGAAAAACTATTGACATTGAAGCCTGGCAGCTAAACAGGATTACTTGCAAATTGTTGTTCATTTGTTGGAATGAGGAGATAGTCTGCTAGATAAAAAGTGTAAAGCTGGGGTGGCTGAACTTCATGCATGTTTTCATATCTGTTGAAGCAAAACTGAGATTTTACAGAACCAGTCTTCCAGTTTCAACATTTTAGCTTCTAACTAGATGCAGTTTGGATGTTTGATGCGCGGTTTGAACCATATTCAATCTCATTTTGTGCACTCGGACTCCAAAGATTTATGTTGATATAATTTGACTGGATATTGGGTTGTTCTCATAAGATCACCATGGTTGATAGCTAAGAACAGTGCGCTTCATGGTTACAACAGTGTGCTCCATGATTTTCTTATGAAGGCTTGATTTATTTGTGGTATGTGACAAATCTATCTCCTTCAGGTGTGAGGAGTATCTTGAGCAAAAGGTTATGTAAATTTAGAATCGATTCAGAGATAGTGTATATGCCCTTCAAAAATATACATCAAGAGATGGTGATGCAGGATCCAATGGCTTCAGGTAATGGAAATGAACCACTAGATTCTACTGTAAGGCATAAAGGAAGAATAGATGAACCCTTAAGGTAGGGTAGCATGTGAAATGTTTGAAGCAGTACCATCATCATGACAGAACAAATCAAGCAAAAAAAAAAAAAACTTCACCAGCTGCCCTTGCACTAACTGTAAATGTGTTAAACGCTGTGCAGAAAGGTTGAGGCTATTAATCATGCTTATTTACAAGTTGTCCTCATAATCTTGTCCAAAGCATCAATTAGGCATAGTGAATTTTTAAAGGCAGGGAAGAAGACTGTGTTTTCTAAATCACACAGCAGTTTCGTAGCGCGCTACGAAACTGCTGTAGGTGATGATTTTAAAAGCGCAGAGCAGCTAGTGTAATACTGTGAGCAGGAGTTGTGGAAGAGAGACATCTGTCTATCAATACCACCTACAACACATTCAGAAACATGGTAGTATTCCATACCTGGGGTTATTAAAAGACTTAGGAACATGCTGCTACACTTTTGGAAAATGTTGGGAGACAGAAGCCGTGAAAACAGAGCACCTTCCTTGGTTAATTAATGAAGCCATCTACGTGACTGGAATCCAAGGCCAACTCATTTAGTGTACTTTCCTTCAAGACACCTCAACCCAAGCAGCAAAAGGACATGTGTCAAGAGCCAGGAAAGCATCATGCTATGAGGAGCAAAGATTGTGGATTTTGATTAAATGAAAACTATTTGTAATTTCAGTTTAGCCATTATGTAATTAATAAGTTAGTTATGCACTAGATAGGGATAGTCAATAGCCACCTTCGAGGCTCCCCTCATGCTGGAGGAGGAAGCTGGAGGTGGTTTAGTTTGCTTGCCTATATATGGACCAATGTTAGATGTAGAAAGGGTTGGACATTTTATACAAAAACAGAGTTGTTTTGGGCCATTGTAAGACTTATGACAGTAATAGTAAAACAGTGTTGATTTCTTCTCAAGATTCTCGATGGATTATTGTGTTCAAATGTAATGGTGGTGTTTTATATCATATGTTATTTTACAGCCTTGTTATAGTACAATCACTCAGAATTCATATCCTATGCTCTGACTTCCTGTGTATTTAGCAAGCTGTGGTTTTTATGGAATATGTTTGGACATGTAATGCAAAGAGCCTTGACTTCCATGAAATGATTTTGTTTCTCTTGTTCACTTAGTGTATGAGACTCCATAGCCCAATGAGAACCAGTTTGATATGTTTCCAACCAGCTTTTGCTTTCATGAATGAATAAAGAGTTAGCCATCTGTTGTAGTGAAGGATTTTTATCAAGAGTTTGTGAGAGAGCCCTCTCTGATCAAAGAGGCTAATCTTTGATCTAAAGTTAGGTTGAAAGAGTTACATGAAATCTTGCTTGGTTGCAGCCCTCAGTAGTGATTTTGTGATAACACATTGTCTACCATTTGTTTTGGAATATATTTCCTCTCTAGGAGTCCTCTCAATACCTCCTTACACTGGTCAGAAGCTCCACCATAGTATCAAATATGATTAGGTTCCTTTTCCCACACGAGTCATCACTTCGCTTGTTCCACATGACTCGCTCCATGAAAAACCCCTTCGGCTAGCCACTTTGGAGGTCATGGATCTATTTACTGATAATATTAGGGAGATTATGCCTCTTTTTTCTCTAGTCTCCTCGATTTGGAACAAGTAGATCTTGGCAACATAAATTTTGAATCGACCCAGGGGGCACCTCCTCGATGTTCCTTAGAAATTCCACCCACGAAATGAGTCAAGTCTTGGGCTTCTGCTATCGAACTTTCCAATGAATTTCCTAGTTTGTTTCCACTTGTTGACAAGTGTCCTGTAGCCCCTTTATGTCTTCATTCTCCTTTATGTCCTTTGGTTAATTTCAAGAGTGCGACTATGTTAGAATGTCACTATCATGGTCAACCTTCTTGGATTGGGGAGCTTGACATTCTTTGCCATGGCCCCAAATTAGTGATCCATATGGTCCCCTTACCCTCCACGAGTTTAGATATAGAAACCCTTTGCCTGTGCCCAACTGCAGGCACAACTTTAGCTTGACCTACTAGACTAAGATATGCTTGCAAATATTGTACATAGGAGTGTGACACTATATATTTTGGTTTGGTGTGTGATGCGAGTATTTTCCATGGCTTATTTATGCCAAAAATCCAACTATATATATATATATATATATATATATATATATATATATATATATATATATATATATATATATATATATAGATATATAGATGTATAAAATTCAAAATACCAAAAAATATATGATCATGTGTTTACCTCATCCATGTTTATTTCTTTCATTATGTGATTTAACCATGGGTATAGTCTTTCTAGATGGTTTTTAAAAGACAATGTGGCAGGTGTATTGTGACATCCATTGGACCTTAGGTGAGTTTCTTTTTAATTTCCATATAGGGGTAGGTCATATAGCACCATCATCGCTACATTATTGATCGTCAGTGTTATATTTATGCCTTAGGTAAGATCCTATCAAGTTGTGACTTTAGCCCCTTTCCATTATGCATGTCATCGATTAGCGATAGAGCTTACCTGATCATTGATACCCTAGTATAGCACCTCCTTTTCATTTTGGTGTCCATGCAATCATTTTATTCTCTTTCAGAATCCCTCCTTTTGACCTGCCATGACCCCAAGAGGATTGTTCGTCATATTTATAGCCATACCCAAAGAGGATTCCACACTTTATCCCTTATAATTGCCACTTTTATCATACTACTTCTGCACGATGAGCCTTGCTTTCTTCATTCCATCATCATCATCATCTACTTTTCCTACCATTTTCTTTCACTTGGTATTTTACCTTTTATTGGAGGAATCGTTGCAATGAGTGGTCTTATTAGCTAGCCTCTTGTCCTCATTATATCATGAGTAATCCCATCATTAGTGAACCATTCTATACCCTCTATACCCTCATTCCTCTAGGAGGAGTTTCTTTTAAGATCTTTTTAGACTCCTTAATTTTGAAAATATTTCTGAGTGAACTTGTCTCCTTCACGCTCATAAAATTACTTGAAGGGTGATCTACCTCGAATAAGTTTAACCATTTTCTGGACTGGGATAGACTAGTTACGAAAAAGGAATAACCTAGTCTACTATGGCTAGGAGGTTCTCCCTTGTATAGCTTTATCTCTTTTTCGAGCTTGGGGGACAACTTTACGAAAAAGGAACTTACAAGAAGAGAAGGGAGGGAACATTTATTTCCATTAGTCATCAAAATGGAAACATTAGTCATGTCACCCTTGAGGATGACATCTATCTCTTTCATTATCTTATAGTTGGGTTTTAGCTTGCCTAGGAGCCATACCATCCATATGAGTCTCCTTACTCCTTTAGTTGGTTACTCTTCCAGTAATATGGAGCATGCAGTACTACCTCCTGCATCATTGCATGATATCACATGGTGCTCATTAGTCATGTTGCTAAGTATCTCTTGTGTCATGCCTTAATCTGTTCAAGGGAAGTCTCAACTTATGTCGTCCATCTGCAATAATATGTTGACCTTTTTGTGTCGACCATCCATGTGTCAGTTGTACTTCATCGCTTCATGACTTCATAAATACATCACATCATCCCCGTATGTTCTGTGTCTATTAATGGGTGATACATCAAGGCCCTCCTTCAATGAATATTCTCCTATTGACTTCAAATCATTATCCATGAGCTTGATCTAGGAACCAGTAGTACCTTATAGATTACAAACCTTAATGGCAGGCTTCCTCATGATCAATAGTTGGTTTACATCATTATCTCTTGATTGGTCGATTTCACTGGTGTTCAACATCAACTCATCTATTCACCATTAGTGGAGTGTACTAGGTACCTTGGGGTCCATTTTCCTCATTGATGGACTCCCTCGCATCTGTTACTGGTTACTTCATTGACTGGTAATCATGAGGTTTCTACTATGCTCAACATCAACTCATTTATTCACATGATGTAGACTCATACCATTGGGGTTATGTCGAAGACCCTGGGTTAGAGACATCTCACTCTTATATGGCATACTTTCCAGGATGCATTGGAGTTATGTATCATTTATGTAATTTGAGGGCTAGCTACGACACTTCTTTGTCTGTCATGTGTTCATAGTCCCACTGATGTATAGTATGATATAGATCCACATTGTATTTGCTGGTGGGTATGCTCTATCTATTGAGTCACATGAATGCACTATGTAGTCTGCATGGCCATGTTATAGCATTTCATGTCATGGATCCACAATGTATTTTATGGCGGCCATGTTCAGTATCTTCTTGTGACGAAGCATGGGTATGCCCACCTTGGGGATGTTCTCAACACAAATTAGACTTCAGCTCCAATGTCTTCTGATATCAATTCTTGGCGTTGTCTCCTTACTCCTATTTTGACCTATGAACTCTATCATAATGTATTTCAGACATCAACTTTTCTTCTGACCTCATACATTAAGGGGCATTTGTTATTAGCTTATTTTCATCCCTAGGGTTAGTAGCTCTAAGACATCATGCTAATTAACCTCTTTACTGGGACTTAGGCTTTCTATTTCCATTCATGACTCGCAGTCGCATGGATGATGGCTTATCAGAGTGACTGAAACCTTCCAGTCACTTGCAACCCTACCTTATGAGAGTAACTGTAGTCTTTTTACCCCTATTCTGTGCTCACGACTCGGGAATATTTCTAGAGTTTCGTGGTTGTTAGGAGATTAGTTTGACTCATCATATATTTGAGCTGGGTAGGACTTATCACTGAGAAGCTTCCATTATTTCTCTTCATCCTGAGCATCCACATTCATCCTCTTAGCATATCACTTCATCATATTTATACTATACCACTTGAGAGGGTGAAGCTAGTTAGAGTCTTTGGGATACATAGTTTATGCTCCAACATTAAATTCTTACTGAGAGAGATAAATTTTATGAGGTCTATGCTACTAGAGTCCATATTTTTTCTATTCTAGTGGGGAGACTCTACCAAATTTCAGAGAGGTGACCTGAGAAAAGGTGTATTTGTACTATGATCTTGGATTAATAGAAATTCACATTCCTTCCCTACATTTACATGTTTGCAACAATAATGTTTGCAGCAATAATGTTTACTATTTCTATGATGTTTTAAGCTAATGATCGTCTTAGGAAGAACGTTTGTCATCCTTGAGTGTTTGTGGTTGTATGAAGGTGTTGAGATCAAGTGTGGATGAAGTAGATTGTTTGAGTGGAGTCCTGGGATTCTGCAATGAACTCAAACATCTTCACCGACCAACAAGGAGGCCAGGTGCATGCTTTCTCTTTATAGCATCTTGAACTATTTGTATGCCACATGTGTGATAATTGGATTGGGATTGATCTATCTATCCATTATCCGTTTGTCCTTTTATTGTTTGGTGATCTTATTCAGGAACAATATCATGGAGCAAGATCTCCTTGCATGTAAATTTCATTGCAACACTAACACTACATCCTATCGAATCACGATGGTTAGCCATGATAGCTCATCTTCCAGGAGGCATAAATTTTACATATAAACTCTTATGATTCTTCCACCATTGGAAAGCCTCTTAGTGTGGAATAGTGTCCCATGGTCCATCACTTAAGTGGGAGAGGATTGACTTGAAAATATGTCATTTAATTTCTGAGAATGATCGTTGAATATTTCAAACCCCAATTCTCCAAACTGGGACCAGCTAGTAAAAATGACCTTGCAAGTGGATTCCTCCAATTTTTCCACTCTAAAAGCATCAAGATAGACTAAACATATTATAGTGATCCAATCCATATAAGAAAAACTAAATTTGGCCTACTTTTAATGGGATCAGGCTAAAATTAATTCAAATTAAATAATTGAAGTTTACAATTTGAGTCTTGTTAAATTAATCTTGAAGATCCCATCAACTTCAACCCCTTAAAAGTTGTGGTAAGATCTTGTATGATAAGGAATTTATGAATTTATGAAAGGATTATATATATATATATATATATATATATATATATATATATATATATATATATAAAAGAAATGTTTTTCAAATATTGTTATTAATATTTGAAACTATATTGAATTGATTTCCTCCAACTTAATGAAATAAATGTAAAGATAATTTTCAATTATATTTGTTTTATAACTTTTATAAATTAGACATAAAAAATAAATAAACAATGTTATGATAGTAAATTGTTCAAAATATGTTTTTACATATTATATTTACATATTATCTTTCAAGGCGTAATTGATGATATTCATGTTATGAAGTAATATGTAAACTATGAAATTCAAAATTCAAATCTCTACCATTAACTTATATTTACAAACACCTAAAAACTATAATAATAAGCGTTAAAATTAAACTAATATTACACAATTACAAAATCGATATGATTAATGAATTTTCTAATTACAAAGAAAATATCAAAACCATAATTACAAAATCGATATGATTAATGAATTTTCTAATTACAAAGAAAATATCAAAACCATATTCAAAGATATTAAATTATCCAAACAATCATAAGGATGCATCACATTAATATTAATATTAAATATTTATACATTGTTAGGAAAGAAGACATTCTCTTAACCTACGATCTCCCCTAATCATTGTTAAATCGTAAATCCAACTTGGAAAAATTGAATGGTTCATATTTTCTCAAGAAAGATTAAATACGATATTGAGCATAGGAAGGCGAGGATGTTACATTAAATGGATATTATATTTAAAAAAGATAACGTATATGTATTAATTTAATTATATTATATTTTAAGAAAACATGGCACGTTTCAAAGGCATATAATATGCTTTTTTTAAATCCACTTAGCTTTTTGTCGTGTTCTTATTTTTGCATCTCTGTTCGATAGCTTGGTAATCATTATTTGTCATTACTTTTTACTAATATATAATCAGTATCTTTTATTAATATGTGAGAAAAATTGAAAGGGTGATGATAGATTATTTATTAAATTTTTTAATAACATGATTATCCTATAGGTAAGTGCAAGTGTAAGTATGATTGATTATTTAGCCTGCCATGTTTTTTTTTAAGTTGTTTGTGCAAATGAAATTCTCCAATATAAGTAAGTGACATTCATATCATTCCCCTTATGAATGAATAAAACAAGAGAGTTATTATTTCTATTTTATTTTCCTTATCATATCATATCATAGTTGTTAGTGGGCTTAATAGTGGATAAACAATGGTAAGCGGTGATGGTGTATATGATATTAGATATATGAAATTTGAAATGTTTAAAACAAAATATTTGTATATATTTATAAAAGACAAAATATAATTATTCATTAAGTAATATTTTTTATTAAAATAAGTTTACTTTAGTAATAGAATGAAGAAGGATGATAATGTTGTATTAATAGTATTGAAATTTGGCTAGTATTTTTTTTTTAAGCCTTTTATTAGTAAAAATATAAGAAAATTTGTTGGAAAGTATACAAGTGGAATTTTGTTATTAATTAATTTATTTGTATTTTTATAAGACAAAATCATAATATTTTATTTTTTTATTGAAAATGATTAATATAAATTATAATGTTTAATTTTGGAAATTAAATAAAGTAAATAAATAAATTTATTAGGAGTTATTTTAGTATTGATCTGTTGACTATTATTAGTTTAACAATGATCAATGTAATTTATAATTTTTAGTTTAGAAAATTAAATATTTATTTTTCAATATTATTAAAAAAAAATAGTTTCAACACATACTCATGCTTATTTTGGGTCTTTTTCGATATCTACTTCCCTAATTTTGTCAAATTTCTACGTGCTAGTGCATTGATATAAATTAAATCACTGGTAAATGTAGATAGACATCAATCCATAATAAGTATAAAAACACTTACTACATATACATCTCATGTTGCTAAAATAAAAAATACAATAAAGCTAATAAAATTATAACTTTATTTCAAATTACTATTGTTATTATAAATTTAAAAAAAAATCAATACATCACTTAAACATTTATACATTTAAAAAAACATGAAAAAATATTCCTAATCATTGAGATTTACGTGCATTTTACCATGGATATTCTTAATTTGTAAATAATCCTTGTTACAATACCATGGCTTATTAATACCACATGCCCAAAAAATCATAACTCATTTCATATAACGCTTGCTCATATGTCATTTTTTTTAATTAAACAATTTAATTAAAAGGTAAAAAATGACTTAACTACTTTGGAGATAAAGCTCAATATTTGATTTATGTCTACTACCATGAATATTCTAGAATATTCAGTGGAGGTTAAGTCTCTACCATCTATCTAATAGTTATTGATAATTAAATTAAGATTCTAAAATCCTTATTCCAAAATAGACAGGCTTATGGATATAATTACAACTCAAGCTCAGATTTGATGAACCCATCAAATAATTCTAGCTTAATTTGGTCATATATTTAAAAAATAATTTCTAACTTAAATAATAAAATTAAACCACCTTAAGACACTTATTATACCACGTTAAGACACTTATTATAGGTTGGAAACATGGTATTAACATTGATACCAACTTTGAGAGACAATCAACCAATCAAGTATCAGATACTCGAGATTGGCATTGATGTCAACCACCTTTCTGCTAATGGTCAAGTTTGTTGCCGAGGTGTTCAGAGGCTAACAGGTCCCCAAGGAAGTGTTTAAAAGGTGGGAACAATTTCCGGGTATTGAAATTTGAAGTTTCCCCATGTTTTAGTACAAACGTTGGTTCAGAAAGGAAAAACAACGTTTATTTCCGTGGAAGCCCATATTTGCTTTTGAAAATCTACGTCCATGGCCCGGATTAAAGGACGTGAACCGATGTATGCTCCTGTAGGTGTAAAAACGATTATCACGGGCTTTACCCATCGTAATTGCCCAAGGTAGCGATGCAACAGTCTAAGAATTGAATTGGTCTTGAAACATTACTGATCTCCAAAGCACGTGAATGCATTAATAATTATGGTGATCATTGTAATGGTTTGATTTGGTCCATAAATTATCATTGATCTTGTCAACGGTTTGACGACGTGAACACATTTATCATTGGAGTATGGAATGTATCTAGTCATGGATTCGTTTTCAATGGTTTGATCGCTTGTCCATAAATTATCATTGATCTAGTCAATGGTTTGACAATGTGAACACATTTATCATTGGAGTATGGAATGTATCTAGTCATGGATTATAGTTTTCAATGGTTTGATCGCTTGAAGAACCAAGCAACTAGTTAAATATGTCTTGTGTAGCTTGATTTAGAGGTTAAATGATGAGCATCGGTTGAGCATTAGTACGCATTTTACAGAAAAGAAATGCCTGTGATGTGAGTTAAGTGAAGCCATGATGAGCGTCTGCACTGGTAGAGTATTTGCAGAGGTCAATTGATGGTTAGACAAAGTGATATTTGAAGAATGTGTACCTATGTACAAACCAATTGATGGTTTGAGGGTGTGCGTATAAGACGGCAAAACTTGTATGTATAGTGTGCAAATCCCATGAGGTGATTAGATAGCATAGACCTATGTGTTAAGAACGATCGAAGTGTTAAGTGTGCACAACATGCTGGTGTGTTTTGCAGTTGAACGATGAAAAAATGAACAACGCATTGGATCTACAACAAAATGCATTTTAGAAGCAGTGCTTTAGTGCACAATGCTGGAATTGTTGATGATATATTCAATGGTTGGATCTAGTGCATGTGTCAGACTAGAGAAATGGTGCACATAGACAGAGGCAAATCATTGTTAGTAGAGATCACTGAAGAGGGTAGAGATCAAGGATTAAGTGTGCATTAAATGGTATAGTTTTGGTAAGTTGCATTAGTGTGACAAAGTATTAGGTTGATGAAAGACATAGAGCTTGACCACTGGTGTTAGAAGGAAAAGTGTAGATTTGTAACAGATCAACTATGATGGCAGAGATCACAAGTGATGGAACTGATCACTAGATTGTTGATAGAGTGTTTCATGAATATTGTGTTATATGGCTAATAAGTGTTTTTCACGCGCTAGATGGTTGTATTTGTATTGAAATAGAAACCTTGTAATATTATTGAATTAGAGTGAGAAGTTCTATTGTCTAATATGTGTGCGAGATAGGCATGTTTTTGTTTGTATATAGCTGAGTCATGTCTAGCAGAGAGGTCGATGTATGAGTTGACTCAAAGTGTTGAGATCCTAAGGTTTGAAAACATTTATTTGTATATGGATGATGCATTGATGATTGAGTTTGGTTTATTGAGATGATGTATTGGTTGAGTTTGAAGTGAGTAGTTTGAGTCAGTGATTTTTTTGTGAGCAAATTTTGGAGTGTGTTGAGGAAGTGTGTTTGTATTTAGTATTTTCACTTAGACTTTTTAGTGGGTCTGGTATGAAAATTGGATGAAATGTAACCCATGCTATTTGTATTGAGTCAGGTGGATCCTAGTATGAAATATTGTGAAATCTAGCCCACATGAGAGCTTGAAGGTTGACGCCTTCAATGAGGCACATGATAGCTTGCATATTTAAGGTGTACCAACATCCTTTAGGTAATGGCCTAAGAACTAGTGAATAGTAGCTTCTATCTAGTGTGTTGGAAAAAAATTATTGCAGAGACGAGGGTTGTGCTTCGAGGACAAAAAAAAAGATTTCACTGTATTCTAGCTTTGCACTGGAATTTTCAATCCTCCACAAGGGAAGAAGGTCTCACGTGAAGCACTTCCAGGAATTAAGTGGATTTTTGGGGTTCTTAGAAGGTGAGTGGATACATTTTTATATATATATATATATATATATATATATATATATATATATATATATATATATATATATATATATATATATATCTAAAATAACATCCATTAAACTATTACAAAACAAATCAGAGAGACATTACGCATAAGCAAGAATAGGAATTATATTTTTTTAAGAAGATACATTTTCACACATAAATACATGCATTACACAATGAATCTCCCTATAAACAACCTCCCTTTTATTATCATCAGGCCAGGCAAACATAAAAATTATAGATTTGTGGATTTATAATTACATATTTTAGATACCAATTCGCCAAAGTTTCTATTACAAAATACAGGGATATACAATTATAACATGAGTCTAAATTCTGAGAGCATGATGGTCCTTTTCTCATATCCTCATGTTTACATGATTTGCCTTGTAGCCTCTTATATAACTTTGGCTTGTTTGAAACTATCAAGAAATATGCTCCCTTGATGTGGTCATACTGAAAGTATGTGGCTTTACATGATCAATTTTAGCTATTCTTTGACTCAATATGTTCTAACTTATGCTTGCTTGATGACGTCAATCCCTTTTTTGTGCTCACTTCAAAATTTCCAAGGTAACCACTTGGTCTATGTATCCTGTTTCCACTTGTTTCCTTTTTCTTTTCATCATTGGTTTCTAATCACTTTAGCCACTCTTTTTCCTTCTCTACCTTTCTTTTTTCCTTCACCACTTTATCCTCAAAAATGTTCAAAAAATGAAGGACCCAACAAGCCCCAACTACATCCTATTCACTCACCGTCGAGTCAATATTTCCATTGTGTAGATGATTCTACCTCAAATGAAGGACCCAACTCAAGCATAATGTTGAGAATTGAGTGGAAAAAAGAGTTACATGCGTTGATTCTTTCTTGCTACTTCTGTAATAAAGTCTTTTCTTGATCAACAAAAGTTTGAGTGGTGCCAATTTCTTGGGTCTCTATTCAAGCCGTGAGAAAATAATTCCACTCATTATCTACAATCAAGTTAAGCTAGTGAAATTGAAAATAATGATCATAGACAATGGACATACGATCTCAAATGGACTACTTGGCTTGGTGTGACACATCCTCTAAGGTAGTTATATGAGCATCCTTTTCTATAGTTTGGTCAAAGATTTATTGTTGCTCACAAGATTAATGATAGCGAGAGAATCCACCATTAGTTTCTTAACCTGCTCTCAAAACTCATAGATTGGTTGGTTATGTTTAGATAAAAGACCTAGCCAATCTTGCACCTTCCTTAAAATGTTGTGAGAATCTTGTGTCTATTGCTATAGGTTACAGCAAAAAGTGGAACCTTTTTCAATGAAAATCTTCATTTGTTGAGTGAACTCCTCTGTCGGATTACAGATTTTTCTATCACAACTCAGAAATAGTGGCTTGGAGTGATTTATTGTTAGTGCTAAAGTTGTCCAGAAATCTTGAATTAAGGCTTAGCATTATAATGGCTCATAGGATGAAATATTCTTAGGCAAAGTAGGGAATGTATCCACCATAGTAAGCCACATCTAAATAAGCTTAATGTTCACTTCAACTATCTCTTGCTCAACCTTGTTCTTTTGTTGTTTTAACTAATCCCACTCCTTTGTAACTTGAATAATTTGTTTCTGCAATTGGTGACATACCTCTATGAGATATGACTCTTCTTTCTCTGTAGAGGCCATGCACTTTCCAACTGATCTAAATAGGCTTCTATAAATCTTAAAATTTTGCAATTCAACCACACCTGGAGATCTGTAATGGAGATAGTATCATTGGATGGAAATCTTAATTACAATGGCTAACCATTATTAACAGACTTATCATATTTTCCTTGTGTGGAAATCTCTGGAGCATCTTTTTTCTCTTGATGAATGGTATATTGAACATTTTCATCAACCTCAAAAGGACGTAGAAAAATAATGTGAAGAAATTGAGCTCACTGTTACAGATCCATTTGGGCACATCACTCCCATCATCCAGATCAATGTTTTAGGGCTCATAAAACCCTAATTTCAGTTTCTACATGCCCTAAACAAGTCAACCTTTTGAATGCCTCCTTTCCGGACAGTTTCATGGCCTAGAGACATCTTGAAATGACCTCTAAAGGGACTAGCATAGGTAGGCCCATGCAAGGGTGCACATCAGAGCAGTTAAGTCCATGCCAGGGTGCTCTGCAGAGCACTTAGGCCCTCTTTGACCTGTGATGGGCGAGTTTGAGCGAAATTCACATAGGGTTTGGGGAATATTCTTATCTTTTAGATCCTTCTAGAAGATACCCACAATTATCATCTCCTATGAGCTCAAAGATGTATGATGAATGAGTTAAGATAACTCCTATTCTCTCATCCCTTCCTCCATGGAACTAATTCTAAGTTTGGAAGGCCATTCAATACCATCGTTGATGACAAAACCTCCTCCATCTTCCTATAAATTGAGCACTCATCTAAGTGATCAAGGGTTGGACTTTGATGAATTGTAAGGAGATAATGTTAGTTTGATAATTGAGACTATTGTAAGTGTCGTTATGTTGCTGGAATGTCACACTTATGATTTGATGTGGATGGAACCAAAGTTGGAGGAGTGACTTCAAATCAGACTTCATGGTTGTAATTCTTCCTTCTATTCAATAAAGTATTCACACCTTTTTCCATATGCTTATCTTGATATATGATGCTTATATATGTGAATGTATCTGATTCCATTTACTTGTAATTAATAAATCTTTTTCTTTGATTGGTTCTTTGTCTTCTGTTGATGCTTGCAGGTACTTCTCAAGCATGTTAAGTACAGAAAGGAGCGATGGGACCGATACAAAGGAGACAAGAGGAAAGAAAAAGTACAAGTAGGTCTTCTCATTCTCTTTGTCTTATTTATTGTTTATAGAAAAATGTTAAAGTGCTTTAAACTGTTGTTCTAGATATAGCTACTTATCTAGGGAATTAGTATTTTAATTGTAGATACAAAATTCTTCATAAAAAATTGGCGACTCCGTTGGGGAACAACCATCATTCCAAGTATCTTATACACATCCTAGGACACTCTAGCAGACCTTATTTCCTTTCATTGATTGTATTTCAGCCTTGCTGAAGTGAATTTCAGTTAGAAATTGTGTTTACTTGCCTCTTGAAATGGCTTTTCACTAGTGCAGGCTTGTGAGGGACACAGTGCACTGCAAAGCACCCTTGGCTTAGGGATAGTGCTCTGAAGTGCACCGTCTCCCATTCAGGGTTGTGCTGATCCTCCTTAGGGTTTTTCACCAAATTTCTTCTATTTGATTGTTTGTTGAATGATCAATGAGTGTTATGTCTCTGAAACCAAGAGTGTATCTCCTTTTCTATCCCTACTTTGACTTGATTGATTAATGGTTCTTAAATGATTTCTTTATCATTATTGATTCATCGTCAAAGTTAGATTATAGTCGATTAATATTTGTTCAAAAGAAAGTGCCGTAAAAGTCTTCTTTTCATTTGAAATAGAACTGTCATAAAGTATTCGTTCTTGTAAAAAGATTGATTGATTGTATATGCATTAGTTTCCTTTTTTGTTCATTATAGCATTATGGGAATCAAAAAGAAAAACTTGCATTGTGCATTGAAAAAGTTTGTGTATGCTCATAGGAATAGTTTAGGGAAATTGTTAGATTTTTCTCTTTGCTCTTTGATTGAACGAAATCTGATTACTTTATCCCTATTAGCTAAGAGTTTCATTGTTAAATTGAATGGAAAGAATGTTTATCATATTAGTTGCATTCTAGGAATTGAAAATACATCACGTGGTGAACCTTGAAAGGAAAATTCCTAATCAAGATCAACTTAAAATTAACCTCAATTTACCTAATGGAGCTTTGTCATCTAACGCAAAACATTTAGAGGTTCTAGGCTAGAGATGTGTTTTGGCATTTAAAACATAGCAGTTGTCACTAACTTGTCTGCAATACATCCTGAGTGTGATATCTCATTCGACGTACGTGAGCATATGTTAGCTCATCCACGTACCTTTGGGTATAGAGGGCAGTGTTACAGTACGTAAAGTATATGGGACTACTCTCACTGTGCGGTTATGCATTATATAGTGCTAATACATATTGGGCCTCCACATACTTTTGGGTATATATGGGAGGACAACACTAGGTTTCTATCCACCCTTAGGTAACCGAGTCGGCCACCTTGTACATTGTGATACACTGAACACAACATTCAGGGAGATTTCTTGCCTGTACTTCTTGGTTCACCAGGAGGTATTTTGTAGTTCATAGGTGCTTGGTAAACCTTTTTCCTAGCCTACCCCTTTTTCCTAGCTTAACCCTTACCCCGTCATTCATGGAGAGTAGTGAGTAAACTGCCTTTACCGCCCGAAGCTACACCTATTCGGTCAAAGCGGTCTCGTTTGACTAGATCCAATACTTCACAAGCATCTGGTTCTTCATCCAAATTACCAGAAACACCTATACTGGTAAGTACTGTGACCCCAGTTACGCCTACAGTTACTAGTACATCTGTTATTGAAGTGGAATCTCCACAATTACACGAGGAAAATAGAACTGAATCTAGTGAAATGGTAACCCAAGTTGTTCAACAAGTCGATTCTCAATCGGAAGTTGTTCAACAAGAAATTACTTCTAAACCTGAATATGTTCAATTAGAACTAGATCCTGAACCCATCACTGTTCAATCAGAAGTTACTTCTAAGCCAGAAGTTGTTCACGAAGCCCAAACTGAACTTGTTCTTTTACTAGAACATTTGGATCTTGAGGTGGAACTATCAGAAGTTGTTACCTTACCAGAAGAAGATCGACTGGTAGATCCTCATACATCTGTAACTGTCGAGACCTCCCCCTGTCGAGACCTCCCCTTTACCTCAACAACAACCAAAACTCTTTTACGGACCAAATGGTGAAATTCTTCCACTTGGTTTGATTTCAATAGAAGAGGAACCTGAGGTAGAATCACCTAGAAATCCATTCCATTTTGGAACCAGACTACATCTGTATCCTTATACTCCTCATTTCATTGCTCCTTTTGATCTTGATTACTTTCATACACCTGTTGTTTCATTAGGAAACTTATTTGGACATTTGACTATGGCAGAGTCAACATCCTAGACCATACCATCTATTACAGCTACGACAGAATCTTTTGTCACAACCTCTTCGATGTTTACTACGACACCTCAGTCACACTTGTATGGTATTCCGTCCATCCCATTGGGTTACCAATATTTATCGGGAACCCACTCAGGTGTTGCTTCTATCCCTTGGTCTTCACCAATGTCCTCTACTAGAATTTTATCTAGTTCCTTATTTATGGGTACCGAACAGCTAGACCCATCAAGTTCACATAAAGCTGATTCATCTGGTTACCATCCTATGTATCCTCTCAACACTGTGCTACCCCCATACGGAGAAGAATATGCATATTCTCCTTATCCTCCATATTCTAGGGGGCAGCCATATGTCTGTATGCCATCGTCTTTAGGTTAGCCTGGAATGACTATCTGTCAGTGGCAGCCAACCATGCCCGTTCAACCTAGGCTTGTGTATCCATCACAACCTATGCAAGCTATATTGTCCATACCTACAACACCTGTTGTTACAACTACGCCATAGTCACAAGCCCATATTGTTGTATCGCAACCTGTGCAAGCTGGCCCTTCAACCTCAGACCCCCAAGTTTTAGGTATACAGATCCAGCCTTCTTAGGTTGTTTTACAAAACCACTTGTGTTGGAGCCCAATAACTTCAGGATAGTTTACCTTTTACTGGAATGACTTATACTTACATTGGTTCAGTGTATTCAAAACCTAGTCAACCTTACACTGGTGGGCAACAACAACCGTTGTACCAACAACAACGACAGTTGATTCAACATCCTTAATAGCCCCAATATCAAAAATGACATTCCAGCAATACCAACCTCAAAATGGACTTGGACAACAAGCTTATGCTAGGTTTGGTCAGTAAAAAGTTTATCCAGGCCCTGGTCAACAAGCCTATGTTGGGTTTGGACAACAACAAGTTTACCCTGGTGCACAACAACAACAACCCTACACCGGATTTTCTCTACAAACTTACCCATATCAAGGTTACCAGTAGCAGATGCCTTATGCTGGTATGCAAAAGCCCATTGCCCAGGAAATTCCATCTTACCATGGATATGATCAACCTGACCTCATGTCACACGGAATCAGTCAAGGGTGCGGACACAACTGACCTTCCTATAAGTCTAAGACATTCTAATGACAAACAAAACAAACTGGAGCTATCCTTCTCTAAACATACATTATGATATGAGAAATCAAGTGTTTCGTTCTTACCTTTGTCCAAACGTTGTTGTAGAAGTCCAAGCTTTGTTGATCCGGATGAGCTCCTCCTTTTCTCCAAAACCTGCAATCACCAACAGTCAAACAATTAAATAGCACCTGATTATAACATAAAACAAAGCATATTCAACATATAGACCAAGGAGTACATGAAATAACCCATAAACAACAAGTTATTGAGAAGAATGGACCAATTTGCATTAAAGGTAATCAAAAGGAACCATTACAACCTGAGCCTGGGTGTTGTGCAAGCTCCTTCCAGGGTCCACAAGAGTCTTCCTCTACTTTGACAAAGCTCACCCACTTCCAAATAGAACAAGTAAAGATGGCAATCTCTCCTCACAAGCTTCTAAATGGGAGTCCTAATTCCTGCAGCATTTACCCTTAGAAATGTATAGCTTTCAACCTCCCTCCTTCTGGCCCAAAGCCTGTATTTATAGTGCTCAAGAGGAAGTTAATCAGGTCCACCATCAATGGGATAGTCCCCTCTTTGGATGGGATCACTCCCTTATTGATGGGATAAGTTCCTCTTTGGTAGGAGTGCATGAACCATCTGGAGGCGCTCAATACACGTCAAACAACCTTCTAGAATGCTCTAGAAATGACCACAAGTAAGTTTTTGAAGATAAAACTTGCACATTTTAACCTTTTCAGAGGGACGCACCTGCCCCTTTAGATACAGAGTGTCCTTGGACGCAGACCTTATGAACAATAGGTGCGTACCCGCAGGCAAGGTTTGAGAGAACTTGCGTACCCAGAGATAAACATATTTATAAAGACTTTCTCTCTTTCTTGGAGTTTGACATGAATAGCAGAGGCATAAGACTTGCTTAAGAGGGTAGTATGACTGTTGATAGAGCCATACCAACTGTAAATAGCCATGGTGACATTTTTTAGTGTAACAGATTGCCCCCTAAAGTGCGAAGCCTGGAATAGATTAGGGTTTTGTATTATCTAGGAAGGGTGAAGCGCTTTATCATTTCGAGGATTATCTCGTGGAGAACCTGGTCAGAACCTGCAATTTTCAACACAAAATACATGTATAAGATTATATCATCACTGAGGTAGGCATTCCCATACTCAGATTTAAAATTTTAACTAACAGACTAACTACTCTGATACAGAAATGATTTTGCAGTACATCATAATCATAGACTTTTGTAGACACAGTATGGACGCAGCCATCTGTTTATGGTTAGTCTACTTAGATAATGAATACAAAACTCCTCGCAGCCTGGATGGTAAAGATTCGATCCAGGGTCTTCATTCCTACTTCTCGAATTGGTACGATTCTAGCCATGCGAATAAATGAGTCGATGTCGAACATGGTAGAAACCACTTGATTACCAGTCGATGATGTAAACTGTTAACAAGCGTGAGAGAGACCACCAGTAATGTCAATGGTTCTCAAAGTACCCAGTACAATCCATGAGATGTGAATGAATGAGTTGATGTCGAACATTTCATGGAATCCTTCGATCGAAAGTCAATGATGTAAACTGACGTCAAAGGCGAGAAACCTGCCATTGATGCATGCAGACTTCAAGGCACTGACGATTTCTAAGTCATCTCTCTAGATAATGTGTTGATGTCGATAGAAAGTGACCCGTTGCGGGTAAGCCCACAACACGAAATCATTGTTCAAGTTGAAGAAATATTGCTGTAAGGACTGACTCAGGGATGGTCAAATGGATGACAAGTATTTTGCAGATGAAAGTTTTGTTTGCAGACCTCTTGGACACATAACGACACGACAGATGGTTTGGTGCTAAATAACTCAAAGTTAATCCCCGGAACCCGGTTGAAGACTTTCAAAAGTGGTTTGATCAACTGTGAGGTAAAGGATTTCCCAACCTAGGTGAATGAAAAGTGTCGTGTCCAAGAGTGGTAGTAAAGTTTCTTCTGAGACAAAAGGTAACAAATAGGCTCATTCTTCTCTCTTTTCCCCCACCATTTCTGGCAAGTACCTCTTTATTTTTAACAAGCTTGAGGAGGATAACATATGCTTGATTATAAGCTCATCCTTCGGATGAGTCAAACCCAGTTTTGATTCGAACCCTAGGAAGGAGTGGTTCGTTCCTGTTTGTAATTGAACAGGTCCTTTACTGTGAAATGTTTAACGAGCCCAGTATAGGAGAAACTCGGCGTTTTTCAATTTTAGAGAGTCTGAAAAACTTAAGGAAACTCCAAGTTGAACTTTTTCGTAAATTTGTGTCCCTCAAGCCCGAAAAAGTATAAAATAATACCTGGGGGAACTGCTTGATCTTGCGACCAAGGAGTACTTTCATAATTAGTGTCATCGACCTGAAAAGTAAAAAGCGATCAAGGACACGTCGTTTTATTTCCGTATCGAGTTTGAAACGAAAAAAACACGGCAATCTTTTCCTGATTTTACGGTCAGAAAAGAGCTATAAGGCGACCGTCTTTTAATTCCATTTTAACGAGTGTAAAAGAAACGCTCGGCAATCTTTTCATGTTTTAGGAGTCAGAAAAGGGCTTAAAAGATGACTCTGATATTTTGTTTGTGAAAAAATGACAATTTTCCCTCTAAGTCCCTTTGTCCTGCACAAAAGCGACACATTACTCATACCTGTTTAAGATAGGCAAAAATTCATCGAAAAACATCTTTCCATGGTGAAAAATGAACAAATTCATCCAAAAAACCTATAAAAAGACTTTTTACCATGTCATTTTTACCGTTTGACTGTTGAGGTTGAAAAAGGAGCTTTTGACAAGAAACTTCCCGTGGTCGCTGCGGAAAATCTGACCGTTAGAATCGAACGCCGTCTCTTCCAGGTATTTCACAACATTCTCCTTGTCAATTTCATCTGTTTAGAATTTTATTTTAGGTTTCATTTTTTATTTTTGGGGGGTTTTGGGTTTTGAAAACCGCTCTGCGGGGGACGCAGGTTTCCTAAAGGCTGGCTTGCGTCCCCCGACTTTTTCCTACACAGGGAAAAGGTCGGGGGACGTAGGTTACCTTCAGGCCACCTGCGTCCCGGCGCACTGTGCGCCAAACGCGGGGTGCGTCCTCCGCAAAACCCGGATTTTGAAACCCCAAGCTCCCAAATTAACCATTGAAATTACCCAAAATTTATTTTAATGCCTGTTTGTTCATGTGTAGGGCATTTATCATGCTGGATTGGAGAGAAAGAGAGCATGAGGAGGTTGATGAAGCTGCAATCAATCATCAACCTTCCCTCGATGCCCTAAGAGGATGTGGATTATACAAATACTGGGCCATACCTGGCATGAGAGCTCAGGTAAGATTCTTGGAGTGGCTGGTCGAGAGATGGAATGTTCAAGAGCAATGCTTTTATATCGGCGGGCAACAACTCAAGATAGAGCCCATTGATATTTACTTTCTCACTGGCTTGCCGAATAGAGGCGAGCAACTTAATATGGCTGGGACTAGGCCGGGTGGCCAATCCCTTGATAGTCTCTGAGCAGATTGGTGCCTGCCTGATCGACACCATAAGAAAGGCATAGAGATCAAATATGTCTCTCGGCTTGAACTCATGGTCTTAGCTTTCACTGTGACCAGGATTTGTGGCTCAGCCACTTTACATATTGCTACTGGGTCTCAATTTCGGATGGCAATTGACTGTCTCCAAGGCACCATCTTCAACTGGTGTGATGCGTTGTCGGCTAACTTGAAAGCCCAATTGACCAGGGCAAAGACCGGGAGACTAAAGACCTTTGGATATGGGCCTATAGTCGTGAGCTTTGCCCTAGAGAGAATTCCAATGCTGATCCCTCAGCATCTCACTGTTGATATTTCGGGTCCTCAGGAGCCAAAGCTGGTACGATGGGTTGCGGTGATGGCCCGGCATCCGGACGAGGGTGCGGCAGTTGTTCGATTCACTGACAGTTATTTTCACTGGTTAGAGGACCAGGTGTTTGCGATTCAGGACTTTCCGTATGCCGGAGTAGATTTTCGAGGTGATCCGGACATGGTTCTTCCACAGGGAGAACAATGGGATGACAGAGGTACTTTATTTTTCACGAGTTTTCAAATTATGTATTTTTTTGTTTTTTATATATATCATCTCAAAACTGACAGTAAAATTTTCAAAATGCAGATGTTGGTCCACAGCGTCCAGCCAACCTCCGGCCTTTTGAAAGGAGACATCCAGTTGCACCGGTACCGGCCCCACAGGACGCGGCGGCTGCAGAGGTACTAGCTGAGTTGGAGCATGATCTACAACGTCTGACGGCGGATATACCTGAGACTACTATGGATGATATTCCTATCAGACTTCAGCGCTATGTAGTCGCGGTCCCTGGACCGTTAAGGAGATTTTTGCGCAAGGTAGCCCGTGCAGTGGTGTCGTACAGGGAGCACCACCAGTGATTGGCTAGTCACTTTGTAGACACATGTGACTTTTTTGACTTTTTGTACTCTATCATTTTTGCCGATCATAAGGTGTTTTTCAACCTATGATCGAAGACGATGTATATTTTTTGACACACTCCTATCTATATATATATCACTATTACCGGCTCATCTTGTTTAACATGTATGATGAAATGTTTTTTAAATTTGCTTGCATGATTATCGTAAATGTCTGTCCAACACTCGAGAAGCAATTGCATTTGCTAATGTATTTAAGGACCTTGGAATATGCTGATATTCAATGTAATCAAATTCACGTTCCAAGAGACGCACTCTAAAAAACAACCTTAATAACACAGGATTTCTAATGGCATAAACTCTATTAAGCTGTAATACAACAAGTTCAGAATCTAACCTCACTATCAAACGTCGAATTCCAAATGAAATAGATTCAGATAATAATTCAACCACTGCACTGTATTCTGCAATGTTATTCGTTGTTTGACCGAGGCTTACCCCATGCATAGAAACTAACTCGTCAGAGGGTGAATAGATAACCCAAGCTGCGGAAGAGATATTCCATGTACTACGACAAGCACCATCAGCAAATCCAATGTATGTTTGGAGGGGCGTCGACATCTACAATATCAAGAGAAAAACCAAGATAAGCTAGAATAACGACGAAAAACACACTCACTAAGCTAAGCACACTGACTAACTAACAATCATACTAGCTAGAAAGAAAACCTAACCTAACTAAAAATTCTCCATACCCACCATTTAAGCATAATACCTCTTTAGGTAAAGTCCATTTCTGGGTTTACCCAAAGAGTCCCCATCAAAATCTACCAGCTCATAAGCCCCTTTTGCTAGCTTTCGCTTTACAATATAGGGTCCATGCCACATAGGAACGAATTTTCCAGCACCTAGCTTATCGTTAGCTTGATCATATAAAAGCACTAGGTCTCCCTCCGAAAAACTTCGAGGGGTCACATTTCTATCATACTGAGCTTTCATTCGCTTCGCGTGAGTCTCGATTGCCAATGCAGCGTCACGTCGAGTCTCATCTAATTTAGCTAAGTACAATAAACGTTTCTCCTCTTCGGAAGTAGCTGGAAGTAATTCGACAGCCATTTGAAGTGATGGGATTTCACATTCAATGGGTAACACTGCTTCTAAGCCATAAACTAGCTGGAAAGGAGTGAACCCTGTTGAGGTTTTTACTGAGGTTCGGTATGCCCATAGCGCCGAAAATAATATGTTGTGCCAATTCGACCGATGAATACCAATGGTTCGTCGAATCATGATAACCAGAACTTTGTTGATAGACTCAACCAAACCGTTGGCTTGCGGATAATAAGGAGTAGAGCTGTCATGGCGCAAACCAAGCTGGCTTGTAAGTTCAGTCATCATGGTGTTTCGAAAATGGCTCCCATGGTCAGTAATAATTGCTTGTGGGACACCAAACCTAGTTATTATATGATTGAATATGAAAACTGCAGCTGTTTTGCCGCTTGCGTCGAATGTAGGCATCGCCTCGGCCCATTTAGTGAAATAATCAACCGCGAGGATGATATACGCATGCCCCCCGGCCGAGTGAGGGTTACAAGTAATAAAGTCGATACCCCATTTGGCGAATGGACCAATGGCAATTATAGGGTGGAGAGGAGCAGGTGGTGCGCGCATCTTTCGATCAAACACTTGGCAGTTGTGGCACTTCCGGACTGCAATGATACAATCCTTAAACATAGATGGCCAGAAGTAACCAGCGCGCAACACCTTCTGAGCTGTGGCATACCCAGACATATGACCGCCACATGCTCCAGAGTGACAATCATTCAAAACTCTCTCAGCCTCTTCGTGAGTTAGACAACGTCGAAAAACTAAGTCTGCCCCCCGGCGATAGAGTGTATCTCCAATAATTTTGTATTGCTGGGATTGAAACCTAATTTTTCGACGTTCCGCTTTTGAAGCTTCAGGCCGAAAGGTTTGGGTTTGGAGATAGATGATTATATCCCCGAACCACGGATCTAAAGTACTGATAAGAAACAAAGATTCGTCCGCAATGGACTCTTCTGCCACAGTCTCTGTGTCAGTACGCGGGAAGTCACACATCAATTCTGCAAAAACTAAGGATTTCTTAGACTTGGACTTCTCGAACTCCAAGTTGAACTCTTGCAGGATAACGATCCATTTAGAGTACTTGCCCCCTAGCAGTTGTTTTGTCAAAATATAAATCATAGGGTTGCAATCCGAAATAACTGTAGTTTTACGGAGAAGAATGTAGTGACGAAAACGCTGGACAGCTTGAACGGCTGCCAGGGCCAATTTCTCCACATGTGAATATTTTAGCTCGGTGGGATTTAAGGTCCGACTGAGGTAATATATCACATGTTCCGCTCCGAATTCATCTTCTTGAACTAACACCATTCCAATGGTGGAATGCGAAGCTGCGAGATATAAGAAGTAGTCCTGGTTGTAGTTGGGAGGATGCAACAACGGTGCATGGGTCAACGCGTGTTTAAGTGCATCAAAAGATTGTTGGGCAATCTCGTCCCAAAAGAATTGAACGTTCTGTTTCAACAACCGTGTAAAACCTTTAGTGACCTCGGCGTAGTTTGGGATGAATCGACGTAAAAAGTTCGCTTTCCCTTGCAAACTTTGGAGTTGGCGCAAACTCGAAGGAGGAGGCAATTTGATGATAGCCTCGACTTTCGAGGGATCGACGCGAATGCCAGCTTTTGAAACAACAAGTCCCAGCAATCGACTTGTTTCTATACAGAAAACACACTTGTGGGGATTCAACCGAATTCGATAATGCCTACACCTCATAAAGATTGCTCGTAGGTGGTCAAGGTGATCAGCTCGACGTAAAGAATGAGCAGGCAAATCATCGAGATACGGTTGCACAATGTGCTTGATGTCGTGAAATGCGTAAGACATCGCCCGTTGAAAAGTGGCCCCGACATTCTTAAGCCCAAAAGGTAATTTGCAGTAAGCAAACGTCCCCCATGGATAAATGAATGCCGTTTTTGGTTGGTCGGCAGGTAGAATATTGATTTGATTATAGCCCGAAAAACCATCCATGAAGGAAAAAATTTCACTTCCGGCACAATCATCAATAATTTGATCGATATAAGGCGTAGGATAGTTGTCTTTTGGACAAGCTCGATTGATATCCCTATAATCGATACAGATTCTTATTGTTCCTTGTTTCTTATTGACCGGAACAATATTCGATACCCAATCCGTTAACGGGATCGGATAAATGAAACCTGCTTTCAACAGCTTTTCGACTTCTGCTTTAATCGCAGCCGCTTTTCGAGGGTGAATCTGACGCAACCGTTGCCGGATGGGTTTAGCATCCGGGTAGGTTTGATTTCATGAACAACAATGGCAGGATCGATTCCCGGCATTTCCTCGTAAGACCATGCAAACACATCGCGGAATTCTTGGAATAGGGCCTTGTAAGTTTGGATTTCTTTGTCTGTACATGCGGCACCTATATGAATGTTCTCCTCAATTTCGGGCTTCACTGAAATATCAATGGGAATAGTACGAGAAATATTCCCTAAATTCAACTCTGAATCAGAATGTTTCGTTGGATCCTGAGCGTCTTTGACATATTCAGCGGTAAAGATAGATGAAAAATCATTTTCAAATGCATCATCCTTAGGTAAAAACGAAGATCTGTGATGGAGATCTTCCCATGGTAGATCGTCTACGCTTAGGATTTCGCGAAGTTGTTCGTCAGATGACACGACTTCGGGAAACGTTATCCGTTCTAAGGTTGAGGTGAAAAGTGATTCTTCACTGACCACATTCATTTGGTCGACCTCGGTTGAATGAAAGTCGGTAAAAGACATGAGAGCTTCATAAGCAATTTCATATGGACTCAAGGGCATAGCATTACCGAATGAGTCTATCTCAGAGTCAGATGGGACATACCAAGGATCATCATAAACAATGTTTTCTGATGTAATCATATGAATCGTTGCAAACGAAGGTTCTACGCTGAGTGGAGGGAGAGGAAAAGTTCCCAGTAAACCGGAATCCTTAACTAAACCTACACCAATGTCCCTATAAGGGATTGTCGTCTTAACGACATGCTGGATACTCTCTGAAGAGGCTGGGTCGGATGAAAAGTATGTCAGCTGATCAATAGTCACGATCTTACCGTTATGTGGAAACTTAATTACACTGAAGACCGATGAAACGACCGCTGTCATAGCATATGACCAACTTCGACACAAAAGAAGGTTGTAGTCTAGAGGGGCATCAACCACTTCCACATCCAGACTAACGGTTTTACCTTCTACCCCTATAGGCAATTCCTGTAGAATACCAAACGGACGGAACCCACGGCCATCAAAGGCCTTAAGGATGGTGGGGGATTGGTTCAACGAAGGAGAACCAAGGGATCTCCAACATTGAATTGACATAATACACGTAGAAGCTCCTTCATCAATCACAGTTCTATGAATAGGCCTGTTTTTTACTATCACTGGAATTTGGAAAGCCATTTGATGGGGGAGACGTGGTGTACTATTTTCTAGATCGAAGATCATTAGATTCGGATCTTGAACATCAACAGCTCCTATAGCCGACAAAAGCAATTTTCGTTGTGCTGGGCATGATTGCAGCACTTCTAACGTCGACATTCCTGAGGGTGAAACAGCTAAGTCCTCAACAATGTTGTAATTCTGGGCCGCTCTCGCATGTGGATTGAAAGCAGACCTTCGAAGTACACCCTTGGCGGGCGGTTTAATTACTAAGTCTGGGTTAGGTTTCTCGATCTGTAGTGGATCGGAACCAGGAGCTGAGGTTGATGGGTTAGAGTGAGAAGATTCTGCTTCCTTACCATCAACAGGACTCTTACTACCATAATCTTGCGATCGAGTCGCAATCCTCACATGAGACATCATCAAAATGGGTTCTTCACTGGCATTCGAGGAAGAACCTATCATCTTATTCTCCTGCTCCGGAAATGGATTTTTTAACACAGCAGGAGTGGGAGAACCTTTGACTATTTTCACTACCTCGGCCCGATGAGGGAAATCTCTCGTAAAATGATCCTCTTCACAAATAAGACAAGGATATCGAGGTTTGGGCTTTTCGTCATTGGTTTCCGACTTTTCAGTTTTCTCCTTCGGAGCCTTGTCTGCTTTAGCCTTCTTCTTTCCTTTCTTCTTTCCATCGTTTTTTGATTTGGCCGTAGATGACTCTACAGCGTGAATATCGGCGGTAAGTTCAGGAGAAGACTCTCCTGTCGGGGAATCGGGCAAAGTGATAATAGGAGTAGTTGAAGCCTTGGAAGACTTCTTCTTGCTCTTTGTATTCACGATACCAATCATACCATCAGTGGCATGAGGTCCCGAAGGAGCAGCAGCGATTTGATTCGACTTTGGAAGATCCAGAATCTTCTCGTGTAATGTACCCGACTGCGTGTAAACTAAGTCAAGGTATTGTGCCTGAGCAATGACTTGCTCCTCAGTAACTACTCCGGCCTTAGCTACATCTTCAGTAATCGTTGTTAATAATGATTTAACAAACCATTCAGCTAAGATTTGGTCCGGGATAAAAACTTTCACTAGCCTTCTTCGACGTCTCCACTCGTGAATGTGATCGGAAATATACGTGGAGGTTGATTTTTTTAGTGAAGTTAATAACTCCGTACCGTTATCGTATCTGACCGGTAACTGAAAGTGAGTTAAGAACGAGGTAGCTAACTGGCTAAAATTGTAAAAAGAGGCCCGTGGTAACTCAATGTACCACTTGGCCGCGAGACCAATGAGTGTACGCTGGAAAAGACGTAAGCGGATCGAATCATCCGAGATGGAATTTGAAGCACACCAGAGGTGGTAAGTCATCACGTGATTGGACGGATCCTCTCCAGACTTACCTTCGAACTTGGGTATATCGCTGGGCAACTTATTTGGCATTGGCGGCCAGAACGGAAGATATTGAATTGGATCGTTCGTTAGGCGCGTCAAGTCTGGTAAATCCAAAGTTGCGATAAACGGTAACTGCCGGTTAGGATCTCTAAAACTCTGGGTCACAATACCTGCCCCAGGAGGAGGATATCCAGGATAACTAGGAACAGGAGTTGCACTTGGGATATTATATCCTCCTGGAAAACCAGGATTAACCGGACCGTACTGGGGTTGCTGAGGTTGTTGATAAGTGTACCCAGGATACGGTTGATACTGGTAAACCGGTTGTTGGACAGCTTGCCCAGGTTGATACTGTCCCTGGTACGGAGGTTGAACAAATTGAGGTTGAGTAGTAACAACCGTACTTATACCAGGTTGGCCTACAGGCATATGGACTGTGGTTTGAATCGTAGATCCAGACAACGGTACAGATGTCTGAGGAGTGGTTACAGAGACAGTAGAAACCGGAGCCGTCGATACTCCAGAAGTAAGTATGGTAGATGTGGCGGTAGTTGCAGCAACCGTTTGAGATGGAGTACTAGGTGCAATTGGCGGCTGAGTAACTACCGAAGTTACAGAGGTCTGAACACTTGACTGGACAGGTTGCGGTTGCTGGGGTGGACCAGAAACTACAGGTTGTCCCGCTTGAGGTACCGACTGTATACTTGGCTGCAACATCTGTTGACCCTGTGACGGATCCCACACTAACATTCCAGGGTATTGACCCATAACAGGTTGAGGGTACTGAGATCCATAGCCGGATTGAGGATAGGATTGATAACTGTAAGGTGCAGTTCCCATACCTTGACCATATGATTGACCTTGAGGTCGTTGATAACCTTGACCTGAGTATTGACCTTGAGGTTGATAACCTTGAGGTAAATACGGGTATTGGAGTTGACCTTGACCTTGGGGTTGGTATCCTTGAGGTTGATACCCTTGGGGTTGATACCCTTGGGGTTGCCATCCTTGAGGTTGCCATCCTTGAGGTTGATATTGATACTGAGGTTGACCTTTGGGTACATATTGAGGCTGGGGTTGACCTTGAGGTATGTATTGCCCTATAGGAGCGTACTGACCTTGAGGTTGCCCCCCAGACACAAATGAAGTACCTTGAGGTTGCCCCCCAGACATTAATGGAGGCTGCCCCCCAGGCGGTAATTGGCCACCTTGAGGTTGGGTAACGGGAACTGAACCTGACATCATGTAAATGTCTCCTAAACCCAATGGTACATTACCACTGTTTCCAACTAATAACCCATGATCAACGGGTTGAGGAGATGCTCCCGCAAAGGTACCAGAAAGAGATTGATACCCAGTGGGAACAGAAGGACCGCCATGTAAAAAAGATTCAGGACATTGTGTAAACACAGATGACTGACCAGACATATTTACAGGAGTATGAATACCTCCAGGAGGAAAAGGAGTACGAGGTGTAGAAAAACCTAGCCCAAAGTTGTCTAAATAATTGGTTAACGAAAGGTACCAAGTAGTACTTCTAGGAGGACTATAAAAGATAGATTCACGCTCCCTTAGATCAAGGGTAATTTGATCTTCAGGATCAGAGACGCCTATTTCTTCCTCTAGAACAAGTTCTTCAATAGCAATCAAACCAACAGGAAGATTTTCGGTGATAATTCTTTCTATTCTCGGTGAATCAGGAACACTAGGAGTCGGAGTAACAGGTTCGGATATTTCTGGTTCTTCGCCTGTATCACTAGCAGACGAAAAACTACCAACAAGCTCAGAAACTGTAACAGCTTCGGGATTATAACCTGTCTCTAAACTTTGGTAATCTGGATGGACTACCAAGGAAGATTCTCCTTCTTCAGGTGAACCTACTCTACTGCCACTAGGAGGAGTTACAAGGACCTTTAAACCTTCTAAATGACTGGACTCGTCTTGAGGAGGTTCACCCCTAAGTCTACGGGATCTTCTCAACAATTCGGCCACAGAAACAACTTCAGGAGACTGGCCCCGAAGTCTACGGGACTGTCTCAGTAATTCCGCCACAGCTAAAAACTTTTAACTACTACACACAAAAACAAAATAAAATTTCAAATCAAACCACCTAAAGTCTCTAAAGAACCAAACAAATTTGAATCACACGCCTAAAGAATCTAGGGCGTCAAACCAAACACAAACAGTATTCTTCCGGACCAAAAGCGCTAGTTGGTGATGAAGCCCAACCTCGCTGGATTCAGTACAGAAATGGCGGGTGGAACAGTTACGCTGACAACCTGCTTAATGAATAGACTGGACCAAGTTCCTCCACTTTAACCGTCTCGAGTGAAGTGAACCCCCCAGAAAATCCAAGTGAGTATAGCCGACGTCTGCTCCAGGTACAGTGGGACCTTCCCTCCACCGTCACCTTGGGTAGAATCCTAAAGATTATGGTCACTAAGGTTACCAACGGCCACAAGTACACCTGGGGGAACAGTCTAAGCTCCGACAGCACGCAAGGGCAGAGTAGCAAGCTCAATCCCCTTACCGGCTCCTTGACAGCAATCCAAGGTTTACCGATAAGTGACCCCTGGCTCCTCGACAATGGTTAATCCGAGGTTTACCGTTTGTAATACGTACTGTCTGGCGTCGTTCCCAACGAGGGAGGATGGATCCCCTCACTGGTTCGGACACGAGCTCGTGCTTCTCCTTTAAGAGGAGCTTTCCCAGAGTGTAAATGTAACAATTGGATTTATTCTATCACAAGATAAGCTACTTGTTTGGTTTTGTTGTCTTGGAGAGTTAATTACTCACCTACTCCAAGACACTAGCCTGATTTAAATTGGTGCTTCAGAGCCCTAGTAAATAAAAGTTACTATTTCAATTTTACTTTAAGCGTTACTTTTATGGTTGTTCTTTAAAGTCACAAGGTAATGGAAGTGAAACCAATGGTGGGTAGACTCGACTCCAACCACTATAAAGATGCACCTAAGATGATTTATGCTACTTTGCTTTTTCAATGAAATTCTTAACTAAGAGAGTTGAGAGAATGCAATTTTTAGAGAAAACAACTTCCTTAGAAAAGACAATCAAAGAAACAATTCTCTTTTTCTTTTCAAGCACACAAACATAACCACTCTTTACTTGCACGAAAAACTCTTTTTGTTTCAAAACTTTCAAAGCTACATGAAACAAAACTTTTCAAAGGAGATGTTTTTGTATTTTCTCTTTTTAATAAAGCATGTAAACCTACCTTTAACGAAAAACAATCTCAAAAGCTACAAAACTATGAAAACTTGAGTCATAAGTAAATCAAAAGAGAGATTACTCTAAGCAAACCTAACAAGGCAAAAGCTCACAAAGATGATTCTAGGTTGTTTTACTTGATCAAAATCAAATCAAGGACCAGCTAATGCAGAATCAAAAGACTAGTCAAAACAAAACTCAAATCTTTTTGTTCTTTTTGTAAAATGGAATTCAAGACTTAAACAACAAGCACTTCGAAATTGGCCCAAAAGACAACTTGATGGTAAGTTGCTCTCACAGGTAGACTTTATGACAGGTCTGACTTCTTAGAACGTTGACAAAACCAGAGAGATCTAAGGCTTGACAACTCCTACCGCTAAAGTCACTACAAGACCTACTCAAAAATCAAACCCTAGGGCTTACACTTCGATGAAATCCACTAAAACACTCAATGCTATTGAAACAAGTTCAGGTGAAGATTCTGGGCAAGGGACTAATGAATCTGGGCAGAAAAAACTAAGAAAAAACAAAATCTAAGAGCAAAAAAGGCAAAAAATGGAATTTTCTCAAATTTTGGCAGGGGACGCAGGTAACCCGTTAGCACAGGTGCGGGCCCGCTCTGTGCACACAGCAAAAGTGCGTCCAGGGACGCACTGTGCAGCACTCAGAGGGTGCGTCCTACTGAAAAACTCAAGAAAAACCAAAATAAAACTAATCCTAAGCTAACCTACCCAGAGACAAGGTCACAGAGCCTAAACCAGAAAAATAAATCAATTTTCTCAAAGCAAAGTTCACACAAAAGAAAAGACTCTTCTCATCAATGGAATCTATCCCCAGTGGAGTCGCCAATTTGTCACACGGAATCAGTCAAGGGTGCGGACACAACTGACCTTCCTAGAAGTCTAAGACATTCTAATGACAAACAAAACAAACTGGAGCTATCCTTCTCTAAACATACATTATGATATGAGAAATCAAGTGTTTCGTTCTTACCTTTGTCCAAACGCTGTTGTAGAAGTCCAAGCTTTGTTGATCCGGATGAGCTCCTCCTTTTCTCCAAAACCTGCAATCACCAACAGTCAAACAATTAAATAGCACCTGATTATAACATAAAACAAAGCATATTCAACATATAGACCAAGGAGTACATGAAATAACCCATAAACAACAAGTTATTGAGAAGAATGGACCAATTTGCATTAAAGGTAATCAAAAGGAACCATTACAACCTGAGCCTTGGTGTTGTGCAAGCTCCTTCCAGGGTCCACAAGAGTCTTCCTCTACTTTGACAAATCTCACCCACTTCCAAATAGAACAAGTAAAGATGGCAATCTCTCCTCACAAGCTTCTAAATGGGAGTCCTAATTCCTGCAGCATTTACCCTTAGAAATGTATAGCTTTCAACCTCCCTCCTTCTGGCCCAAAGCCTGTATTTATAGTGCTCAAGAGGAAGTTAATCAGGTCCACCATCAATGGGATAGTCCCCTCTTTGGATGGGATCACTCCCTTATTGATGGGATAAGTTCCTCTTTGGTAGGAGTGCATGAACCATCTGGAGGCGCTCAATACACGTCAAACAACCTTCTAGAATGCTCTAGAAATGACCACAAGTAAGTTTTTGAAGATAAAACTTGCGCATTTTAACCTTTTCAGAGGGACGCACCTGCCCCTTTAGATACAGAGCGTCCTTGGACGCAGACCTTATGAACAATAGGTGCGTACCCGCAGGCAAGGTTTGAGAGAACCTGCGTACCCAGAGATAAACATATTTATAAAGACTTTCTCTCTTTCTTGGAGTTTGACATGAATAGCAGAGGCATAAGACTTGCTTAAGAGGGTAGTATGACTGTTGATAGAGCCATACCAACTGTAAATAGCCATGGTGACATTTTTTAGTGTAACACCTCAATAGACAGTTTCCTTTCATTGCAACACTTGAGTTACTAGATCTAAATCGGCTCACCAATGACCCAATTCTTTATGCACCTAGGTGGTCGGTGATTCCTCATAAGTTACCTTATGATATTCCGAAATTCAATGGAAATCCTAGAGAAGACCCATCCAACCATGTCATGACCTTTCATTTATGTTGTTCATCAAACCCCTCGAATGATGATTCTATTAGACTTCATCTTTTCTGGAGAACGCTTACTGGTCCGGCTACGAAGTGTTACATTGAGTTACCACGAGCTTCTTTTGATAACTTCACTGCTTTAGCTACCACCTTTTTAACCCACTTCAAGTTACCCATACAATATGAGACTGGAACATAACTATTAACCAACTTTAAATAGACTACTGCTACTCATATCTCTGATCATATTCATGAGTGTTGTCGTCGTCATCGAATGGTTAAAACTTATGCTCCTGGTCAGCGTCTGGCTGAGTGGTTTATAAAATCCTTGCTGCCATCTATCACTGAGGATGTGGCGTGTTATCTACCTATACCAATAGGTTTCATATTTCATGATTGACAATGAAAAGTTCCAAATATGCTCTGCTTTGATCATGCAAAGTTCACATATTTCCTAGAGAAAACAATCTGTGTATATAGCTTGATGTTGTCTCAATTTTGATGGGTGGTCCAACAGCCTAATCTGGATCATGCCATGTTTTCAATTTCCAGTTGTAGAATAGAGAAAGAAGTCTATCCAAACTGTTTAATCTTGGCAGACAAGTAGTCTAGGTAGAGAAGAAAGGCTCCCAAATGCTTAATCTGGGACCTTGGAAGAAATAAGGGTAGAAGTAGATAGAAAAACAAAAGAAAAAGCCAGAGAAAAGAAAAGGCAAATAACGGTCTGCAAGTCCAAGTGCACCCTCCAAGAAGAAACAAAAAAATGCTACGCAAATAGATGGGTAGGCAGATGAGGTTGCAGAAATATCATTCCTTACAAATAAATGTGTGCTGAAATACCCACAAAGGAAAATCAATGGTTGAGAAGCTCCCCTTCTCCATCAGGTTGCAGCAAAGCAAGGAAGCATGTCTAACTTCCCAAATTTCCCCTTTCACTCTTATTACTAACATCCCTTCATCTATGAAGATTGATGAAAAGATCTGAGGTTTCATGGTGGTTCTTGTTCCTTTAAAAGCCACATTTCTTGTCTAAAAATCTTTTTATTTTGATCTACTCCATAAACTAAGTGACTTTCAAATACACTGGATGTAAGCACTCCTCATTCACTCCTCATTCACATTAACCCCTAACTTCTATTATCTAAATCCCCTAAACTGCCCTTTTCCCTACTAGTATAACACCATGGTGTATAAACCCCAAACATAGTATAAATATCCCTCCCCTTGGCACTATAGCCAAATAAGTTGTTTAGGGAGACTCCAGTCCACCAGGGGCTGTGGTCAACCCTGTCTTGGGGTTGCTCTAACCTCTAGCTATGAGCAACAACCTTTCCCTAAACCCTTACCTTCCCTCTGCTCAAAACGCCACAGAAAACCCCTTCCCCCTGCTAAACCCACTCCTAAACCTCTTTTCCCTTATAAAACACTTGAAAAACCCAAAAATCCCCAAAACAAATGCAAAAACCCATAACCCTAAGGTTCTCTGCCCGAAAATATTTAATTTAATATTTTAAAAAAGGCCAACGGGACCCCCCAACCTGCACGATCCGTCAGAGGACCCGCCAGCCGTCAGATCTTCGCCGCCCAGATCTAGCTGTGGGCGGTAATTATCACTCCCCGACCTGCCTACCTTTAGCGTCCGGGGAAAGTGGTTTTTCGCCCCGTACAAGGGACGCGTGGCAGGCGGTGGGGTGGTTCGGAGCCCCCCTCCCCGATACCGCCTTTGGCCCGAAGGTGGTGCGGGGAACCCGCTTACCGCCTCCCCATTACCACCCATCCGGCGCACGTCAGCCTGACGTCATGTCGCTTCCGCCCGCCCCCGCGTCCCGTGGCCCTCCACATAGCCCTGCCACCGCATCTATCTGCCACCATGTCCTGCCACCCTGGGCTACACCTCAGCAGCCATGTCACCTCCGTACCCAGGCCCCACCATGACGTCATGCTGACGTCATCGGCGGAAAAGCACCAATAGCATGTTTTTTCCAAATTTGTCGTTATAAACAACCAAATTAGCCGTTTGCGGTCATTTTCACGCACAAACAACGTAGCCGTTGCAAACCAGCTTGCCGTGAAATCTGTTTCCAGCCATCAAATTCAAGATTGAGACCGCTACAAGTCAAGAATTCAGCTGCATTAAGCCTCCACGGCCCGGCCCGCAGGCTTCCAAGCTAGTTTATCCAGGTATTTCACCAGATTTCCCCATTTTGCCCATGCATTCCATTTCTCTGTAAATTCACCATTGAAGACTGGTCAAAATCCACAGTCTAGCTCTGTCTGCTAACCAAGAGTCAGCTAAAGTAACTTGCATTGCCCCCAGAACTAAAAATTGGCATTAAAACAGTCGTTCCGCGGGCCAGAACCATAAAATTGTCCTCGAGGTGCTCGGCATTGTTCCCTTTTGCCGAGTACAGGCCAGCTGCAATTTCTACCAAAGGAAACCTCATACCCTCTGCAACTTACCCTTAGCAATTCACATCCCTGTGAATTTGCAAACAAACTACAGAAACCAGCTTGCATTTTCCACTGAGAAAAACACTTCAGACTTGGTCTACATTAGGCCTATTACTTAAGCTCTTAAAGAACTTTGCAAGCCATTGCCATCACCTTATTTCAAAATCAAGTTTTACAATGGCTGCATCTGCATCCTCATTGGTGAGCTCTAGTATTGTAGCAATAATGCTACAACTCTTGGGGCTTCCTATCTCTCATTTTATCAACCCGGTAGTTCGTACAAACTTAGAAGCGACGATGCTATATGCACAAGTACTAGCTCTTGTCGCAGCTGTCACTTGGTCAGTTGGCACAAGTCCTCTAGGGCTCAAGCCAACTTCTATAGGCTCTCAGAAGAAGCTTGCTAATTGATGGACGAAAGCTATTCTCAAAGGAAAACTACTCTACTTGACAAAATGGACTGAAAGCAAATCAAAGCATGTAATCCTAGGAAACCCTAATTTAACTAGTCTGACCTCTATAATGCAAAGAATGTGAATGAAACCTCTACCAATGCTGCTATTACCTCTAATAAGTGGAAATGCATGGATCTAAGCTACTTGCATCATAAAAGACATGTTTTTGTATTTTTCCTTTAAGTGGATGGACTGATTGTGATTTTGTGCTAACTAGGGTTTGGTTGTGCAGATGGGATGGAGAAGGAAGGAAAGCGTGGGATAGGTTGGAGAGGCTAGGAGAGGTCCCTAGGGATCCTTAGCATCCATCCACAGAGGTTCCTCGCATTCAGAAGCTTAGCAACCGAGTGAGTGGCCTCCTACAGGATGTCTGCAGGGGATCCTACAGAATACGCAGAGATTTCTACAGGATGTCTACAAATTGCTACAGGATGACCTACCGTGACTGTTTGAAGTGATGGAGGAGTGATGGAATGGGGGGAGATGTGTAAGGTAGGAATAGGGCTGGTGATGGCTCAGAAGTGGAGGGATAGGATAGGGAGTGAGTGTAGGAAGTAGGTTGGAAGATAGGGGACTAGGTCAACAAAAAGGGCTAGAGAATGAAGCTATGTGAGGAGTGAAAGACTTTGCGAAATAACAGAGCGGAGCAGGGGTCAAAGTTGTGTTTGCATGCGTGATCAAGATGGAGAATGAGGTACTGGAACGAGGGAGAGCAGTGTAAGTGAAACAAATGCTTATGACTGTCACCAAACCGAAAATGCATCAACCTAAACTACCTGTGCGTATAAATTCAATGAACAGCAATCCAAAACGCAAAGGAGAATGTGCATGAAGCTGTGATGAAGGTGTGTGTGCAGGTGTGAATCATGTGGAAAGATCTATCTTAACTGTGACTATGTTGCAGCATGTATGAAGTGAAGAACTGCGTGTTTTTGTGGCTGGTATAGGCTGCACTCCAATCTCCAAACGGAGATGGCAGTGGAGACTTCCTCAACCTTTTTTGCTGGAGCTCCAATGTATTGTCAACCTGCTAATCTAACTAAACAACCGAAAGCAATTCAACCATAAACTAGTCCTATCTATGCTCATGAAAAAGACTAATTCAACAACCTGTAATTCAAATTGCATGTGAAAATGAAAACTCAGAGTGTTGAAACGAAATGCAAACAACACTACAGCAGAGGGGATCTATGGCTCTCAGGTTGGGCCCTAACCTGAGAGCTATAGTCTCCTTAAGAAAACTCAGAACTAGATCAGAATCTGCCTTCTTTATTCATAATCTGATGTTATGCCAAAACTGGCTTACAACAAGAACTAACACCGAGCTGTGATAAAAAATTACAATAGTAATGCGAAAGTTTCAACAACCTATCAAAGGCTACGGCCTCTATACTTATGCAAAAACGATCATCCAACAGGTCTCCTTGATTTTAGGAACTCGGCTATCCAACTGAAGTTTAACTTGGTGATCCTGTAGAACAGTTATGACTGTTGTTCCTGTAGAACAGTTGGCTGCCTCTATGCTCGGTGGGGAGATTGGTTAGAGCTCAGAGCTACGGTGGGAATCACAAGGAAGGTCCCCAAGACTGTGGACATCCTCTCCTAAAAACCATTAGTGCCACCTCATTGTCTCCTTGTCTCCTTTTTCGTGTCTTTTCTCCCTTTAAATGCAAAAAACCTGAAAGCATCATGCATTAGTCACGTAGATAATATGTCTACCATTCTTCCTACAAACAACACGAACAAACTAAGAAATACATGCATAAGCAATAAAACATGAATGGTTTGAGCAAGTAGAATAGGCCAAAATGAACCCAAATTGTACCAAAATTGGGGCTCATCGTCACCCCCCAGCTGAACCATTTGTTCATCCTTGAGCAACCTTGCTCCTGCTCCTTGTCCTTGGCCGAGGACTCGGGACCGGAACAGGCTCTTTCTTTCCCGATTTTGATGGCCCTGCCTTCTCTGCCCCTGGTGGTGACGAGGGTGGAACTTCTTCCCTCTTTCCTGTTTCTTTGAGCCGGGCTTCGGAAGGCGATTGACCTATCTTTCATGTCCAGGAGGTGACCTTCGGGCTTCCTTTCTCGGGGGTGGCTGGTGTTTTAGAGGGAGTTTTCTCACTGGGTGAAGTAGGAACACTCCCTAAAGTGGTTTGGCTGCTGGGAGGAGGCTGCGACATGTCTGTTTTCATCCTCTGACTTCTCCTGGTTCTGGAAGGTAGAGGGATCTCCCTCTCCCTCTTTTCTGTTGGTTTCGCAGGTGTGCTGAGGGCGGCCAGCGCAGCTGCCGCCTCCTTCTCGAGAGGATCAGCCTTCTCTCCCTTGCTTTTTACTTTCCCGGTGCTCCTTGTGGAAGCCCCTTCCCTTTCTATTTTCAGGCTTCCTGTAGAAGACCCCTCTTTATCCACTTTCGGCCCTCCTGTAGAAGACCCTTTCTTTACGAGCTGTGGGCTTCCTGTAGAAGCCTTCGTCTGCTTTCCTGTAGGCGTAGTTCTTGGGCTTCCTATAGAAGCCTGCTTTTGTTTTCCTGTAGGTGTTGTTCTGGGGCTTCCTGTAGAAGCCTGCGTTTGTTTTCCTGTAGAGGCTCCTTCCGGGCTTCCTGTAGAAGCCTGTTTTTGCATTCCTGCAGATGCAACTCTCACCACCTTTTCTTGTTTGGCTGCATGGATTTTGCTTTTGGCTTTGACTGCAGGAGCTGACGAGGTGCTTGGGCTAGCAGGGACCACCTCAGTTTTGACTGCCCTACTTTTCAACCTCTTTTCCCTTGCTGACAGGATGGGGGTGTCGTCTTTTGCTCTGTCATCCTTTCCCTCCTCCTTCTCCTTTCGTTCTTTCTTCTGTGTTGTAGTCGGGATCTTTTTGCTTTTCCCTTTCTTATTCTTGGCTACTGGCTCTTCTTCCTCACCGCTAAAGGACCCCGTTTCTTCAAGCAACATATTTATGTCCCATTCTCTTGTTAAATTCCTAAATGATTCCCATGCGAGGGGGACCTTATATGAGTGGAGAGCATCCTCCACAAGAATCTTGATTAACCCATGGTGGGCTACCTGATCCAGAATTCTGTCCTTGAGCTTTGTAGTGCACTCCATCAAGGACTGTAGTAAAAAGTAAGGAATGCTCAATCTCTGTTCTGCAGGAAGATCAATCCGGTGTCTTAGTTCGCTGAGCAGCCGGAAGTGATATGCATACACAATGCTGTAACGACCCTCACAAGTGATATATTTCATGATTTGCAAACTGACTTCGTTCCATGGTGGCAACAGGCTTGTCCTTCTCACCCCATTTTTGTCCTCTGTGAATGATTCTTCAGGTGGGAAGAACTCTTTCTTGGCTTGCTGGCTTAGCTTTCGTTCTTCTTTATCCCACGGGAGACCCATAGGAAGTTCTGTGATTCGACTTATATGCTCTGGGGTGAGTTGGAGGCTGAGACCTCTGAAGCTTACTGTGGCCAGTGTCTGGGATTTAGGCTTCAATGCCTGCAAGAATTCCTCGGCTACTTCATCATCGTAGCCCTGCAGCTTATCACAAAAAGGCATCCATTGTGCTCTGGTAAAGAGCTCTACCACTGCTGGATTTCTCCTTAATTTGGTGGAATCTGTGGGTTCTCGCCTGATAAATCCACCCGGCATGATGCACAATTTTCTTAACCGGAGGTGGTGATGGTGGAGGAGTGTGAAGTTTCGGTGACAGAGTGCAGAACAACGCGTATAATCCACAAAATTTTACAACACAGTCTAACTACTTCAACAATCCTGTAGAATGACAGTATAGGCCTACAGACAGCAATTTCACCACTTTCTCTATACCCAGACAGTAACTGACAATTCTACCACCTTACATGACTATTTGCATGAGAAGTCTAGGGTTACCTCGTTACTCGGCCACCTTTTTTACGTGAACACCCGCGTTCCTGTAGAACTGTGTTCCTGTAGGAGCAGTGCGCAAATTTCCGAGAGGACTGCAATTGGACCGCGGTTGAGGTGCGCTTCACTGGTGTTCTGGTAGCCAACAGCTCGGCGTATCAAGGTGCAGAGATGATCGGAATAGCCACTCGAGTTCGAAGTGGTGGTTGATTGAATGCATGTCAAAATCTAGCCGATTAGATTTTGAATCGGCGCGATCCGTGGAGCGGGGGACAACTCATCCCTCGCCGGACCGTTGAGTGACGTCATCAACCACTCACTGGCGTATTCACTTGCTGCCGCATTCATTCCAACAGATCTGCCGCCGCCTTTTTCTGCTGAACTCATTCCCACGGATTCTCACGTGCGTGCTGCTGATTTTTTCGTGGCCGCCACCCAAACATTCAACTATACCATAACTAGCCGACGTGGCCAGTCTACTTGGCCATACAGCTGCTCAACCATTCACCTTTACGCCATGCAAACAAATCAAAGTAATTGTTGAGATTGCAACAAGATGATGGAGCTTAGTGAAAAGAGTCGCCTTCACTAAGTGGGCCCGCAGGCTATTTTTGGCGCAAGTCTATTTTTAGACTATGTCTATTTTTAGACATATGGATCATGTCTATGTTTATGGATGATTGATCAAGTTGGAAAAAATAGATGGACTTCTATTTTTGGTGAAAGTGTGAGTGATCACAGTGTGAGTGATCAAGTCTATTTTTAGACTGGCTGTCAAAAATAGAAAAGTCAAATATTATTATCTCACAATAATATTTGGACTATAAACTTAATCTTATTCTCTTGGAGCACTTCAGTTTGAGCTACGGAAGTGGCACATGCAGCTGTCAGAAGGAAATTCGTTTTTCTTATGAGTCAGTTGAGTTGTTGCATGCATGACTTCAGTTAGAACTCAAGTGAGTTGAGTTTAGTGGACTGGAGGTACAGTTGATGGAGTTGTGTTCAGTTTAACTTAGTTAAACTGGTTGTAGTTAGTCTAACTGCAGATAGACTAATGATGAGTTGTTAAATTAATTAATTATTAACTCATAATACAACTAAAGAATACATCAGTTAACTCAGTTGCATGTCAGTGCATGTTCAGTTCAACAGGGACAGGTGGTAGAGAATCAGATTGCTATCAGTTGTGACTATAGTTGTGCACCAGATCTTGCACAATCAAAGGATTGAGTATGCCAATGAGTTTGCTCACGTATTTGGCCCGCATTTTAGCCTTTGCTCACGTCCACAAAGAGTGAGTGACTATTTTGCAGGTGAAAATCGAGTTTGGGAAGCAATTCTCATCAGTTCTTGAGCAGGTATTGAGCAGTGGAGGCAGGCAAGCAGTGGAAGAGATTTGGAGATCAGATCTGAGCTGTATTGTGTGTAACAGAGGTGGAGATACTTGTGAGAAGTATTATGCTGTGTAATGTTACATGACTCAATCATTAATATACAGATAGTGTGGGGTTTTTAGCGCGATGCTTTCCCCGTGATACATACTGTGTTAATGTGTGAATGCTCTTGATGTTTTATTGTTATTGATGCTGCTATATTCTTGATCAACGTAGAGGAGATTATGTATTATACATGTTCTGCTTAAATTTTATGATCAGGATAATCTCTGTTGAATATGTGTTAAATTATTCAAAATTTCTACATGGTATCAGAGCTAGATAATTGTAGGAAAAATTTCTACATGGTATCAGAGCCAGATAATTGTAGAAAAAGTTTCTACATGGTATCGGAGCCAAGTTTGATTTGTAGAAGAGATTTTTACAGGATATCAAGCGAGGGTTGATCGGAAGCAGTTGAGTTAGTTGCTGGTGGAATTCGAATTTTGCAACAGTGTTGTTGAAAATGTCTTTCAACGGATTGCAAATGTTATTCCAAAGCAAGAGCGACCTGGCGCTCGAGGATAAACTCAAAAACAATAAAGGTGAGAATGGATCTTCATCAAAGGTATCTGATGAAGAGAATTGTGCTTTGGCTGCCAAAGCAAAGAAAGGGAAGAGCAAGAAAGCTTCTCAGTCTGGTGCGAAAGGCAAGAAGCAGGATATGTCCAAAGTGAAGTGTTTTCACTGTCACCAGCATGGACACTATGCCACAAATTGTCCGCAGAAGAAGAAGAACAAGCAAGCTGCTGGATCTGCAGGGGGAGAGGCTTTAGCTTCTCAGTTTGAGCTTGATTTTTCATTGATCGCATGCTTGGTTTCAAGTGTGATGGGATCAGTGTGGTTCTTGGATAGTGGTGCATCTTTTCACATGACGGGAGATAGAGATTTGTTCTCTGATCTGGAGGACAAAGATCTTGGAGTGCACATCGAGATGGGCGATGATGGTAGATACAGTGCGACCGGTATCGGTACCATTTCCTTTGAGAGGGAGTCTGGTAAACCCTTTGTATTGAAGGAAGTCATGCATGTTCCAGGACTGAAGAAGAATCTCATCTCAGTGGCGATGTTAGAAGACAAGGGGTATGATGTTGTTTTCAGCGAGGGAAAGGCCTTCCTGCGCAGCAAGACAACTGGTGAGACCCGGAAGATAGGGGTTCGAGTGAGGAACCTTTATCAGTTGCATGTAGATGGATGCGCAGCAATGGCAGGCAAGGCAGAAGGATTGGTGAGCCGGGATGATGGCGAGTTGTGGCACAGGAGATTCTGTCACCTTCACCATGGAGCCTTGAAGATACTGCAGCAGATCACTACAGGGCTTCCTAAAGGCACACTTGCGCAGTCAGATCAATGCAAGGGGTGTACTTTGGGGAAGTTTGTGAAAGCCACCTTTCACGAGAAGGATAGTCGCGCCACGACGATCCTTGAGAGAATTCACACAGACGTGTGTGGACCTTTCTCAGTTGCTTCGACAGCAAAACACAGGTATTATGTGATTTTTGTTGATGATTTCTCTCGTAAGTGCTGGATCTTCTTCATGCAGAAGAAGAGCGAGACATATTCAAAGTTCTGTGAATTCAAAGCACTGGTCGAGAAGGAGTCGGGGAAGAAGGTGAAGGCTCTTAGGAGCGATAATGGTGGTGAATACATCTCGGACGAGTTCAAGGATTTCTGCAAGGCAGAAGGGATTCGTAGAGAGCTCATAGCTCCCCATAACCCACAGCAGAACGGGGTAGCTGAGCGGAAGAACAGAACGATTGTGGGTGCTACACAGGCAATGTTGCATGATCAGGGCCTACCCCTTCACTTGTGGGCGGAAGCATGCAATACAGCAGTTTATGTGCAGAACCGTTGTCCTCATAGGATACTTGGCATGAGTACACCCGAGGAGGCTTATTCTGGTAAGAAGCCTGATCTTTCTCATTTGAGGATTTTTGGTGCTAACGTTTACATGCATGTGACGAAGGATGCCAGAAAGAAGTTGGAGCCGACTGCAGAGGTTGGTATATTTGTGGGGTACACTGATACGCCCCACAACTATCGTGTGTATTTGCCAGACAGTGGTAAAACTGTTGTGCGACAGGATATAAAATTTCAGGAGGAGAAAGCCATGAAGTGTTCGCTTGAGAGGGAGCTACACTTGCATGCAGATGAGGAGCTATTAGTTCCTAAGGATGAGCTTCAGGACGTGGATCAGCCACAGGACGAGGTTCATGGAGTGGAAGAGACCACTCATGCAGCGCCAACCATCAGAGGGCGAAAGCGCTTGACAGAAGCTGAGCGACTGGCTCAAGATGCAGAGAAAGTTGTAGGACCACCTACAGCCCAACGCAGGCAGAGACAGTCACCTGATCGGTACACTGGATACATGGCTCTTATGAGCAAGTGTGTTGTGACTGAGCCATCCTCTTTCGAGGAAGCTGTGGAGGATCCCGCATGGGTAGACGCCATGGTGGAAGAGTATGATTCTATTGTCAGAAACAGTGCATGGGAGATTGTTCCTAGACCGGAAGGGAAATCAGTGGTGGGTTCGAGATGGATCTACAAAGTTAAGCAGGCAGCTGACGGGAGTGTGGAGAAGTACAAGGCAAGATTTGTTGCCCGAGGCTTTTCACAGATTGAGGGGATCGATTATGAGGAGACCTTTGCACCTGTCGCAAGGTATTCTTCCATACGGACGATTCTTGCTCTCTCAGCGCAGATGGGATGGCACATTCATCAGATGGATGTGAAGACTGCGTTCCTCAACGGAGTCATTGAGGAGGAGGTGTACATTGAGCAACCCGAAGGCTTTGAAGCCTTCAGCAGCGAGTCCCATGTGTGCAGGCTCAAGAGAGCACTGTATGGGTTGAAGCAAGCACCACGTGCTTGGTACACACGGATAGACAGCTATTTCACAGGACTTGGATTCTCCAAGAGCGAGGCGGATCCGAACCTATACCAGATTGTGGTGGAGGGTAAGTTGCTTATCATTGTACTGTATGTTGATGATTTGATTCTAACGGGTGATGAGCTGTTGATACTGTCATGCAAGAAGGATCTTGCTACAGAGTTTGAGATGAAGGATTTGGGCCTCCTTCACTATTTCCTAGGATTGGAAATATGGCAGCGCAGTGGTGGACTGTTTGTTTCTCAGAGCAAGTATGCTCGGGAGATACTGGAGAAGTTCAACATGCATGGCTGCAAGCCTGTTGATACTCCTCTTCCTGGAGGTTGGAGGAAGGAGGATGCCACTTCGGGAGAAGAAGTGGATGCCACTGTTTATCGACAGTTGGTGGGGTCGCTGATGTATTTGGTCAATACACGACCTGATATATGCTATGCAGTTAACCAGCGTTCACAAGCTATGGTTAAGACTACCAAGCTCTTCTGGAAGGCGGGCAAGCATGTATTAAGCCACTTGAGAGGCACATCGGGATATGGATCTTGGTACAGACAGGAGGATGAGGTGAAGCTATGTGGCTTCACGGATGCAGATTGGGCAGGGAGCCCAACGGACAGAAAGAGCACATCAGGAGGGGTCTTCAGTATCGGATCGACAGTAGTTTCTTGGTACAGCAGGAAGCAGAGATCTGTGTGGATGAGGATGATCTTGGTCGGGTTTTTCGGGTCCAAGCACATCAGGTACCATCATATCAGAGATTGTGTGCAGCGGAGGATCATGTTACTTTCGTACATTCCAACGGAGGATCAGGATGCTGATATTCTGACGAAGGCTCTCACCAGGAGAAAATTCGAGTACCACCGAGGCAGGATAGGGGTTGCTGATAATCCATATCTTGTCGAGAGGGAGTGTTGAGATTGCAACAAGATGATGGAGCTTAGTGAAAAGAGTCGCCTTCACTAAGTGGGCCCGCAGGCTATTTTTGGCGCAAGTCTATTTTTAGACTATGTCTATTTTTAGACATATGGATCATGTCTATGTTTATGGATGATTGATCAAGTTGGAAAAAATAGATGGACTTCTATTTTTTTTGAGTGAAAGTGTGAGTGATCAAGTCTATTTTTAGACTGGCTGTCAAAAATAGAAAAGTCAAATATTATTATCTCACAATAATATTTGGACTATAAACTTAATCTTATTCTCTTGGAGCACTTCAGTTTGAGCTACGGAAGTGGCACATGCAGCTGTCAGAAGGAAATTCGTTTTTCTTATGAGTCAGTTGAGTTGTTGCATGCATGACTTCAGTTAGAACTCAAGTGAGTTGAGTTTAGTGGACTGGAGGTACAGTTGATGGAGTTGTGTTCAGTTTAACTTAGTTAAACTAGTTGTAGTTAGTCTAACTGCAGATAGACTAATGATGAGTTGTTAAATTAATTAATTATTAACTCATAATACAACTAAAGAATACATCAGTTAACTCAGTTGCATGTCAGTGCATGTTCAGTTCAACAGGGACAGGTGGTAGAGAATCAGATTGCTATCAGTTGTGACTATAGTTGTGCACCAGATCTTGCACAATCAAAGGATTGAGTATGCCAATGAGTTTGCTCACGTATTTGGCCCACATTTTAGCCTTTTCTCACGTCCACAAAGAGTGAGTGACTATTTTGCAGGTGAAAATCGAGTTTGGGAAGCAATTCTCATCAGTTCTTGAGCAGGTATTGAGCAGTGGAGGCAGGCAAGCAGTGGAAGAGATTTGGAGATCAGATCTGAGCTGTATTGTGTGTAACAGAGGTGGAGATACTTGTGAGAAGTATTATGCTGTGTAATGTTACATGACTCAATCATTAATATACAGATAGTGTGGGGTTTTTAGCGCGATGCTTTCCCTGTGATACATACTGTGTTAATGTGTGAATGCTCTTGATGTTTTATTGTTATTGATGCTGCTATATTCTTGATCAACGTAGAGGAGATTATGTATTATACATGTTCCGCTTAAATTGTATGATCAGGATAATCTCTGTTGAATATGTGTTAAATTATTCAAAATTTCTACATGGTATCAGAGCTAGATAATTGTAGGAAAAATTTCTACATGGTATCAGAGCCAGATAATTGTAGAAAAAGTTTCTACAGTAATATTCATGCGATTTGATGGAAGGAAGGGGTTAGACGCTTACCTGCGTGGCTGCACACGATATTTCCAGTTGTTCGATGATGGTGAGCGGATCTACCTGCTGCATGCGCACTCACACAGACCCAAAGGCTCATGGTTACAGGTTGCTGACGATGGGGGAATGCTGTGGTTGCATGCGCTCGCATTACCTTGGAGATGGCGGTGTTGTGAACGGTATCCACCCCAGCAGGTTGAACTGTTACAGGATTCCCGCGGGTGTCTCGTACCAGTTCTTCTTCCTTGGGTGTATGCTGCACGGCGGAGGATTTGGTCTTTCAATCCGGCTTCCGGAGCTTCTGATGCCTGTGGTATAAGATCTCCGTCCTTGTTTATCTTTGAAAATTCCTTTTTCCGTGAGAACTCATTGATCTATTTTGCTGGTGCAGGGGACTTGGATGCATGTTGACGAGGATGGTGGAGCAAGGTAACAGCGTTGTGTATGGGCCCAAAAGAGGCTTGCATGCATCCACACCAACCCGTGGTCATCAAATCTGCTCATGAAATGCATTTGGCCTGTTTTGAGCTTCTACAGGAAGTTTCCTGTAGAAATACAGAGCTTCCTGTAGACAGGCAGCTCTTCCTGTAGAAACTGGCACCTTCCTGTAGAAACTGGCACCTTCCTGTAGAAAATCTGCGTCTTCCTGTAGAAGACTCAGTCTATAATGAAAGTGCACATACCTTGAAGAACATAAGCATTCTTGGAGGAGGAGCTGGTGAGGTGTCCTGGCTGCATGCTAAGGACCTTTGACCTTGAGTTGAGAGGCTTCCTCTCCTCCATAGAACACCTGCAATCTGCATGCAAATAACTTATGGATCTTGTTTTTTTTTTTTTTTCTTTTTTTCTTTTTTCCTTTTTTTTTGAAAGATAGCAGGGGCGCCTCAATGAGGTTTTCACCCCTACCACCTGCCTTAAGCACCTCAGAGAGGTTTTCACTCAAGGATCTTTATCTCTTTTTCCTTTTTTTTTTTTTTGAAAGATAGCAGGGGCGCCTCAAATGAGGTTTTCACCCCTACCACCTGCCTTGGGCGCCTCAGAAAGGTTTTCGCCCAAGGATCTTTATTATTATTATTATTATTATTATTATTTTAGATTCTTCAGGGTGTGCCCAAAGCAGGGGCAGAACCCTTCTCTATGACCAATACTGCCTTCTCCATAGTTTTGATGAACTCTTGTCTGGAGGGAGGCTTCCTGTAGATCTTCAATCGATGCCCGTTGACAAGCATGGGGATGGCTTCCTCATCAATGGTCCGAATGAGAACAGATCCATTGTCATGACATTTTTCCACTGAATATGGCCCTAGCCATCTGGTTCTCAGCTTCCCCTTGAAATCTTTGTATCTGGAATCATACAACAAAGCCCAATCTCCCGGCTGAAATTGCTTGTCATGGAGATGTTGGTCATGCCACACCTTCCTCTGAAGTTGAACCACTTCTGAGTGAAGGAGGGCCTGCATGCGGTGCTCGTCCAGGCCATTCAGCTGCAGCAGCCTTTCTTGTTGTGCATGGCTGAGATCTAGGTCCAGCTGAGCTGCCATCCTCAAAGTGTTATACTCAAACTCAATGGACAGCAGAGCTTTCTTCCCATAGACCAGCTCATAAGGTGTGAAGCCAGTGGTGGTCTTCCAAGTGGTGTTGTAAGCCCATGTGGCCTCAACCAGGTGATCTGCCCAATATTTTCTGCTGTTGCTCACCACTTTGGTCAAGATCCCCTCTAATGCTCTATTGGTGACTTCTACCTGCCCATTTGCTTGAGGATGATAGGGGGTGGAAGTCCTATGCTTGATCTTGTGATGAGCTAGGAGATCTTCAACCAAGTTGGATGTGAACTGGCTCCCTTGATCGGTCACCAGCTCTCTTGGGTAGCCAAACTTGTAGAAGATGTTCTCTCTTAGGAACTCGGCCACTTTCTCTTCTGTTGCTGCTTTGATTGCTTTGGTCTCTGCCCACTTTGTCAAGTAGTCAGTACACACAATGATTTAGGATCTTTGCCTCGAATAGGGATTGATTGGACCCACAAAGTCCATGCCCCACTTCTCAAATGGCTCAAGAGTCACTTGAGGTTGGAGAGGCATCTCATCCCTTTGGGTCGGTTTCCCCATTCTTTGGTATTGGTCACACTGACTGACATATCTTCTGACATCTTGATGAAGTGTGGGCCAATAGTAGCCTGCCTGCAGGATCTTGAAGGCAGTTCTCTTTGCTGCAAAATGTCCTCCACAAGGCCCATCATGACAGGTGAGGAGGATGTCAAAGACTTCCTCTTCCCTTACACAACGCCTTAAGATCTGATCGGGGCCAAGCTTGAACAGATTGCCCCCGATCCAAGTGAATGAGGCACTTTTTCTGATGATTCTGCTCTTCTCTTTTGAAGAGAGGTGCGGAGGGAACTGAGCTGAAACAAGGTAGTTTTCTATATCAGCAAACCTGGAGAGAGTACTGAGATAGCAAATAGATGCTCATCAGGCATCTGGTCATCCACCGTCCCATCTTCATCTGCAGACAAATCCAATCTAGACAAAAAATCAGCAACAACATTTTCTCTACCTGGTTTATCAACAATGGTTAAATCAAACTGCTGCAATAAAAGTAACCATCTAATGATACGAGCATTCACATCTGGTTTATTCATCAAATATCTAATAGCAACATGGTCAATATGTACAAAGGTCTGGTAACCAGTAATATAATGTCGGAACTTGTTCAATGCATGGACCACAGCCAAGAATTCCTTCTCGGTTACAGTGTAATTCATCTCAGCTTTGGACAAGTTTTTGCTAACAAAGTAAATGGCATATGGAAGTTTCTGCTCAACTTGTCCTAAAGCTGCACCTATGGATTTGTTCGACGCATCAGTGTGGATGTGGAAAGGTAGGGCCCAGTTTGGACCTCTCAAGATTGGTGCTGACACCAACTTGTCCTTTAACTCATTCAAACTCTTCTGACAATCGTCAGTCCACTTAAACTCCACATCTTTTGCCAACAGACCAAACAATGGCGAGGCTAGCTTGCTGAAATCTTTAATGAATCTCCGGTAGTATCCTGCTAATCCCAAGAAACTCCGGACATCCCTTACTTTTTGAGGAGGTGGAACCCTCTTGATGAGAGCAATTTTTTTAGGATCCACCTGCAATCCTTGGGAAGAAATGGTATGGCCTAGCACGGTCCCCTCAGTCATTAGGAATTCACATTTTTCAGGACTAAGGGACAAGTTCATCTCGGTGCATTTGGTTAGGAATTTTCCTAGGTTGGACAATGCTTCCTGGAAGTTGGCCCCATAAGGAGTAAAGTCATCCATGTATATTTCCACTGCATCATGGACCAGCTCCGAGAAGATGCTTAAGACAACTCTCTGGAAAGTAGCAGGAGCATTGCATAGCCCAAAGGGAAGGACTCGGTAGGCAAAGGTACCCCAAGGACAAGTGAAGGTGGTCTTATCTTGGTCTTCCGGGCTGATTTGGATTTGATTGTACCCGCTAAACCCATCCAGGAAAGAGAAGAACTTCTTTCCTGCCAGTCCATCCAACACTTGATCTATGAAAGGTAGAGGGAAGTGGTCCTTCTTGGTAGCTTTGTTCAGCTCACAGTAATCCACACAGATTCTCCACTTCCCATTCTTCTTGGGAACCAACACTAAAGGGGACACCCATTCACTATCTGAGATGGGGTAGATGAATCCGACATCCAACAGTTTCTGCAATTCTTCCTTGACAATGTCCTTAAGGGCTGGATTCATTCTCCTCTGAGGTTGCCTAACCGGTTTACAATCCTCTTTGATGTATATATGATGGGTACAGACCGAAGGATGGACTCCTTTCATTACCTTATAGCTCCAAGCAAAAGCATCTAGGTGGTTGGCCAACAGACTACACAGCTCCTTTTCCTGGGAAGGAGATAAGGAGGAGCTGATCTTCAATGCTCTCTCAGGGCCGAACTCCACATTCTTGACCTGGGAGTAACAGGGTTGGTTGTACAAAGATCCACTAAGGTGCTAGCTTGGGCATCCTCCACGAATTTTTCTAAGGGTAGTGCACTGGTAGGTGGGTTTTGGATCAAGTTCTCGATCAAGTCATCCTCGGTTGGGGGGTTTCTTCTAGTGGTATCTAAGGTACACAGAGGTGCTGAGTACACCTCGTCTTCTTCTCCTTCTTCCGACCAGAGTGGTAAATCATGCTCTAAAGAAGGTTGGGCAGGAGGGTATAGGACTAGCTGCTTGGACATGGGACCATTTTTGATGGTCATGTTTCCTGCCCGACAACTTATGTAAGCATCTGCAGTAGCTAACCAAGGCCTTCCCAAAATGAGAGGATATCCAGTAAGCTTGGCCTTTGGTTGCAGAACTAGGAAGTCTGCAGGGTATTCCCAAGAATCAATAGAGACCATGACATCCTCCACAATCCCTTCGGGAGTCACGGTGGAGCGATCTGCTAATTGCAGTACTGTCGAGGTCTTCCTCAAGGAACCCTGAAGATTGAGTTTAAGCATGGTATCCCTGGTCATCACATTGATGGCCGCCCCCAGATCAATCAAGGTGTGGGGGATAATGGTGCCATTGATGTGAACATCTACTACTTCCAGGATCTAGGTACTTTGGGCAGATGACTTGTCCTAGCATGAGGTCAGACAGTTGTCCTATGACATTGATAGTTGAGGCATCTTTCTTCCGTCTGCCTGGGTGTTTGAAACACTTCTCCTTAACCAGCTTGTTATATATTGGCACATCCTTGATGGCTTGGAGGAGTGGGATTTTTACACACAACTGCTTGAGCTCACCCAAAAGCTCATATTCCTCTGGGTTAGGTTGTGTGGTGGTTGTTAGTCTCTCAGGAAAGGGTGGAATAGGCTTTGGTTCACTCTCCTGATGGTCTTCCTCATCCTCTGGGGGAGGAGGCTGGCGATCTGGAAGAGTCTTTCCAGATCTAAGATTGATCTCCTGAATCTCCACAGCATAGGTAGGGCATGAGGTTTCCCCAGTGTATACCTGTTGGGCCTGTCTATTGTTGGGGTTCGGGTTCGGTTGAGCAGGCATTTGAGGTTGCCTTGGAGGAGCAGGAGGTAATGGTTGTGGTTGAACTGGAGGTGGAGGCAGAATGGCGGGTGGAGTGTTGTACTGAGGCCTCCACCCCGACTGAGGTGCATTCCATTGAGGCTGTGGCTGGGTATGTGAGTGATATGGATGAGAAGTAGGTTGAGTGGGGTACTGAGGTGGATATCACCATGGAGGAGGCATGGACCATGAAGGATGAGCAGGGGGACCCCAGGAAGGCATAGGAGTTGACTGGTTGGGGTTGTAATAAGCTTGAGATGCCCCTTGCATCCCTTGCTCATAAGGTCTAGATCCTTGTGGCCTCCTTTGGTTGAGGTAATAGAGAGGCTCTGTGGAAGCTTCGGTCCCTTGGTACATGGCTTTAAACCCATGTAAGGTTGGACACTGATTTGTTGGGTGGTCCTCCTCACAAACGAAACACACTTCAACCGAATGTAATGGGCATTCGTTCTTAGGATGTCTTCTGGTGCACCTAGGACAGAAGACAACCAAGGCTCTCTCAGCTTCTTCTTTCTTCTGCTGGATCCTAAATGTGTCCAGCTACACGGCAATGGTCTGTCTCACCTCACTCTTAAGATCTTCTAATTGGTTTGTAAACTCATGTTTGGAGAAAGGGACACCAGTGGAGAGGAGATTTCCTCTACCTCGTTTCCTAGCTGCCCTGGAATGATTTCTAAACACAGTCTTGATGTCCTCATAAGGCAGTTGGTAAATGTCCCCCCCAGCTAACATGTGAAGGGTGTCTAAGAGATCTTCAGGGACTCCTCGGAGTAGAACCAACTTGAGGGATTCAGGGTCAAGTGTGCACCTGGCCCGCTTATAGCTAAGTTGGAACCTCTCCTCATAATCCTCTAAAGACTCATCATTCCCCATGGTCATCCGAAAGATCTCTCCCTTGGTTTCCTTAGACCTACAGTAATCCCGGTACTTGGTGTTGAAAGCTTGCTGCATCTGAGCCCAAGTAGTGATACTATTCCCAGGTAAACCCATGAACCAGCGTAGTGCTGCATCCTTGAGAGTGGAAGGGAAAAGTTTCAACTTTTGCTCATCTTCAGTATAGTCATAGGTTCTACAAAGGACAGCAAACTCAAACAGGAAGGTATCTGGATCTTCAGTGGTCAACCCATGGAAGTGAGGTAAGGCGGAGGGGCTAATGTTTTTCATTTTCATCTCTCCATTGGTCTCTCAGATGGGGAAGGCACCTTCTATTCTCTCATCTTCTCTTCTATTGTCAGCCATAGCTTCAGATGGATTGGTCTCTAACTCTTCTTCTACTATAGGGTCTTTGGATATCTCAGGTTGTTCACCTATAGGTTCCTCTGGGTCACTGTCACCAAAGAAGAGAGAAGGGTGACTTAGTGATGTGGTGGGGGTGTTTGGTAGGAATTTGCCTGATTTATCTCGGTTCCTACGAGGCATGAAATGGAAAGGACTTTTTTTTTTTTTGAGTGCTTTTTCTTTTTCTTTGGTACCTGCAAAACTGAAACAGACTGATCTACAACTAACTATGAAAGATGCAAAATTAACTGAAAGCAGGAAAGAACTAATCTACTTTGCTCAAAGAAATTGCAGAAAGGAAATGCTAATCTATGAAAGCAGGATATGCTAATCTATGAAAGCAGGAAATACTAAGCTAGGAAAGCAAGAAATACTAAGCTACTTTTGCAGAATGGAAATGAAATAAACTACTGAGCAGAAGTAAGAGTACGAAAGTAGAAGAAAAGCAACAATTACTAATACTCTGACGCTTCCCCGGCAACGGCGCCAAAAAGATGGTGAGCTCCAGTATTGTAGCAATGATGCTACAACTCCTGGGGCTTCCTGTCTCTCATTTTATCAACCCGGTAGTTCGTACAAACTTGGAAGCGACGGTGCTATATGCACAAGTACTAGCTCTTGTCGCAGCTGTCACTTGGTCAGCTGGCACAAGTCCGCTAGGGCTCAAGCCAACTTCTATAGGCTCTCAGAAGAAGCTTGCTAATTGATGGACGAAAGCTATTCTCAAAGGAAAACTACTCTACTTGACAAAATGGACTGAAAGCAAATCAAAGCATGTAATCCTAGGAAACCCTAATTTAACTAGTCTGACCTCTATAATGCAAAGAATGTGAATGAAACCTCTACCAATGCTGCTGTTACCTCTAATAAGTGGAAATGCATGGATCTAAGCTACTTGCATCATAAAAGACATGTTTTTGTATTTTTCCTTTAAGTGGATGGAATGATTGTGATTTTGTGCTAACTAGGGTTTGGTTGTGCAGATGGGATGGAGAAGGAAGGAAAGCGTGGGACAGGTTGGAGAGGCTAAGAGAGGTCCCTAGGGATCCTTAGCATCCATCCACAGAGGTTCCTCGCATTCAGAAGCTCAGCAACTGAGTGAGTGGCCTCCTATAGGATGTCTGCAGGGGATCCTACAGGATACGCAAAGATTTCTACAGGATGTCTACAAATTGCTACAAGATGACCTACCGTGAGTGTTTGAAGTGATGGAGGAGTGATGGAATGGCGGGGGGAGATGTGTAAGGTAGGAATAGGGCTGGTGATGGCTCAGAAGTGGAGGGATAGGATAGGGAGTGAGTGTAGGAAGTAGGTTGGAAGATAGGGGACTAGGTCAACAAAAAGGGCTAGAGAATGAATCTATGTGAGGAGTGAAAGAATTTGCGAGATAATAGAGCGGAGCAGGGGTCAAAGATGTATTTGCATGCGTGATCAAGATGGAGAATGAGGTACTGGAACGAGGGAGAGCAGTGTAAGTGAAACAAATGCTTATGACTGTCACCAAACCGAAAATGCATCAACCTAAACTACCTGTGCGTATAAATTCAATGAACAGCAATCCAAAACGCGAAGGAGAATGTGCATGAAGCTGTGATGAAGGTGTGTGTGCAGGTTTGAATCATGTGGAAAGATCTATCTTAACCGTGACTATGTTGCAGCATGTATGAAGTGAAGAACTGCGTGTTTTTGTGGCTGGTATAGGCTGCACTCCAATCTCCAAACGGAGATGGCAGTGGAGACTTCCTCAACCTTTTTTGCTGGAGCTCCAATGTATTGTCAACCTGCTAATCTAACTAAACAACCGAAAGCAATTCAACCATAAACTAGTCCTATCTATGCTCATGAAAAAGACTAATTCAACAACCTGTAATTCAAATTGCATGTGAAAATGAAAACTCAGAGTGCTGAAACGAAATGCAAACAACACTACAGCAGAGGGGATCTATGGCTCTCAGGTTGGGCCCTAACCTGAGAGCTATAGTCTCCTTAAGAAAACTCAGAACTAGATCAGAATCTGCCTTCTTTATTCATAATCTGATGTTATGCCAAAACTAGCTTACAACAAGAACTAACACCGAGTTGTGCTCAAAAATTACAATAGTAATGCGAAAGTTTCAACAACCTATCAAAGGCTACGGCCTCTATACTTATGCAAAAACGATCATCCAACAGGTCTCCTTGATTTTAGGAACTCGGCTATCCAACTGAAGTTTAACTTGGTGATCCTGTAGAACAGTTATGACTGTTGTTCCTGTAGAACAGTTGGCTGCCTCTATGCTCGGTGCTCTATGCTCGGTGGGGAGATTGGTTGGAGCTCGGAGCTACGGTGGGAATCACGAGGAAGGTCCCCAAGACTGTGGACATCCTCTCCTAAAAACCAGCAGTGCCACCTCATTGTCTCCTTGTCTCCTTTTTCATGTCTTTTCTCCCTTTAAATGCAAAAAACCTAAAAGCATCATGCATTAGTCACGTAGATAATATGTCTACCCTTCTTCCTACAAACAACACGAACAAACTAAGAAATGCATGCATAAGCAATAAAATATGAATGGTTTGAGCAAGTAGAATAGGCCAAAATGAGCCCAAATTGTACCAAAATTGGGGATCATCACTCATCCCTCAGTGTAGCTCCATTAAATCCACCAAATAAAGAGCTGGAGGCCTTGGCATTTGCTGACAAGGACTATCTTATTGAAGACTTTGAGGGTAACAGGGACTTCTTGCAGACCTTCTGTCAATTAAGAGAGGACTATAAGGATGGTCATGGTACACATGGGATATGGGAGTCAAACCTACCATACTATTGTCTCCCAGCTGTAAATGTCTTCCCTGAAATCATTCACCTATGTGCTGAAAACTATGATGTGCAGCACAGAGCTATTAGCACTCCATCTGGGAGGATCCTTTTCTACATTAATGCTGAGTCCATCAACAAAATGTTACATTTTGATCAGACAGAGTTTCTAATCCCATTTTCCATGAACTATTTGCTGGACATTGGTGCCAAGATGACCAGTGAGGAGATTCAAAAGGTCACCAGGACATTCATGAGACTTGAGTGCCAGCCTACAGAGCCACCTCCCTACCTGGCTGTCCATTTCAATGATGTAGGCAAGCTTTTACTGGACATGATTGCCTATGTGTTGGGATACAAAAACAATGAGCATGTGGATAAAACAATGCTGGTATTGCTATCTACTTACAGCCCACGCCAACCCCCTGCCCGCAAATATAACTTTGCTAAGTTCATAGCTAACAAGATTAATGATCAGTTGAGCAGAGTGGATAGACAGGGGGTCTTCAAGTACTCGGCCTATATTTACCACCTGTTCATGTACTATCATTCTGAAGCCTTCCCATGCTACATCAAAAGGCTGGATCACAGAGGGGAAAGAAGATCTGTCATCTTCTGGACCTCTGTCTATCACAAAGTCACAAATTCACCCTACACCTACTGTGAATTTGTTGACCAATTTGTATACCCAGTCTCTTGCCTGTTGATGAGGTCCCCTCCTCCCCGAATATCAAATGAGATAAAGAAAGCTCTGCAGCTTTCCAAAAAATATAAAATAGGTGACTGGTACCTGTATGAGAACCATACTGTCATTAGGATCTATGGCTGTGAGCTCTATCCGTATAGGCTCCCAAAATATGTACCTATGAGGTTATTTGCCTTGGAGTATTATAGGCAGTTGATTCAGTCCGACCTCACCCATTTCCACAGCGCCAAAAAGAAGGCCCACCTCAAGTTCAAACACCAGTTGGGCCCCTTCATCATGAACAAGAAAGAAGGGTGGGAAGATGCAGACCTAATCCTTAAGGATAAATACAAGTTGTCCTATAGTTTTCGGTGGGTCCATTATGACCCTGAAGGTTTCATCACTGCTAGGAGAAACAAGTATAGGCTTATAGGCATTAAGCATTGCCAGTACCCACACATTGAAAAATATGCCAACCTGTAAGAATGACAGATGGATACTCTAGTTGAAAATCTAACTGAGGAAGAGACAAAGCTAAAGAATATGAAGGAGATTGAAAAAACTATTGACCTAGACTATGTGCAGCAGGTACCTTTCAGACCGCCTTATTCAGTGGGAGAAGGGACCTCGGCCACAAGGACTGCACCACAGGCCCCTCTACATCAGCACCGGCGACAGACAAAGGCAAAGGCATAATGGGTGCAGAGGAAGAAGCAGTGAAAGAAAAGCCTGCCCTCATAACAGAGCAGCAAATAGGGCAGCAAACAGAACAGTTGTTATAGCTCCAAATCTCACTCTTATGGTTTGTGATGCTGCACTCATGGCCTAGGGCAACCCCTCCTTCCAGACCTGGTCAAAAATTTAAAAAACAGTGTTTTATTCCCTATACGCGACATTGCCCTGAGTTAAACGCGTGTACACGCGGGTCTGTTATACCCAACCCGCGTGTATCTATTAAAACACTTAAAAAATAATAAATTCCTCTTTTTCGGGTGGAGATCGCGGGTTTTACCTGCTGGATCACCTGTTATTGCCCGTGGCCCAACTGTTCCCAACTACCTCCTAACTAAAAAACTACTTTGGAGAGGGTATAAAAAGACATCAAAGGGAAGGCCAAGGGGAGAGAGAGAAAGGAGAGCAAGATTATTATGCTGAGATTTTTTCCTTAGACCAGGTCTGAAGTCCTTGGTGCTTTCTGCACTTCCCCCATTTGGCATAGGAAACCCTTGTTTCCATGTGTCTTGGTGATCATTCATCCTTGATATCATCATTTGAGTAGGACTAGGAAGGAGCTCTTGTTGGAGGCTTGAGGCTGGAACGAATCCGGGAGGAAGCTTTGCTTGGAGCCTACTGAAGGTGTTCAGGTGATATCTTTCTGATATATGTACTTTATTTGCCTTTATATATAAAGAAACACGTCTTTGTTCCCGAATAATCTTTCTTTATGCTTATGAGATTCTTGTGTTGAATTCTTACGAAAGTGGTTACTTAAAGATTTTTATAACTAACTTTATAGCGTAAAGATGGTTTATACATAAATATATGTACATGTACTGTTGTGTTCTTTGATTTGTTTGTCTTTCAAGTCAAAGAAAGAAGAAGGGAACTCCAAGAAGGGTTTGCACCCTAACGGTCTTCTCGAACGTAGGACCTTAGGTATGTACCCTAAACATTAGAATTTGCTTAAAAGTAAAAATGATGGCTGTGTGTGTGTGTTTCTTTGAATAAGCAATTTTCAGTCTGGTAGAGTCTTAGCCCAAAGGACCCTAGGGGTACTTTCCCTTCAACCAGAATTGGAGACTCCACTGGGGACAACAATCTTGTTGTTCCTAGTTTGGGTAGTCCTCAAGCCAATCAAGGCTCAGCCCCTCTGTTTGTTGGCTCTGACTGTCTGATCTTTTCCTGAAATCCAAGCTTTTCCAGTTTTTTAGTCTGTGTTTTTTTTTTATTTTTCTTGAAAGACTTCAGATACGCTCTTTTTCTGGATTACAGAAGCGTATATACGCAAGTTGCACTAAGTTAACCCGCGTATACGCAGGTTTCCTTAGTTACAGTCGCGTATACACGCATTCTGCAAATAATTGCAGGCGCGTATATCACATAATTTTCAAGATTTGTAAATTTTCTGTTGGCTGAATGTTTGTCTGGTAGTTTGGGTCAGTTTTAAGCAGTTATTTTCCAGTAACTGTTCTCTGTTTGACAGGGGGCATCTTGTTCTGAACTCTCTCTAGTTATAAGGAGTGCTAGTCTTGTTTTTCGTTGATTGCAAGCGTCATTGATTTTTGACACACAAGATTTCTGTTTAAGAATCTTGATTGCTCTGTTTCGGCAGAGTGGGAAGATTGTCTTCAATCTTTGTGTCCATTTTTTTTTCATGACATTTGTGTTTTCTTAACGAAATCATTTTTATGACCATTTGCTCCTTCGTTTCGGGAAATTTGTTTGTTACAATTTTTTTTGAAACTTGTCTTTTGATATTTTGGACTTTCATTGCTGCTTTTGATTGTCAAAAGCGATTTCGAACACATTTTATTTTTGTTGAGTTTTCATCATTTGAAAGGTGTCAATTCACAAAAGTGTTTGGTGGCTTGTTTATCAATCATTAGTGTCAGTATTTTTGAGAGCTTTCCTTTGAAAAAGACTTTTTGGTTTGATTGAAAGAAAATCTTTTGAAAGTTTTTGAGTTTCGCTTTCTTGAACTTGCTTATCATTTGATTTCCTTTTTTTGCGAAGTGAAAGTGCTTTGTTTTTATCTTAGAACTTGTTTTTATTGTTTGGACGAAATGATTGGTAACACATCATCTTCTATCTAAGCATTTTAGTGGCAAGACAAAATTTGGTAAAGCAGCAACTTTCCTTCTTTGTTTGTAGAAGTAGTCTTTAAATCTTGCATCCACATATAGGTCTTGCATTAGGGTAAGATTTGCATCTCTTTGTAGGCATATTTAGTTTTGTTAGTTTTTGTGAGTGTGGAGTCTGAAAAGAAAAAGAAAATTTGCTTATATTAGAAGTACCTCTGAACCTCATAGAAATTGCTTTTCATCGAAAACAAAAGTGCATGTGCATGTAGCTAGGTTTTATTAATTTCTTTTGCGTCCATAAAAACACCACAAGTTTCACCTCCATTACCTTTGACTTAAAGAACAACCTAATAAAATCAAGCGCTTAATTAAAATCCACTAGAACGTTTTGTTTTAGTTATTACACCAACAAGTTTAGGATTTTAGGGCCTTGGATTAGGCGAGTGGAGAGTTAACTCTCCAAGGCCACATAAAACGTCAAACATAAGAGTCTGATTAAAGAGAGTAAATCCAATAGCGTTAGGAAGACCAGGAAAGCTCCGAATCTGGGAGTTAAGCACGAGGGTCTGTGAAGACAGGGAAGAGAGATACCCCCTCTCCTACTTGTCCGAACTTACCTCACGACTGTTCCGCCTGGCTTCTGCGATGAGTTGGTACCCATAGTTTCCTCTCCTAGGGATCTGCATAGGTGGCTGCGGAGGGGAATCCCGTGGCACCTGAGGTCGACGTTGTATCACTCTCGACAGTACTACTGGAGGGCACCCTTGCGAAGCTTGGGGGCTTGCACCGGCGCAGGCTATTGTTAGGAGGTCAGCGTAACTTCCTCTGATACCTTCGCTGATAGGACTGGGCCCTCATCATCCCAGACTATCTTCGGAAGGCCCTTTGATTCACTTTCTCGTATTTTGGTGTCCGGTCCTAATCACCCGGAGCGGAAATACTTGAAAGTTGTTTGACTGGCTGTATCTTTAGGGACTTTATAGTGAGTGCTCTTTGCTCCTTGTATATAGTTGGCTTTAGGTATTTTTGTCTAGTCACATTTGGACTTTGTGGTCTGAGTGACTGGCTTACCGCTCTACCGATCTTGAAAGGCTTTTGGTCGTTCTTTCGGAAGTTGTGGAGTTGCCTCCTCAAGGGAAAAGGTTTTGATTGCTTATCCATATTCTTTGAAGAGTTATTTCTATATTCACGCAAGGGAAAGGGTCTTTGGATCAGTTAGATATGGCTAATATTCCTGTGGAAACCAACCAAGGTACCCTTCCAAAAGGGGATCCTTGTGCTTTTCCTTTCTTTGGAAACGTTGGTACTCCCTTGATGGCCACTTTGAATATTCCTGGGTTGAATGTTGGACTACCCGTTTGGCTGTGGTCCACTCCGAATATTCCAAATGCTCTTGAAGCTTCTCAGATGAATGCTTTATTTCAGGGGCATCATATGGGTGCTAATTGTTCATCTTCTTTCAAAGAGAAATCTGGGATTCCTTCTTCGCCTCCTTGTAACAAGAAATCTAAAAAGAGGAGAAAGAGGAAGTCAAAGAAGAAGAATAATTCTATCCTTTCATCATCAACCTCTGCGAGTCATGTTGAAGATAAGTCTTCAGCCGCTGCAATTCATGCTGGGGGCACAAGTCTAGTCACTGCAAGTCATACTAGCACTTCATCATCAACCTCTGCGAGTCATGTTCAAAATGAGTCTTCAGCCGCTGCAAGTCATGCTGGGGGCACAAGTCTAGTCACTGCAAGTCATACTAGCACTTCATCTTCAACCTCTGCGAGTCATGTTGGAGATGAGTCTTCAGCCGCTGCAAGTCATGCTGGGGGCACGAGTCTAGTCACTGCGAGTCATACTAGCAAAGAGTCACCGACCTCTGCAAGTCATGTTCAGGACTCTCCGCAAACCACTGCTAGTCATGTTGGTGGAATGGAGGTTGATAAGAAACCTGGACGTAGAAGTTTTAAACCTAATTTCCCTTGCAAGATATGCAAGGGAGACCATCTTACTCATTTATGCCCTGGTATTCCAGAGGTTCAAAGGATATGGTCCGAGTCTGAAAGTACTTCTACTCCTAGACCTGATATGGTTTCTCATCAATCCCATCAACCATCGGTTGAAAATGTGGTAGAGTCAGTGCAATCGCTGGCCGATTACACTCCTCTTTTGGGGGGTGAAGTGCCTAACAAAAGAGTCTGTTTGATCTCTAGTACAGAGTTTTCTGATATAGGGGGCATTCCGGTTTCTTTGAATGTTCCCCCTCCAAGCTCTAAGAGTGTTTCCTTTGATTGGGATAGCCTTGTTGAGCCTCGTCTTCCTTTCGCTGCACCTTTCCAAATAAAGGTCAGGGTTAATTCCACAAATGTCTATCGATGTATGGTGGATGAAGGATCCTCTACAAGTATTATATCCTCTTTGACTTGGAAAGCTTTGGGTTCTCCAAAGTTGTTGACAGCTCAGAGTCAGTTGTTAGCCTATGATAGAAGACCTGGTGAATCTATGGGTGTTCTTCCTCAAGTGCCTATCACTTTAGGTGGGAAGACTGTCTTAATCGATATGATGGTGGTTGATAGCCCTTTAGACTTTAATATGCTACTTGGGCGTGATTATGTCTATGCTATGAATGCTGTGGTGTCTTCACTCTTTCGAGTAATGTGCTTTCCTCATAACGGGAATATTGTCACTATTGATCAGCTTGCATCTGATAATCACCACCCTAATTCGACTTTACTGCAGAATGCCCCTTGGTTTGTTCCAAGTGTTCAAGTAGACTCTACCCCGCCGCAAGTGAATTATGTGGCATTGAATCCTCAATGTTCAATTGCTTCTAAGAAGGATCCTTTGACTTATTATTCTCCTTCTTGGGACTTGGTCCCGACAGTTGACCGAGAGATTCTTCCTATAGGGACATGGGACCCTTTAATTCCCTCTTTTGATCCTTGTAGTTCTCATGATTTCTCAGATCTTGTTTTTCCTTCACAGGAGGAACTCTTTGAAGCCATGAGTTATGACTACCAAAGGAGTCCTTGGTTTGAGCCCTGCAAGGGGTTTATTCCGAAGAGCTATTATACGTAAGCTGAAAGGTTGCGTGGTTCCCTGTACCATATTGTATATATGAGGTACGCATTTTCAAGTTTTGTATTCCATAACACAAAGATCTTATATGAAGTTTATATGTGGGATGTATTAACTTCGTGTCTAGTGTTCCTATTTATGTTTACAGAACTTGGAAGATTTCTCCTTTGGAAGTTTATGGTTGGTCCGTTCTAACAGGTATTGGTTCTCGAAACTGGCATATAGGTTAGGTTTTTCCGCCTGCATTGTGCACTTATCGGTTTCCTTTACCATTTTTGCCTTAGGATCGACCCCACCAAGTTATGGTGTGGAACCTTCTCATTGTTTAGAAGTATCATGACTTGTGTGGTAGAGCCTACCTTATCATGGGTGCCCTAGTTAGTACCTTGTTGTCGCTTGGCACTCATGCTGATTTTTTCATCCCTAGGCTCGGGAGTCCTCTGTAGTCCCGCCATGACTTATGCGTTGAAGACTCATTCCTCTGTGCTTCTTCGTTTCGTTCTAGCCTTATACCCTAGAGGCTCCTATATGTGTTGAGTTGTACTTCTGCATTGCATGTTGACCATTTGCACCTTTTGGCCTATAGCCGGCTTCACTTGGACTCGTGTTTAAGCCTACTTTTGACCATGACGTCTGCAAAATCAGCCTTGCATACCCTTGACTTCTTCAGCTTGACATACCCAGATCCGTGGAAGGAACCTACCTCTGAGTGTCACTGACCAGTTTTTCACCTCCCTGCATTGAGCATAGGAACGTTCCTTTCCCAGGAACTAGATCATCTGTTTCACCGACACTCGTTCTTTCCACTGTACCATAGCATTCTTTTATTCTTTTTCCGGCTTATCAGAAAAAGACAAAAAAATTAAATATTCCAAAAAGAGCGGGAACAGGGACATTATTTCCATTTATTGTTGGCAGCTCGAGTCAGTCGTGTCGCCCTTGAACAAAGCACTCAAAACAAAGTCTCCTCCGCATGGGTGGGATTTAGTTTGACTTAGGTACGCCATAACCTTGTTATCGAGTCAGTTCTCCCCCGATTGGTTATCTCTTCCAATCATATGGAGGGTTCGTTCGTGCCTCCTGCATGACGAACTTATACAGATTCATCATATGCTGCCACATAGTCACATTGAGTCGTGCTTTTGTTCAAGGGAAGTTAGCCTGAGTCGGTCTTTTTGCGGTGTCTCTTGACTCATTATTCAGTCGGCCATCCTTGGTTGTCAGTGTCATGTCTATCATCACATCAGTTATATTGGTCCTTTACTCGTGCTGGTTTGAGAAGGTCCCCATTGACTTCTTGCTGGCGGGTCTTGTCCTTATCGACGATGACACATTGCTCTGAGGACAGGCCTAGAGCCGCACCCTGGCCCTATTTTCATTATTGATAGGTCACCTTGTGCTCAGCATCGATCAGTATCATGGGTCTTTGACTGAGTGGTTTCCCTTGTGTTCGACATCAGCATACATTATCACACATTGGGATTCGTGCAGTACCTTGGTTTCCATTTGACCCTATTGGTGGATACCTCGCCTCTGTGTCGGCTTTCATTATTGGTTGGTTCAGAGGGTTTCTGCCGTGCGCTAGCCACATCTTGTGTACGCCAAAAACGTACTTCGGTTGGGTTACTACATCTTTTTTTCGTCCGATTCCTTCCACATTATTGGCCTACGGGTTACACTCGTGCTAGATTGATGAAGGATGCCTTAATGCCTTCCTTCTAGCGGATCTTTCCCTATCGACTCCGACTCATTGCTCTGGGGCAAAGATCTAGAGTCCATTTGGCAGTACCTTGGGGTTTGCAGTCATTAGTGGCAGATTCCTCGCTATCGACAGTGGGAAACCATCATTGTCTCCTGATTGATAGATTCTTACAGGTGTTCGACTTTAGCTCATCTATTCACACTTGTTAGATTGTACTGGGTACCTTGACGCTCATTATCATTATCGGTGAGTAGTCTCGCGTTTGTTAACGGTATACATCAATGACCGGTAATCAAACGATTTCTCACATGGTCGACTTCAGATCATTTATTCCCATGATGTAGAAATGTACCACGACGGTCGGTGAAGACCTCAGGTTGTATCAGCATTCATTGGTTCACTTGACAGTTGCTCCTGTTGCTGCTAGTTGATACCACTCCACCTTATATGATGCAGTCAGTCATGGCGACATTCTATATGCTGGCACCTGAGTTTGCAGTGTAGTACCATCCTATTCCATCATGTTCAGTTGGTACCTTATGGGATCAGTCTTTGATTTCAGTGATCCGTTGCATCTTTCAGCATCATTGACAGTCTTATATGTGATATTCAGACATGTACTTTCTCATTGTGATCAGATGATCCATTATGTATTTTCCTGTCAGTTATACTTGTATACTTAGTGGATCCGCTTGTACTTGATATGCGGACATGCTTTACTTTTCCTGAGCATGGGTATGCCTGCCTCAGACAGTGTTCTTTTCTGATCTCCTTTCGATGGCTTGGCAGGCTGAATTCTGGTGAAGTCCTCCTCGGTTTTTCGGCAGAGTTCCTTTCCTTGTAAATAACATATTTCGGCCATCATGTTCCCCTTCTGACCTCATACATTAGTGGGCATCTGTTATAGCTCCAAATCTCACTCTTATGGTTTGTGATGCTGCACTCATGGCCTAGGGCAACCCCTCCTTCCAGACCTGGTCCAAAAATTTAAAAAACAGTGTTTTATTCCCTATACGCGACATTGCCCTGAGTTAAACGCGTGTACACGCGGGTCTGTTATACCCAACCCGCGTGTATCTATTAAAACACTTAAAAAATAATAAATTCCTCTTTTTCAAGCGGAGATCGCGGGTTTTACCTGCTGGATCACCTGTTATTGCCCGTGGCCCAACTGTTCCCAACTACCTCCTAACTAAAAAACTACTTTGGAGAGGGTATAAAAAGACATCAAAGGGAAGGCCAAGGGGAGAGAGAGAAAGGAGAGCAAGATTATTATGCTGAGATTTTTTCCTTAGACCAGGTCTGAAGTCCTTGGTGCTTTCTGCACTTCCCCCATTTGGCATAGGAAACCCTTGTTTCCATGTGTCTTGGTGATCATTCATCCTTGATATCATCATTTGAGTAGGACTTGGAAGGAGCTCTTGTTGGAGGCTTGAGGCTGGAACGAATCCGGGAGGAAGCTTTGCTTGGAGCCTGCTGAAGGTGTTCAGGTGATATCTTTCCGATATATGTACTTTATTTGCCTTTATATATAAAGAAACACGTCTTTGTTCCCGAATAATCTTTCTTTATGCTTATGAGATTCTTGTGTTGAATTCTTACGAAAGTGGTTACTTAAAGATTTTTATAACTAACTTTATAGCGTAAAGATGGTTTATACATAAATATATGTACATGTACTGTTGTGTTCTTTGATTTGTTTGTCTTGCAGGTTAAAGAAAGAAGAAGGGAACTCCAAGAAGGGTTTGCACCCTAACGGTCTTCTCGAACGTAGGACCTTAGGTATGTACCCTAAACATTAGAATTTGCTTAAAAGTAAAAATGATGGCTGTGTGTGTGTGTTTCTTTGAATAAGCAATTTTCAGTCTGGTAGAGTCTTAGCCCAAAGGACCCTAGGGGTACTTTCCCTTCAACCAACAGCAACAAGGGAAAACTGTCCTTCCACAAACTGAGCTACCAGCAGCTCCAGCACTGCAAATTCCACCCCCACAAATTGAGCTACCAGCAGCTCCAGCACTACAAATTCCACCACCACAAACTGAGCCAGTAACTACTCCAATTTTACAGACCCCAGCACATGAGGAAAGGGGGACAAAAAGAGATAGAGAAGAGTCCACTCCTCTCAGTGGATCCTCCCACCAGTCAGAAGCCAAAAGGCAAAGAGCAGACTCCTCAGAGGTAGAAGACATTACTGAAGATGTCTTGGACAGTGCAAGAAAAGACAGGGAGGGCAGTCAGCATATAGGTACAAGCTCCTTTCAGCAGGAGCAAACTTTACAGCTCGGTTTGGAGGTGTCCTCTTCTTCCCAACAAAGCAAGAAGCCCAAGAGCACCAAGGATTCTTTCAAACAAATAAAAGCTCAGAATGAGCTGCTAAGGGCTGAGGTCTATAAGAAATTCATAGATGCAACACCAACCCAGCAAGAAAGGCTAATGTCGGTATATGACATTCAGGAGGAAAAATTGCTCCTCAGCCACTTTAAGCCCAAAGGGCCGCAGCCTAAGACAGTTGCAGATTTTGTAAAGACAAGGGTGGAGGTCCTAGCCAGAGATATACATCCCATGGACCAGATTGAACTCCATAAGCAAGCTGGGGAGATGGTCTATGCAACCTTGGTGGAGAAGGCCACCATGGCACATGAGCTGAAAGAGTCCCTCAAAAACACCAATACCCAGTTGGACTTTGAGAGAATGTCCTCTCTGGCCAAAGACAATCGAATAAAGTCTCTAGAGGAGATCATCATTGATCTAGGACATGATCCTAGTGATCCAAAGGGTGTGAAGGCCCTTATGAAGAAGAAAGATGATGACCTTAATGCCTTGAAGAAAAGATTGAAGCTGCAGCCCACAGAGCACCCTCAAACAGTAGAACTTCAAAAGCAAAAACAGGCTGAGGACCAACTGGACCTCCTAATGCAGCAAGACCAGAGGATCAGGGAATTGGAGAGAGAGATGGAAGGAGCATTACAAGATAAACAGGCAGAATCCACTTCCCAAGCTCCTCCAACTATTTCAACAACAGCAGCAACTTCAGGGGCAGCAGTGGCCCCCACAACAGGAGCAGCAGGAACAGCAGCAGCTCCAGATGCCAGCCCAAGTGTAGAGGAATTGACCAAGGACATCAAAGCAATGGAGATCCAGGGAGATGAAATAAAGAAGGCCAAGGAGAAGTTGGCAGAACTGGATGCCAAGTATGACAAGTCCAAAGTGACTGTAGCAGAGCAAGGCAGAGAAATAAAGGCCCAAAAAGAAAGGATAAAGACCTTAGAGAAAGAGCTGAATCTGGAGACTGCTATGGCCGACATAAAGAGAATCCTATGGGCCAAAATTGGCCAATCCATCAGACAGCAATGGAGGTCAATAAAAATAATGCATGAGCAGATGGATTTAATGGGTCAAGCTCAAGCCGAAATTCAGAAGGCCAAGACAGTGCTAGGGAACAGAGCAGAGCAGGCAAACAGAATGATAGACTTCCTGAATAGGCAAGAAAGGGAGGAATTGGCTGCTGTAGGCATTCCCAACAGAACAGAGGCTGTCCTCTCTTCCAAGAAGGTACTAACTCTCAGGAACTATATACAAACAGTGGAGAGGAAGTACTATGAGATGCAAGCAGATGTGGAGGAATACAAAGTTAAAATGGGAGTGCTGCAAGCAAAAGGCCTGCCCAGCTTACTAAGTGGTGCAGGAAAACTGATCTCTCCAGATCAAATGGCCAATAGAATGGCAACCACTATTGAAAATCAGATTATTGCATCTGGCAGTTCATCTGAACAACCAGGGCCTCCCACAGGGCAGAGCTTATATGACAAACTTGAAGGCCCGTTCTTCATTGAGAATGAAGTGAATCACCTGTTTGAAACCCCTCCCAATCTTTATAGACATACAGAGGTCGAGGAAACATTGATAAAGATGCGCAGACATCAAATGCCTAAGGAGGATTGGTGGCAATTCATGCTTCAGATTTTGCCACGGTAGCTTAAGTCATTCGGCCACTGCCAGCTCCAGGTCACTACAAGACAAATAACATGACAAATGTCAGCAGTTAAAGCAGCTAAAAAAGTGACTCATCACATAAGACAATGACAGCTATCCAAGTTTCAGACAGCACATCTCCAGCCGACTCTAACAGCCATAAAGTCCAAATATCTTCTGACTATTTTGACAACTGAGGCATTAAGGAATTACGGCAGCATTCACTCCTTCAGCTACTGCATTCCAGAGATTAGCATATCATAAATGAGATATTAACTCATTCGCTGATATTTTTGATGTAAATTTTTTATATATACTCCCCCGAGTAACATATAAGGGGTTGGTAAATTTCTCTATGAGACAAATGTATTGTACACTTTCAGAATTATCTAATACAAAGGGCTGGATGAGCTCAATGATTTCCTGAAATCTTTGATGTCTGGATGATGCTACATGTGCTGATGCAGAATTCTTGTGTTGTCTGATGAAATAACAAGTTTTCTCCAAACTTTGTTCTTGTGTTACTTATGTTTGTCAAAATCATACTCATCTTATACTAAACTAGTAGTAAAAAGAAAGAATAGTGTAGGACTTGTTTCGCTACACCTTGTACTCAATTTTTACTACTGTAAATGTTTGTCTTCAGGATTACTATGCACATGAATTCTTAATTGCTCCTGTCTATATTGATTCTATAAGTATGAATACTACCTAGAAATTCTTAATTGCTTCTAGGACAATATTCCCCTCGTGTTTCTTTAGCACTTCACTGCAAGATTCTTCACTGCCTTGCATAAACTGGATACACCCCACCCAATCACTATTATAAACGTTTTTCTCAGACACTAAAGTGGCTCTGCAGCATCACTACAACAAATCACTCAGCACCTCAAAATAAATAAAGGACCACTGATTCCATAGCCCAATGGACTAGAACACTTTGGAGAATGCATAAGCACCTTGACTGAAATTATCATCCAACCAAAATACAAAACAACTCTTGAACTCATAGCTAGCCTAAAATCATTACAAACAGAGATAAATCTTAAAGAGAGAGCCCTCTCTGATTACAGTTGGGCTAGAAACTGTAATCCAAAGATTGGTTAGTGGTTACCCCGGCCGTATTCCCTTGGAGTCAAAGGGAACAACCTGGGTGTTAACATAAATGGCGACTCCACTGGGGACTTCTTAGGATTTTCCAATTTCTATACATCTCTCAAAGCTACAAATCAAGCCTGAAATCAGTCAGGAGGCCTTCAAAACTGTTTCTGTGTCACATTGACAGCTTTAGGGAAGAGCTTTTTCAGTGAGTCTTCATCTCAGCTTTGAAATATATATAGCCATTCCAAAATCTTTATCCAGTCCTTGCAGATATAAAAACTTCCTATAAAATCCTAAAAAACAGTTAGAAGTTGGCTCCCAAGAAAAATCCACGGCATACTAGGGCAAATTCTGACCCTAATCCACCCATCATTGTTGATAATCCAAATACCATCCCTAGAAACATTAGGAAGCAGCAAAGGCAGGAGCAGCCTGCTGATTTAACCTCAGATTCAGATCATCCCAGCCTTATCTCTACTCCATGCAAGGTCCTTTTCCGGTCTACCCCTAGTTCCCCTAGTTCACCATCCACATCTCAAAGTCCTCCTCTCACATCTTCATCCACTGCACATATCCCCTTGACCAACACTCTAGGTTCACCCTTACCTATTTCCCCTGTGGTAACCACTGTTCCTATTATCCCAGCTGCCCCTGTTAATCCTCTAAACCCTGTAAATATGGCTAACAGATATGCACCCTTGCAAATACTAGCTAATGCTGTAGCTCTACCCCAAGATTACCAAACCAAAATCTCGTATTTTGACTCCAATGGCCCTCTGACAGCTGTTCAGCATGCCAAAAGGATGCAAGACCATTTTGAAACCTATGAAATAGATGATGACAGTGTGAGAATGAGGATGTTTGTTCAAAGCCTAACTGGGGATGTAAGAACTTGGTTTAGATCCCTGAATGCAAACTCCATCACAACTCCTGATGAGCTTTATCAAGCCTTTACTAGCATATGGGAGAAGAAGAAGGATCCTCTGCACATACTTGGTGAATATGACACTATCAAAAGAGGTCCCCAAGAGACTGTTTTGGAGTATTGTGCAAGATTCAACAATGTATATAACGCAATCCCACAAAATTTAAGACCCCCTCCTGATTTAGCTTTGTACAAATTCCCTGATGGTTTTGACCCTGACATGGCCTATCAGTTAAAGGAAAGAGACCCTCAAACCCTTGCCGAGGCCCACAGGGTTGCTGTCACAGTGGAAGCCAACCTGATTGCCAAAAGAAACAGAGCAAGGTTGGAAAAGAGGACTGTTTTCAAAGAGGAACCCTCTGCTTTTGATCAAAAGCTGGATGCAATACTCAGTGGAATGAAAAGATTGGGTGATAGAGTGGAATCGGTTGAGAGAAAATCATCATGGGAAGCACCAAAAAACAACCCTATCAGGAATCCCAATTTTAGGAGAAATCCAAACCCAAACGTTGGCAAGGCCAATGCTGATCCAGAAATCAGACCTCCATTTCAAGAAAACTATGCTGAAACATCTACTTCAAATGAGCAAGAAGATGACACCCACATCAACCTGATGGGTTTGAATGATGGGCATCAAGTTTTCCTAAGTCAAGAAGATCACAAAGATGATGATATTCCACAATTCCAAACCAAATCAGGTGAGTCATTTGACTTCAAACAAGGCTATGACACAGCTGTTTATGAAGTTCATAAACAGTACAAATTAAGGAGCAGAACTGTAAATATAACACAACCTGAGAAACCAAGGGACAGGTTGCAGCCTAAAAGGGCCATAGTCACTGAACCAATCAATATAACTGATTCACCTGCAACAGAGGAAATTGTGGAAGAGATTACTGAACAAATGTCCTCAACACAACAGCCACTGGCTGTACCTTCTTTGCAGCCTAAACCAACCGATAATCCTCAAAAAATGAATGACAAACATAGGCCCCAAGATCAAGACAAAGATCAAGAAGAAAACGCAGTGAACAAAGAAAAGGTTGCTACCCACCACAATAAGGTTCAAACTGAAAAACCTTTTGACTTGGAGGTTGAAATTGGCAAACTGAAAGTGGCCATTCCTCTCTCAGAATTAGCCAAACATGACATCTACAAACAGCAGATCAAGAAATCCCTTCAACTCACTCATAGTAAAGATAATGTCAATGTGTTGGATGATACCCCAGAATTGCTGTTCGGTCCAGAGGTTGATGGAAAAATAGCTGTCATAGGGATATTACCTTTCTATGTTAGTTTACATGTGCATGACAAGATACTACACAATGCAATGTTTGATTCAGGTGCTTCTCATAACCTTATGCCTAAATCAGTGATGGAGAGGCTCAACCTAGACATTACAAGACCATATAAGGACCTATTCTCATTTGACTCCAGCCAAGTCAAATGTTTAGGCTTGATAAAAGACTTGTGTGTATCCCTTGTCCAATACCCAAACAAAACAATCCTAATGGATGTTCTAGTTGCTGATATCCCACCCAAGTATGGGATTCTGTTATCAAGATCATGGGGGGCTAAACTCCAAGGTTCCTTACAGTTAGACATGTCTTATGCCACAATCACAGTCTTTGGTCAACCCAAGAGACTATATAGAGAATCCCTCATGAAATATATGGTCAGCAGTGAAGAGAAACCTCAAAACTTTCCCATATATGCTGTCCATTCTGATATAGATTCATACATTCTCCTCAATGACAGTTCAGGTCTAACAAATAATGATGAAACCAAGACATCAAAACAAGAGCAGGGTTGTAGTGAACAAGATACTGCTGTCCTAGAAGTAAAGCTGATCCAAACAAGTGATGAGACTGTTCTAAAGGATGAACAAAATACAAAACCAGAACTGCAGCTCACAGTCCCTGACCACAGAGAAGTTGCTAAGTCTCCCCTAGACCAACAGATCCTATGGTTCATGGAGTTTGATGGGTCAGTCAACAAGTTAGGGGCAGGAGCTGGAGTCTGGATACATAATAAACAAAACAGTCATGCAGAGGGCAGAGCTTATAGATTGAACTTCAGATGCACTAACAACATGGCTGAATATGAGGCTCTTTTACAAGGTCTCAAGCTAGTAAAGTCCCTAAAAGCTATAAAAGTTTCAATCCTAGGAGATTCAGACCTAGTTATCCAACAAGTCAAGGGTAATTTTGTCACCAATGACAAAAGACTGAGGTCCTATAGGTCTGCTGCTGCTGAATTATTAAATTCGTTTACTGAATTTCAGATTACCAAAATTCCTAGGACTCAGAACCTTCATGCTCATAGCTTGGCCACATTTGCAAGTACCTGCAAGCTACCTTTTGAGCCCCACCACTGCTTTACAGCTGAGATAAAACACAGACCATCTGTCCCAAACAATGTTAAGGATTGGCAAGTGTTTGATGATGACATGCAAATAAACAACTTCTTGACTTTGCAGCAAGAATTTTCAGGACTAAGTATTGACAATGATAGAGCAAGTCAATCACAAATACTTGAAAGAGAAAGTCAATCACAAATACAGAATCAACAGAATAACAAAGCAATATCACCTAAAACAACTAACCAAATGCTACATCCTACAATTTTTAACAAAGACAACATACTAGAAATTCAACAAATTGATTGTGAAGAGACAGCTGATGATGAAGCTGAAGTCATACAATTGAAGGACAATTTTATTCCCACTGGTTTAGCCCCTCTAGAAGACATTTTTTATTCCAATGATGTTCCCAGCAAACCAAAAATGCAGCCCCTCAACACTGCCATAGAAGAGTGCAACATTGGGACTGCTGAACAACCCAAAATCATAAAGCTGTCTGCTGCTTTACCCCCTGATCAAAAGCCTAAATACATTGACCTTTTTAAGGAGTTCCAGGATGTCTTTGCCTAGAGTTATGAGGATTTAAAATCCTATGACACCTTTGTAATTCAACACACCATCCCTCTCAAACCAGATCAAAAACCCTTTAAACAAAAACTTAGGAGAATTAATCCTATGCTTCTCCCAGCAATGGAACAAGAAGTACAGAAAATGTTTAAGGCAGGTATCATAGCACCAATCAGATTTTCTGATTGGATTTCAAACTTAGTCCCTACAAGAAAGAAAACCGGTGAGATAAGGCTTTGTGTTGACCTAAGGAACTTGAATCAGGTCTCCTTAAAAGATAATTACCCCTTACCTAAGATGGATCACATCTTGCAGAGAGTAGTGGGGGCCTCGAGAATTTCTCTACTTGATGGATTCTTAGGTTTCAACCAGATCTTAGTACATCCTGATGATCAGGACAAAACAACATTTACAACCCCATGGGGAACCTTCAAATATGTTAAAATGCCTTTTGGGTTGAAAAATGCAGGGGCCACATTCCAAAGGGCAATGGATATTGCTTTTGCCAAAGAGATTCATGACTTCCTTGTCATTTATCTAGATGACCTCACACCTTTTTCCAAATCTGACCAAGAACATTTGAAACATTTGAGACAGATATTCATAACTTGTAGGAAATATGGGATTTCCTTAAATCCTAAAAAATCCCTGTTTGGTTTGGAGGAAGGTAAACTGTTAGGTCACATCATCTCTAAAGATGGAATTAGGATTGATCCAGACCGAATCCAGGCCATCTTACAAATGCCTCATCCAAGAAATGTGAAGGAATTACAAGCCTTCTTGGGGAAAATCAACTTTCTAAGGAGATTTATCCCAAATCTGGCCGAATTAAGTAGGTTACTCAATAATATGCTTAAAAAGGATTCAAAGGTAAAATGGTCAGTAGAAGCAAGTCAAGCATTTGAAGGAATAAAGGTGGCCCTCACCCAAACCCCAGTTCTAACAAATCCACAATTTGATAGGGAATTTATCATATTTTCCTTTGCCTCCCAACACACAATTGCTGTTGTTTTATTACAGAAAGATGACCAAGGAAATGAGAAACCCATTGCTTTCTTTAGTAAAGCTCTTAGAGATGCACCCCTGAAATACCAGATCATGGAAAAACAAGCATATGCCTTGGTCAAAGCTATCAAAGACTTTAGGATCTACATCATGTACTCCCATGTTATAGCCTATGTACCAAGCCCAATTGTGAAAGACATACTTACTCAAGAGAACTTGGAAGGTAGAAGAGGAAAATGGATTGCCAACATTTTGGAATTTGATATTGAAATAAAACCTACAAAACTGATAAAAGGGCAGGGCTTGGCCAAATTAATGTCTGAAACAAATTTCCAAGCCTTGGACATCAATCAACTGGACAGTGAACCGGAGCTGGGGACTCCAAAGATCAATGTAGCCTTTGAACAATCCCCCTGGTATTCTGATATCTGTTATGTGTTACAAAACCTGTGTGCTCCCCCAGGACTGTCCAGAACTAAGTGTAGGTTTGTGAAAATGAAAGCCTCTAAATTCTGTGTTATGGATGGAAATTTATTTTGGAAAAACCATGAAGGGATATTGCTAAACTGCCTAATTGAGAATGAAACTGACAATATCATAAAAGAATTTCATGCAGGTGACTGTGGTGGACACTTGTATTGGAAGTCCACTGTGGATAAAATACTAAGGGCTGGTTACTACTGGCCCACCATGTTCTCTGATGTCAAGAAATTTACCACCTCATGTCATAAATGTCAAGTGTTTGAGGGAAAGAGACAGTTGCTGCCACTTCCCTTGAGGCCTATTGCAACAGAGAGACCTTTTCAATAATGGGGCTTGGATTTCATTGGGGAAATTCATCCCTCATCTTCAGGCCAACATAGATGGATCTTAACAGCCACAGACTACTTCACCAAGTGGATTGAAGTTGTTCCATGCAGACAAGCAAATGATTCCACTATCATTCAATTCTTGGAGAACAACATATTGGCTAGATTTGGCTGCCCTGACAAAATAATAACAGACAATGCTGCTGCTTTCAGATCCAAGAAAATGGTGAATTTCTGCCACAAATTTCACATTACCTTAGGCCATTCTACTGCATACTATCCCCAAGGAAATGGCCTTGCTGAGTCATCTAATAAAGGCCTAGTAAACATCATAAAGAAGGTGCTGGAAGAAAATAAAAAGAATTGGCATAAGAAGCTTGTGAATGCTCTATGGGCAGATAGACTAACAACCAAGAGATCAATTGGGACCAGCCCATATGAGTTGGTTTATGGATTAGAAGCCAAATTCCCTTCATCACTAGGGGTTCCTGTTATGAAACTTCTTCAAGAAAGTCAAGCAGAACCAAATGATATGCAAAGAAGGATCAATCAAATAATATGTTTACAGCAAACTAGAGATCAAGTGTACAACAGAGTTCAAGTGTTACAAGAAAAGCTAAAGAAGGCCTTTGACAGAAATACTAAGGCAGAAGACTTTAATGTTGGAGATAAATTCCTCAAGTGGGATTCAAGAAGAGAGGATAAGGGAAAACATGGAAAATTTGATTCCCTTTGGAGAGGACCATTTGCTGTCCAAGCAGTACAAGGAAACAACACTTATTTCCTTAAGAGTCTTACTGAAACTGATTTGGATGAAGGTCCTGTGAATGGCAGGATGCTCAAGCACTATTTTGACTACCACCCATAAGTGCAGCATGAGTTTTCCCTTGTACATATCCAGATGTATATATTATTTTCTGTTAAGATGTAAAATTGCAGTTTTTCAAGTTTTCTTAACTACCAGCAAAAGGTAAATAGGATCAAGAAGTCTACCAAGAAGGGAAGTACACAATTTTGACATTTCAAAGCAGCAAGCTTCAAAATTTTGATAAAGGCAGTCAATGGGCCAAGGCATTCTGACCTGCTGTTCTTGGTCTTTCAAATGAAAAACCGTCCCCATGTGGAGCCACTGTTAGCTACCTATACCAATAGGTTTCATATTTCATGATTGACAATGAAAAGTTCCAAATATGCTCTGCTTTGATCATGCAAAGATCACATATTTCCTAGAGAAAACAATCTGTGTATATAGCTTGATGTTGTCTCAATTTTGATGGGTGGTCCAACAGCCTAATCTGGATCATGCCATGTTTTGAATTTCCAGTTGTAGAATAGAGAAAGAAGTCTGTCCAAACTGTTTAATCTTGGCAGACAAGTAGTCTAGGTAGAGAAGAAAGGCTCCCAACTGCTTAATCTGGGACCTTGGAAGAAATAAGGGTAGAAGTAGATAGAAAAACAAAAGAAAAAGCCAGAGGAAAGAAAAGGCAAATAAGGGTCTGCAAGTCCAAGTGCACCCTCCAAGAAGAAACAAAAAAATGCTAGGAAAATAGATGGGTAGGCAGATGAGGTTGCAGAAATATCATTCCTTACAAATAAATGTGTGCTGAAATACCCACAAAGGAAAATCAATGGTTGAGAAGCTCCCCTTCTCCATCAGGTTGCAGCAAAGCAAGGAAGCATGTCTAACTTCCCAAATTTCCCCTTTCACTCTTATTACTAACATCCCTTCATCTATGAAGATTGATGAAAAGATCTGAGGTTTCATGGTGGTTCTTGTTCCTTTAAAAGCCACATTTCTTGTCTAAAAATCTTCTTATTTTGATCTACTCCATAAACTAAGTGACTTTCAAATACACTGGATGTAATCACTCCTCATTCACATTAACCCCTAACTTCTATTATCTAAATCCCCTAAATTTCCCTTTTCCCTACTAGTATAACACCATGGTGTATAAACCCCAAACATAGTATAAATATCCCTCCCCTTGGCACTATAGCCAAATAAGTTGTTTAGGGAGACTCCAGTCCACCAGGGGCTGTGGTCAACCCTGTCTTGGGGCTGCTCTAACCTCTGGTTATGAGCAACAACCTTTCCCCTAAACCCTTACCTTCCCTCTGCTCAAAACGCCACAGAAAACCCCTTCCCCCTGCTAAACCCACTCCTAAACCTCTTTTCCCTTATAAAACCCTTGAAAAACCCAAAAATCCCCAAAACAAATGCAAAAACCCATAACCCTAAGGTTCTCCGCCCGAAAATATTTAATTTAATATTTTAAAAAAGGCCAGCGGGACCCCCCAACCTGCACGATCCGTCGGAGGACCCGCCAGCCGTCAGATCTCCGCCGCCCAGATCTAACGGTGGGCGGTAATTATCACTCCCCGACCTGCCTACCTTTAGCGTCCGGGGAAAGTGGTTTTCCGCCCCGTACAAGGGACGCGTGGCAGGCGGTGGGGTTGTTCGGAGCCCCCCTCCCCGATACCGCCTTTGGCCCAAAGGTGGTGCGGGGAACCCGCTTACCGCCTCCCCATTACCACCCATCCGGCGCACGTCACCCTCACGTCAGCCTGACGTCATGTCGCTTCCGCCCACCCCCGCGTCCCGTGGCCCTCCACGTAGCCCTGCCACCGCATCTATCCGCCACCGTGTCCTGCCACCCTGGCCTACAGCTCAGCAGCCACGTCACCTCTGTACCCAGGCCCCACCATGACGTCATGCTGACGTCATCGGCGGAAAAGCGCCAATAGCATGTTTTTTCCAAATTGGTCGTTATAAACGACCAAATTAGCCGTTTGCGGTAATTTTCACGCACAAACGACGTAGCCGTTGCGAACCAGCTTGCCGCGAAATCTGTTTCCAACCGTCAAATGCAAGATTGAGACTGCTACAAGTCAAGAATTCAGCTGTATTAAGCCTCCACGGCCCGGCCCGCAGGCTTCCAAGCTAGTTTATCCAGGAATTTCACCAGATTTCCCCATTTTGCCCAGGCATTCCATTTCTCTGTAAATTCACCATTGAAGACTGGTCAAAATCCACAGTCTAGCTCTGTCTGCTAACCAAGAGTCAGCTAAAGTAACTTGCATTGCCCCCAGAACTAAAAATTGGCATTAAAACAGTCGTTTCGCGGGCCAGAACCATAAAATTGTCCTCGAGGTGCTCGGAATTGTTCCCTTTGCCGAGTACAGGCCAGCTGCAATTTCTACCAAAGGAAACCTCATACCCTCTGCAACTTACCCTTAGCAATTCACATCCCTGTGAATTTGCAAACAAACTACAAAAACCAGCTTGCATTTTCCACTGAGAAAAACACTTCAGACTTGGTCTACATTAGGCCTATTACTTAAGCTCTTAAAGAACTTTGCAAGCCATTGCCATCACCTTATTTCAAAATCAAGTTTTACAATGGCTACTTCTGCATCCTCATCCCTCAGTGTAGCTCCATTAAATCCACCAAATAAAGAGCTGGAGGCCTTGGCATTTGCTGACAAGGACTATCTTATTGAAGACTTTGAGGGTAACAGGGACTTCTTGTAGACCTTCTATCAATTAAGAGAGGACTATAAGGATGGTCATGGTACACATGGGATATGGGAGTCAAACCTACCATACTATTGTCTCCCAGCTGTAAATGTCTTCCCTGAAATCATTCACCTATGTGCTGAAAACTATGATGTGCAGCACAGAGCTATTAGCACTCCATCTGGGAGGATCCTTTTCTACATTAATGCTGAGTCCATCAAAAAAATGTTACATTTTGATCAGACAGAGTTGCTAATCCCATTTTCCATGAACTATTTGCTGGACACTAGTGCCAAGATGACCAGTGAGGAGATTCAAAAGGTCACTAGGACATTCATGAGACCTGAGTGCCAGCCTACAGAGCCACCTCCCTACCTGGCTGTCCATTTCAATGATGTAGGCAGGCTTTTACTGGACATGATTGCCTATGTGATGGGATACAAAAACAGTGAGCATGTGGATAAAACAATGCTGGTATTGCTATCTGCTTACAACCCACGCCAACCCCCTGCCCGCAAATATAACTTTGCTAAGTTCATAGCTAACAAGATTCATGATCAGTTGAGCAGAGTGGACAGACAGGGGGTCTTCAAGTACTCGGCCTATATTTACCACCTGTTCATGTACCATCATTCTGAAGCCTTCCCATGCTACATCAAAAGGCTGGATCACAGAGGGGAAAGAAGATCTGTCATCTTCTGGACCTCTGTCTATCACAAAGTCACAAATTCACCCTACACCTACTGTGAATTTGTTGACCAATTTGTATACCCAGTCTCTTGCCTGTTGATGAGGTCCCCTCCTCCCCGAATATCAAATGAAATAAAGAAAGCTCTGCAGCTTTCCAAAAAATATAAAATAGGTGACTGGTACCTGTATGAGAACCATACTGTCATTAGGATCTATGGCTGTGAGCTCTGTCCATACAGGCTTCCAAAATATGTACCTATGAGGTTATTTGCCTTGGAGTATTATAGGCAGTTGATTCAGTCCGACCTCACCCATTTCCACAGCGCCAAAAAGAAGGCCCACCTCAAGTTCAAACACCAGTTGGGCCCCTTCATCATGAACAAGAAAGAAGGGTGGGAAGATGCAGACCTAATCCTTAAGGATAAATAAAAGCTGTCCTATAGTTTTCGGTGGGTCCATTATGACCCTGAATGTTTCATCACTACTAGGAGAAACAAGTATAGGCTTATAGGCATTAAGCATTGCTAGTACCCACACATTGAAAAATATGCCAACCTGCAAGAATGGCAGATGGATACTCTAGTTGAAAATCTAACTGAGGAAGAGACAAAGCTAAAGAATATGAAGGAGATTGAAAAAACTATTGACCTAGACTATGTGCAGCAGGTACCTTTCAGACCGCCTTATTCAGTGGGAGAAGGGACCTCGGCCACAAGGACTGCACCACAGGCCCCCTCTACATCAGCACCGGCGACAGACAAAGGCAAAGGCATAATGGGTGCAGAGGAAGAAGCAGTGAAAGAAAAGCCTGCCCTCGTAACAGAGCAGCAAACAGAACAGCAGCAAGGGCAAACTGTCCTTCCACAAACTGAGCTACCAGCAGCTCCAGCACTGCAAATTCCACCCCCACAAACTGAGCCAGTAACTGCTCCAATTTTACAGACCCCAGCACATGAGGAAAGGGGGACAAAAAGAGATAGAGAAGAGTCCACTCCTCTCAGTGGATCCTCCCACCAGCCAGAAGCCAAAAGGCAAAGAGAAGACTCCCCAGAGGTAGAAGACATTACTGAAGATGTCTTGGACAGTGCAAGAAAAGACAGGGAGGGCAGTCAGCATACAGGTACAAGCTCCTTTCCGCAGGAGAAAACTTTACAGCTCGGTTTGGAGGTGTCCTCTTCTTCCCAACAAAGCAAGAAGCCCAAGAGCACCAAGGCTTCTTTCAAACAAATAAAAGCTCAGAATGAGCTGCTAAGGGTTGAGGTCTATAAGCAATTCATAGATGCAACACTAGCCCAGCAAGAAAGGCTAATGTTGGTATATGACATTCAGGAGGAAAAATTGCTCCTCAGCCACTTTAAGCCCAAAGGGCTGCAACCTAAGACAGTTGCAGATTTTGTAAAGACAAGGGTGGAGGTCCTAGCCAGAGATATACATCCCATGGACCAGATTGAACTCCATAAGCAAGCTGGGGAGATGGTCTATGCAACCTTGGTGGAGAAGGCCACCATGGCACATGAGCTGAAAGAGTCCCTCAAAAACACCAATACCCAGTTGGACTTTGAGAGAATGTCCTCTCTGGCCAAAGACAATCGAATAAAGTCTCTGGAGGAGATCATCATTGATCTAGGACATGATCCTAGTGATCCAAAGGGTGTGAAGGCCCTTATGAAGAAGAAAGATGATGACCTCAATGCCTTGAAGAAATGATTGAAGCTGCAGCCCACAGAGCACCCTCAAACAACAGAACTTCAAAAGAAAAAACAGGTTGAGGACCAACTGGACCTCCTAATGCAGCAAGACCAGAGGATCAGGGAATTGGAGAGAGAGCTGGAAGGAGAATTACAAGATAAACAGGCAGAATCCACTTCCCAAGCTCCTCCAACTACTTCAACAACAACAGCAACTTCAGGGGCAGGAGTGGTCCCCACAACAGGAGCAGCAGGAACAACAGCAGCTCCAGATGCCAGCCCAAGTGTAGAGGAATTGACCAAGGCCGTCAAAGCAATGGAGATCCAGGCAGATGAAATAAAGAAGGCCAAGGAGAAGTTGGCAGAACTGGATGCCAAGTATGACAAGTCCAAAGTGACTGTAGCAGAGCAGGGCAGAGAAATAAAGGCCCAAAAAGAAAGGATAAAGGCCTTAGAGAAAGAGCTGAATCTGGAGAATGCTATGGCCGACATAAAGAGAATCCTATGGGCCAAAATTGGCCAATCCATCAGACAGCTAAGGAGGTCAATAAAAATAATGCATGAGCAGATGGATTTAATGGGTCAAGCTCAAGCAGAAATTCAGAAGGCCAAGACAGTGCTAGGGAACAGAACAGAGCAGGCAAACAGAATGATAGACTTCCTGAACAGGCAAGAAAGGGAGGAATTGGCTGCTATACGCATTCCCAACAGAACAGAGGCTGTCCTCTCTTCCAAGAAGGTACTAACTCTCAGGAACTATATACAAACAGTGGAGAGGAAGTACTATGAGATGCAAGCAGATGTTGAGGAATACAAAGTTAAAATGGGAGTGCTGCAAGCAAAAGGCCTGCCCAGCTTACTAAGTGGTGCAGGAAAACTGATCTCTCCAGATCAAATGGCCAACAGAATGGCAACCACTATTGAAAATCAGATTATTGCATCTGGCAGTTCATCTCAACAACCAGGGCCTCCCACAGGGCAGAGCTTATATGACAAACTTGAAGGCCTGTTCTTCATTGAGAATGAAGTGAATCACCTGTTTGAAACCCCTCCCAATCTTTATAGACATACAAAGGCCGAGGAAACATTGATAAAGATGCGCAAACATCAAATGCCTAAGGAGGATTGGTGGCAATTCATGCTTCAGATTTTGCCACTGTAGCTTCAATCATTCGGCCACTGCCAGCTCCAGGTCACTACAAGACAAATAACATGACAAATGTCAGCAGTTAAAGCAGCTAAAAAAGTGACTCATCACATAAGACAATGACAACTATCCAAGTTTCAGACAGCACATCTCCAGCCGACTCTAACAACCATAAAGTCCAAATATCTTCTGACTATTTTGACAGCTGAGGCATTAAGGAATTACGACAGCATTCACTCCTTCAGCTACTGCATTCCAGAGATTAGCATATCATAAATGAGATATTAACTCATTCGCTGATATTTTTGATGTAAATTTTGTATATATACTCCCCTGAGTAACATATAAGGGGTTGGTAAATTTCTCTATGAGACAAATGTATTGTACACTTTCAGAATTATCTAATACAAAGGGCTGGATGAGCTCAGTGATTTCCTGAAATCTTTGATGTCTGGATGATGCTACATGTGCTGATGCAGAATTCCTGTGCTGTCTGATGAAATAACAAGTTTTCTCCAAACTCTGTTCTTGTTTTACTTATGTTTGTCAAAATCATACTCATCTTATACTAAACTAGCAGTAAAAAGAAAGAATAGTGCAGGACTTGTTTCGCTACACCTTGTACTCAATTTTTACTACTGTAAATGTTTGTCTTCAGGATTACTATGCACATGAATTCTTAATTGCTCATGTCTATATTGATTCTATAAGTATGAATACTACCTAGAAATTCTTAATTGCTTCTAGGACAATATTCCCCTCATGTTTCTTTAGCAGTTCACTGCAAGATTCTTCACTGCCTTGCATAAACTGGATACACCCCACCCAATCACTATTATAAACGTTTTTCTCAGACACTAAACTGGCTCTGCAGCATCACTACAGCAAATCACTCAGCACCTCAAAATAAATAAAGGACCACTGACTCCATAGCCCAATGGACTAGAACACTTTGGAGAATGCATAAGCACCTTGACTGAAATTATCATCCAACCAAAATACAAAACAACTCTTGAACTCATAGCTAGCCTAAAATCATTACAAACAGAGATAAATCTTAAAGAGAGAGCCCTCTCTGATTAAAGTTGGGCTAGAAACTGTAATCCAAAGATTGGTTAGTGGTTACCCTGGCTGTATTCCCTTGGAGTCAAAGGGAACAACCTGGGTGTTAACATGGCGAAAGGTGGAGTTGTCACAAAAGAGCAAGTAATTGCTCATGCCCAATATTTAGACTTGATATATACACAGTTTGGCATGCTTTATGATAAGATTCTGAATGCACCCCGACCAACTTTCATTGTTCCTTCTTCGCAATCGAGTAAGGACTCTCATGCCAATGACGGTGTGATTGGTTCTTTGAGCACACAATCGATAGGTAGACCATATGGTCAAATGATTTCCATTACCAATCAAACTACAAATGCCCCTGATAACACTCTTTCTTCCGAAATAAATGTCGTGTCATATGATAAGGGAAAGAATGAAAAGCAACCAGGAGGTAAGAAAAAGGGGAAAAATAAGAAGAAACAAAATAAATCCCCTAAAGAGAAATCATTTGATTCCTCTTCTTTGGCTAGGAAACCTCATTACCTGTGTTTGATCTGTAACGATGAGCATTTTACGCGAGATTGTCTGCACCACTCTAAAGTCTCAAAACTTCTAAAGACTTGTAATACATCTGTGGTATTGACTAATCATTTTCCAAAACCAGAGACAAATATGGTTGCTACAGACCAAACTTCCACTTCCCAAGTGCTTATGCTATCCGCCTCTAAGCAGAAAGATAATGTTTTTGTGTCAACACGAAGTAAAGATTATGGAAATCAACTGTCATCATCGAATAACGAGGCTGATCAACCTGACCCTTCGACTACAACTTTGGATGATCATATTCCACCACCTATTGCACCATAGTTAACAATAAAACCACCTAAGGGAGTTGTACACAAATCAGCATTTAACCCTTGACCTCGAGCTACAAAAAACTATAACATAGTAGAATATTTGGCTTAGTCACCTTCTACTATGTCTACACTTGAGGTGCTACGAAACTGTCCCTCCCAAAAGTAGGCTTTGTTGTCAGCAATTAGTGGAATCGATCCAATTGGTTCCAATCTTGTGGTTTTCAACCATGCGGGTTATACACCACTATTACTAGTGTAATTAACATTACTGATTCAAGTAAATGCCTTGAATAAACTTGTTCATCGAACCATTATTGACGAGGGGTAATCTACTTGTATAATGTCTATGAGTTGCTAGAAAACACTTGGTTCACTGTCATTGTCACGTTCACCAACAACATTAAAAGCTTTTGACGGTCGCACATATATGCCTTGTGGAATATTGAATAATCTACAAATTGAACTAGGAGAAAAAATGATAATAGTTGAAGTTGAGGTAGTTGACGGACCCCTTGACTACAACATTTTGCTACGAAGACTATGGGTTTATTCCATGGCTGCTGTGGTTTCAACATACTTTTGTATGATTTCATTTCCTCATAAAGGTGGAATCAAAATTATCGACCAACTCGCCTTCTTCACCTCTAGTTCACAGGTTACTAGAAGCATTCCGTTGGTACATGGACCCCTGCTATCTCTCCAAATCATTGGTGTAGGTCTCTTTAAACACTCTTCCCTAGTGGGTACTTTTTCACTACCACCACCATCAAATTTAGCGGAAGTGGCAAAAGTTGAGACTTGCAACATGATATCTTCCACTTCAACTAACTTAAGGAGGATTACCAATAGTTTTGAAGTTGGTATTAGTAATGAAATCATGTTGCTGAGCCCTATTTAGCTATCATAGCAATCAATCTTTCTGGCTTACACGGTGAACCCAAATCCATTTTCGTCATTTGTATGGGTATATCGTTCATTAGAATTTGGTACTTCTTCTGATCCTTTTTCACGTATATTTTCTACTGATGAAGGAATCGTCCAATCAATGATGATAGGAGAAGAACCATGGGAAGATTATCATCATCCTTCCCATTTTCTAGATCGCATCGAAGATTATTCAAATGAACTTAATCATCCTTCAGTTGTTGATTTCTTTTTGAATTCTGTTTTCATAGATACAGTAGATTTCGAGAAAAACTTTTCAAATATTGAAGAAACCATTTCTGTAAATATTTTGACCAAACCTAACATTGTAGAAAAAATTCATGTTGGCAAATCTTGTTCTCCATCAGAACTTGATATTTACCATCCTCCTTTTTGTGAGTTTCGAGATATATTTGCATGGTCATATGAGGAGATGCCAGGTATAAACTCTAGTATAGTTGAACATGAAATCAAAATGTATCTTGATGTCAAACTAGTACGACAGTGCCTCTGACATGTTCATCGAAAGAAGGTTGCTTCCATTAATGTAGAAGTCGAAAAAATTTTGCATGCTGGTTTCATTTACCATGTTCCTCTTACCAACTGGGTTTCCAATATTGTTCCTGTCATGAAGAAATAAGGGAAAATACGAGTGTGCATCGATTATAGGGATGTAAATCAGGCTTGTCCAAAAGAGAATTATCCCACTCCCTTTATCAACCAAATTATTAATGAATGTTCCATATGCGAAATATTCTCGTTTATCGATGGTTTTTCCAGTTACATTCAAATCAATGTCTACCCATGGGACCAATCTAAAACTACTTTTATTTGTCCATGGGGCACATTCGCTTATTGGAAACTCCCATTTGGTTTGAAGAATGTAGTGGCCACATTTCAGAGGGAAATGAACTATGCCTTCCATGACATCAAACATATTATTCAACCATACGTTGATGATTTAGCTGCTCATTCATGAAAGTGGTCCGATCATCCACAGAATTTAAGAGCTATATTTTTACGGTGCCAGCACTACAAAATACGACTCAATCCACACAAAAGTGCGTTTTGTGTTGGTTCTGGTTGTTTTCTTGGATTCATAGTGTCTAAGGAGGGTATTCAACTCAATCCATTCAAGGTTCAGGCAATTCTTCACTTGCCTCCACCTTCAAATCTACCTCAGTTACAGAGACTCCAAGGGAAGGCTAAGTGTTTGAGGAGGTTCATTGCTAATTATGCTGAAATGGCTAAAGGTGTTACTCGTTTATTAAAAAATGGGATACCCTTCCATTGGGATCAGGTGGTGCAAGCTTCCTTTGATGCTCTTAAAGATACCTTGATTACAGCCTCATTAATGTATTCCCCAAATTATCAAAATGACTACTTCCTGTATCTCCCCACTGTAGATACAACCATTGGAATGGTTTTAGTCCAAGAGGAATATGGAATAGAACATCCTACATATTATGTGAGCCACAATCTCAAAGATGCAGAAAGTAAGTACTCTTATGTCGAGAAACTAACTTTAGCAATTATTCAAAGTGTACAAAGATTTAGCCACTATATCCTGCTCTGAAAGACCATTGTCATTTCAGATTGCAACCCTATGACATATATTTTGTCACGTCTATTGCTCGGGGAGAAATACTCAAAATGGATAGTATTTTGTAGGAGTTTGATCTGGAATTCATCAAGTCCAAATCAAAGAAATCTCTATTTTTTTCCGAGCTACTTTGTGACCTTTGTTATAGACATTTTTGGGCACTGCAACCCCAATCATAAATGTCCATAAACTAAGGGCTCCTAAGTCCCTAAAGTTGTTGTTCCAACCCCTAAAAGAATAAGGTCAACTGATTACAGCATCTCCCAGAAGTTCTCCATGAAAAACTACTTAGAACTGGTCAAAACTGGACCATTTCACCTGCCCCATGGTCAAAGTGCGTTGCATCCCACCTGAATACACACAGTAGGTGTGATGCATGTTGAAACTCCCTTCTATGGGGTGCGATGGGCGAGAGTGGATAAATGGCAGGGTCAATCCGCAAGGTGGAGGAGCATGGAATCTTCCAGAAACTTCTCCTGTGACACTTGCCTCTCTGCATTCAACCAGGGATGAGTAAGAGATCATCAATCTCCAAGTTGAATCAAGAACTATCAGAGAGAGGACACTAATTAAAACACGAAAGCTGACTCATTCCCCTTGCAAACATCTATTTATGGATCCCTCATCCCAGAGACCCAGAGGCTGGAATTTTGTATCTTGTAAAGAAGTGTTGTTGGTTTCTTGGTGCAATATCACAGTGTTGGGTGATCTAAGCTTTTCATGAGGTGAAGAAGGGCTTTCTTGCTGAGAGGATGATGTTAGGTCAGAACAATTGGTTGTAATCCTCTTTGCTCTTTCTTGATTATCAATAAATCTATTCAAGTTTTCCTCCACATTCTTGTATGATTGATGATTTATGCATTTGTGTGGTCAATATACATTTGGTCCTATATTGTTTATGATAATAGATCTATGTTCTTGGATAGTGTTATGCTGCTTTGATTCTACATGTACTCTTTGAAGCTCGGTAGACAAGGAAGAGAGTGGCAAAGACCTATCAGAAGAGAGAGGAATTGAGAAAGGAACTAAGCGCAAGACAGAGGTTGGTCTCCTTATTCTTCTCTTATCTATTTCTCATAAAGGAAAACGAAAGTAGTTTTTAGTTTGTTTGTTTCTAAGGTAGCTACCAGCCTTAGTGGGACTAGCAGCTTTACATAGACACTAGTTTTCCCGATAACAAAATGGCGACTCCACTGGGGAAAGAATAGATTGTTTGTTTATCTACATTTGTTTACTTCATAGACTTACAGATGGAGCTTGAAGTCAAGCCAGCTATCCTTCGAACTGCATTTGCTATGCAAGTGCAAAGTAGATCAATGCTGCTTCAGTCTATCTCTGGGTTTTGTTTATGAATTAAACAATTGATCTACAAGCTCTCTAACTGTGCTCGTGGTGGCTCTAGTAACCTCTTTAGATCTACCACTGTGATTGATTTATTGATTACCACTTACTCGGCCTAAATCCTTGAACTAAGCTGCAAACTGTGACCCGAAACCTAGCTAAAGTCTCATCCTTGGTCCATCGCACTGTGTCTTCTCTGAAACCTAAATGCATCGAACTTCCCGAGTGTAGTAGGTGTGTTGCATTTCAGTTTCCCTGTGCTACAGGTGCGCTGATCAGACCTCCTCTGCTCTTAGATTTTGGCTTTTGTGTTCATACTTTTCAGCTCTATTAAGGAGTTTGGTTGTCTGTAGTTAGTACACCTTTGTTTGAAACCCCTTTCCTTGTTGTTTTTCCGCCTCCATTGTGCAAATAATTATAAATGTTTTTATGTATTTTTGAGTCATTTTTAGTTCTCCTTTACAAGGAAGTAGCGTAATTGTACTGTCGTTTCTTGATTTGAAAGTGTCGCAAGTGTCGTTTTCAGTCATAGAAGAGAATCTGATTGTTCTTGATAGTCAATTACACTGTTACTCTTGTATTTGATTTGAATTAGTAGTTTTTTGAGTGTCGAAAGCAAGTTTTCAATTCCAAATAACAAAGTGTCGTCATTGTCCTCATTTTGTTTTGAAAAGAAGCTTGTTAGTGATTGTCGCTTTGAAAAATAATTCAGATTTGTGTTTAGGTTTCTTTTTATTATTCACACATTAAGAAGGTTGAAAACAAATACATGCATGTGCATTTGCATTTAGACTGTTTGTTGGTTTGATTTAGGACAGTGCATATAGTGTGTGCTCTCTACTCTTTGTTGAATGAAAATCATCTCTGTTTCCTTAGTAGCTAGGATTTTCATTGCAAAAAGAAGATTAAACGACTGTTTGTCATCTTAGATTGCATTTTAGGAATTGTACATCTACATCACGCGGTGAACCTGAAAGGAAAATTTCTTAAGCAAGATCAACTATAAAATAAATTTAATGAATCTAAAAATGTTTTGGAACCTAATGCACAACATCTAGAAGTCTAGGCTAGAGACGTATTTCGGCGTCGTAAAGCCTGGTAACTGTTGTTTTCACTGTTGGTTGGGTGATTCCTCCACTTTGAGACGATAAGTGCCAGTATGGACTTGTGCTCCCACGTACCGTCGAGTATATTTTGGGAGACCACAATAGGCTTAATCCTTTATCCATAGGAAGCCATGTCTGCCGCCCTATCGATCGCAATGCAATAAACACAGCATTCGGTAAGATTGACTGCCCTACCATAAAAAGTATTCTGCAGTTTTGCGATTGGTTTGGTAATCCCTCTGTCTAGATTTCCAGAGCAGTCCCTTCCGTTCCTTTTCAGACTCCTTAACGGAAAAGGTCCATCTGAGCACTTGTCACTTCAGGCTCATTAAAAATCGAAGGCGACTAGAGTCATCTTTTGTTTTTTCTTGACTCTTAAAAATTGAAAAAACAAGTTGTGTCAAAGCGTCTAAAATTTATTTTAAATGGAATAAACATCACCTTTCCTACATTGGTCTTAGGTTTAGAAAAATGGAGTCCACCAACCAAGGAGTTTCCCTTGGAGGAAATCCTAGTCCCTTCTCCTCTTGGGGAGATGTCGGTGCACCCCATATGGCCACATTGTCTCTTCCAGGATTGACAATCGGCTTGCCCATATGGCTCTTCTCAACTTCTATCATTCAGAACACCGTGATTCCTGAACAATCAAGTCAGCAGCTAAACGATACCAAAGTTACCCCCCAACCCTCTACTTCGTCCAATTCTTCCTCTCCTCCTTCCTCTTCGCTTGATGAAGCTTGTAAAGCCCAAAATCAAGTAACTGAGAAGAAGAAGGAGAAGAAGAAGAAAGAGAAGAAGAAGAAGATGCCAAAGGCAAAAAGGGGCAACCAAGCATCGTCTAGCAAAAATCCACACACTGCACTGACCAGGCCTAAATCGCCATGTGTCATTTGCAAAGGAGACCACTATCGTCGAGATCGTCCTTGCATCCCTCGGATCTTAAGGGACTGGTCCCCTTGTTTGCACAATCCGGTGTCATCAACCTCTGACGATCATGTTGAGCATACATCGTCAACTAGTGAAAGTGAAGCCCTTGGAAAAAAAGGAAAATATAAATTTCCTTGTAAATTGTGTGAAGGCGATCATGCCATCCACCATTTTCCCTTCTTAGATGAGGCTAAAAGAGTTTTGGATGACCGTCCGGTTTCACCGTTACAGCTTCCTCCTGGATATAAGAAATTCTTGCCGAGTCCGTCACTAGTTGAGAATCTGGCTGACACGCCCTTGTGGTCGGCCGAAGCATCTATCATTGAAGATGAACCATCTGAATCCACACCAGGCGAAAGTCAAAAGGTCGAGGCGGCAGTTGACCCGGTCTTGCCTTCATAGGATCAATCTTCAGATGATACAGCCACCGAAGAGAACAAGGATGACACAATCCAAATTCTCTTCATAAGAACAGACTCCGATGAACATGGGGGCAGTCTACCCGTTCCCTTACTGCAGGAAGGAAGTTCGTCAGAGTCGTATTCGGTTGTCTATTCGGTCCCACCTCCAAGTGACCTAGTTGTTTCCTTTGACTGGAATCTACTAGGCAGACCCCGTTTACCGGCTAGTGTACCATTTCGAATCATTGCTCAAATATATAGAATGGTCATGTCCGGTACCATCATAGATGAAGGGGCTTCTGTGAGTATCATTTCCTCAACTTCTTGGAAAGTGCTTGGTTTGCCATCACTTTTGCCTGAGATGAGAAATATAACAGGCTTTGACAAAGGAACCAGTCAACCATTAGGGATCCTTCCCAATGTGCCGATAACATAGAGAAGGAAAATTGTTCATATGAACGTAATGGTAGTCCAAGGACCCCTGGATTATAATCTACTCCTTGGACAAGACTATATTTATTACATGGGAGCCTTTGTCTCCTCACTCTTTAGAGTAATGTGTTTTCCGCATGAAGGAAGAGTGGTCAAGCTCGTAGACCAGCTTTCATTCCCCAGTTCACACATAGCAAATAGTCATATACCAACCCTGAATGGTCTTTTCATGCAAGGAATGTCTCATCAATCCCCAGTCCGTCCTCCTGATGGGCGCGAGTGATTCAGAGGACATGACTGAAACCCATGGGGCATGCACCCTGGTGGTTGAAGGGAAAGTACCCCTAGGGTCCTTTGGGCTAAGACTCTACCAGACAGAAAAATTCTTATTCAAAGAAACACACACACATCCATTATCTTTACTTTAAGCAAATTCTAACGTTAAGGGTACGTACCTAAGGTCCTACGTTCGAGAAGGCCTTTAGGGTCCAAACCCTTCTTGGAGTTCCCTTCTCCTTCCTTTGACCTGTAAAACAAACAAATCAAAGAAAACAACATTACGTGGACAAATACTTATAAATAAACCATCTTCATGCTACAAAGTTAGTTATAAAAATATTTAAGTAACTACTTGCATAAGAATTCAAGACAAGAATCTCATAAGCATAAAGAAAGATTGTTTCGAGAACCAAGACGTGTTTCTTTATATAAAGGCAAGTAAAGTACATATAACAGAAAGATTTCACCTGAAACACCTTCAGCAAGCTCCAAGCAAAGCTTCCTCCTAGATTCGTTCCAGCCTCAAGCCTCCAACAAGAGCTCCTTCCAAGTCTTACTCAATGGTGATATAAAGGATGGATGATCACCAATACACATGGAAACAAGGGTTTCCTATGCAAAATGGGGGAAGTGCAGAAGGCACCAAGGACTTCAGACCTGGTCTATGGGGAAAATCTCAGCATAATAATCTTGCTCTTCTTTTCTCTCTCTCCCTTAGGCCTTCCCTTTGATGTATTTTTATACCATCTCCAAAGTAGTTTTTTAGTTAGGAGTTGGTTGGGAACAGTTGGGCCATGGGCACTAACAGGTGATCAGCAGGTAAAACCCGCGATCTCTGCCCGAAAATAAGGAATTATTTATTTTTTTAAGTGTTTTAATACATACACGTGGGTTGGGTATACACAGACCCGCGTGTACACGCGTTTAACTCAGGGCAATGTCGCGTATAGGGAATAAAACACTGTTTTTTAAATTTTTGGACCAGGTCTGGAAGGAGGGGTTGCCCTAGGCCATGAGTGCAGCATCACAAACCATAAGAGTGAGATTTGGAGCTATAATAGATGCCCCCTAATATATGAGGTCAGAAGGGGAACATGATGGCCGAAATATATTATGTAAGTACATGGAAAGGAACTCTGTCGAAAAATCGAGGAGGACTGCACCAGAATTCAGCCTGCCAAGCCACCGAAAGGAGATCAGAAAGAAACACTGTCTGAGGCGGGCATACCCATGCTCAGGAAAAGTAAAGCATGTCCGCATATCAAGTACAAGCGGATCCACTAAGTATAAAAGTATAAATGACTGGAAGATACATAATGGATCATCTGATCATAATGAGTAAGTACATGTCTGAATATCACATATAAGACTGTCAATGATGCTGAAAGATGCAACGGATCACTGATATCAAAGACTGATCCCAAAAGGTACCAACTGAACATGATGGAATAGGATGGTACTACACTGCAAACTCAGGTACCAGCATATAGAATGTCGCCATGACTGACTGCAACATATAAAGTGGAGTGGTGTCAACTAGCAGTAACAGGAGCAACTGTCAAGTGAACCAATGAATGCTGATACAACCTGAGGTCTTCACCGACCGCCGTGGTACATTTCTACACCATGGGAATAAATGATCTGAAGTCGACCATGTGAGAAATCGTTTGATTATCGGTCATTGATGTATACCGTTAACAAACGTGAGACTACTCATCGATAATGATAATGAGCGTCAAGGTACCCAGTACAATCTAACAAGTGTGAATAGATGAGCTGAAGTCGAACACCTGTAAGAATCTATCGATCAGGAGACAATGATGGTTTCCCACTGTCGATAGCGAGGAATCTGCCACTAATGACTGCAAACCCCAAGGTACTGCCAAATGGACTCTAGATCTTTGCCCCAGATCAATGAGTCGGAGTCGATAGGGAAAGACCCGCTAGAAGGAAGGCACTAAGGCATCCTCCATCAATCTAGCGCGAGTGTAACCCGTAGGCCAATAATGTGGAAGGAATCAGATGAAAAAGATGTAGTAACCCAACCGAAGTACGTTTCCGGCGTACACAAGATGTGGCTAGCGCATGGCAGAAACCCTCTGACCCAACCAATAATGAAAGCTGACACAGAGGCGAGGTATCCACCAATAGAGTCGCCAATTCTGGTTGAAGGGAAAGTACCCCTAGGGTCCTTTGGGCTAAGGCTCTACCAAACTGAAAATTTCTTATTCAAAGAAACACACACACAGCCATTATCTTTACTTTAAGCAAATTCTAACGTTAAGGGTACGTACCTAAGGTCCTACGTTCGAGAAGGCCTTTAGGGTCCAAACCCTTCTTCGAGTTCCCTTCTTCTTCCTTTGACCTGTAAAACAAACAAATCAAAGAACACAACAGTACATGGACAAATACTTATATATAAACCATCTTCATGCTACAAAGTTAGTTATAAAAATCTTTAAGTAACTACTTGCATAAGAATTCAAGACAAGAATCTCATAAGCATAAAGAAATATTGTTTCGGGAAACAAGACATGTTTCTTTATATAAAGGCAAGTAAAGTACATATAACGAAAAGATTTCACCTGAAACACCTTCAACAGGCTCCAAGCAAAGCTTCCTCCCGGATTTGTTCCAGCCTCAAGCCTCCAACAAGAGCTCCTTCCAAGTCTTACTCAATGGTGATATAAAGGATGGATGATCACCAATACACATGGAAACAAGGGTTTCCTATGCAAAATGGGGGAAGTGCAGAAGGCACCAAGGACTTCAGACCTAGTCTATGGGGAAAATCTCAGCATAATAATCTTGCTCTTCTTTTCTCTCTCTCCCTTAGGCCTTCCCTTTGATGTCTTTTTATACCATCTCCAAAGTAGTTTTTTAGTTAGGAGTTGGTTGGGAATAGTTGGGCCACGGGCACTAACACGATCAGCAGGTAAAACCCCCGATCTCCGCCCGAAAATAAGGAATTATTTATTTTTTTAAGTGTTTTAATACATATACGCGGGTTGGGTATACACAGACCCGCGTGTACACGCGTTTAACTCAGGGAAATGTCGCGTATAGGGAATAAAACATTGTTTTTTAAATTTTTGGACCAGGTCTGGAAGGAGGGGTTGCCCTAGGCCATGCGTGCAGCATCACAAACCATAAGAGTGAGATTTGGAGCTATAACACCTGGTCTACTTTGGCAGGAAAACCTTGGGTATAATGTAGGTTTCCGCGGAGGATATATGACTAGTCTGACACACCCGTCCATTTAGGAAAATGGGATTAGGCTGGAATAAGATTCCCTTGTCAAAGTTATGTGAGTGGAGGTGTCTGTGCCACTCACCTTTGTCTATTTCGGTAGACATCGCCGAAGAAGTGTTTTGTCTGTGACACAGATGGAAAAATCTTTTTTAACCTGGAAATTTTTCGCTATACCTGGGGGCATGCAAACCTTTTGGCATGCAAGCAAAGAGAAATCATTTATTTTTTAAATTTATAGGTCCTCTAACCCTTTAAACTAATCGGATTGGTCGTTTCCTAACTTGCATAAAGAAAGGATGCGGAGAAAATCTTTGTAAGGTGCAAGCTTCTTAAAAATGGCATCTTAGATGAGACATCCTTATTATATGACTGGATCGAGTAGTTTTAATGCGGAATTCAAGCTCGTTAAAAAGTAAACATAAGCGATGAGCAAGTGTTTCCCCCAACATTTAAGCTCATTAAAAAATGAACCATTTTCAGGTAAATAATCATCGTGAATGTATTATCATCAACCTTTGAAGCCTTGGTCGTGTTCTCATCATCACCTCCACTCTGTATTGGCCGATCATTCACCTCCACTTGATTGTTTACCCCTTTTGAGGAACAGCGGCGAAGAGTGATCCTGTTAGCCATCCTTGTGACACTGTCGTGATTGGAAAATTCCAACCCTTACCTAGAATCAGCTACTACCCGAATCTATCACTCGTTCCTCAAAGACGAGTCTCCTTTAAGCTCTTTTCAACTGAATCGTAAAATATGAAAAGATTGTTGAGCCATTGGCCTCTCCAGCTCGTTAAAGGGACTGGAAGTGCTATCCCTCCTTTAGATTTTAATCTTTTTTTACCTGAGGGATTATTACACAAAAAGATCGAGCACTTGTTTTGTTCAACTCATTAAAATTACCGAAAATTCATCCCTTTTGTATTATTTGATACTTTTTCAGACTTAAGGGATTAGATGATGAAAAAGGATTTTTGGAGTTTCCTTTACGTCCCTTTTCAGACTCTCTAAAATTGAAAAGGACCGAGTTATCTTTGTCATTAAACTCATTAAAACCGAATAGCGACAAACTTTTCCATAATAGACAAGAACGAGTTTCACTATCACTAGGCTCGTTAAAACATAGCGATGGGTTTGCCCGAAGGGAAAATCATAAAACAAGCATATGTTATCCTCCTCAAGCTTGAAAAAAATAAAGAGGTACTGGTCAGCAATGACTCGGGAAAAATTGGGAAGAAAACTTGAAGAAGTTTTGTTGGTAGCAAGTCGCTCTTGAACATGACATTTTCACTCCGCATCTGAGTTGGGTTGGGTTGTTCCATTAATTGGTCACATCACCATGGTTATGTCACACCATCCACATTTGGGGTTAGTGCTACCAATCCATCATGTCAGTGTCACCGATATGTTCAAGAGAAGTCACTCAGAGAATTCACCTATATCTCACCCACTGCAATACATTTACGCTCCACTCTTTCATGACCGCCACCCTGAACCTTATATCACCAGATTGTTTTCACCTCCATTAAAATCATTTTCTCCATTCTGTGTCATTGGTGTGGGTTTCACTAAGGCCCTCCTATGACGGATCGCTTCTTTTCGACGTCAGCTCATTATCCAAGAAGTTGGTCTAGGAAAAACCCTTTCAGTAATTTGAAGCTTGCATGCCTCAATGGCAAGTTTCTCACTTCCGGCGACAGGTTTACATCAATGGCCTTCAACTGAAAGATTTTGCGTGGCGTTCGATGCCAATTCCCTTATTCACACCACGTGAATTTTACTGTAGTACCTTTAGGGTCATCATCATTATCGGTGATTCCTCTCGCGCCTGTTAATAGCTTACATCATTGGATGGTAATCAGGTGATTTCTTTCCATGTTCGACTCCAGAACATCTCTCACATGGATCGACTTGTACTTTGAGTGAAGATCGAACGAGATTGAAGACCCCGAATCTAGTTTCATCCATCTGGGCTGCGATATATATTCAGGAAAATAAAGACATCAAATGTACATCATTGCTGCAAAGATAATCATCCAATCCAAGGGATGATGGCTCTACCAGAATCATCAGTCTACACTCAGACGATTTTCTTTCCTATGTACATGAAAATGAATTTATAAAGCTGAGCATGGGAATTCCCACCTCAGCTAGATCATGAAAATATTATGAAGATAATGTATTGTGTTGTATCTTATTACAGGTCACCTTCTAGCTTGAAAAAAACTCCGGATCCTCATGATAAAGCATTTCATCTGACATCAAAAGATTAACGACCTCATGCTTTAGGGGGAAACTGTTATACAAATTTTAGGGCACTGCAACCCCAATCATAAATGTCCATAAAATAAGGGCTCCTAAGTCCCTAAAGGTGTTTTTCCAACCCCTAAAAGAACAAGGTCAACTGATTACAGCATCTCCCAGAAGTTCTCCATGAAAAACTACTCAGAACTGGTCAAAACTGAACCATTTCACCTGCCCCATGCTCAATGTGCGTTGCATCCCACCTAAATACACACAGTAGGTGCGATGCATGTTGAAACTCCCTTCTATGGGGTGCGATGGGCGAGAGTGGACAAATGGCAGGGTCAATCCGCAAGGTGGAGGAGCATGGAATCTTCCAGAAACTTCTCCTGTGACACTTGCCTCTCTGCATTCGACCAGAGATGAGTAAGAGATCATCAATCTCCAAGTAGAATCAAGAACTATCAGAGAGAGGACACTAATCAAATCTCAAAAGCTGACTCATTCCCCTTGCAAACATCTATATATGGATCCCTCATCCTAGAGATCCAGAGGCTAGAATTTTGTATCTTGTAAGGCCGAAGTGTTGTTGGTTTCTTGGTGCAATATCATAGTGTTGGGTGATCTAAGCTTTTCATGAGGTGAAGAAGGGCTTTCTTGCTGAGAGGATGATGCTGGGTCAGAATAATTGGTTGTAATCCTCTTTGCTCTTTCTTGATTATCAATAAAGCTATTCAAGTTTTCCTCCACATTCTTGTATGATTGATGATTTATGCATTTGTGTGGTCAATATACATTTGGTCCTATATTGTTTATGATAATAGATCTATGTTCTTGGATAGTGTTATGCTGCTTTGATTCTATAGGTACTCTTTGAAGCTGGGTAGACAAGGAAGCGAGTGGCGAAGACCTGTCAGAAGAGAGAGGAATCGAGCAAGGAACCAAGCGCAAGACAGAGGTTGGTCTCCTTATTCTTCTCTTATCTATTACTCATAAAGGAAAATGAAAGTAGTTTTTAGTTTGTTTGTTTCTAAAGCTACCAGCCTTAGTGGGACTAGCAGCTCTGCATAGACACTAGTTTTCCTGATAACAACCTTCCATCGACTTATATCGATTCAACATTAGAACCATCAATTAGAGATGAGTATCTATTCCTAATTTTGTCATCTGATTCATGGTATGGAGATATACTGATTTATCTCCAGACCCAAACTTTTCAGCTTGATACCTCTTGCTCGCAACAGAGACGTATTCAATACCAATCCAAAGATTATCTTATCGTTGGCGACACCCTTTATTGTCGTGGTATCGATATGATTTTATGAAGGTGCCTCACACATGAGGAAGCTGAGAAAGTTTTGAATGATTTCCATTCAGGTGCTTGTGGTGGACACTTATCTGGTTATGCTACCACATAGAGAATTGTCCGTGCTGGTTACTTTTGGCCTAGTATATTCAAAGATTGCATAATTTCTGCCAGAAGCTGTCACGCATGCCATATCTATGACCGTAAAGCTAGATTATTGTCTGCATCATTGCATATAGTCATTGTTGTTGGACCATTCGCCAAATGGGGCATTGAATTTATGACATGTAACCCCACCTCGGCTGGGGGGCATGGGTACATTATAGTCGTCGTTGACTATTTTACCAAATGGGTCGAGGTGATGCCAACATTAAACAACAGTGGTGAAATGGCTTCTCTTTTCTATTTTAACCACGTGGTTTCTCAATTTGGTGTACCACAGGCTATAGTTACAGATAATAGGTCACATTTTTGCAATCACATGATGGCTAAGTTGACTGCTAAGTTAAGACTTTCACGTGATAGTTATACCCCTTATTATCTGCAAGCAAATGGACAAGTTGAAGCCATCAACAAATTCCTGAATTGAATGCTTCAAAGAATGATAGGGGTTCATAAACAAAACTAGAATTTAATCTTGTACTCTGCCTTGTGGGCATATTGAACCTTGGTGAGAAATGCAACTGGATTCACACCCTTTCAATTGGTGTATGGTCTGGAGGCAATCTTGCTGATACAATGTGAAATTTCATCTCTCAAACTCGCGATTGGCCTATTACCCAAAACTTCTGAAGAAGAAGCATGTTTCTTGGAATTTCTCCATCTGGATGAAACCCGTTGTGAAGCCGCATTGGCTAATGAAGCACATAAGAAATGAATCAAGGCACAATATGAAAGAAATGTCAAGCCTCGCATTTTCTCAAAAGGAGACTTGGTCTTGCTTTATGATCAGGAAGCTGATAAACTAGGAGCGACGAGACCAATACAAAGGAGAGAAGAGGAAAGTAAAAGTCCAAGTAGGTCTTCTCATTGTCTTTGTCTTATCTATTGTTTATAGAAAGAGGTTAAAGTGCTTTAAAATGTTGTTCTAGACATAGCTACTTATCTAGGGAATTAGTATCTATCCGTAGATACCAAATTCTTCATAACACCCACATTTGCGGCACTTTGTTGTAATTGTTTGGTTTTTGAATGAATTTAGATAGGGCATCTTGTAAATAGACATTACTAGATACAAGGGGACTTGCGGTATCTTGTAGAGGCTCAATAGTTTTCTCATCTGTAGAGTGGGTAGACAACATTTTTGAATCAATATAGGGAGGATAATTTTCCTATGGAGAAGGCACTGTGTGTTGAAGTCCTTAATTTTCCTCCTTTTTGACAACCTTTTTACCACTACTTCCATCTTTTTCATAATAATTTTTCTATATTTCCAAGCTACCAGATCATTTCAGTCATGCTCAGACACATTAAAAGGTATCATTTATTCATGGCTTATAGTTTGTAGTTTCTTTGTGAAAATTAATGAAAACATTCCTATAGCTACTGAAATGAACAAATTTTGCAGCTAACTAGAAATTCTATAGCTCAGCCCATGGTTAGACAGGTTTCCCTGAGCTAGAAGGAGAACAAGAGATATGGATAGATGCCAAATGTTGAGCATATGGATGACCACCTATTGCGCCTACCTGGAAAATCACAGAGCATGAGAAATTGGTTGGTCAAACTAGAAGTCAACTCTGGTTCCAACAATCTATCCTTGTGCAAAGTTTGAAGGCGATCAATGTCATCAACAAGCAAGTATGGAATTGAATAAGAAAAGCTTGGATCCAAAGTAGAGGATGCATCAAAAAAAATCTTCTCATGATTTTCTCTTATCGTAGCAAATCATGAGAAGCATGCTTTCTATTGTCATTTGAACATCTAGATGTCATTTGAAATACTAGTTTCTTGGCTCAAATGTCTTTGAAGTTGTTAGATTAGAATGTTATAAATTTCTCTATGAGAAAAAACAATAATAATTTTTGGATATAGTTTGTAATTACTACATGAATTTAAGAATACTTTAATATAACCATTATGTTGTTCCTTATGCTACACATGTGTTCTTGATTTAATCCATTGATCTAAGTTTTGAACATGCTGAAGCTCAAAAGGAGGCCTCCCTAAAGAGTTTGTGAGACTGTATCATTTTCATTTCATTTCGTTTTCCAACCATTAGTTTGATTTTGAATTAGTTTTGTTGCTTTATTTCACTATGTCAAGCACTAATTTTATAAATTGGTTTATTTCTCTTTGTAGTTGAGTGTTCACAATCAAAAGTAAAAATAAAAAATTATTTCCTAAATTAGTTTAATGCCTTGCATTTCTTGCTTAGTCTGATATTTATTCTAATGTTCAAATTATCTCTAATCATAGAAAGTGCACATTAGTAATTTGTAAGATTTGTAGCCTAGATTTGAATCAATGCTTTCAAGTTAGTCTTATTTATGTTCCTAAAACGAAGTTACTTCCAAAATCACTTAGAATAATTTCATTTTTAGTCAAGAATAGAATATATTTATCTCAAGTAAATTAACATAGTCTATTGATTTGGTTTCTTAGATTCAATTTCCAATTTTTTTCAATTAAAATAGTCTTTCAATTCAGTTCAGTAGCATAATATTTTCATTCAACAAGATAGAATAGATTTAGAATTCTTGTTCTTATATTAATATTTAGGTCATCACCTTTTGATTTCAACATGTCTTGTAGAAAGAACATGTGCACAAACTTGATAAGGGAAAATATTGAATAGATTAGATTCACAACTTGCATTTCAATTCGATAGACTATAATTAAATTTATTGATAAAAAATAAACCTTCTCTCATATATTGTGCACATACATTTCGCAAGTACATGAACCCCGAGTTTGATATTTTAATGACATAATTTAACTATCAATTAAATTACCCAACACTATGTGGGACTAACTTGCAGGAGGAAGAGTAGAAGGGTCTGACCCTTCCACTATTAGAGATGGTACAATAGGGTTAGGAGGTTCATCATCATCAAGGTGGATAAGTTTAGAGAAATAAAACCCAAAAATATTTGTTGAAGCAATTGAAGTAGGGGCGGTGGGCATTGTTGGCACTGTAAATGGAGTCACTAAGTAAGACAGAGGAAGGGAAGCAGGGTGAAAGGTGTTAGCTTAAAGAGGAATGAAAGAACAAATGGATGCACTACAAGTGGAACAAGTGTAGTAGGAATAGAAGTGGAAAGAGGGTTGTAAAAAAAATGAGATTGGAGCTTCTTATGTAAAGGATTGTGGTATTCGAGATCAAAGTAGGAATAATTTGGAGAATTTTGATGCTTGCAAGATGAGTAGACAACAATTATTGGCACATCTCTCTCAGTTAGACCATTGAGAGCATAATCAATGCCATCAGGTTTAATGATTTTTGAACTCCAGGCCAACTGATAACTTCTTTATGGAAAGATTCTTTCGAAAGGTAATATGGCAGAGGACTGTTGTAAAATTTTCTTTGCTTGCATCCGTTGGACAAACATAATAGTGATAATGATTAATATCGAACCAAATATGGTAATCATTCTTAAAAAGAAGGGATTGTGGAACTCTCATAATCTAGGTGGCTTCAAAAAGCTGGTTATACTAGGTAGCTGTTGTCGCTCATACAATCCCCCCCCCCCAAATTTTCACTACATTCTAATTTTGGAGCCCTTTCATGGTCGTATCAAGTGTTTCCTTGGTTTTCAAGTGTTGTTTTGTGTTGTTTCATATGTATTAAGTGCTATTGAGTGTTCTCAAGTTTCATTTCATTCATTATAACATATCTATATGTGTTTCATGGTCAGAACACCTTTGTTGATGTAAAACAACACTTTCAAGTCGCAGTCTCACACACTTCACCATTTATACTTGGGGAATTTGCATAACGTGAAATTTCAATGTATATTCATCATTGATCAAGTTTTTACAATTTTTGTTGGTGAGTTAGTAAGCATTGTGCATGGTTCTATGTTCGAAACACATCCTACTCACCCCTTAACCAATCATCGAGTCTTGGAAAAAAATCGGTTGCAAAGCAAGCCCATTAAGGCCAAGAGCACATGAGGGCACTCTGAATCCTTGGTGGAGACCCTTTTTTGTTAAGAAGTGTGCCTTGCACCCTCCTAGAGAGTTGGGCACACTCCAAAAAACAAAAATCCCCTTCCTTGTTCTGAGTTGCGCCCTCATAGAGAGTTGGGCACACTCCAAAAACATGAATCCCCTTCATGTTCCAAATTGAAAACTAAAAATTGACTAAGTATTCCTTGAGCACTCTCCTTCAACTCAAAGAAGTTCACCATCCTTGAGCACACTAGTGCAGCTCAAAGACTCGAAGCTCAATCCTTTAGCCTTGACCTATGCACCCTACGCTCCACTGAACTGCTTGAGTGCACTAGCGCACCTCGAAGATAAAAATCCCTAGCCTTCAACCTTCAAGAGTGCACCTTGTGCCACTCCTAAGGCTTCTTAGGTTCATGATCACACCACAAAGGCATGATGCCTCAACCTTCATCCTTCGGGAGTGCACCCTGCACCCTCCCTCTCTCCCTTGAGCACATAGCACACCTGGGAAGCCCAAAGCCTTCCCCTTTGTCCTTCCAACTTGTGACATGAACCCTGCCTTGATTTCTCTCTCCTTTAGGGTGCATGAGCACATGCCAAAACATTGAAGCTCCTCCTTCTCAATCCTTCAACCTTATAATGTCTGCCCTTGGACCGTAAAGCTCCTTTGACCATTTTAAGCACACGGAAGAGGCACAAACAATAAAATATTCATAAAACATGGTAGAGTAGGATATTTTCATACTAATAGCTACTCATCATGAGTGATTGCAGAAACAAGTATTCTAGGGACCTCATGGAAAGAACACACAAGGAAGGTATGTAAAATAGGAGAAACAAAGGAAGCAAAAAAGAACTAAGAACACAATTGAAACTTGATGTTTGAAGCACCCTAGAGACTCTGAGATTGAATGCCCTTTCGAGGGTGGAAGAATTATGACCAGAAGATGAAAAAATAACAAACACAGTGGCAGTCGTGTCACCACTAAATAAAATCCATGTCATCAATTATTGTTAGTCCTAGTCATCCAAGATAATGATGTGTCTATTTTCATCACATGATGATGTGGAAGTCAAGATGTAATATTGTAATAATTGTAGAGGAAAAATAAGTACAATTCCAAGAGTCATGTGTGTACTTGTTGATGTTACTAGACCTGCCAACACTCAAGGGGTCTCCCTGATCTATGGTCCCAATAGGCCTCACATCATTTGGGATAGGAGGCCCATCTGGAATATGGCCCGGTTGTGGGATTCTTAAAGATTTTCCTTGGCTTTAACTATTAGTAAGAGAGTGGAGTTAGAATATTCCTTCAGAAAGAAAGTAAGTGTGTCTAGTGAGTGCTTGGTTGTAGGTGTGTCAAGATTCTCTTATTGTGGAGAAAAAAGTAAGTGAGTCTGTAAGAGAGAGGTAATAGTACCACTCTGGTAGAAGCGAACAAAAAAAATAGATATATGTCTAACATCTAGAGGAATATTCCACAAATATGACATGGGAATTATAACCATTACAAAACATTTTCAATATGATAAGCACCAAAATAACCGAAATAGTTCAACTACTTTAGTACAGGTGAAAAGAAAGATGAACCATAAAAATTCACATAACAGTCTTACAAACATTAATAATACATGCTTGGAGAACGTGTTGGTCATCAGGCTTCATATATTAAGTATAAGTCCCAAGACACATGTGTACATCGAACATGACCAAATCTAATAGTGGAGCGTTGGAGCCACCACTTGCTCCTCAAAAGAACTAGCTTGTCTCTCTAATGCCTCCTGGGAGGAGCCAAGGTGAAAAGTTCTTTGTTCATACAATGAGGATGTATATATAACCAATGGGATGATGCTTCACCTCCTTGTGAGTCTTTGACTACCCTCATGAATTTTTGAATTCCTATAAATTTTTGACTTTACATAACTCTTCATATTTTGTATGTTTCCTTTGGACTTCCACTTTTCAATACATTTGGAATAGATAATTACATAATCCACAATAATGATGTGGCATATGACGACTAATGAAATGAAATGACATGACAAGGCTAGCATGGAGTACATGATGACATGGGAATGTCAAGTCATTATTTCTTCTCCTTGTTATGTGTCTTCTTTCAGTATTCTCTTATGTCATCCTCCATATGGCTTAGAGATGAGGAGTCTTCAATGATATCAAGTCTTGAGTTGTGATCATAAATTGATGTCCCTTTCCTTTATGTTGATTGATCAATTTGCATAACCATCTACAAAGATGTATTTCATCATGTTTCCCTTCTCCATCTCCTTCTTCATCATCATGTCATGGGCTGATAGAGTACCTGGATTTGCAATTCACTCATGAAAAGACAAGATTAGTCCAATAAACCCCTAGTTTGAGATGTTTCATGTTGATCCACTAACAGATCCCGAACCAGCTTTCAGGCTTAAGGAGAGGGTTAGTGACTAGGTAGTTGTGCAACTCAGGAAGTCAACGGTGAAGCTTGAGCCTTGAGACTACGCAATGCATAGTTCAGGCTGGACATGGTAGGCAGATTGCATAGTTTTGAAATTTAATGAGCTGGGCTGAGGGTTTTTTCATTGTTTCAACCAACTGCACGATTCTGGGAGGTAGAGAAGACCCAGTGATTGAAAAATTACGCAACTAAGGAGCTAAAGGGTTACGCTTGAGCTCAAATACTGCGCAATACACAGTTGGGTCTAGGTTGGAGGGCTAAATTGAGAATTTCAGAGGTCAAGGTTCGGGCTTGGCCACTAGGACTGCACAATGCACAATCCTAGGAGGCAGGAATTGCACATTTCTTAGTTTCAAGAGGCATGGGTTCATATTGAGGGTTGAGACTACACAATGCATAGTTTAGAGGGGCCGAATGAGACTAAGTTGCTTGTTCGAAATGTTTTTCATAATTTGACTAAGTGTGGGATCAACAAAGATTATGTGAAGAGTTATGAGACTCGACTATGATCACACACTTAGAACACTTAATGATACAAAAACATAGATCATCTATGACACATGAACAACATACTTCCCTATGTGTGACAAGTTTGTGATGACCTACAACAAGTTCAACACCAAACATACATTTTATGATGACCGTGATGACACTTGTGCGATAGTGCTCATAACTTTGGGAATGAGTGTGAAGGATGTTTACATGGTAATATCAACTCATTTTCACAAAGATAACCCATTTAAACCACCAAAAAAGGCTTATATACATCGTGTGACACTTAACATGCAAAAATATGACATTTTTCTTTTCTTGCAAAAAGGACTAAAACACTTAAAGAAAACACATGGAATGGATTTCAATATTTGCGAAGACAATATACAAGACCATGGTAGGCTCAAAAATTTGGTGCAGGCCAAAATTTGGGAGGCTGTTGTAGTAGTGACAACACTTGGCAACATACTGCTAGAATTCCAACATTTATGTCTAGGTTGACTCTTCTATGTAGGGTCTCATTTCTTCCGCGAGTATTGATTCATCATGTAGATTACTTTGGCTTCCCCACCTACACCTTGAATAAAAATGGTCCCCTTTGTGCCTTCTTAGTTTGACACAATGATAATATTCAAGAATATTGCAATCTTTCAAATTGGAAGGGATAGTATAGTTTGTGACCTTATAATTTCAGAGTTTATGTTTTCATCTCTAATGTTGCTTTGTTGGTAGTAGGCCTATATAGTACCCCGACAGAGTCACTACAGGAACACAAACATTTATTTGCTACCATCGAGCCTGGATAGTACCCTGGCAGAGTTGGTTGCTTCACCTCTCTGTGCATGAAGCATTTCTCTTCTTTCACCTTTATTTATATATTTAATGAGGAATGTGCATTGGAACTTATTTATTTTATGGGCGAAAGAGGGATCCCGACTTATTGAGAGCAGGAGAGGTTGTTCATTTAGAGAAGCATATAGAGACCTCTCACTTAAGTTTTCTCATTTAGTTTTTTCCCTTTTCCTCTTCTACTAATTGGATAAGCATGAAAACACCAAAACATAAGAACCACGTGTGGGCATAAGGTTTCTAGTATAGACACACGTATCATGGTTTGGCCAAAACTCTCCTTACAGATAGGCCGTATTTTCTGTCATAACTTCATCGACCAAAAGATATAACCAACACAAGGAAGGAGGACAGAAGGTTAGCCAAATGTTGTGGTGTCAGAAGACTCTTTTCAATTCAGCCACATGAAAAGAATCTAGAAAACACGTTCACACACGACGCTTATTTACACAAATGAGAAACAAAATACAAGACCACACAAACAAACAGGAAAGAAAAGAAATTGTGTACATAGGACAAGGCACAACCCCAGGTTGTCATTGAAAATAATGTTACAAGTCTTGGCCATTAATAGGTAGAGATTCAATCTTCTCTTCTAGTGATTGAAGATTATGTGTTTGTTGGCGAAGCTCTTCATGTATGATGAATGGTCCAATCTATTATCACTCCAAAATATCTTCTAAGTTGTCAGAAAAAGAAATGATACAGGTAACCAGAAACCAACTTTGGAGATCAGGATCTAACCTTCCTAAGCTCAGAGAGGGCTCTCTCTTTTTTATTTAACTTTGTTTAGTTATTTGATTTTAGGCTAGTTATGATTGTGCTTTGGTTTTTAATTTGAATTTGGGTGGTGGGATCACTTACTTAGATGAACAGAGGGTTGGTTTTACCATTGCTATATGGGTTCAAAATCCCAGACAAACAAGACTGGATCAAGTTCTAAAAACAGTGTCTACAAGGAAAAATAGAGGGGTTACTACAGATCTCAAAGGCTTGATGGTGAAATGGTTTTACAATCGGATCCAAGGAGCAATTAAGGGTTCCTTAGGCCGATTATGAAGAGAGATGCAAGAGATCAACCGGGATGGGAGAGATATTAAGGGTTCTCAAATCCGGATATCAAAGGAAAACATATAAATGACTAACTATGCGAAACAGAGTGTACTTAAACAAATTTTGAGTTAAATTCCCAATTAATTCATTCAAATTTAGATAACATTATGAAACACATAAGAAATTAACAAAATCAGAAAAATAAGATACTTCACTGCAATAGCTCATCTCATGAATCCTATAGTGCAATCTTTTTATTACTTGCTCCAGTATGTTGATTTGAAAATTGGTACAATAACCCTTAGGTTTTAGGTCAAAATAACTCTACAAATGTATAGCAATCCACATTAATACTTCAAATTATGAAGTATTTATACAAAAAGAATTTACAAAATATCCCAAACTGTCTTGGGAACTAATCTAGGGGAAATAAATATCTTCATGAAAGAAGATAGAGAGAACTATTGAATTGCTACTTCCTGTTCCTATTATTTAGGTTCTCCTCGCTTTGATCTTTTGATATTTTACACTTTAATCTACTTTGCTTTTTGGTATTTATGCTGGATGTTCTATTTACTTTGACCTTTCATCGGATACACTTTAACTTGGCTAACCTATCAATATCCTTTTATTGTGTCCTTTTATTTTTATTGTACATTTTACATTTTTATTGTGTATTTCTATAGTAAATCATTTAGTTTTTCCCATGTCTCAGCATCTGGTAATTGGATATTGAGCATCTTCCTGTAGATTTCATTTGCCTCTATATACTTGGTAAAAGTAGGCTTATTGACAAAAAGGTGTTTTACCTCATTCTGGAGGTAAAACAAATTCTCAAAAGTTTGATACAATACTTTGCCAGTAGGTATACCCTTCATGGATGAAGTATTTACCTAATCTCTAGCCACTTCTCTGATATTTTTATTATAGTTCTCCTGTGTCATTAACTTATCATTAATAACTGATAATGATAATATAGTTGTTTTACGGAAGATAATGGTATCCTGTTGGAGGTTTGATTGATCTCTTTGAGGGTCGAAGAGCTAGGGTTTTCAGGTGTCTGTAGGTGTTGAAATCCATGGAAGGGTGCAAAGGAGGGAGCTCCACTCCCTCCTACACGCAGGTAGTGGCTAGCCGAGGTAAGAAACCAATAGAGAGTGTCAGAGGTCCTTCAGGTGAAGGGATAAGGAACACGGAAGAGGAGCAAGAATTAAACAAGTCAAGGGAGAATAACAACAATAAAGAAAATGAGGAAGAAGACAAGGAACAGGGAGCGAAAAACAAAGCACAAAAGGGGCCATGTAAACCCAAAGCTGAGGTCACACCCAAGGTAGTTTTAAATGATCTTGCTCTGTAGGCGCACAAGGACCACATGCAGACATATGCTATCATTTGCAAATTCATGGGATTATGGCCCACTGAAAAGGCTTTACAGACATGGGTTAAATAAAACTTGAAACCAAAAGGAAGCATTGACTGACATCTGGGATCAAAGGGTTTCTTCACTGTGGTCTTTACAAATATTGAGGATAAAGACAGGGTGTTTGAAGGAGGGCCCTACTTCTATGCAACAACAAGCCCCTACATGCGACCGTGGATGATGAATTTTTTCCCTGAGCAAGAAAATTTCACTTTGCTCCTAGTCTGGGTAAGACTTTACTCTCTACCTCTTGATTACTGGCAAACGGAATCGTTATCTGCCATAGGAAACAAATTAGGGAATTTTGTCAAAGCTTCTGAGGCCACCAAAAGGGGAAAGTGCACTTCCCTCGCACGAATATGTGTGGAGATGGATCTCTCTAGAGCTCTACTGGATGAGGTCATATTGGAAGTATTTGATGAATAATGGGTGCAAACAATAAACTATGAGCATATTCCTTTTAGATGTTGGAGGTGCCATGAGCATGGGCACTATTTAGAGACTACCCTCTTAGTAAAATATCAAACAGAAGTAAAGCGACCACAATGAAAGATACTGAAGGCTTTCACAAAGTGGTACATAGAGGAAAAGGGGGCAAGAGGGGGCCAAAGCAACATCAAATAGAAGGGCATCAAGCTAATATAAATAGGTTCCAAGTACTCAATGAAGAAGAAGAGATAACAGAAGTAGATTAGGTAATGGAAGGAAGCCTAGTGGAGAAGGAGAAACAAGAAGACAAAGTACAAACATAGGATATTAACGAAAAGAAAGAGACTATGCTGAGTGATGCAGAACTAGAGATGGACCAAGAAATTACCCAGAGTGAGATGGAAATGGAGGATCGTGAACTGCAGGAGATTCTTGACAGGGAACACCTAGATCTGGAAGGGTTCTTGAAACAGGGGACCATGAGTGGGGTAGAGTTGTTACCACAAGAGGAGTTCAATAGAGTACAACAGCTGTTCCTATGGAAAACTCAGGCAAAAGGGCTAGAAAGGCAAAGAAAAAATGAAAGGCAGGGCAACAAAGGTGTGAAAACTATGAAAATCACACCTAGATTAGCACCCAGAAACCTAGGAAAGAAAAGAGGCAGGAAAAAGTAGAACAAGTTATTGATGGAATGTAATGATAGATTCAGGTAAGATGAAATATCTAACCAGCTACTCCTTTATGAATATTTAATAATGAAGTTCACATCTTGGAATATCAGAGGTCTAGGTAGTAAAAGAAAACAAAGAATACTTAGTAATAGAATGAAACAAGAAGCTCCAGATATGATCTTTATCTAGGAAACTAAATGTTCCATTCAAAAGATAAAAGAAATTGACAGCAAATGGCTCAATAGATTTTAGTTTCTAGAAGTCAAAGCAGATAACACAGCAGGGAGCATACTCACTCTTTGGAACCCCCAAAATATTGGCCTAATAGATGCTGAGGCATCTAGATATTATTTTTCAGTGGTTATTCAGCTTGTGGGAGATAGGGAGACCTACAAGGTCATGAATGTTTATGGCCCTCAAAGAATGGATGATAAACTCAGGTTTATAGATTCTCTGATGGAGCTTAGAGATAGACATGTAGATGTACCATGGATCTTGTGTGGGGACTTCAACATGATCAAATCACTTTCAGAGAAAAAGGGGGAACCAGAACTCTAAGCAGAGACTCTTCAGCATTTCAAACTTTTATAGATAATATGAAGCTTGTTGATACCAACATGAATAATGGTCTCTTTACTTGGAACAATAAAAGAGGAGGAGAGTCTCAAGTAGCCGCAAAGTTAGATAGATTCATAATCTCATAGGACCTTATGCTCACCAACAAGGAAATAATAGCGAGAATTCTCCCCTTTGGAGGCTTGGACCATTGGCCTATTCAACTTCAGGTTCAGGGCATTGGTACCCTCAAGAACAGACCTTTTAGATTTGAGAATATCTGGCTCACCCACCTAGACTTCATCAACAACATTACAAAATGGTGGACAGAAGATCTGCCTATTCAGGTTACAAGAATGTTCCAGCTACAAAAAAGACTAAAGCACATCAAGCTCAGACTTAAAGAATGGAACAAGAAATAATTTGGCAATATTTTTGCAATGAAAAAAGTTGTTGAAGATAAAATGCTTGAACTCAATCAAACCCTTATCATGGATGGCTTTGATAAAGTTAGAAATGATCAGATCACCAAACACCATCAAGACTAGGAGAATTTATTTAAACAAGAGGAAATATTTTGGAGACAAAAATCCAGAGTTCAATGGCTAAAAGAAGGGGAGTGTAACACTAGATTTTTCCACAAATCAACCATAGTGAACATATCTCATAATAGGATCTCTTCGATCAAGGACGAGGGAGGTCACCTTCTTAATTCCCTTGAAGATATAGAAGATGTGTTAGTTCAGCACTTTCATGGGATAGCACAGGAAACCATTTTAGACAGAGAGCATTTTATCAGGGATTTAACAGGGCATATTCCTAGATTGGCTACTAGAGAGGATAATTTCAATCTCAATAGGCCAGTGATAGAAGAGGAGGTTAGTGAGGTCATCAAAGAAATGCGGAATTGTAAAGCGCTAGGCTCTGATGGTTTCAATGTGGATTTCTTTAAAGCTTGCTAGAATATTGTGAAACATGATATTCTAAATGTAGTGGAAGATTCCAGGTTGAATAGAACTATTTTGAAGGTGCCCAATACTTCCTTCATCTCCCTAATCCCCAAACAAGACAATCCTCAGACTCTAGACAGGTTTAGACCCATAGCCTTGTGCAATGTGAGATATAAGATAATATCCAAGTTTGTTGCTAACAGACTCAAACCACTTCTTCCTACTCTAGTTTCTGTGGAGCATTCTGGTTATGTGGAGGGTAGACAAATTCTAAATAACATCATTCAAGCACATGAGGTGGTGCACTCATTGACAAGTAATCGAAAATCGGGTATGATTATGCAATTGGACATAGCCAAAGCTTATGATAAGTTGAATTGGACCTATATAAGGAGGGTCCTTATTGCTTTTGGGTTTGATCATAACTGGGTAAGATGGGTCATGGCCATGGTAACTTCTTCTAGCTTTTCAATTCTAGTTAATGGTTCTCTTTCCAAGATTTTTACTCCTTCTAGAGGCCTCAAGAATGGTGATTCGCTCTCTCCCTTTCTCTTCATCCTCATGATGGAAGGACTTGGTCGGTCTATCAAGCATGTGAAAGAAATTGGTAATATCAAAGGCCTCTGAATTTCAGAGACTGGTTAGGCTTTGACCCATCAACAATTTGTTGATGATACTGTGCTACAGGGAATCTCCATGGTCAAAGAAGCTCTAGCGTACAAACATATCCTGTCTGACTTTGCCATGGCTACAGCTTTGGAAGTTAATCTCTCCAAATCTAAGGTTTTTTTTCTTTAATACCCATATTTCTATTCAGAAAAATATCTGCAGAATTCTAGGCTTTCAAAGGGATGTCCTTGCCTCCAAATATTTGGGAGTTCCTCTTACTGATAAACCTTTGCACAAGAGCATTTGGGAGCTGGTGATTAATAAGATGCAAGATAAAATTAGGAAATGGACCTTTAGATATTTAAACTTGGCTGGTCGATTAGTGCTAACAAAAGTTGTTCTCCAATCAATCCCCGTCTTCATGCTATCAGCCCTTCCAACTCCAAAAGGCGTTTTGCAACTTTTTAGAACCATTCAAAGATACTTTCTTTGGGGTAAGGGGGAGGAAAGAAAGAAATGGGCCTTGGTAGCCTAGGAGAAGATTTGCAAACCTAAAAAACATGGGGGTCTTGGACTGGATGATCTATAAGCACTAAGTAAAGTTTTAGGGGCGAAATTATGGTGGCGTTGGGTAAAAGACCTAGAGGCACAGTGGGCTAGTATCTGGAAAGAAAAATATGCCAGCGCTTGGCAAGAAAATCATCACATAAGGATGTCTGGCATCATAAAGGGCTCACACCGCTGGAATAAGGCCTGGGAGAATAGAGGATTGGTACAGAAAAATAACTTCTGGGAGATTAGAGATGGTGAGCTTGCATTATTTTGGGAGGACAAATGGCAACCAGAACCTACACTATTAAGAGAGGACCTTCTGGACCTCAAGAAAGAAATAGATACCAAAGGGTTATTTAAGGTAAAATATTTTTGGGATCAAACCAATAGTGAAGGAAAATGGAGAACCTGGAAGAATATGGATCACATGGAAGATAGCCCACTAAAAGCCAAAGCAGAGGCAATTTTGACAATGTTGGAACAAAGGAAAATATTAGTGACAGGGGAGCATGACCAACTTAGATGGGGCAACAATAATGCAGGAACCTTCAATCTTAAGGAGGAAAATGCATACTCCTTGAGCTGGATTTCAATGTACTGGATAGGGTTTGGCAAAACATATGGAGACATCAAGGATGGATGAAGATTAAACTCTTCATGTGGTTGGTTCATCATAAGAAAATTCTAAATTTGGATAACATTCGGAAGAGGGGTGTTCAGGGCCCTTCTAGATGCCAGTTCTGTGAAGCCCAAGAGGAAAAAATGGAGCACCTTCTCAATAATTTCATGTTCACCTCTTGGTTATGGGATACTTTTGCCACTATTTTCCACCAGATAGACAGAGACAAAGGAAGCATTGTCAATACCCTAAACAATTGGAGATGCAACTTCTCTTATTATGAACATCTAGGCAAAGCCTAGGCTTTGATGCCAAGCTTCATGATATGGACTGTCTGGAAGGAAAGGAACAACGAAATATTTAAGAATGAAAGAAGTTCCTCCCAATGCGTTTTTGAGCAAATCTTAAGAATACTTAAGGAGATGGTAAGTACCATTGTGCAAACTTCCCCTAAGAATCCACCTTCAAAAGCTGAAACATAGATACTTCTTAAGTTGGGTATGTAGGGGCTTATTCCATAGGGCCTGGATAGGAAGGTTTTGAAACTGGATACTAAGCAGGATTATTGGCATCCTCCCCCTTAGGGTTTTTTGAAATACAACATTGATGGGGCTTCCAAAGATAACCCGGGTATTGCTGGCTTTGGAGGGGTGTTAAGAGATGAAAAAGACAATATCCTTTTCATTTTCCATTGCCATTTGGGAAGAGCCACTAACAATATGGTGGAATTAATGGCTCTTGAGCAATGTTTAGAATTCCTGAAGCAGGATAATCTCCAGAATGTTATTGTCGAAGCTGATTCAAAGTTAATCATAAAATCGGTCAAGAGAATCAGCTATGGCACGGAGCTGGAAAACGTCCCAAAGCAATGGAGGCTGCTCTAGGTCTTTCAAACAATTTAGCTTCATCTCCGAGGCTTACGTACAGTGAGTTTTAACCATGTGTGAAGGACAACAAATAAATTGGCGAACATCTTGGCCAATCAAGGAATGCTCTGTACAAAAATCAGGGCCGCGCTGAGTTGGCCTGAGGTGCCTCTGAATAGATTAAAGGCACAATGTCATGACTAGGCAGATGAGGACATAATGGTGTTTTGAAACAAAGACATAGAGGCGGGGTCTAGTTGATTTGGATTCTTTATGTAGTTTTTTTTCTGAAGTAAGAACATTCTGGGGATGCAAGTCACTGTTGGCCTCCCCAACCCTCAACAGTACGAACATAGAATTTTCAGATGGAATTTGCTGAGATGGTCGACCGAACAATTGGATTTTCATATTACACTGGTTCATGCACCCACAGAGATGGGATGATGCGTCGGACCAGAAGTCCAGTTTTCTCGGTAGCCTTAAAACCCTGTTTTCCTTTTTGTGGTAGAAATATCGCTCGTAGGGTGGTTTATCATCCATCGCATGCCCTTCATGTAGGAAGTGATTTTGCAGAATTGGGAGTGATTCCACTCACTAAGAAACATGTGGCATACGAAGGGAAAGTAATAACGCCCTCATCGCTTCGGTAATTATCGATGCGTTAGGCTCGTACGATATGCTCCTCGGCCATCAGATCATGCAAGACGGATCTACGGTCAGGAACAAGCGAGAAATTTGGTGGGTCCAGATGGTTATTATGTGGTTAATCACTAGGCTACTAGGTATTGTGATATTATCCTCCATCGTTGGATCTGGCGAGGAGGATCGATGGTTAAGGAAAATGGGGCTAATTTGGGGAAGAATATCTTCCGAGCTTGTTTCTAGTCATGGTGGGAATTAGTGGCTTTCGCGTGCTCTACATGCTCGAGGGTTCTCCCCCTATTTGGACCCGAAATCCTTTTAGTTTGGTCCCTAATTCCTCATTAGGTCTAATTCTAAATTTTAGTTGTGTGAATGTTCCTGGCGCGATTTGAGCTCCGTCCGTCCAATCTCTGAGGGGAGATCGAACGGTCTTGGCATTTTCTGTATTTTGTGGATATTGTAGTTTTTTTTTTTGAGGGACAATGGCTTAGTGTTTAAGTCTTTAGCTCGGTGCTCTTGGAAGTATGCAGAAGTTTTTCTTTGGCCCACAGTTCCATTAGGACTGTTGTATTTTATGTAAGTTGTTTTTAGATTTAATGAAATAGAAGGTACGACTCTTGCTTCAGCAAAAAAAAAAACTTATCGTTGATAACCAAGGGATTTGGTAAACCCTTTTGCCTCAAAATTTCAAACTTCACCATGAATTTCTCAATGGCCAATTGCATAATTTGGCACTTATCCTCTAGGTTTAACATCAGATTTATTTTGGTGAGGACCCTCTTCACTTCCAAAATTGTACCTGTTCTGTCATGTATCTCTAATTCCTTCAGCTCATACTTGTTCTTGGAGTTGAGGAAGTGAATGATCCTTGTAGCTTCCTCTGGCATGTCTCCAAGTTCTGCTTTGAATATTTGTAAGGCTTCTATATCCTGCTTTATTAAATCAATCTGTTCAAAAATAACCAGAATGGATGGCCAAATATCATTGACAGAGTTAATGATATTGGCTCAGAGTTGCTCCTTAGCCTGACCTAGAGGTTCTTTCAATGTCAATTCCTTCTCCGGGTTTTTGATTCTTTCGGTCATCCTTGTAGACTTCTGTTGTTCTTCTTTGTGCATAATTTAGGCTAGTTTATAATCTGTTTCCAGGCTCGTCACTTTTTCCTTAAACCTGTTCATCTCAGTGGTCTGAATGGACATTTCTTCCATTGCTTTGACCAACCTGTTTGCTTCATTACTTGTAGAACTTGTTGCTGATGTAGTTGGTGTATATGCTGGTAGTGTTATGGCCATTGGAGCTGTGGGAGCTAAGGATTCTACAAAAGTAGAACGTACAATAGTGATAACTATTGGGATGACAGTTGCAGGGGCATCATCAAGAATAGCTTGTTTTAGCTGAATCAAGCTCTCTAATTCTTTCTCCATCTCCTTTAACTGATTATTTAGTTGCAACACTAGGTCCGTCATCTCCTCATGGTTGGTTTGGTTCTCTAGGACATCCTTTGTTTGTGGGTGTTGTAAATGAGGAACCTTAAGTTGTCTCTTGAGGGCTACTATATCCTCATTCTTGTTTTTTATCAACTTCTTAGCAGCCTTAATGTCAGTAGGATCATGGCCCAGCTCAATGACCAAGTCCTCTAATGACTTGATCCTATTGGCTTTGCCTGTGAGGAGGCCTTCTTCAATTTATAATGGATTGTTACATTATCTGTTGAATCCTCCAACCTGTGTGCAACCATGGCTTTTCCTATAAGGGTGGAGTAAATCATTTCCCCAGCCTACTTGTGGAACTCTATTTGGTCAATGGGATGAACATCTCTTGCCAATACCTCAAAATTAGTCTTCTTATAGTCAGCCATGGTCTTTGGTTGCTGAATAGTGGGCTGCAAAAATGATACCTGCATCTTTCCTACTTTTATGTCAAAGGTTGACATCTACCTGCTCTAGTTGGCTAGTGTATGTTTGAAGTATTGGGCATATGTGTCTACCTTGAACTTCTCATTCCTCATATTTATTTCTTTGTACCTATCTTTGATTTCCTTTTCTTTGTCAGCTGGCCTGACAAAGCAAGAAACCTCAACACTTTGTTGTCTCTCAATAATTTGAGTGTTGGAGGTTGATGGTTGTTGTGTTTCACCTAATGGAGTTGTGCCTTTTCTCCTCTGCCCCATTGTTTCAGTGTAATTTATTTCCATTGATCCAATGCCTTCCTCCTATTTAGACACAGGGTTCAACTTGGGCCTTTTTCTAAGCTCAAACAGCTCATTTGTAGTCTCCATGGCATAACTGGATGCCTCTTCCCTATTCCTATTTGGATTCTTCTCTTCATTGGCTGGGGTCTATAATATAGGAGGATTACTCATTGGTTCCCCTAGTTTTGGAACATGTGGGAAACAGTTTCGGTCAAATTTTTTTTCAATATCAATCAGTGTGTTTTCAACATCCACAATTGTGTTGTCCATATCAATCAATGTGTTTTCCACCCACTCAGATTGGTTGGCAAACTATTCAATGTTAGGTCTTGGGTGGTGGATATATGGTCCAAAGTACAAGCTCTAATGGACAATTTAGATAGGGCAAAGTATGTCATCACATATTTGAAACAAGAAAACAAGAAATTGAGTGACAAACAAGTCCTCATGGAGCTGGAAATGCTCAAGGTAAAACGACAAAGTGACAAAGTGACACAAGTCACTTTGACTCCTATTAAGAAAGAGATTGAAGATGATAGAGAGACCTGGCTTGAGAGAGTCAATGTGAACCTTGATAAGCTACTACAGAAGGCTAATAGAGACAATCATATGATCAGACACATGTCCTATCATTACAGGACCCGAAACAAGATTTGCAATATGAGGGTCAAGAAGATGAAAGCTAGGCTAAGGCGGGCTTTGAAAGGAAAAAAGGAGGAGGATAGGTTTAGGATTCTTGCTGAAGCTTTCTTCGATCATCAAGACACTTGATGATGGTACTTCTGACCAATTTTGGGCAAGTTTGGAGAAATTTTTGTTATGTGCCAATTTTTGAAATTCTACACACAGGAAAATTGCCTAAATGCACGTTGCGCTTTTCCTAGGGCCACCCAATAAAGAAATGGTTTGCATTTTTGGAATTTGAGTGATGAGGACATGCACCCTAGAGATTTTCAAAGTTTTTTGGGCAAACTTGGTCCACCAAAAGGTCAAAAAACACCCTAAAAATGACCTTTCTTCCACTTTTTGGACACACAAAAGTAGTCTTGGGAGAATCAAGTTTTGAGGGGTCAAATGAGCTTCAAATGTAGATATGCCAGGTTTTTTGGACATTATACTTGAATAAATTTCCATTGAGCCATCATGAGCTCAATTTGGATGCTAGGAAGGCCTCTAAAAGGGACCTAAAAGTGGCACTGCACGTTGGGCCAGTGGCACTGCGCGTAGGGCAGATTTTGCTCAGGATGGTCATTTTTCCAGTTTTTGACTATGTTCATGGATTCTCTCTCATGGAGGATGATTTACCTTTGTAAATGATGAATTTTCATGTAAATATGATAGAAAATAGTAAAATAGGGTAGATTCATTGCTCTAGAAGTCAATTTGAGCTCAAATGAATCAATTTTTCACTTTTAGAGGCAAGTTTTTGAGATGCTTATATTCCTGTTTCTTGTTCAGTACTAGTTAGATTAGCTCCTAATATTAGGGATTCGACCCCTGAGGATGGGAGGAGGTTGAATTCATGTCTATATCTTCTTCTTCTTTCTCACTGTAAAGGGTTGGACTCAGCTAAATGCTCAGACCTTGATTGTACACCATTTTGTAGCAGTTTAACAAGAGATTAATAATAATTGCAGCTATTTTTATGGGATCCATGTGGTATAGAGTTTTAGTTCATTGTCTTCTTATGTTATCATATGTTAATGTGTTTTTATAAGCTGAATTCATTACATCAGTGCTCTGCCTTGGGAAACCATTCACCATTTCATGTTTTCTGTAATCTAGGAAGGATGCATGGTTTTCACATGCTCTTCTTAGCTTCTCACCAGTCCAAAAAATCTCACTCCATCAAGCCCTTGATTTCTAAAGCCTATGCCTACCTTGCCCCATTGAACACCTGCAACTCTGAACTAGTTCCCTAGACCTAAATTGTCCAGCTCCTCTTGATCTAGCAAGACCCCTTCAAAGTCCAATCAAAACTTCATGCTATTATACCTAGCCTAATATCCTTTACCTGATCCAGTCATCTTGGCTAAGATCCTTATGGAGAGAGCCCTCTCCTAGCCTAGTAAAGATATCTACTTGGCTAAGCATGGTCTGTGGTTACCCTGACATTGCCTTCCTTTATCTTGAGGTTCAATCCAAGTGATAACATCGAATTTGATTATATTGTGACCCCTCAGAGTCCTATATATAGAAAGGAGGTTTAGTCATTTGTATCATCCAAGAATTGTTCATTTGTGTAATGTAAAGGAGGTTACCCCCTCAAAGAGGCTGATTTCTAAGGTGTTCATATATCTTTTCTATATTTTTTCGAGCTGGCCTTTTAGAGTATGCCCTTATGCCCTGAATCTTCATCGACCATTTTAAGTGCACCAAAAATGAAAGAACAAAAAAATCTAGACAACACATGGTAGAATAGAATATTTTCATACTGATAGCATCTCGTCATGAGTGATTGCAAAAATAGGTATTCTAGGGACCTCATGGCAAGCACACACAAGGAAGATCGGGCAAAGAGGATAGACAAAGGAAGAATTAAAGAACTAAGAACAGACCCGAATATTGATGGTCGAAGCACCCTAGAGACTCCAAGATTGAAGACCCTCTAGAACCTGGAAGCACTATGATCAAAAGATGAACAAATAGCAATCACAATGGAAACCATGTCACCATTGAAACATATTCATGTCATCAGTCATTGTCAATCCCAGTCATCCAAGATAGTGACATGTATAGCTTCATCATATGATGATGTGGAAGTCAAGATGTAATATTGTAATCATTGTTAAAGAAAAATAAGTACAATTCCAAGAGTCATGTGTGAACTTAAGAGTCATGGAAGTCCAAAATACATCTAACACAAAAAGTCATATGTAATTCCAGAAGTCATTTGGAACTTCGAAGGTTGTAGAAATCGAAAGGTCACTAGAAGTTAGAAAGTCAAGAGGCATGAGGATATGAATGGTCACTCCTCAAGTTTTAAATAGATCCTCACTTCTCATGTAGAGGAATTTTAACCTTGTCTTCTCCCATAAGGCATTAGAGAGACATAGTTGGTACTCTTGGCGAGCAAATAGTGGCTCTAATGCTCGATTATTGGAGCTAGTGGCGTTAATTGAATTTATGTATCTTGGGAATTTTTCTTAATATTGAAGCCTTTCCAGGCGAACATGTTTTCATGCATGGATTATGAATATTTCTAAGACTATTCATTGAATGTCTATGGTTCATGTTTGTTTTCATTAAGTTCAAACTATTTTTGTTCAAACTATTTCGGTCACTTGAGTGCTCCTTGTTGGAAATGTGTTGTTATGCTTATAATGATTGTCGCATCCTTGTGAACTATTTCAGTTGATTTTAGATGAACCTTTCTCTCTCACTTGTGTCTCCATTAGGGTAGTATTATTACTTCTCTCTTGAGAGTCTCACTTGATTTCGCTCCCACACTAGAAGAAACTAGATACATCAACAATCAAACATACACAAGGAATACTAGCTTTCTCATTTGAAAGGAAAATTGCACTTGTATCTTGTGATGACAGCTAAAGCCAAGGCATATATTTAAGTAAATGATAGTCAGGTTGTAATACAGATGGGAATCCTAACCAAATGGTGTAAGCTCTAGTTGGGACCTTATCATGCAGAAAGAGTCGTTTGTGTGGACACAACCGACCTCCCTATAAGCAAACACTTTCTAGTGACAAACAAGAAAAATAAACCCTACCTTTCTCTAAACATGCATTGCAAATACAAGTAATCAGGGGATCTTTAACATACCTTTAGTCCAACACTTTGTAGTAGTCCAGCCTCGCCGATCCGGATGAGCTCCTCCTTCTCTTCGAAACCTGCATTCACTAACAAGCCAAAAGATTAAATAGCACCTGATAAACTCATAAAACAATACATATCTATCATATAGACCAAGGAGTATATGAAAAAAACCATGAATAACAATCTGTTGAGAAAAATAAGTTCATTTACATTAAAAGGTAACAAAAGGAACCATTACAACCTGAGCCTTGGTGTTGTGCAAGTCCCTCCTAGGGTCTAGCAAGAGTTTTCCTTTACTTTGATCAGCTCACCCACTCTCAAATAAGGCTAGGAAAGGATGGGAATCTCTCCTCTCAAGCTTTACAAGGGAGTCCTAATTCCAGCAGCATCTACCCTTAGCAATGTTCAGCTTTCAACCTCTTTTCCCTTTGGCCCAATGCCTGTATTTATAGTGCTCTAGAGGAAGTTATTCAGGTCCACCATCAATGGGATAAGCCCCGCTTTGGATGGGATAGATCCCCTCTTGATGGGATAAGTTCCTCTTTGGTAGGGATACATGAACCATCTGGAGGCGCTTCATACACGTCAAACAAACTTCTAGAATGCTCTAGAAATGACCACAAGTAACTTTTTTGGAGTGAAACTTGCGCCTTTTGACCTTTACAGGAGTACGCACCCATTGCTTTACATACAGAGCGTACAAGTACGCAGGTATTGTGAACTTGGGGTGTGTACACGTAGGTAAGGCTAAGAGAAACTACGTACCCAAAGATATATAGATTTTTAATGACTTTCTCTCTTTCTTGAAGTTTGACATGGAGAGCAGAGGTATGAGGCTTGCCAAGGAGGATAGTATGACAGTTGATGGAGCCATACTAACTGCAAATAGTCATGGTGAAAAATTTTAGTGTAACAGACCTTATATCAGGGATATCTCCTATATTTTGGTGGTATCTAGCACTATTAATAGTACCAAATGAATTTTCATTAAAAGAAACATTGGCAAAATTAGAATGACTCTTCCAAGGGTCAAAAGGAGAATGCCATTTTTACATGGTCAAAGAAAGAATCAAGTAACCATAAATAAAATAATCTCCCTTTTTATAAACATCCTAATAAGTTTGGAAAATTCATCAAGTATGTACTTGGTCTAGTTGAGCTGAATGCCCTTAATACAAAATTTAGCAATAGAGATAGTGTCAAGTGAACATTCTCCTTTTGTATAGTGATCAGATATTCCATGGAATAAGATTACAAGAAAAAATATTTGTTTCATTATTGATAGGATTGATAGTAGGTCATCTCCCTTAGCACTTAGTACCATACTTTTGATACAAGTTAGCAAAACCTATTTTCTTACCATGCTTGGATGTGCCTTGGAATGCGATAGATATGTTTTGACCTCAATAATCCTATGAAAAAATGGATGTTGTTGACATGAATAATATGCTCCTTATCCATCCAAAGTGAACCATTATGAACTCTGCTAATTAAAAAATTTGTACAACGAGAAACTCCTCCTGTAGTCTTGAATACTAGCAACTCCCAAAGCGTAGGTAAGGTAGACTCCATAAATAAATTGAATGAGGGATTTATCTATGGAACAACATTTCTAGACATCATTCGAGTGAAATTCATGTACACCTTGGGCTTCAAATCTAGAAGGTGATCACCATCGGTGAAATGGTTATCAACCAGGATAAATTTTTCATATTTTCCCTACAAGTCTTCAAGAGGATGGACATGAGGATTAGATAATTCATACAAAATGGTGAAATTGAGACCATGAAACATATTTATACTCTTACAGAAATAGACTTAGGGGATAGGATGATGGTGGTAGAAATGGGAATATAAAGACTCAGACTTAGATGTCAGGGTAGAGACTCAAACAAGAAGTCGAAAGAAAATGAATGAGATGGACACAACGCTTGATATTTATAGCATTTAATATCAAATCATGATAGTTGATTTCCCATTTAGGCATTGAATAAGGTATAGTAGGAACGGATTGACCAAATCAAGTTTTATTTAGAAAAATGATTAGGAAAAAAAACCATATCCCAACATATCAATGACCATAAAACTAGATAAGATATATTTAAGAAGGTAAATGTTTAATATATGAAACCCAAAAGTGAAATCAAAATCAACGTATTGAATCATTATAGCAGGGATGACTGAACATACTAGACATGTAAATAAAGGACTTAGACTAGAAACTAAATGACATTGTCTCTACCTCCTTCACCACAATCAGTTGCAATATAATTCATAGAAAAATAAGAAAAAATTGATGCAACAGAAAGGAACTCAAAATAAACTAATAGGACTAAAAATATTGACTGAATCCTAACCTAAAACCTATCCCATGCTCCAAGAGAGAGTGCAATAGAAACATAAGATGTAAGGAGCATAATAAGGTTCCAGGCGAGTGACATTCATCCAACCAGGCTGAAGAATACCATCATGTTGTGCAAGTTGAACAACTCCTAAATATATGATCCCCACAACTATAAATGGCCTAAACCAATGAATTTGGAGTTTCCTTAGATTTTTTAGGTACCTTCTATGATAGAGAAGGACTTCATCTTGAGTAAAAAAATATCTACTTTGATATGGTGGTCATGCCACACCTTCTGCCTTTGTATTTCTATGCTTTGATAAAATTTTGCTAGAAACCTTTTTTCACTCATTTCCCATAATTCCTATAGATACTCCACAATTAAATCATTATTTGTTATCTTAGTAGATTGCGTAATGTATAAGTTGGGAATAAGGAATTTCATAAGAATTAAAACTTCTTTCCCATACACTAATTATACACATAGTGTACTCGTGCAACCTCTTAGTGGTAATCATGTATCCCCAATGTGTTGTAGGAACTCTTTCATCCCATTTGTCTCTATTAGTGGAACAAAGTTTGGTGAGACTTTTTTCCAAAATATTATTAAAGGTTTGCACTGTACCATTGGCCCATAGATCATATGGACTATTTTGATGATTTTGAATAAGGAAATTATGGGTCATAGTTTCGATAGTATCATTAATAAAGTGAGCTCCATTATCACTATTTAAACTCCTTATATAACCAAATCTAGTAACAATATTTTTAAAAATGAAGCAAGTTGCAATACCAGTGGTACTATCTCTTATTGGAGTAGTCTTTTCCCATCTCGTGAGATAGTATATTATGGTAATAATATATATGGCTTGCATATTTTGTGGAGGGTTGATAGGTCCAACCAAGTCAGCCACCCACTTCTTAAAAGTTTGCAATGCTCAAACTAGATGCAATGGAAGTTCATCTCGATGAGAAGGTCTCCCAACCCTCTAATAGACATCACATGTTTTAGAAAATTCCTTATCATCATTAAACAAAGTTTTCCACCATAACCTTGCTTTTAGTACCTTATACGTAGTAGTTATTCCTCGAGCATGACCTCCTGCAACTCCACTATGACACTCCCACACAACATCATCTCTTTCATGGATGAAAACACATCTTTGGAGAATGTTATCAAGACACGATTTATATAATATCCTTGCAATAAGTTGATAATAAATTGCCTTAACTACCGAATGTTTCTTTTGTGTTGCCAAATAGTCCTCAAGATAAGTACTAGTAGTTAAGAAAAGTGCAATATCCTCTAAATAACCAAGAAAAAATTCAACTCGAAACAAGTCAACATCAGGGAGTTGATCATCAACAAAACCTCTAGATTCTCTTGACTCCAAGTGAGAAATATGATTAGGTCCCACATTGGTTTACCCAAGTTTCAAAATGAACTCAAAAGGAAATTCTTGAAATAAAATCAACCAAAGATGAATTCTTCCCTCCATGGTAGGATTATTGTCTAGATACTTTAAGGTTAAATGATTTGTAAAAAAATTGAAATTCCCTCCTAGTAAATAACAATAGAACTTCTGGAGAGAATGTACCATTTCCAAGGCTTCACGCTCAATCATAGTATAATTATGTTATGCATTATATAACTTTCTACTAGCAAAACATATAGGATGATTCATATTCCCTTCTCTTGGTTGTGCAAAAATAGTACTAGGAGAAGTTTTAGAGGCATCAATATGTATATGAAAATCCTTTCTCTAGTTAGGATAAAATAGAATAGGAGCACTTTCTAGTTTCTCCTTTAATGTTTTGAATGTAGAATCACACTAAGAAGTCCATAAAAAAGGTTAAACTTCTTCAAAATTCTCTCAAGTGGAGTTGTGATAGAAACATAGTTGCATATGAACCTATAGTAATAGTATGTGTCTCCCAGAATAGATATGAGATGTTTAAAACTTGTTGGATGTGGCATGTTGAGGATGAAAAAAAAATTAGCTGGATCAACTGATACACCAGCCTTACAGACAATATGCCCCAACAAATTCCTTAAAGGCACACATAAAATACACTTATTTAGTTTAAAATGAATTTACAACTTCTTACATTGGTTAAACATTACTCTAAGAAAACTTAAATGCTTCTTCAAAGGACTATACATAGCCCAATAATCCATATATACCTCGAGGAACTTGTGTATGTACTCATGAAAATATGCAATGATGACATTGGAGAAAATACTAGGAGGATTCTTGAGGCCAAATTGAATCACATGATAAGCATAGGATCCCCATTCTATCGTAAAATTAGTCTAATTTTTTTCCTCCTCTACAATTCTAACCTGGTGGTGACCTAAAAAACCATTTGTGAAGGAATAAGCCTCCTTTCCTGCAACATTATCCAATACCTCATCGCTAAAAGGATTACAGAATGGGTCATGAACACATGTGTTATTTAGGATAGATAATCTACACAAACCATGATCTCCTTAGAATCCTTCTTGTCATGGTTGACTATGGGACTTATTCAATCATCCACTAAAAATATAAGCTCTATTGAAAATATTTTATCAATTTCCTTCTTAAATTTCTCCTTGGTTCATCCGATATGGATGATGTTTTACTAGCCATGCATCTAGCTTCAAAACTATCTTCATCTCCCCTAGATCTCCTTTAATGCCTTGTAACTCTAAAATAGATGTAGGAAATAAATATTCATACTCCTTAAGTAGGTGAAAGGTTTCCTTGGTTGTATTCTTGTCCCAATAATATCCTGTTATCACTTAAGATTTCTAATGCCAAAATTTCTCATACTAGCTTGATGATAAAGGTCGGTGCTAGTCGAAGTTTGATTTTGTTTTTCCTTAGAGTCTGAGTCTTAGGGGGTCTTGAGTCAAGTATGCATTCTCATTCATCACTAGTCATTCTCATTCATCATTGGTCTCATAGCCATGTGTCATCTTGGTTTAAAAATTACTATGTGCCACAAAGCCTTTTAGGTGACTTTGTAGCGCACGTAACCATTTTGAAGTGTTTTCGCAGCGCATAAATCCTTTTAGTAGTTTCATAGCGTGCTACAAAACTGCTGAAGGTGATGACTAAAGCTCAGAAGTTTCGTAGCGCGCTACGAAACTGCTGAAGCTAAACAATCTAATATCAATCAACCGGTTTTGAAATACAAGTGGGAATTTTGAAAAGGGAATATCTACAAGATATCATCTGAAGCTATCAACTCTCAACAAGGTCAAGACAGGTGGAGGAAACATGTATTCAAATCCAAACTCTAAATTTTTTTTCATAAAGTGAGCACATTTGTTATTGTCCAAGATATGTCAGACAGCATGGAAGAGCTTTTTCCTTTACATATAAAAGGGGTTGACAGCACATCAAAGACGTGACAATTTGTTATATTTTGGATAATCAAAGATAAATGGCATGGTTCTTTGGATTTGAACATTTTGAGGCAAACCAAAGACCGATAAACAGGGGTAGTTTCCTATGTTTCAGGTCAATGGAGAAGATGTGACATTGAAGACCAGCATGGAGCTTTGAACATTCACCACAGCCAAAATAAAAAAGGGACCAGATGTCAAAGAATGAGAATGATTGTAATCAAGGCTATTATTAGCATAATAAGGAGTTAGATTCCTACTTGATTTAGATCTCTACAAAGTCTAGTTACAGTTTGTTACATTTAATAGGCAGTTAAAAGTTGGACAAGTGTCATTAGAAATAGATTTCGAGTTTCCCTCAGGTTTCAGGAGGAATCTCAGTCAGGTAGAAGAGCTCTATAAATAGGAGAAATGGAAATGTAATAGGGGTTGGAAGGTTATGTAAAAAAAAATCTATGTTTTTAAGCTTATGTAAAGACTCTGTTTCTTTTGGTAATACAGTACTGGATTCTGCTACTCAAGAATCATAGAGATTTCAATGTATGAATTCCTCTTGTTGTCTTTTCATGTTGTCTACAGTATTATGAGTATTTGATTACTTAGAAATCACTTGCAGTGTTCTAATTTCCTTCATATACTCATAGATTGTCCTCTTTTGTTTGGTGTACTCAGTTTATATTGAAATCTGAATGCCTTGATTTTATTGCAAAGCCAATTCTATTGTTAATGCTAAATGACATATGAATCCATAAGCCCAATGGATGCTTGTTAATTTTTATTTCACCAGCCTCATTCCTATTTGTTTCACAAAGAGTTATCCATCTTAATCATAATCACAAAACCTTTAATCCTTTGAGAGTGCCCTCTCAGGCTAAGGAGGCTAAGCCTTAGCTAAAAGATTGGTTTGAAACAGCTACTTGAAGTCTTCCTGGTCTGCAGCCTTCTAGGGCCTGATTTTGAGATAACATATCCTATGGATTCTACCTTAGGATTCTCATCGGAACAAATATTTAACTTCCGCAACTTGAGAGGCTACAAGTGAAGAGCATATTGAGGAGGATTGTATTTGATGCTTTGTTATCATTTAGAGCCTTTAAAAGGGAGATGCCTTATGACCTTCAAATAATCTTCATTTGGTTCCTTATAAACTTTGCCACAAGCAATAACCATATGAAAATTCTAATAAGCTTGAGCACCACAACTTATATCTCCAAAATATTCTAATAGGGGCTTTCTAGTAGGAAACAAGACTCACTTTACTTCCTTCAAGGCTTCTGTAATACATGAATATTCATTTGAAAATTTGAAATTAGTATAAAAATTAGAATTCAACTCATCCCATTTAGAATTCTATCTCCCCATCTTCTCCTTTAAGAATCAATCCTTGGGAATAACTACTAGAGTGTGAATAAATTAATTCACCCATACTTCACTAGATAACTTGTTCTTTCTCTAAGTTATAACATAGGAATTAACATGCTTTTTAAGACTGGTATGACCTTGATATAAATAAATATAACTTTCCCCCTTATCTAGTTCCATAAATATTCATAGAAGAGCATACTTGGATATCTCCCAAAATGAAATATTTTTGCTATCGGTAACCCACCACTGGGTAGGAGTAGCTTGCAACATAATATTCACAAAGGGAAATATTTACTCCTCCATAAAATGAACTTAATATCTCCTACAAAAGTATATTTAGGAACAAGATTATCAGAAATAGGATAGTGTCTTACCTTTGTTCCAATTCATTGAGTAGATCAGATAGTTTCACATCTCCTGGAATATAATTCACGATCTCCTTGCTACCATTCTTCTAGTGAAACATCAAAACCTACTTCAATCTTCTGAATACTTTTCCAACTGGGAAATCCATCAGTTTTAGGGTTGATATAATATTCGATTTTTCTAGTATCCAATTAATACAGTTGGTCAAGAACAATAGAATCTTCCACATCATCAACAGAAACTGTGTACCTGAGACCTTGATGAGGATCGAGGCACTAAATAACTCTTACTCCATCAACTTCAAAGTCATAGCATGACTCTTCAAAGAAATGATGGAATAGTTTTCAAAATATCAATCAACTCCTTATAGGGTAGGATATGGATCTTTATCTCTAATCATATCAATAACTTTAAAATATGCATAAGTTTTAACACCTGCAACATCCACTTCTACGTATTCCAATTGACCAATGGGAAATATGTGTATTTATTGGCCAACCAAAGTTGAATGAGAGAGAACACTAATTTAGGTTGTTCTTGTGCCTCCCAAGTCTTCTTAGGAAAAATATTGACATCAGACCTAAGGTCCAACATGGTGTCTTCAATTTAATAACCTAACCCTCCAACTTTGGCATTCTGGTAGATTTGTAGAAATGGGCTACTTAGATAACACCTCATCTCTGAAAATTCCCTTCAAATTATTTCACAACTAATGAGAGAGCTATTCACCATTAAAAATATCAAATAACAACTAAAACCATATTGTAACAGGTTGTGAAGATTCTAAAGAAACCCAAGGACTAGAGGGAATAAGGGTTGTCTATTCTCTTGTCATGGTCCTGTAATTGTAGGACTATAAGAAGAAGAAGCTATCTCTCTAAGTATATTTTCATTATCCTGATAATACCTCTTCTACTAAATAGAATCATATTTAGGTTGTGAGGGTTCAAATTTCCTTATGATAGATTGTTCATAAGGGCCTCTATCAACACTAGTTCGAGTTCCTAATCAAGTAACAACATTGTTCTAATCTAGTTCTAGTTTCTGCGGTTCGAAACTAATGAGATTAAATCCTCTCTAACTATTATGTTGCTCCAATTGAGAAATCAGTTCAAGATAGACCTTTGTTACATGAGTATTAACCCAATTGTGTGAACACCATGATATTTTTGGCAATGGACAATCCCTAACAACATGTCCTTATTTATCTCAATTATAACATCTAACTCACCCTCTTCCACCATCTCCTCCTCCTCTATAGCGTCCACCTCCTCTTTTGTCAGTGGATTAATTCACTAGGAAGGCAGAGAGATCCAATCGATTATCCATATCATCCAAATCTGTTCAGTGGTTGATATTACATGTGGGAGATCCACATAAGTCATAAAAAATGGAGTTAGGCACATTAGAATATTTTTGCAATATAGGACATAATCGAGGTGTATGGCCATAAAAATGAAAAATCTCACAATATTCATTGGAGGGAGTACCTTGTTGGTTTGGAATAATTTGAAACTAATCATGTACCTTAAAAGGAACAATTGACAATAATTTCACAACTCCTCCTAAGGGCCTTGTCTGTGGAGGAGGTGGTCTTAATAGAACACTTGAGGGCCTCACACCCTACAACCTTGGATACTTTGTAACATGATGTCCCTTAGCATAAAATATTGTGCACTAAACTTGAGGATGAGAAAGTTTTGAAATATTCATCTCCTTAGCCTCACAGTAAAGACAATTATTTGATTTTTCATGTTAGCCAAAGAAGGATCATTGGTAGTGGTGCTTGGTTTGAAAAGGTCATGATATTGTATCATAGCCTCAGTTTTCATTTCCTACTCTAAGGATTCTGCTATGGAGTTAATTTTTATTTTTTCAATGGTAATAAAGCCTGAATAAAGCATTCTTTCTAGTGATCTATATGAATAGGATGAGTTAACTTTCCTAGAACATCTTTGAACCTTTGCATGTACTCCCATTCAGGTTCTTCTTCCTTCTACTTGATTTCCAAAAACTTAATTAAAACCTTCTTGATCCAGATTGGATCATTATATTGTTTTTCATCCATCTTGATGCATTTGGAGTGGAAAAGGTGGAGGAATTAGCTCACTAGACTGTTTTTACAGGTGGGGCCTAGCTTGGCAAAATGGGGTCTGAAACCTTTCAGGAGCATTTTGAGGCAACAAGCGACATTTTTTTGGGGGTAAAAATTTTACACTCGTATGCTGCACCATTTCATGCTATTCTACACATATATATTTCCAACAACATAAGAAGCATGTCAATCAGAGTTTGTATGCAAAATTTATGCCACTCAGAAGTTGACCTTCTTATTTTCACACCTATAGCTTGGGAGGGTTGCGCATCAACCCCCATAAATCATGGAAAATGGTCTAGACATGTTTTTTTGATGTAAAAGAATCTAGAAGAGTCTATATTTTAACTGCATCTAAGAGCTGATGTAGTCAAACTTAACCACTCATAGTCTATCGGGTTGTGTTATAACTAGGCCACCATGAGGGAAAGTCATTCCATTCTTTTGAGAGAATTTGTTCCATAGCTGAGAAAAAATAGCTAAGAGGGATATGAGGTAGAGAACACACAGGGGATCTATGCACTATAGCAGCCCACGGACCATAGGAATTACTTCTTTGTACCTACATCCATATTTCCAGACAAAGAAAGAGAGTGAAGTAGCCTCACCATCCATCTAGGTTTTTCTCCCAAAAGGGTTTCCCAGAGAGCATATCTTGTGTCTTATGTGTTTTTGTGTGAACTTATGTTTTTTTCCTCTATTTTTATGTATAATTTATATTCGCGTGCATGCACTATTTACATTTAAGTTTACAGATCTTAAATTTTAATAAAACTATAATGGTGTAGAATTTTGTATTTTTAATATAATATTGTCAGATCTGTTGTGACAAAAAATGCAGTGGAATATCCATGAAAGTTTGCGGATCAATAATTCTCAGTTTGAGGCATTTTGAATTCGTTAATAAAATCCTCTCTTAGTATATCCAAAGTCAAATTCTGAATAGTTGGGGTAACCTCATGTACCATTTAAGAGATCTTCCCCTCAATGTATTTTGAAACTTTACTAACTTGGTCACATCTAAGTTTTCTATAGACCTCTAGATAACCTCACAAAAATACAAATGTTGTTTGACATCCTAATCTCCTCAGCCCCAAAATTTAGGGTATTGGGTGAAAGAACCCACTACATCGCCAGCCATTGGAATAGAACTAGGAAAAACTAAATCAAACCCTCTCGGAATATGTTTAGAAGTATTCCAAAAATTTTGGTGATTTCTACTAAAATAATTACTAACTATATCTACCTTGTGAAACTTCAAAGTTTTAACGAGCTTCAAAAATAACTTTATCATATTTTGAGTGATCCATATTCTCTCAGCTACCATAATTATCCAAGATTTTTTACTTATGTGATGTTAGCATAATTGCATGTGAAAGAGTATGAAAAATTACATGTGGATACTTTAAAGAAGAGAAAACATAAGGACATCCATCAAATCAGGAATCAAACACAAGTTAATTTTGGAGTTCACCTAGTATGGGCTAAATCTCCGGGCTCGATGTCAAGAGTGGGGAGTTTTCTTCATTAGATGCTGCAAGATGATGATAAATACATGATGTGTTCTTTATCAATACAAGGAATAACTACCTTATCTAGAGTGGCATGTCTCTTCATGAGAAACTCTTCTCTAATAACTCTCACTCATAAATCCCTCTTTTAGCATGACAAAATATCAAACACTCACATGAAGTGGCATACAAGGATCCTCCAACAAAATGGAAAACAAGGATTTGAATATCAAATCATCATCTCAAAAAAAACCAAAAGAAGACATGGCATCAATGCATCTTATTCCTCCACTTCTGGGGATGGAATGAAAATTCACACCTCTACTAAAGAAACAGACAACATGGTTGAATTCCTAGTGAAAAATCGTGAAATTTGACTATAAACTTGACCCCTTTTTGACTCAGTCAAATTTGGGCTCCCCAAGAATATTAAATATTCCTTAAATATTATCTTATGTGGACTAACTGAAATTCCACTAATTAGATGAATAAACTGCTCACACCACCATGTTCCTTGCGAAAAATTAAGAAAAACGAGGAAAGTTCGCCTGGTTATGAAACTGTCATTTTCTAAACTCCAAGGAATCTTTCAAATTCCATGTAGATCCCTACGTCAAGTTTCCACCTTCATGGTTCTACCCTAAAAATTATGCTCCTGAAAAATCCACTGCTTATACCATAAAATCGATCATGCCATTATATTTCTGGTGAATTTCTAGTTCATTTGCGTATAAACTTAGCATAATTTCGCTACTGTCAAAAATTGACTCCAAGGGAATCTCCAAGATTCTCCACAAGATTTTACATTGGAATATACTGTGGAATATTCCCCCTTGAATATTCTCTGAAATGTGCTCTCAAAAAAAGTACGCTATCTGGGGTTAGTTTTGTGCAATCCTGGTTCGTTGCTCATTCCTCTCGGCTCTCACTAGGCAAGTGACAACTCGGTTTATATAATTTGTCGCAAGCGCATTAAACAATGAAGTCATTCGACATGTTATCACCAAAATAGGACCCTGATAGGCTATTGATCAGACTATCTCAATGTAACTATTTCAAACCAATCTTTTAGCTAAGGCTTAGCCTCCTCAGCCTGAGAGGGCTCTCTCAAAGGGTTAATGATATTGATTAAAAATATGGATAGATGGCTAACTTTATGGTTTGTGATTTATATGTTTATAGTTTGAAAGATGAAGGCTAGCTACCATTGGGCTATGGAGTCAAAGTATGTTTCAGTACCACAACAAGATCAACTTAACATGGAAGTCATGGCATAGAGAGTTTTTATACATCAACAAAACAAGGATACAATGCAAGGAAATACAGTTTATAAATACATGAAGGAAGTTAGAGCATCATTGATGAGTTCTAAGTAACATGTATTCATACCACTGCAAGTAAATGAAAGAGGAAATCCATGAGACAATAGGACATTAAAAGCTCTCTTTGAATCCTGAGTAGTGAAGCCAAAACATTCTACCTAGCATGGAAGTCAAGGCATTATAGAGTTCAAGTGCAGAAATGCAAATATAAAGCAGTGAAACACAATTAGTTTATCTATGAAGGAAGTCAGAGCATCATTGATGAGTTCTGAGTATCGTAAGTAAACAACACTGCAATGTAAGTACCGTAAGATGCCATCAAAACAAGAACATACAAGAACTGTTCATGAATCTTGAGTTGTCTAAGTAGAAACTCTACATTAGGTTAAAATTATACACAGTCTGCACATAGAGTAGTAGCTGAGCCAAAAAGTCTCCAACCATTTTCTAATTCGACCTATTTCTATATATAAAACATTTACAATATGGATTCCCTCATCCCTCATCAAGAGAATTCGAATTTGCTATGAGTGACACCTATTCTAACCATAAAACAAACTATTAAATACAAATGACAGCTAACTAGCAGTCCTAGAGTCCTAATACAATTAGGAGTACAACTCCTTGTTATGATTACAAAAACCTTATCTAAACATTGAAAGCATTATTTGATAGCTGCAACCTCATGAAGTCGAATTTGATGAAGCCTCCCACGTTGTCATCTTATTGCTGATGACAAACCCTAGAAATTAGGGAACATGTTTCCCTGTTTTTAGGTTTAGGATCTTTGAAAATTGGCACATGGGACATAGCCTTTATCTTCTCATCCATGACATATTTTATGAAACGGAAGGATTTTTTTGTAATCCATTCAGTCCAGAACTAAAACCTCTCTTGGCTTTTTAAAACACTTCTCCAGCTGTCCAGAATCTGTCCTTGAAAAACACATGTAAAACATGAAAAATTTGTTCTCTGAAATTAGGGTTTCAAAGGAAGATTAGTATCTCCCAACTGATAACACTTATGAAGAAAGTGAGATAGGTTATTGTATCTGAATAGTTTATGAAGAGAAACTGACAAGAAACTGAGCTTGAAAAATACTGTTAAAACCAGAAGACAAAGCTTGACTTTCAACAATTTCGTAGAACAAGTTTAACCATAAATTCCTCCCACCTCAGAACAAATTTGAAGAAACTAAAAGAGGTTTTTCTAGCTTAGTATGTTAGAAAGAAAATCCTCTTTCATTTTTCAAAATTTAGTTCTCAGCTACTCAGGAACCCTTCTAGAATTTGACTAGTAAAAGAAAAAAACAGAGTCTTTTATGCTGAAACAGGCTTTTTCAGGGGTTTCGTAGCGCGCTACGAAAACTCCTAGTTCAGTGCAAATTCTAGGTTTTGCGCTACGAAAACTCCTAGGCAGTTTCATAGTGCATGAAAACCTTGACACATGGAAATTATGTGTGATGTGGGACCAGTGATGGGCAAGAATGGAGTGTTGACCCTATTTGACCATACCAACAAGAATCTCTTCTAGATCTTAGACACTAAAGAAATCATGGAAAGACTAGACCAAGACTAACACCAATCCTTTGAAATCCAACTGATGTTCAAAATTTAGGAATTTTTTCTTGAGTGATAACAATGGCTCCACTTGGGATAGTGTGCCCTTGTGGTACACTAAGAACTCGCAGGTCGAGTGCTTCATCCTCTTATGATAAACATAAATTTATTTGACAAACATACCCTTTAAGCTACTTGGGCCTTCACCTCGATCTTAATCTTGATGATCATTGTAGGAGAAAGAAATCTATATCTACTGAGAAATGCTCAGTCAACCTTGAGTTTATTTACATTTTCCTACCTACCTACCCTATCAGCTGCAATCTCCACTTGTAGCTCAAGGAACATGAAATTTCCAATGAAGCAAGTCATTGATCTAATTTGACGCTTGAATCTCTTGACTGCGTTCATCCTCAAAATAAAAATGATAGTGAGATGACCAAATCAACTTATAATGTATATGATCTTCATAATGCAAATGAAAATGAAATACTGATGTGCAAAACTTTGCCATGTATTCATTTATAGGGTCAAAGAGGACATGGTTATTTTGACGATCATCATAAAATTCTATATCTTCATACAACTGATTCTTAGCCACACAAAATTCCTTTGATATTCTATCCAATGGCCTTTCTGCATGATTCCCATAGACAATGTAATTTTCCTCACTATTATGATCATTCTTTGAAGTAATCTGCTGCAAGGAATTACATAAATGATCAACCTTTTCCTCTGCCTGAGGGTTATAAAAAATTTCTTCCAGTATTTATTCTTGGTGTTTGCAATTATTTTCATCTTCATTATGATCTGAAGATTGACAAGTCCGCTGCATCTCTACATTAATCTTGGAGGATGTAATATGATTTTCATAAGTAAACCCCTGCTGATTTTCATGCTGCATTTCATGGGATGCTATCCTTTCTTCTAGTTGTTGAAATGTATTGTTATGAAGAGCCTCTAAAAAATTTTCATCCATAAATTCATCATCATCATAAAAATCCTCCAAATATTAAATAAAACTCGCAGAATATTTACAACAATATTTGACTAGCAATAAGGAGGGATGACACTCTTTATACATGTCATAGAATACATCATGGAAATCAGCAAGAGAATATAATGAACCATTTTCCAAGCATTTATACCAAGACCATGTTGTTCCTTCTAAAGTGGTCATAAACATCTTCATGAGACAATCTTCAGGGAACTGAACCATAAGACTGCGTACATGCATATGGAACCTAACCAAATGAAGAGAAGCATTGTCTTTCTTTTCATCTTTGAATATTGGAAGATCATCTAAGTAATCAACCTTTTGCATAGGATTTGGAAAACCAGGGATGTGAGACCGATTCATAGGGGCATACCTGGCCCTCATTCTTACAATAGAAATCATCTTGAAACTTCATCAAGCTGCTAATCTTCTAGCAGTGGAGCCACCTTCCAATTTGTTATTTGATGTGCGGAGTCGCCAAGGTAGTTTTGCAGCCTCGAAAAGATGTCTGAGCTCCTACTACCTTCATAAGTTCAACTTATTAATTTAAGGAATGAATAGACTTCAGGCTCCCGACAGATGCACCAAAATTTTATCACCAAAATAGGACCTTGATAGGCTGCTGATCAAACTATCTCAATGTAACTATGTCAAACCAATGTTTTAGATAAGGCTTAGCCTCCTTAGCCTGAGAGGGCTTTCTCAAAGGGTTAATGATATTGATTAAAAATATGGATAGATGGATAAATCTATGGTTTGTGATTTATATGTTTATAGGTTGAAAGATTAAGGCTAGCTACCATTGGGCTATGGATTCAAAGTATGTTTCAGTACCACAACAAGATTAGCTTAACATGGAATTCAAGGCATAGAGAGTTTTTATACATCAACAAAACAAAGATAGAATGCAAGGAAACACAGTTTATAAATACATGAAGGAAGTTAGAGCATAATTGATGAGTTCTAAGTAACATGTACTCATACCACTACAAGTAAATGAAAGAGGAAAGCCATGAGACAATAGGAAATTAAAAACTCTCTTTGAATCCTGAGTAGTGAAGCCAAAACATTCTACCTAGCATGGAAGTCAAGGCATTATAGAGTTCAAGTGCAGAAATGCAAATATAAAGCAGTGAAACGCAATTAGTTTATCTATGAAGGAAGTCAGAGCATCATTGATGAGTTCTGAGTATCATAAGTAAACACCATTGCAATGTAAGTACTGGAAGATTCCATCAAAACAAGAACATACAAGAAATCTTCATGAATATTGAGTTGTCTAAGTAGAAACTTTGCAATAGGTTAAAAATATACACAGTCTACACATAGAGTAGCAGCTAAGCCAAAAAGTATCCAACCCTTTGCTAATTCGACCTCTTGCTCTATATAAAGCATTTACAATATGGATTCCCTCATCCCTCGTCAAGGGAATTCGAATTTGCTATGAGTGACACCTATTCTAACCATAAAACAAACTATTAAATACAAATGAAAGCTAACTAGTAGTCCTAGAGTCCTAATACAATTAGGATTACAACTCCTTGTTATGATTACAACAACCTTATATAAACATTGAAAGCATTCTTTGACAGCTGCAACCTCATGAAGTCAAATTTGATGAAGCCTCCCACGTTGTCACCTTACTGTTGATGACAAACCCTAGGAATTAGGGAACATGTTTCCTTGATTTTAGGTTTAGGATCCTTGAAAATTGGCACATGGGACAGAGCCTTTATCTTCTCATCCATGACATATTTTACGAAACTGAAGGAGGTTTTTATAGTCCATTATTTCTAGAACAAAAATTTCTTTTGGTTTTTTAAAAAACTTCTCCATCTATCCAGAATTTGTCCTCGAAAAACACGTGTAAAACAAGAAAAATTTGTTCTCTGAAATTAGGGTTTCAAATAAAGCTTAGTATCTTCAACCTGATAACACTTATGAAGAAAGTGAGATAGGTTATTGTAGCTAGATAGTTTATGAATATAAACCTCCTTTATAATTCCAAAATACCTTTTCCTGTGACCAGAAACTGAGCTTGAAAAAGACTGTTAAAACCAGAAGACAAAGCTTGACTTTCAGCAGTTTCATAGCGCAAGTTTAACCATAATTACTCCCACCTCAGAACGAATTTGAAGAAACTGAAAGAGTTTTTTGTATTTCATTATGTTAGAAAGAAAATCCTCTTTCATTTTTCAAAATTGAGTTCTCAGCTGCTCAGGAACCCTTCTGGAAGTTGACCAGTAAAAGCAGAAAACATAGTCTTTTATGCAGAAACAAGCTTTTTCAGGGGTTTCGTAGCACGCTACGAAAACTCCTAGTTCAGTGCAAATTATGGGTTTTGCACTACAAAAACTCCTAGGCAGTTTCGTAGTGCATGAAAACCTTGACACAAGTTTGACACATGGAAATTATGTGTGATGTGGGACCAATGATGGGCAAGAATGGAGTGTTGACCCTATTTGACCATACCAACAAGACTCTCTTTTAGATCTTAGACACTAAAGAAACCATGTAAAGACTATACCAAGACTAACACCAATCCTTTGGAATCCAACTGATGTTCAAAATTTAGGAATTTTTTCTTGAGTGATAACACGACCATTTGGTAAAAGGTAGTAAAGAGGAGGGGTAGGTCCCAGGGTCAAGCTTGCAGGCTTGCCCTTATTGGCACATTGATTGTTTTGTGTGTTTTTTTTTTAATTCAAATGGTGTGATTGATGGGTCGCCCATGGGGCGATTTGGCCTACGTGGGTGGTTGGGTTCAATCCCTGCCAATCCTATTACATTTGGGTGTTGTTGTGTAATAGTTTGCCAAAGGTATATATATATATATATATATATATATATATATATATATATATATATATAGATATATATATATATATATATATATATATATATATATATATATATATATATATAGATATAGATATACGATGACCATTGGGCCTGGTTGGCCGAGTTTGATTGCTAGCCAACTAGCCACTCAATTTTATTTTTTTTAAATAAACAACCCATTCAAAATCGTCTGCAGAATTTTTTTGGGTCACCGAAAAAAATAAGTAGGCGATAATTTCTCCCTTTTTGACTATCGGAAACTATCATCATTAAGTGCCATCTTGTCGTCTATTTAAATGCTTCCAAATTTAACAAATCCTCCATATTTTTTTGGGCGCCAAATTTAGCCAGTGGGGCCTAGTTGGCCAAAATTTTGACTGGTCATAACTTTTGCATACGAACTCAAATTCAGTTTTTGTTTGCATTTCTGGAAATATTGCAATAAGCTCTTCGATCTGATCATGGTTTCATTGCAATCCAAGGAAATTTATTTTTTATCCTTTCTGAAGCCACCTCCAATTTTTTGAACCTTTCTAGAGCCACTTGGATCATTCCTCCCCATTGAGGAACTTTTGGTCCTCCAAAAGCATGAAAATTATCTGCAAACTATTGTACTCCCTCGTCTTCATAACAAGTGCCCTAAAAATCCATATGTCCTTGTCCTTCACCTTTTTCCTTTGGAGCCATAAGTAATGAATTGACACATTTACTATATGCAAACTTGTATAACATCTTGCAAAATACTTGTTCAAATTCAAGACCTATCATGACCCAACCAATCCACATACCCAAGATTTTATAACACACTCTTTGGTTAAGTTTACACCAAAGTAATAATAGAAACCAATAACCCAATTACCAATAAATGGCCAAAAACATCATCATGTTTCTTTCATAAGCGATGGACAAAGCGTCATCACTTTTACATTCATTTCACAACATGTGATTTATAAAATGTGGCCACAATCAACTACTTATAAATCCCCATTTCTTACCTAACCTTGTTAATGGGTCTTCTTCCTGTAGTCACTTCTCTTTTTTATCAACTTCATTGACTAGTCCTTCTTCCTCCATAGGTTCTTACGGGTCCTCCTTGGGCTACTGCTCTTGATGGACCTCCCAACATGTAACTCTATAACACCTGTGCTTGTTACAATGGCTGAAAAAATTATTCTTCCTCTAAACCTGATTGAAATTCTTCCTACCTTGAACTGGAGAAGGGTTTACATGTGTTGTCTCCTTCCTTGTTTCTGTTCTCTTCCAACACTTGGCAACCACATGGTTATACAAGCTACAAAAGCTACATGGTTTTCTATGCCAAAATTTTTGTTCACTATTACCAATTTTCCTGTAATAAAAATTAACTTAAGAATAAATATATGTTTTATACCTTTCTTTAGCCTTCTCTTTGGAATTCTCACTTCCATTTGGAAGTGACCTACAATCACGATCACTGGAGGATTGTGATGTACTCTTAGCATCCTTCATTGTCTCAAACTTGTGCTTGAAAATTCTCTTATTTCTTTCTTTTTGACATAGCCCAATCCTGCATGTCGTGGTAATTCCACCACTTGGATGGGATTCACAATGCCTTTCCCATTAGCTCCTAGGCCCTTGCCTTCATATCCCATCTTCTTCATTAATCTTGAACCAATGCTTGTAGTGTGATTTTCAAAAGCACCCAAATCATCATCATCATGTGAAAATGAAACTAAATAATTACCAATGTTGTTTACCACAACTATCGATTCTGAAGCAGGTGATGATGGATTCACTAAGCCTTTGTTGCACTTAATTATTTCCAAGGCCTCTTTTGTGGCTCGTAATTGAAGCTGCAATTTATGCTTCTCCTCTACTGCTTTTTGTAGAAATCTCTTCAATTCAAAATTCTCCACTTGAAGGCTTTTGTTGATATCTTCAGTTGAATGATGAGAAGAATATGAAGAAAAATTATATTCACTTGAATATGGATATGGAACATCATCATTTTCTCCCTTTCTCATGTTCCTCTTTTGCTATTTTCTCCTTATAATTTGCATACATTATATCGACCAATTTTTCTATCCTGTAGAAGTCCTCGTAGATATATCTGTGATCCTCCATTTTATTTTCTTGTTGCATGTTCAATATCTAGTTATCATTCACACTCACAATTCACATAAATATGAAGACTACTCTGATACCAAACTTGATTCATATTCTCTCAGCTACCAAAATTATCCAAGATCTTTTACTTCTATAATGTTAGTAGAATTGCATGTGAAAAGAGTATGAAAAACCATGTGTGCATACTCTAAAGAAGGGAAAACATAAGGATGACCATCAAATCAGTGAACACACACAACTTGATAATGGATTTCACCCAGTGTGGGTTACATCTCTGGGCCCGGTGTCAAGAGTGGGGAGGTCGCTTCATTAATTGTTGCAAGATGATGATGAATACATGATTTGTTCTTTGTCAATACAAGAAAGAACTCCCTTAATAAGAGTGGAATGTCTCTCCAAGAGACACTCTTCTTTAAGAGCTCTCACTCATAAAAGCCTTCCTTCAGCATGAAAAAATATCAAACTCTCACATGAAGTGGCATACAAGGATCCTCCAACAAAATGGTAAACAGGGATTTGAGCATCAAATCATCATATCATCAAAAATAAAAAGAATGCATCACATCAATGCATATTATACCGCCACTACTATGGATGGCCTAAAAATTCACACCTTTTCTAAAGAGAAGGACAACATGATTGAGTTCCTATAAAAAAAAATTCAAATTTGACTGTAAACTTGACCTCGTTCTCACTCAGTCAAATTTGTCTCCCTGGGAATATCAAGGATTCCTCAAGGATTATTTTTTGCAGCCTGAATGAAGTTACACTGTTGAAATGAAGAAATTTATCACATCATTACATTCCTTGCGAAAAACTAAGAAAAGTGAGTATAAAGTTGGTTTGGTTATGAAATTGTCATTTTCGAGCCTCCAGGGAATCTTTCAGATTCCATATAGGTTCCCGCGTCAGGATTCCATATTCATGGTTCTACCCTAAAAAATTTTCTCCTAAAAAATCCACTACCTAGATTAGAAAATCAATCACCCCATTAGATTCCTAACGAAATTCTAGTTCATTTGAGTAAAAACTTTGCATAGTTTCCTTGTTGTCAAAAATTGACTCCAAGGGAATCTTCAAGATTCTACATGGGAATATAATATGGAATATACAATGGAATATTTCCCTATAATATAATCTAAAATATTCTCTCAAAAATTGTGCCCCACCTAGGTGTAGTTATGTGCAGTCCTAGATTCGCTAGTCCTTCCTCTTAGCTCAATCTGGGTAAGTGAGAACTTGTTTTATATAATTTTTGGTGGGAAAATTAAACAGCGAAGTCATTGTGATGTTTGGTAAAGATAGTAATTAGGAGGGGTAGGTCATGGGGTGAATCCTGTGGGCCTCCCCATATTGGAACATTGATTACTCGTCCTTTTTGTTTTCTTTAATTCAAAATGTGTGGTTGAGGGGTTTCCTGTGGGGGAGGTTGGCCTATGCGATCAGGTGGGTTCGATCCTCATTGACCCCATTACATTTGGGTGTCATTGTGTAATGGTCGGTCAATTGCCTATATATATATATATATATATATATATATATATATATATATATATATATATATATATATATATATATATATATATATATATATATATATATATATATATATATATAGCTATAGATATGATGATCGTTGGGTCTTGTTGGCTAGGTTTTACCGTTGACCAACTGGTCAATAAATTTTTATTTTATTTTATTATTTCAAATAAAAAACTTGTTCAAAATCGTCGACTAAATTTTTGAGAGTCACCGAAAAAATTAAGTAGTTGAAAATTTCTCCCTTTCTGACTACCAAAAACTGTCACTGTTAAGTGTCATTTTGTCTCATGTTTGACTACCACCAAATTTAACAGGTCTACCACATTTAGTTGGGTTCCAAATTTAGTTAGTTCTCTCCCAAATTTAGCCAATGGTGCCTAGTTGACCAAAACATTCACTGGCCAAAAATTTTGCATACAAACTTTGATTCAGGTGTCGTTTGCACCATTGGAAATATTTAAATGAGATCCTTGATATGATATTAGTTTCATTGCAATCCAAAGATATTTATTTTTTAGCCTTTCTGAAGCCACCTCTAATTTTTTGGCCTTTCTGGAGCCACCTGGATCATTGAGAAATCAAAAGGGGAAGGGATAGATGAGAACTGACCATGATGCTACCTTATGGAACATTGACTTTATGGGAATGAATTTTTTCATGGAATAACTGATGCATAACAAAACAAATGTATGAAATTGTAGGGGTACTAGGATCAATCACCCTAATCTTGAAGTCTGGTGTCATGGCTTCACTTTATTCCTAGTGGATAGCATCATATCAAATCTGCTCACTTTTTTCACCTCCTATAGCTTTCCTTCCTCAGCTACAGTTGTCATCTCCTTTCAATCCTCCCTTTTGCAACTCTATTTTGGCCAACACTTCCTCTATCTTCTTCAACTCTGTTCACCTCCTCCAAATATCCCACATCTTTCCCTCCCTCTGTTTGGGAACCAAGTGAAAATTAGACTACATTAAGAAGCATAAATGTAAGTCTAAATGTAAAGAAATATAAATGACAGTTGAATGTACTTGTTGTAGCGGCTACAACCACCCTACAAAATTTTGGCCTGCACCCAAATTCGGAGCCTCACTTGAGAGTTACACTTGATGGTTTCCTACACTCGGGTTCACTCCGTGAGGTCATGTGAGCCTTCACATCCACCTTGCTTGTTCATTCCACCCAAGCTTTTGCATGTTGATGTTAATGTCTTGCTTGCAACCATGTTCTGGTCATGCTCAAGGTCTTCGCTTTGTGTGTACATGTTATGTTTTCCATGAAAGCATTTTTTGCACTCGCACACAGAGTCACATTCACTGTCACACAAGTGTCATCATGGTCGATCAACGATCAATCATGAGTGTCGCGCTTGTTGCTTGCACCGTTGGTTAGTCATGTTTAACATGTGTGTTTGGTTAGTTTGAGTCATCTCGTCGTCAAGTCATGAGGGTGTGTGTTTGTAGGATCACATTTTCATCTTTCACCCACTCACACACTTAGTCATTTTGCTGAAGTTCTGACAACCAGACTCCCCTCTAACAGCCACATTTTCATCTTTCACCCATTCATACACTTAGTCATTTTTTTGAAGTTCTGATGACTAGACTCCGCTATGACAGCCAAACCATCACCCTGCCATCAACTCGATCAACTGTCACCCAGAACAACGGAGAATCACCAAGAAATTATTTTCAAGCTACATTGCTCGCAAGGAATTCACCCAACCTTCATGTTGGCCACCCGAAGAGTTGGACCCAGTAGCCACCCCAAGACTGACTCCCCTCAAAAATTGTCAATAAGCTGTTCACCTTGCCCATTCAAGTGAATGAAGAAATTGCGTAGATAGGCTAGACCGACACCAAGTGCCCGTCCCTACCTCCCTCAAAAAAATTGTGCAAATAGGTCAAATAGACACCCAGTGCTCATCCCTGTCTCCCTCAGAAAAATTGTGCAATTTTTCCAGTTAGTCCTCCCGACAGTCAACTGGTTACTCATCGAGAAAATTTTACAGTTTTCATGAGCATGCCTTCTGATACCTAGTAGTATGCTCAACTCAAAAATTGCGTAGAGATGATCAGTAGGTCAACCTCCCAACCTCAATACAATTTCCCTCACTAGTAGCTCCCAGCACCAGACTACCCATTCCCTCCTAGAGTTGCGTAGTTTCTTCTCCCAAGCTCCTGGCAGATGAATACCTAATCCCCTTAGGAATTACGCAGTTTCTGCTGCCAATGACCCAACAACTAGTTGTTCGTTCCCTCCAGGAATTGTGTATTTTTGGCTATCAGGATCCAGGTCAGTTCGTACAAAAAACTGCATAAATTTTGCCTATTGATCCTCCATGCAGCCCAACCTATTCCTCCAAAAAGTTTCCCAAAGTTTGTTGTCAATCCCTTGCTGCCCACTCATTTTGAAAAATTCATAGATTCTTTGTGCCTTGCCTTCCTGCAGCCCAGACTATCCCTCCCAAAATTTGCATAGTTTTTCATTCCAACCGAGCCAGGCCTCGTGGGTAGTCACTGTCGACTTGGATTTCCCATCTTCATCACCTAGTGACTCTTGTCAGTTTTTATCAGTAGTGCTTAGAGCCATCATCCCGCCTCCCAACCTTATTGCCTCTCCTAGTCACCTGCATCCGAAATGATCATGTGTCATGGTAGACTAGGAGGATTTTGGATTTGATTTCATCTCATCATGAGTGATTGTAGGTACAGGTACACCAACAAAAACGGAATGACAGCGAATGGAATGGGATGAACGAAGGGAGCACATGCAGAAGGACAGGTTCACCAATGGATGAATGAATGATGTCTGCGAAGAGATGTTATCATGAATGGATGATCATGCAAAGATGTGTTTGCGGACAAATAGACAAGTAAACATGTAAGATGTGAGCACAGATGGAAAAACAAAAAAACATGCAACTTTCACGAACAGATGAGCTTGTCAAGCCTTCCAACATACAAGCAAGGAGAAATGTGCCAAGGCAACATCAAGAGAACCAACTACCATCAAGGAATCTATGCATTTTTCTATGTGGAGGTGAAGATGTGACACACCATGAAGACATCCATCACCCAACAGCCCTACAGCTCAACATGCACTCCGGTAGTAGCACGAATGTGCCATCACTGTCATGTCGAGTCATGTCATGAGTAATGTTGTCCACATCTCCACTATGGGTCATGTTGTCAAATCAATGTAATGTAATGTGGAAGTCCAAGAGACCCACTTGGTGAACAAAGAGTCATGTAAAGTCGAAAAGTCATGGAAGTCAAATAGTCGTGAGGGTAGTCAAACAACCACAAGGGTTAGTTTCACCCTTGGCTATAAATGCCCCTCATCTGTACATGCAAAGGACTTTTCACCTCATCTCCTCCCACATAGCTAAGAGAGTCTGTTATCTTTTATTTGAGGAGTAAGCAGTGGCTCCAATGCCCCTCACATGGGGTTAGTGATGTATGGTGTAACGATGTGTCTTGGAACTTTTGCTTAATTATGAAGCCTTCTAACAAGCCAACACATTTTCACACATGTATTGTATCTGTTGTAAGACTAATATTTAACACTTGTAATGCATGTTTCTTGAAGTTGTGTTTAACACTTGAACTAATTCACTTGTTGTAATACACATATGTTAATGGAAATGTGTTGTATATGTTGTTAACACTGTCTCGCCCATGTAGACTACTCTCCCAAACATCAAATAGACCTTTCACTAAAACTTTCTATAGTAATCATTGCACTCATGTGGACTAATTTGTTGAGTGTTATAAGTCTTATTTTTCCTTGTGTCTTGTGACTGCCGCATCTGTGTGGACTGTTCTATTGGAACCTATGCATGTCCTATTGTGTTGTGCATTACTAGCATAGTTGGGACTTCTCCCAACCGACTTGGGGCTCACTCTCACCCTCTATCCCTCTACAGTGAAAGAACCATTGTCACAAGTAACACTTAGACTCATCAAACATGTGAACCTCACTTCTCGAAGACAAAGCAGACCACTCTCTTATGCTGACAAGCAAGAGTTGAGGAAAATATTTAAGATAATGGCAACCGGGTCGTCATACCAGATGGGAATCCCACACCAAACAATGTGAGATCTAGTTGGGAATTCATACCGAGGTGATCCCCTGAATGTTTTTGAGTCCAACACCGTCAACATTTCTGGCGCTAGAAGGAGGGTAGGTAGTTGCATATGGTTGAACATCCTCTCACACTCATTCATCAACCATCTGGTCAAGGAAGTAAATTGCACTCCCTCTCACCTACAGGCGACTCTGCAGTTGGTTACTCCTCACCACCCAGGATTGAGCACAATATTATGTATCATCAAATTCGCTCTATCCATCCCATCACTCGCCAATTCACGAAAGGAATCAAACTAATCCCATGCACACAACATCTTCCATACACATCAAGGAAGCCAAAAGCCACTCCTACAGGGGTTGTTATATCATCAGTGGAAGAAGCAGTCCTTACCACACTCGAAGGTCTAGTAGAAGCTATTGAAGATGAAGAGGAACCTACGGTTTTTCAGCAAGGTGAACAAGACACTCTTATGATCTTGAGATTAGACTCCGCTATAGGAGGTAGAGGGGAAGGTAGTGGAGGAGGTGGAGACAGAGACGAATGAATGGACTCAGAGCCAAAATTTTCTAATTCTAAAAGAGAGGAGGACGAAGAAGAAAAAGAAATGGTTGACCCAAATCTAGAATGCATGACTCAGGCACCATTAGCTCTCCCAACTGTTTTACACAAGATGCCGAAGTGGGTAGAGAGAGTCAACATCAAGTTCGACCCTAACAGCATGGTGGAGGCAGAATATCATTTGGATAACTTCTACCTACAGCTGCATACCCTTGAGGTACGACATGATGTCGTAGCTTGTATATTTTTCCCATGTACCTTGGATGGTCGTGTCACTACATGGTATCACAACCTTCCACCAAACTCCATAAATAATTGGGGTACATTCAAACGCATGTTCCTTGAAATTTTTGTTGATGACAAGATCCAAACTGTGTTATTGAAAGAATTGGGAAGCCTGAAGATGGAGGGGAAATAAAAGGTAAAATACTTCAACTAGAGGTTTACACACATATTGAATAAATTTGCAACGGACACGAAACCTCATGACTCCATCACTGTTGATTACTACACGTCCACACTTCCCACCAACATTGTGCAGTTTGACAAGTGAACTGTGAAACAAACACTTTTGGAAAACTACGAAGACGTTATTGTTGTAGAGAAATACCTGCGCGTGATTGGAGTTATCAAGGATGATGAACCAGCAAAAGACTCCAAAGATGCGAGAAGGAAGTTCCAAACGGTGGCGAGCAGGGGTAGAGATAAGGAAGAAAATGATATTGAAACCCTCACTCGCCTCGTCAAGAACTTGATGACAAAAGTGTTTGATCTTAAACAAGGGAAAATGGACACGTCTACAAGTAGCCACCCTCCCAGACAAAGACAGGGAAGTAGGTCATCAAGCAACAATTGGTTTGCTCAAAAAATTGTGCAGGAGCAGCTGGATGACAGAGATAATGACGAAGGTATTGCACCTAATGAAGCCTTAAGTTATGGGTGTGTGGTGAATGCATATCAGCGCTCACAAGTGATGTCGAAGATGAACATCGAGAAGAAGCCCCAAAAGAAAAATGACCGCTACAATATTAGGAGTAAAGGGGCTCCCCCTACACTTGAGGAAATGCAAGAAAGGATAAGACTGGAGGAAGGCTAACCCACTAGCCACCCCAAAGAAGAAAACAAAAAAAAAGTTTGGGAAGACAGTGGTGGACAAGAGTACATCCATGAGCAGCAAGCTGCAAAACACTCCGTCGAAAAACACGAACATTCGTTCTACCCTAGACACTTCAGTCAGTCTACCACCTCTGGAATACAATATTGTAGATGACATGAAGAAAACTCAGGAAAACATCAGTTTGTTTATGTTAGCTAAGGTCTAGAGTCAGTAAGACATCTTGTTGTGCACATTGGGACAAACAACAATGGATAGCACAGCCTCTACCAGCAAGGGAGAAAGTACACCTGTTGGACCACTTTCCACCATGCTCAACACACTCTGGATGGAAGAAGAAAACTCAGGTTTCCCTCCATTCCTTCTATCATTTGAAATCTTTAACTGTAATGTTCACAACTTCTTGGTTGATTCTAGTGTAGCAGCCAACATCACACTGCTCTCCATTGCGAAAAGGATCAATTCACAATGGAGTAAGACATCCACACGAATCATCCAACTTGATTGAACATCAATACCAACCATTCATGAACAATGAGACGTGATCGTCTCGTTACCTCATGATGGTCGAGTCCACCAATGCATCAACATAGTTGTTGTGGACATCCTGAAAGTATATGGTCTACTACTAAGCAGAGACTGGTTTAGCAAGCTGGACATATATTTTTCTACAGACTGGTCGCACATGTGGCTTATGTACAAGGGAAAATGTAACCAAATCTGGATAGTGTCCAAGAGGTATATGAAGCCCAATGTCACTCCCCTTAATGACGAGAATGAATCATTGGACTTTGCAGAACTCATGTTTAGTAATTACCTCCTAGAAACAACATTAGGGTGTCATCCTGCATGACCATTTCCAACCACACTAGATACATAGTTGGGACTCCTTCCTTGCCCAATTGATGGTAATGAAACATGTACAGTGCATTGTACCAATAGTATCAGTAGTAGTAGAAACAATAGCAGAAGCAGTAATAACATGTCAAATGGTCTATGCATAGATAAGTTGTGGGCCATCTATTTTGAGTAATCAAAGACACATGATGGCTCAAGGAACAAATGTATCTCAGTCACCCAAAATAACAAAAAGTGCATGATTTCAAGATGTTTGAAGTTCTAGTGCACAAAAAATGTTTCTAAGTATGAAGCACTCATGTTGAGCTTACAAAGGACCATCAACCTCAACGTGGTCACACTCAAAGTGATACTACAACCCACAGACAATATTGATGCTTTCAAGGACATAACAACTAATTAAGTTAAGCACGAGAAGCCCCTGAAAACTGCAACTGAGGGCAAGAAATGCAACCCCAACCCCAAGGTGTGATTTCCCTCAACAAGCCTTATTATTTGTAGAACTTTTTTCAAGGGCCAAGAGATAGCAGAACCCACGAGTCCACCACTATGAATGAATAGAGCAACTTGGGAACTAATCACGATTTGAAGATAGCTAGTCTCAGTACAAACTGCACACCACAACAATGGCAAGACTTTGACTGCTTGATCAAATAGTACCGCGATGTGTCTACATGGGTAGATGATGATCTGAGTACACACTACAAGCGATCAATCCAATGCAAGATTCCAGGTAAAGGAGGATCCAATCCATTGCAGCAAAGGCAGGTAAAACACATATGTCATTTAAACTCCTTATACAAGAAAAATTGACTAAGATTTTGGATGATTGAATTACTTGCAAAGTTTGTTATCATATTTGGGTTTCTAATTTAAATCCTGCATGTAAGAAATCTGGGGAAATCTGCTTATGCATTGATTTTAGGAACTTGAACTGCTCTTAGAATAGAAACAACTACCATGTCTTATCATCTAAGCCTATGTTGCACACAGTATCTAAAGTAGTGGTGTCATCTTCACTAAAAGGCCTTTTGGAATACCACGAGGTTTCGGTAGCAGAGCCCAGTGGACTTACACTAGTCCATGAGAAACTTGGCACACACACATGTTGTCTGTGATCACTTGACGAGAGGGTTGGCAACCTTCATGTCAATGGCCAAGATCTCAAGAGTTACTTCCAATAGGTCAGGCCATGCCCTGTGCCATGTAGATAATCTTCTTGATGCTTGTTGTTTTCATCTTGTTTGCTTTTCTTAATATCTTTGTTTTCACTTTGTTTGTTCTTCTTGTTATTTTTGTTTACATTTGTTTCCTTCACTTGATATATTACTATTTTTGTTTCTGGAAATAAATGCTTCCAACTATTGCGTTCTGGCTTTTGAATAGAGTATGTGGCTGAAATATGAAGAGACTTGTGACACTGCAACACTTGGCCAATCTTGTGTTCATCTTCTCTATGCTTGGTTAAAAACTTCAGCCAATGAAGTCTTGATGGAAAATACAAGCCATCTTCAAGGGAAGTTTTGGTCCAACCATAAGCCTATGTTCACACTGGGTAGCCTCATGCCTACACTCAACCTTCTGCTCTATGTGTTCAAGCTCATCTAACTAGTAGAAACATAGAAGGGGAAAATATAAATGAGAAAACCTATCTCAGAGGTCTTACATGCTTCTCTGAAGGAAAACCACTTCTTCTCTCAATATGTTGGGATCCCTCTTCCACCCCAAAAATAAATAAGTGCCTATGCACAGTCCTCTTGGAAAATGAAAAGGTGAATGAAGAGAAAGGCTCCTTATGCAATGAGGTGTAGCATGCAACTACACCAGGGTATTAAACAGGCTCGCTGGCAGTGGAGCAATTTCTGTGTTCCTATGTGACTCCATCGGGGTACTGTCTAGGCTTGCTGGAAGTGGAGAAACACAAGAGATGAAAACTTATACTCTAAAAATATTCAACTTGTGAGCTAAACTACCCTTCCCAGATTCGAAACATTGTGATCAAGCTGAACTTTGATTGTGTTTGACTGAGTTGGAAAAAGGCGAACCATGTATGTCCATGGGGTAAGTGGGGAAACCGAAGTAACCTGCATAGTGATTAAATACTCCCCAAAAGACCAAGGACCTATTCTATCAATGAACCAAAATATAGAAGATGGAGTTCTACCAGTGTGTCGCTAAATGTTGTAGTGGATACAACCACCCTCGAAAATTTTGTCCTGCACCTGAATTCAGAGCCTCCCTTGAGAGTTTAACTTGATGGTTTTATACACCCGGGTTCACTCTGTGAGCTCATATGAGTCTCCGCACCCACCTTGCTTGTTCATTCCACCCAAGCTTCTACATGTTGATGTCCTTGTCTTTCTTGCGACCATGTTTTGGTCATGCTCAAGGTCTTCTCTTCATGTGTACATGTTATGTTCACTATGAAAACATTTGTCACACTTGCACATGGAGTCACATTCGCCGTCACGTAAGCATCATCATGGTCAAAAAATGCTTAATCATGAGTGTCACTCTTGTCACTTTCACCGTCGGTTAGTCACATTGAACATGCGTGTCTGGTAGGTTTGAGTCGTCTCATTGTCCAGTCATGAGGGTGTGTGTTTGTAAGATCACATTTTCATATTTCACTCATTCACACACTTAGTCATTTTTCTGAAGTTCTAGTGACTAGACTCCCCTCTAACAACTGGACCATCACCCTACCTCATCTCAATCGACTGTCACCAAAAATAATGCAGAAGCACCAAGAAAGTCTTTTCAATCTACGCTGCTCGCAAGCAACTCACTCAAACTTCATGTTGGACACGCGGAGAGTCAGACCCGGCAGCCACCCTGGGACTGAATCCCCTCAAAAATTGTGAAGATGATACTAACCTTGCCCATTTTTCTAACTAAATAAATTGCGCAGACAGGTTGGACAAACACCTAGTGCCTGTCCCTATCTCGCTCAGAAAAAATTGCGCTTTTTTCGAGTCAATCCTCTCGACAATCGACCGACTCCTCATCCAAAAAACTGCATAGTTTTCAGGAGTAGGCCTTCTACTACCCAACAATCCACTTAGCTTATAAATTGTGCAGAGATGATCAGCAGGCTCACCTCATAGCCTCAGTACAGTTTCCCTCACTAGCAGTGCCCAGTAGCAGACTGCCAGTTCCCTCCAAAAATTGTGCAGTTTCTGTTGCCATGCTCTCAGCAGCTAACTATCTGTTCCCCTTGGGAATTGCATAGTTTATGCTGCCAATGACCCAACATCGAAATGTCAGTTCACTCCAGGAATTACATTGTTTTGGCTACCAGGCTCCTAGCCATTTCCTCCAAAAACTGAACAATTTTTTCCTGCTAATCCTCCATGCAGCTCAACCTATTCCTCTAGAAAATTACGCAAATTTTGTTGTCAATCCCTTGATACCTGCTTGTTCCAGAAAATGCACAGATTCTTTCTTCCTTGCCTTCCTGCAGCCCAGACTATGCATCCAAAAATTTGTGCATTTTTGCCTTCTAGCGAAGCCAGACCTCGCAGACAGTCACTGCCGACTCGAATTGCCCATCTTCACCGCCCAGTGACTCTTGTACAGTTTTCATCAACAGTGCTTGAAGCCATCATCCCGCCTCCCAAACTTGTTGCCTCTCCCAGTCACCTGCATCTTAAATGATTATGTGTCATGGTAGACTAGGAGGTTTTTGGATTTGATGTCATCTCATCATGAGTGACTGTAGGTATATGTACACAAACAAACATGGCATGACGATAAATGGGATCAATGAAAGGAGCACATGCAGAAGAACAGGTTCACCAATAGATGAACAAACGATGCATATGAAGAGATGTGATGCATATGAAGAGATGTGATCACGAATGGATGACCATGCAAAGATGTGTTCACGGACAGATGGACGCGCAAACATGCAATATGTTCTCACGGATGGATGAATGGACAAAAATGCACCTTTGATGAACAAATGAACCTTTCAAGCCTTCCAACTTACAAGAAAGGAGCAACATGCCAAAGCACCATCAAGAGAACCAACAAACATCGAAGACTCTGTGCACTTTGCCACATGAAGGTGAATCTGTGACACACCATTAAGACATCCATCACCAAGCAGCACTGTAGCTCATCATGCACTCCAGGAGCAACATGAATGTACCAACATTGTCATGTCCAGTCATGTTGTCCACATCTCCATTGTGGGCCATTTTCTCAAATCAATTTAATGTAACGTGGAAGTCCAAGAGACCCACTTGTTGAACAAAGAATCATGTAAAGTCAAAAATTCATGGAAGTCAAACAGTCATGAGGGTAGTCCAACAAACACAAATTTCAATTTCACCCTTGGCTATAAATACCCTCTCATTTGTACATGCAAAGGACTTTTCACCTCAGCTCCTCCCACATGGCCAAGGGAGTATTTTATCTTTCTATTGAGAAGTAATATGTGGCTCCAATGCCCCTCACACGGGGTTAGTGATGTATGGTGTAATGATGTGTCTTGGACCTTTCACTTAATTCAAAAGCCTGCTAACAGGCTAGCACATTTTCACACATGTATTTTGTCTGTTGTAATACTAGTCTTTAACACTTGTAATGCATGTTTCTTGAAACTCTATTTAACACTTGAACTAATGCACTTGTTTTAGTACAAATATCTTAATGGAAATGTGATGTATATGCTGTTAACGTTGTCTCACCCATGTAGACTACTCTCCCAAACATCAGACAAACCTTTCATGTAAGACTTGCTATAACAACCGTTTCAATTATGTGGACTAATCCACTGAGTGTTATACGTGTTATCTTCCCTTGAGTGTTGTGATTGCTGCATCTGTGTGGATTGTTCTGTCGGAAGTTGTGCATGTCCTGTTGTGTTGTGTCTTCCTAGCAGAGTTGGGACTTCTCCCAACCAACTTGGTGCTCACTCTCACCCTTTGTCCCTCTACAGTGAAAGAACCATTGACACAAGTAAAACTTACACTCACCAGGCACGCGAACCTCACTTCTTGAAGACAAAGAATACCACTCTCCTGTGCTGACAAAAAAGAGTTGAGGAAAATATTTAAGACAATGGCAACCAAGACATCATACCAGATGGGACTCCCACACCAAACAGTGTGAGGTCTAGCCAGGACTTCATACAGGGGTGATTCCCTGAATGTTGGCCGGTCCAGCACCATCAACAGTACTTATAAAGGAGATACACTAGTAAAGAAAATGAAATTGAATTTTGATGTATATTATTATGTAACCAGATCAAAAAATATAAGAAAAGATATATCAACAACTTGAAAATAAGTTGCTTCGAGGGAGAAAACTTCTTTTACATCACATAAATAAAAAATTCTTGGATGATACAAATAACAAGACCTCTTCGGTATATATAGGAGTCTAAAGGGTCACAATATAATGAGGGCTTACATAATAATAATAATATAAGGGAACAACAATAACAATAGTGGGATTCTATGGGGACTACGTGGGGCACAACAATAATAATATGGGGGTTGTACTATTATTATATGATTCTCACATGCCCCTCCTTCAAAAAATTGTTTTCCTCGACACTTGAGTAGTTTTGGATGCTTATGTATAAAATGCTCATCCTCCCATGTCAATTCGTCAACAAGTAAGTTTTTACACTGAATGGGATACATTAAAATGATAGATTCAACAACTACTAGGTTTTTGTTTACATGACCTCTTTAGGCTCCAATACGATTTTTCCTTCCTCGTCAAATCTGGCAATATTATTTGAACTGGGAGATCGTCATCTATAACCTTATTTAAGCATGAAATATTAAAATTGGGTGTACTCGGGAAGATGCAGGAAAATCCAATTTGTATGTCATTGTACCAATATTTTGCAACAACTTGTAAGGACCATAGTACTAGGGTTATCATTTATTATCCTTCTTAGCTTTCTTGAGGGACATTTGCTTGTATAGTTGTATCCATAAAAATACCCAATCACCTACATCAAAAGTTATTTCACTGTGATGTTGATCTTCATGTTGTTTCATTTGATTCTTTGCCAAAGTTAGGTTATCATTTAAGGGTTGGAGAACTTGTTGTTTATTCTCAATGTGATATTTGACTTCTTGAACCTTTGAATTTTATCTTAATGATGATGTGATGGATGGTGAATGATATCCATAAAGTACCATAAATGGGGCTATTTGTTATGCAGTACAGAAGGAATTCTTATACCACCATTCTATTGGAGGTAACCACTTGATTTAATTTAGTGCAAGGAAAATAAAATTATTATGTCCAAAAATTTCAAGTGCAAATGGGATCTATGTCACTGACAATAATCTTTGGGTCTTCATGTAGATTTTGAATTGTTTCCATAAATGTAGTAGCAATTGTATTGGCTTTAAAAGGATGAGACAGTGCACAAAAGTGTGCATACTTGGTAAGTCTATCAACTACAACCATGATGAAAAATTTTCCTTCGCACTTGGGTAAACTTGTTATAAAATCCATTGAGACCTCTTCCCAATGTTGACTTTGAATGGATAAAGGTTGTGATAGACTTGGGGTATTAATTGTATCAACTTTATTTTGTTGGAAAACCAAAAAAGAAATTTCACAAACTTTTGAATATCATATTCAAGGCCATCCCAAAAAAATTCCTTCTTGACCCTATGATAAGTTTTTAAAAATCTCGAATGCCCTCATAAAAGAGAGATATGGAATTACAAAACAATATTTTCTTTGAGCTGAGAGTTCTTACATAGATATAAGTGATCTTTATACGATAATAAATAATTTTTCTATATAAATGTATTAGATGTACTAAGATCGTAATACAACTTTTGAATGAGTGTCCACACCTCTTTGCTATTCTTACATTCATCCCTTTGTTCAGTTATCTAATCAGGGTGGATAATAGAAATGCCATAGAGAAATGATTCCACATCCTCATCCCTTCTTGAGAGTGCATGTGCAAAACATTTTTCTTCCCTTTTTGTAGATGATTTCAATGTCATAGCCCAACATGTTTGTGACCCACTTTTTCTGCTCTTCTAGAATAAAATATTTACTCCAAAAATTATTTAAGACTATCATGATCTATTTTTACCTTGAAGTGTCTTTCCATTAGGTAAGTGCACCATTGCTTTAGTGCATGTATTATTTCTAACATTTCCTTTTGATAAATATGTTTCTGTAAATTCATTCCCTTGATTGGACGACTTTAAAAAGAAATGGGCCTTCCTTCTTACATTAAAACAACACTAATTCCATTTCTCGAGGCATCACATTCCACTATAAATATTTTTGTGAAGTCTGGTGTAGCAAATACTGGGGCTTGGCACATTGCCTCTTTAAGATGTTCAAAGGCCTTAGTTACTTTTGGAGTCCAAAAGAATGCATCTTTCTTTAGTATTTTTGTTAGAGGTGCTACTATTTTACCATAATTCTTAACAAACTTACTATAATACCATGTTGACCTGAGAAATCCTCAAATATGATTTAGGGTTGTGGGGATTTTCCATTCCTTGATGGACTTAATTTTGTTAGGGTCTACCTGAACACCCTCATGAGATACAATATGACCCAAATATTCCACCTCCTATACCCAAAAGAAACATTTCGATGGTTTTACAAACAGTTGTTTCTCCTCAATAGTTCAAGCACCATGTCAACATGTCGAACTTGATCTTCCCAATACTTTTTGTATATTAGTATATCATCAAAAATACTAACACAAATTTTCTAAGAAATGGTTTTCTAGTGGAATTCATCAATCTTGAAATGTGGGAGGTGTGTTAGTAAGCCCAAAAGGCATAACAAAAAATTCATAATGATCTTCATGAGTTTTGAATGTTGTTTTTGCAATGTCTTTTTTCTTCATTCTAATTTGATGATATCTGGAACGAAGATCCAACTTGATGAAGTAAATTTCATCAATGATAGGAATGTGAATGTTATCTTTAATATTGAGATTATTGAAATATCTATAATATTGACACATATTCCATCATCTGTCCTTCTTGTGCACCAATACTACTAGAGAAGAGAAAGAATGTTGTTTATGTTGAATTATACCTCCCTCTAGCATTTCTGCAACCATACATTCAATTTCACTCTTTTGGGCATAGGGATATCTATAAGGTTTGATGTTTGGAGGAACACTTCCTAGAATCAAGTGAATAGAATGATCATGATAAAAAATAGGTGGGATACCTTTGGAAGTCTCAAATATCATGGAATGATTGTATAGAACAATTTGGAGATCTGGAGAAATGGATGATTTCAATGTTTGAACATATAGTGAGCATAATTGTGCAATTATGCCTCATTGTTATTTCTTCAAAATATTAGTGATGAAATTAGAGATAATTATATTCTCTAATGTCCCTATGATACTACTTGATTCAATTCCCTTTCCTTCCCAAAAAAATTTCAAGAAAAGTTATTTCCAGTCATTTCTATTAAATTCACCTGCATGGATTTGTTATTTCAAAGAATTAAAAGCTATCATCCCCAAATATTGTAACCATTGGACTCCTAATACATCATCAACACCACCCATTGGAATAGGAGGAATTGGACTATTCAATACATATTCCACCATGGTTAGATTGATATTATGGCACTTCCCTGATCAATTTATAGTTCCTCCATTTGCAACCATCACTTGACACTCGGGTGCTAGATATAGAAAGGAATTAAATTCCTTAGCTATCTTGCAATGAAAAAATTTTATTGTTACTACCCTAACCAATCATCACTATTACATTTTTCTTCTTTATATATCCTATTATCTTGAGAGTTTGAGGAGTGGTAATTCCTGGCAATGATTTACAAGATATGGTTAGATTTATTTCTTCTTTCTCTAGGGTTGGTTCTTGGTGTATATCCTCTTATTTTGATGTTTCTTGTTCCTTTTCTTCCTCGTCTTCAAAATCTTGTAAAATAATTTCTTCTCGGTACACTTATGACCTTTAGTGTATTTTGTATCACAACTATGACAAAGCCCTTTTTCTCTTTTTTCCTATTGTTGTTGTAGCGTGCACCTTGTAGGTTGTGGGAGGCTAGGAGAAACAACACTTCCATGTCTATAGTTGTGAATGGTATACCTCCTTGTTGCCATAATTTTTCTTTCAACTTTTCTTGCCACCGTGAATGCATCTTCTAATGAATTAGGTTCCCAAAGGTGAACCTCATGTTGGATGTTATCCTTTAAAGTCCCTATGAATACATCAATCATATGCTCTTCTAGAATATCAATTACCTTGAAATTCAATCTTTGTAAGTCCTAAATTTTCTCTGCCATTGAACCCTTCTGTTTAAGATTTATCATATGGAAAAATAAGGTATTTCTCTTTGTATCCTCATAATGTGCTACAAATTCCTCTCTTAAAATTTTTCAAGTGAAAATTTATTTACAAGAAAAAAATCCATTGATACCACACAATCTAATTGGGTTCTACATATATACATGCAATGCATACCTTTTGTATGTGTGGCACATCACGCATATCAAAGAATTTATCCATCTATAGTATCCATTTTATTGGATTCTTGTCATCAAATATACTCATATTGATCTTAGCAATGTGTTTGGTCTTTAATATAAAGTTAGAATATCTAAAATAATGATTTAAAATCCTTTTGTTGTCATCATGAGTTTCATGGACTACATTTTCATCATTAGGAAGCATTTCTTGTAGCAATTTTTCCAAACCTTCTTTAAAGCCTTCCATTTTTCTTTCAAACCATCCTTCAAACCTTCCACATCCCTTTTTATTTTTGCTTCTAAACCATCCATTTTAAAAGTTATCATCGATTCCAATTAATTTTTGGTTACTCTTTGTGAGAGCGAAATTTGTTGCACTTGGTCTCCTAATTTTGATATATCATGTTGCATTTCTTCCTCTTCTTCATGTGTCATAATAGAGATTTTTGTTGGCTTACTAGGTATATCCATTTTTCTATTTGTAGGAATTTTGGAACCAAATAATGATTAATATGCTTCACTCTACCCTTTGAATCACTTCAAATTGATTTTTCAAACAAAAGTTATGCAAATTTAAAAAAATACACACCTTTTTATTTCTTTTAGGAGCTCGATGTTGACATTGTTGTATCTCTATAATTTCACACTCCCAAAGTCCTAAACTTCAACTTGAGGTAATTTTATGTGTTTTCATTTGAATCCCATAATTTCTACTAAAATTGGATTCTTCAAGATAAAGTTATACCAAATCTCCCACGATGACTTGATTATGGACTAGATCAATATAGCGAAATTGTATGGACTATCATGTGTCACTTTTTGAACTTTCAGCCCCAAAATTAATTACCAAGAAACTATTTTTTTCTCCCTTTTGGTCACTATTTACAAAATTCAAATCCAATGCTCGAAGAAAAATTATGATGAGTTTTCCTAGGTCACCTATTTGAGACTAAATTCTGGAGCATGCATAAACCCTAAATTCCTTGGACCATATCACTGAAAATATAGTGAACCAAGATATGAAATTTATACATGAACTTCACCAATATTTTGAATCAACGTGAAGAAATTTCCACCTTTGAAAGACTCACAAGAAAAAAATTATGGAGAAAATACCAAGTTGATCTCTTTGAAGTAGTAAATTTTTATATAGGAAAATGACCTCCTCATCAACTCAGAGGACAAAGACATGATGAACGAAGGATTGACCAAGTTCACAGGCCTAGTTGTCAAGCTAACATTGTCTAAAAACTAGCAACCTACTTTATAAATCTTCTCTGCAAGCTTAAGCATGTGTTAGTGCCTAGGGTAACTCTAGTTGCTACCTCGGGAATAATGTTAGTGAATGTACATCAAGTTCTATGGGTAAAAGGAGTGAATTGACATAGAAAATATCCCTATATTCTCTCCTATCTCAGCTCATAAAAGCAGGGAAACATCTGAACTCGACCTGTTTGGGGGAATTACTAATTCCTAATGGAGTATGCAAATGGGAAAGAGCACTAAAGAAATAAACATCACTACTTTTACTTAATGGAACTCATGGAGGACTTGGAAACCCTAAACCTAGATGTTGTATATGCAAGGCTTGGGCCATTATGAATGAGGTCAAAATATTTGAAAGGATTGCCTATTTGATTGTCAAGTAGAATCTTAGACTAAGCCATCATAAGAGGTTAAGAAGGGAGAGAGAGAGAGGAGCTGGAGGGGTAAGTGAATGTTGATGCAACTGATGGTTGTAATCACTCTTTCTATATCAATATAGAATTGTAGTTGTGTTGTCCACTCTGTGATGTTGGTAGTATAAAATTTTTTATATGTCGATTTAATATCTTCTAGCATGAGTGGCTTAGTTATATGCAACTAGATATCTTTTACATGTTCATGCATTTGTCTATCAAGGTTTTATGTTGTGATATTATGCTTGTCCTTGCTTTGTGCAGGTTTTGATCTGGACCCAGCTCAGGGGTCTTCCGCCTAGCTGCATTGTGCTCTCCAACAAAACCACACTAAAACTTGAGGTAATAATTCTTTCTTGCTTTGATATTCATTTTTTAAACATAGATATGCATGTATGTTTGTGACACTCGCAACTAATTTGACAGTCTGCCGAGGATCCCCGGAAGATCCTTGAGGGTTTTCTACATCATCAAACACCTGTGCATTAACACCTATAGCAAAAACCCAAGGATCCAAAGCTCTGATACCAAATTTTATGTAACCAGGTCAAATTATAGAAAAAAGATAGATCAATTACTTGAAAATAAGCATCTTCGAGGGGGGAACCTCCCTTTACATCACATAAACAAAAAATTCTTAGATGATACAATTGACAAGACCTACTTGGTATACATAGGAGTCTAAAGGGTCACAATATATTCAGGGCCTACAAAATAATAATAATGTAAGGGCACAACAATAAAAATAGCGGGCTTCTATAGGGCACAAAAATAACAACATGGGGGGCACATGAGGCAGAACAATAGCAATATGGGAGCTACACTATTATTATATGGACCTAACATAAATGATGTGAATGTGACTTTTCCATGGAGGGACAATTATTTACGATATTTTATTAAATTTTTCCCCTCTACTATTATGTGTTATGAAACCAGCTCAAGAAAAGATAGAAAAGATAGATCAACACCTTAGAATTCAGCCTCTTCGAGGGGGCAACCTCCTTTACATTACATAAATGAACAATTCTTAGATGATTCAAATGACAAAACCTCTTTTCTATATATAGGAGTCTAAGGAGTCACAATATAATCTAGCCGACCTAACAATAATAATATAAAGCCACAAAAATAACAATAGAGGGATTCTATGGGCACATTAATAACAATATGGGGGAAATGGGGGTACAACAATATAAATAAGGGGTATAACTACAATAGTAATGGGGTAATCACTAGTATTATAGGGAACCAACATGCCCCTTGCCTTCAAAAAAGTGTTTTCCTCAACGCTTGAGTAGTTCTGGGTACTTCTGCATAAAATTCTCATCCTCCCATGTGGAATCTTTCAGCGGATAAGTTCTTCCACTTGATAAGGTACTCTGAAATTGATCGATTTCGTAGTTGTTGAGTTCTTGTTTCTATAACTTCTTCCGGTTCCAATATAATTTTTCCTTCCTCGTCAAGTTCTGGAAATATTGTTTGAACTGGGATCTTGTCACCTATAACCTTCTTTAAGCATGAAACATGGCAAACTAGGTGCAATCGAGAAGCTGCAAGAAGCTCCAATTTGTATGCCATAGTACCAATCTTTTGCAACACCTTGTACGGACCATAATACTTTGGTGATAATTTAATATCCTTCTTAGCTTTCTTGAGGGACATTTGCTTATATGGTTGTAGCCATAGGAATACCCAATCACTTACATCAAAACTTCTTTCACTGCGATGTTGATCTGCCTGTTGTTTCATTCGATTCTGTGCCAACACGAGGTTATCCTTTAAGAGTTGGAGGACTTGTTGTTGATGTTCGATGTGATGTTCCACTGCCTGAACCTTAGAATTTTCTCTTAAATATGATGTGATGGATGGTGGTTGATACCCATAAAGTGCCATAAATGGGGTCATTTTTGTTGTTGTATGAAAGGAAGTGTTATACCACCATTCAGCCAGAGGCAACCATTTGACCCATTGTGTCTATTTATCAGATACAAAGCAACGAAGATATCCTTCCAAACATTTGTTTACTATCTCAGTTTGCCCATCAAATTGAGGATGATAAGATGAGCTATGAGCTAACTGAGTACCAAGACAAGAAATAATTTTGTCCAAAAATTTCTAGTCAAAATGGGATCTCTGTCACTTACAATAATCTTTGGTTTTCCATGTAGCTTTTGAATTGTTTCCATAAATGCAGTAGAAACTGTACTGGCTTTAAATGGATGTGATAATGCACAAAAGTGTGCATACTTGGTAAGTCTGTCAACTACCACCATGATGACACTCTTTCCCTCAGACTTGGGTAAACCTGTGATAAAATCCATTGATACCTCCTCCCAACGTTGGCTTGGAATGGATAAAGGTTGTAATAGACCCGGTGTCTTAATTGTTTCAACTTTATTTTGTTGGCAAACCAAACATTCTACCACAAACCTTTGATCATCTGATTTAAGGCCATCCCAAAAAAATTCCTTCTTAACCCTGTGGTAAGTTTTTAAAAATCCTAAGTGCCCTCCTAAGGGAGAAGTGTGCAATTCCATAAGAATCTTTTGTTTTAGCTGGGAATTCTTACAGAGGTATAAGCGATCTTTGTACCATAACGAATCATTTTTCCAACTAAATGTATCAGATGTACTGGAATCTTGTTGTAGCTTTCGAATAAGTGCCCACACTTCTTCAGCATTCTTCCATTCCTCCCTTGCTTCATTTATCCAATCTGGTTGGATGATAGAAATAGCGCACAACAATGCTTCCACATCCTCATCCTCTCTTGAGAGTGCATCTGCCACCACATTTTTCTTCCCTTTTTTGTAGATGATTTCAAAGTCATAACCCAACATCTTTGTGACCCACTTATGTTTCTCTTCAGAGGATAATCTTTGTCCTAAAAAGTATTTAAGGCTATCATGATCCGTTTTTACCTTGAAGTGTCTTCCCATTAGGTAGGGTCGCCATTTCTTAAGTGCAGGGAGTATTGCCAACATTTCCTTCTCATAAATAGCTTTGCTTAAAAACTTTCCCTTGATTGGACGACTTTCAAAAGCAATGGGTCTTTCATCTTGCATTAGAACAGCACCAATTCCATTTCCTGAAGCATCACATTCCACAATAAAGGTTTTTGTGAAGTCCGGTGTAGCTAAGACCAGTGCTTGGCACATTGCCTCTTTAATATGTTTAAAGGCCTTTGCTGCTTCCCGAGTCCATGAAAATGCATCTTTCTTCAATAATGTCGTTAGAGGTGCTGCTATTCTCCCATAATTCTTAACAAACTTGCGATAATACCCTGTCAACCCAAGAAATCCGGGCAGATTCTTTATGGATGTGGGGATTTTCCATTCCTTAAGGGATTTAATTTTGCTAGGGTCTACCTTAACTCCTTCATGAGATACAATATGACCCAAATATTCCACCTCCTGGACTCCAAAGGAACATTTGGATATTTTTGCACATAATTGTTTCTCCTCCAATAGTTGTAGCACCTTGTCAACATGTTCAACATGATCCTTCCAAGACTTGCTGTAGATAAGGATATCATCAAAAAATACTAACACAAATTTTCTAAGGAATGGTTTGAAAATTGAATTCATCAAACCTTGAAATGTTGAAGGTGCATTGGTAAGGCCAAAAGGCATGACCAAAAATTCATAATGACCCTCATGAGTTCTAAATGTTGTTTTCGGAATGTCTTCAATCTTCATTCTAATTTGATGATATCCTGAATGAAGATCCAACTTGGTGAAGTAAATTTATCCATGCAATTCATCCAGTAATTCATCAATGACAGGAATGGGGAACTTATCCTTTAATAGTGATCTTGTTGAGATCCCTATAATCCGGACACATGCGCCATGATTCATCCTTCTTGTGCACCAATACTACTGGAGCGGAGAAAGAACTTTGACTCGGTTGAATTATACCAGCCTCTAGAATTTCTGCAACCATACGTTCAATTTCACTTTTTTGGACATAGGGATATCTGTACGGCCTGATGTTTGGAGGAACACTTCCTGGACTCAGATGAATATCATGATCATGATCACGCATAGGTGGGAGACCTTTGGGAGTCTCAAATACCTTGAAATGATTGTCCAGGACTTTTTGGAGATCTGGAGAAATAGATGATTCTAATGTGGAAACATCTAGCGAACATAATTGTGCAATTACACCCCTTTGCTCCTTTTTTAGAAGCTTTGTCATACCATTAGAGCTTATTATCTTTCCTGTTTTCCCTACAATACCCCTTAATTCAACTTCCTTTCCTTCCGTAGAAAATTTGATGAAAAGTTCTTGAAAATTAAAAGCTATTGTACCCAAGGATTGTAGCCATTGGACTCCTAGTACAACATTAGCACCTCCCATTGGAATGGAAAGCATTGGGCTAGTCAATACATATTCTCCCATGGATAGCTTGATATTATGGAACTTTCCAGAGTAATTTATTATTCCTCCATTTGCAATCATCAATTGACACTCTGGTGCTGGATATAGGAATAAATTCAATTCTTTTGCTACCCTACAATGAATAAAATTGTGGGTGCTTCCTGAATCAATCAACACTATTACCTTTTTCTTCTTGATTGTCCTTCTATCTTGATGGTTTGAGGAGTGGTAATTCCCGCCAATGCATTACAAGATATGGTTGGATTTATTTGTTCTTCATCTAGGCTTTGTTCCTGGAGCATATCCTCTTCTTTTGACCTTTCTTGCTCCTTTTCTTCTTCCTCTTCATAATCTATGTAGAATAATTTCTTCTCAGCACACTTATGACCTTTAGTGTATTTGCTATCACAACTATAACAAAGCCCTTTTGCTCTTTTTTCTTCTAATTGTTGTGGTGTCAACCTTATAGGTTGTGGAAGACTAGGGGCAACTCCACTTCCGTCTTTATAGTTGTGAGTGGTATGCTTTCTGGTTGCCATAATTTTGCTTTCCATTTTTCTTGCTAACCTGAATGCCTTCTCTAATGAATCAGGTTTCCAAAGGAAAACATCATGTTGGATATTATCCTTTAAAGACCCTATGAACACATCAATCCTATGCTCCTCTGGAATATCTTTTACCCTTATGTTCAACTTTTGGAACTCCTCAATGTGCTCCATTATTGAACCCTTTTGTTTGAGACTTATCAATTGGCTAAAAGAAGTGTTGCTTTTTGTATCCTCATAATGTGTTATCAATTCTTCCATAAAAATTTCCCAAGTGATAAATTGTTTATGAGAGCAAAGCCATTGATACCATACAAACTAATTTGGTTCCAAATATAAAGTTGCCATACGTACCTTTTGTGTGTTTTTCACATTATTGAGATCGAAGAACTGCTCCATTTGTAATATCCATGTGGCGGGATCCTTGCCATCAAACTTCCTCATATCGATTTTTGGAGTATGGTGGGTATTAGATCCAACATTAGAGTCTATGGAATCATTATTAACATTTCTTTTGTTCACATCATGAGTTTCCTTTACAACCTTTTCACCATTAGTAAGTATTTCTTGTAGAAAATTTGTCAAATCTGTCTTCAAATCTGCCATGTCTGTCTTCAAACCTGTCTTCAAATCATCCATCTTAGCTTCCATGCCCTTTATCTTAGATTCCACGCCATTTATCTTAGATTCCACGCCATTTATCTTATCTTCTGTTAGCTTTTGTGAGCGTGACATTTGTTGCACTTGTTCTCGTAATTTTGATATATCATATATCATTTCTTCCTCTTCTTCATGAGTCATGCTAGAGCTTTCAGGTTCCTTACTAGGTGTTTGCATTTTCTTTCCTCGGGGCATCAGTTACCAATAATAATCCTTTATTATTCCCTTTGAATTCCTTCAAACCAAACTTATGCAAAAATTTAAAAAAAAAAAACTACACACCTTTTTTCACTTTGTAGAAGCCTGATATTGAATCTGATGTATCTTTTTAATTTCAGATCATCCAGTTCTGAAATTTTAACCTGTAGTAGCCTTCTGAGTCCTCTTTCCAATGCCACAAGTCTGACCCAAACTGGTTTCTCCAAGGAAGAGTTATACGAAATCTCCCACAGTGACTTGCTTATATACTAGTTCAGTAGAGCAAACTTGTATGACGTGCCACGAGTTATTGTTTTGACCTATGGATCTGAAAATGCATACAAGAAACTACAGTCCATCCTCTTTCTGCACCTTCTTACGAAATTTCAATCTGATCCTCAGAGAGAAAGTTATGATTATTTTCCCCAAGTCACCTATTTTGAATGTAATTCAGGAGTCTGCAAAAAGACCAACTTCCTCAGATCATATCTCCGAAAATATCGTGCGAAAAGCTCTGAAATTTGGACCCAAGGTTCAGCGTGATGTCTTCTCAAATGGGTTTCTTTTGCGACTTTTGAAATGTCACAGAAAAAAGTTATAGCGAAAATGCCACGATAACCTGTTTGGAGCAGCGAAACCCTAGAATCCAAAGCTCTGATACCAAATGTTATGAAACCAGCTCAAGAAAAGATAGAAAAGATAGATCAACGCCTTAGAATTCAGCCTCTTCGAGGGGGAAACCTCCTTTACATTACATAAATGAACAATTTTTCGATGATTTAAATGAAAAAACCTCCTTTCTATATATAGAAGTCTAAGGAGTCACAATATAATCCAGGTGACCTAACAATAATAATATAAAGCCACAAAAATAACAATAGAGGGATTATATGGGCACATTAATAACAATATGGGGGAAATGGGGGCACAACAATATAAATAAGGGGTATAACTACAATAGTAATGGGGTAATCACTAGTATTATAGGGACCCAAGATTATGAAAATTTGTAGGGTTAGGCATTTTGTGAGGCATTCATCAAAGTTTGTTCCTCTTTTGGAGGTCTTCATAGGGATTTGGGGCCAAGAGAAGAGATTTGAAGGTAGTGCAACCTCCCTGCCACCATGGCAGGAAGGGCTTGCATGTTATGTATATTTTTGTTGTGCTAAAGGGTAGAATACATATTCTAGTTTCTTGTTACTTGCAACACTTGTGTAATTGATCTGAATGGAAAATGGCATCAATCCATGGTATTCATCCACCCATGGAATTTACTCATGGTATTATAAGTGGCATCCACCCATGTTATTGTAAGTGACATCCACCCATGGTATTCTAAAATCCACCCATGGTATTCATTCACCCATGGTATTCTGAAATCCACCCATGGTATTCATTCACCCATTGAATTGACTGGTGGTATTGTGACATCTGCCCATGGTATTCATTCACCCATGGAATTGACCCGTGTTATTGTGACATCCACCCATGGTATTCGTTCACCGATGGAATTGACCCGTGGTATTGTATCTGAAAAATACTATAACTAACAAGTCCGATTTTGTAAAAGGACAGTTTGTCCGCTACAATGTAGCTTTTACGGTTATTTTCAGTTTTAATAAAAACTTTCTTTGTGGTTTTATTTATTGGACATTCTCTTCTTTCTCTTCTTTCATTTCAATTTTTTAGTTCTTAGGGGCCTCTCCCCCAAAATCCATTTCAATCTTTTAGATCTTGGGGGCCTCCCCCCAAAATCTCGATTAGTGGTATTAGATCAAGTTATGATTACATGGGAATAAGGGTTTGATGCATATTTTAGTTTCAAAATTTTCATCAATATTCAACAAAATTCAAGCATGTGCTACATCCTCCACAGAGCATTTTCTTGGGCCGAGCGGGAAGAATTTTTCGTTTTTCATTTTCCTGCAGGAATGTTTTTGGGCAACAAGTTTACAGATCAAATATAAATTTTTTGGTACAAAATTTAAAAAAACTAATACCAGATCTGGATACCTTGCAACAAAATACCCAAATTGAAAAAAAAAATCGGCCGAATCAGAGTCTAGATGGGGGAGATATCACTGATTTAAAATAAGCTATGTTACATAAATGTTTCTGACAACAATTCATGGATGGCGACTCTCCTATATTTGTTTTGAACTTTTGGTGCATAATTTCAGAAAAGTGATTTTATATCTGAGCTCCTCCTAAAAAACCACTCAATTTCAAAAAACAAATGGTTCGAATCTGAGTTTGGATATGCGAGATATCACTAATTTAAAATCAGCTATTTTTTCAGAATTTTTGTGACGGTGGAAAAGTTGCAACGCAAACCTAAGATTCTAGAGTGTCTAGATAAGTATTTCCAACACTTGGGAAGATGAAAAATGGTCCTTATGTTTTCAAAAAAAGGTTATAATAAATATTTTGAGTTATATTGACTGAGTTATGTCCATTTTAATTTTGGAGCAACATTCACAGCGGGTTCCCTTTGGAGACGTGCCCTTCCACACAGCTTTAGTAGGCACCTACTTCACATTCATCAGTTTCAGCATAGCAACATTCAACTTGGGTTCTTTGGATACATGCCCTCCCACATCAGGCTATGTAGGCACCTTCTACTTCATCAACAACCAACATCATAGTTATTGGTCAACCGCACAAAATCCTTGTCATCAAAGTCCAATTGCTAGGCCGCACACTGTTAGTATCACTGTTTCTCACAAGCATTACAGGGTATCTCTATCCTCGAATATTTGTTTGTCATGGTTATGGGTCATCCACAAACCCACAGTTCATCGAATTCCATTTTCAAGGCCACAAATCATCAATATCACAGTTGGTCACAAGTACAGGGTATCTCTATCCTCCAATCTTCGTTCATCATGGTTATGGGTTAACCACATAAAACCCTTATCTTCAATGACTCTTCATATTCAACAAAGGCTTCATAGGAGGGAACTTCACGCAATGGGGACCATTGCTTCTTAAGGATGGAGGAATGATCTAAATGGAAAATGGCATCTATCCATGGTATTCATCCACACATGGAATTTACCAACGGTATTGTAAGTGGCATCCACCCATGTTATTGTAAGTGACATCCACCCATGGTATTTTTCCATGGCATTCTGACATCGACCCATGGTATTCATTCACCCATGGAATTGACTGGTCGTATTGTGACATCCACCCATGGTATTCATTGACCCATGGAATTGACTCGTGGTATTGTGACATCCACCCATGGTATTCATTCACCCACGGAATTGACCCATGGTATTGTAACTGAAAAATACTATAAGTAACGAGTCACAATTTGTAAAAGGACAGTTTGTCCACCATAATGTAGCTTCTACAGTTATTCTCTGTTTTAATAAAAAAATTCTTTGTGGTTTTGTTTATTGGGAATTCTCTTCTTTTTCTTTTGCCATTTCAATTTTTTAGATCTTACGAGCCTCTCCCCCAAAATCCATTTCAATCTTTTATATCTTGGGGACCTCCCCCCAAGATCTGGATCAGTAATGTAGTTTGTGTAGTTTGGTATGACGGCTTGTCTTGTTGTTTGTGTATTTGGTTTGGTTAAATTTATGCATTTATATTTCTTTTGTTTGCCCTCTTAGCTAGAGGGTTTCCAAAAAATTCGCACCAGTCGGGAAATGCTGAGTTACCCTCTTTATTTGGGTGGAAACAATGATGGAGAGAAGTGTCAGTTGACAAACTTGTGGTAAGTTGGAGGTTATGGGCCTTTCGAGCCTCTAAATTTGGGAAGAAGACAAAATTATTATCTTCTTGGCTAGAAATTTTTTGGGTTCCTAGTTTTCAATGGAGAACTTGTAATGGTGGTTGGCTCCACCTAGTCTAGTGGCTACTTTTGTGTTTCTAGAGGTTCTCCTCGTCTATGGGGCATGTTTTCTTTATGGAGATGACAGACACTAAGATTTTTGTGGTGGCTGTATAGGCTTTGATAAAATACATGACAGTGGATTGAAAGGAATTATTGGTAGTTCATGCGCATCACAAAGACCAAGACTAGAGCTTGGCCTACAACGAATACGGAAAGGACTTTGTGAATATGCCTACCTTGTTTAGTCACCATTTATTAGTGTTGGGATGATATGTCAATAACACACTAGAGGAAAATTAGATCTTAGGTTAATTCAAACATTATGGAGAGCAGCTCCTAGGGTCTAGGGAAGAGCTTGTTGGAGATGGATATGAAGGGAATTTTTTTTGAGTTGATAATGTTTTCAAGCTTAAAGGCTACAAGGCAGAGAAATTCTAGTGAACAAATTATGGAAAGTCCACTAACAAAATTTGTGTTTGAACTTGTAACTGGATTGTTCTGGAAACATGTTAGACCCTTTTGATATCAAAGGACATCACATAAATTATTATGATGTCTATTGGGGTGATGTCAAACAATCTACAGTTAAAATGAAACACACTAAGATTCCTCTCTTGCTTATCCTTCCTAGTGACCTAGAATTCTGCACAAAAAAATAGATGTTTTTTTAGATAGTCTTTATGTTTATGGATTAGGCCTTGCTCATATAAAGGAGTTCTACAATTTCTATAATAAATTACACAACTATTTTGCAACGATTGGTGTTGATTGTGTCAAAGTGGATGTTCGAAGTGCACAATATTCCTTTGCCATTTGTCCATTAGAGTGCGTTGATTACTCATGGTAGTAACACGGGAAATCCTTTGAGGGATTAGATGATTATATGATTCCCAGTCTCTTTGATGATAACAAAGGGAGAAATTTCCTCACTCGAAGTTATGGGAATAATACACCCTAGGGTCTGGGTTGAGAACCCCAACAGATCGAAGGGCATACACCAACAAGAAGAAACCAAACAAGTAGTCCTAAAGCTTAAACTACTAAAGTAGGAAGAAGAGATATTACCCGAAGGTCCTAGGTTTGAGGTTGTTCCTGTAGGGTCCAAACCCCCTGCTTCCTCCAATTCTTCAAAATGTTCAACTCATTCAAGAAAAGCATATATATTAGCATTAGTTAAAAACATGCTCAAGATATAAATGTTAGATCATATAATCATATAAGTTTAAATCATGAAATCATACATAAGTAGATCGTAACATGAATTAAAACATTAATATCATAACATGAGTAACAAGACAAAGATTCTTTATTTATGATAGCAAAAGAATGTGGAAGAATACAACTTGATTCGACCATGACTCCAACGGAAACCTTCCTCCAGATCAGTTTAGCCCAAGCCTTAACAATCCTCTTTCAAAAGCATACACATAGATTCCATATAAAGGATATGGACATATCTATGAGGAAACAAGGGTTTCTTATAGTTGGGAGTGCGAGAAGGACAGGGATAACTTAGACTTGATCGGGGACTAATTGGATATAATATCAATATCCTATCTTTCTCCTCCCTTTAGGCCTTCCCATGAGGTGTATTTATATCACCCCAAAACAATTTTTTGAGTTGTGATATAGCTAGGCCACATGCTCTTGTAGGTAGGCTTCACAGGAGGGAACTTCACGCAATGGGGACCATTGCTTCTTAAGGAAGGAGGAATGATCCAAATGGAAAATGGCATCAATCCATGGTATTCATCCACCCATTTTATTGATTCACCTATGGAATTTACCCATGGTATTGTAAGTGGCATCCACCCATGTTATTGTAAGTGACATCCATGGTATTCATTCACCCATGGTATTCTAACATCCACCCATGGTATTCATTCACCCATGGAATTGACTGGTTGTATTGTGACATCCACCCATGGAATTGACCTGTAGTATTGTGACATCCACCCATGGTATTGATTAACCCATGGAATTGACCTGTGGTATTGTAACTGAAAAATACTCTAAGTAACAAGTCACATTTTGTAAAAGGACAGTTTTTTTGCCACAATGTAGCTTTTATGGTTATTCTCTGTTTTAATAAAAAAAAAATATTTTTGGTTTTGTTTATTGGGAATTCTCTTCTTTTTATTCTGGCATTTCAATTTTTTACATCTTAGGGGCCTCTCCCCCAAAAATCCATTTCAATATTTTAGATCTCGGTGGCCTCGCCCCAAGATCTCGATCAGTAATGTAGTTTGTGTAGTTTGGTATGATGGTTTGTCTTGTTGTTTGTGTATTTTCTTGAGTTAAATTTATGCATTTATATTTCTTTTGTTCGCCCTCTTAGCTAAAGGGTTCCAAAAAATTCACACCAGTTGGGAAATGCCGAGTTACCCTCTTCATTTGGGTGGAAACAATGATGAAGAGAAGCGTAGGTTGACAAACTTGTTGTAAGATGGAGGTTATGGGCCTTTCCAGCCTCTAACTTCAATAAGAACACAAAATCATTACCTTCTTGGCTAGAAATTTTTTGGGTTCCTATTTGTCAATGGAGAACCTGTAATAGTGGTTTGCTCCACTTAGTCTACTGGCTACTTTTATGTTTCTAGAGGCTCTCCTCATCTATGGGGCATGTTTTCTTTATGGAGATGAAGGACACTAGGCCCCCAAGATCTGGATCAGTAATGTAGTTTGGTATGATGGCTTGTCCTGTTGTTTGTGTATTTTCTTGAGTTAAATATATGCATTTATATTTCTTTTGTTCTTCCTCTTAGCTAGAGGGTTTCCAAAAAATGTGCACTAGTCAGGAAATGCCAAGCTACCCTCTTCAGTTGGGTGGAAACAATGACGAAGAGAAGCGTAGGTTGACAAATTTGTTGTAAGATGGAGGTTATGGGCCTTTCCAGCCTCTAAATTCAAGAAGAACACAAAATTATTACCTTCTTGGCTAGAAATTTTTTCGGTTCCTATTTGTCAATGGAGAACCTGTAATAGTGGTTGGCTCCACTTAGTCCAGTGGCTAACTTTGTGTTTCTAGAGGCTCTCCTTGTCTATGGGGCATGTTTTCTTTATGGAGATGAAGGACACTAAGATTTTTGTGGTGGCCATATAGGATTTGATAAAGTACATGATAATGGATTGAAAGGAATTATTGGTAGTTCATGCGCATCACAAAGACCAAGACTAGAGCTTGGCCTACGATGAATAGGGAAATGACTTTGTGAATGTGCCTACCTTGTTTAGCCACCATCTATTAGTGTTGGGATGAGATGTCAATAATAGAATAGAGGAAAATTAGGTCTCAATATAATTCAAACATTATGGAGAGCAGCTCCTAGGGTCTAGGGAAGAGCTTGTTGGAGATGGATATGAGGGGAATTTTTTTTTGAGTTGATAATGTTTTCAAGCATAAAGGTTATGCGGTAGAGAAATTCTAGCGAACAGATTTAAGGAAAGTCCACTGACAAAATTTGTGTTTGAACTTGTATCTTGATTTTTCTGGAAACATGTTAGACCCTCTTGACATTAGATGACATCACATAAATTATTACGATGTCTACTAGGGTGATGTTAAACCATCTACAGTTAAAATGAAGCACTAAGATTCCTCTCTTGCTTATCCTTCCTACTGGGTTGGAATTTTGCGCAGAATAACTAATGTTTTTTTTAGATAGTCTTTATGTTTATGGATTAGGATTTACTCATATAAAGAAGTTATACAATTTCTATAATAAGTTACACAACTGTTTTGCATCAATTGGTGTTGATGGTGTCAAAGTGGATGTTCGAAGTGCACAATATTCCTTTATCTTTTTTCCATTAGAGTGTGTTTATTATTCTGGGAAGTAACATGGGGAATCCTATGAGGGATTAGATGATTATATCATTCCCAGTCTCTTTGATGATAACACAGAGGCAATTTTCCTCACTCGATGTTACGGGAATAATACACACTAGGGTCTGGGTTGAGCACCCCAACAGATCGAAGGGCATACACCAACAAGAAGAAACCAAACAAGTAGTCCTAAAGCTTAAATTACTAAAGTAGGAAGAAGGGATATTACCTGAAGGTCCTAGGTTTGAGGTTGTTCATGTAGTGTCCAAACCCTCTGCTTCCTCCAATGCTTCAAAACGTGCAACTCATTCAATAAAAGCATATAGACTAGCATTATTTAAAAGCATGCTCAAGATATAAATGTTAGATCATATAAGCATATAAGTACAAATCATGAAATCATACATAAGTAGATCGTAACATGAATTAAAACATTAATATCATAACATCAGGAACAAGACAAAGCTTCTTTATTGATGACTGCAAAAGAATGTGGAAGAATATAACCTGATTCGACCACGACTCCAAGAGAAACCTTCCTCCATATTAGTCCATCCCATGCCTTAACAATCCTCTTTCAAAAGCATACACATAGATTCCATATAAAGGATATGGAAATATCTATGAGAAAAAAAAGGTTTCTTATAATTGGGAGCGGAGGGAGCATAGGGATAAATTAGACTTGATTGAGGACTAATTGGATATAATATCAATATCCTATCTTTCTCCTCCCTTTAGGCCTTCCCATGAGGTGTATTTATACCAAGGATAATTTTAGGGGCGAATGTTCGCCCTTTGGCGAAATTAAGGGGTTTTAAATTTTTAGTGGGCGAATATTTTGTATCATAGTAAATTTTTACAAATCACCTCAAATAGCCCACCTTATTTTAAGGGAGAGGGTAAAAAAGGTAAATTTAGCCCTTGAAATTAGGACTTACAAACTTCCATTCGACCATTTTCAAGAATAGGTTTTATTTAAGTGAATCCATTCGCCCATTTTCAAGAATAGGTTTTATTTAAGTGAATCCTATGGGCCAAATACCATATTTATAAAAGAGGTATGGTAAATTAATAAAAATGTAAATAAATGAAAGGTATGGTAAATAAATAAAACATTTTTTATATTTACTCCATAAGTCACCTTATATACATGTAAGGGTGTAAACAAATAAAAATATAAGTAAAGTGGAGGTATGGTAAATAAATAAAACGTCTTTTTATACTTACTCAAAAGGTATGGTAAATAAATAAAAATATAAATAAACTAGACGTATCGTAAATAAATAAAACCTCTTTTTATATTTAGTCCATAACCCTCGTTCTATTTATGAAGGCTCAAGAAAGAGGTTTTATTTAAGTGAATCCTATGGGCCAAATACCATATTTGTAAAAGAGGTATGGTAAATTAATAAAAATATAAATAAACGAGAGGTATGGTAAACAAATAAAACATTTTTTTATATTTACTCCATAAGTCACCTTATATTTACGAACACTCAAAAAATGGGTTATATTTAGGTGAAACCTATGGCCAAAATACTATGGGACAAATACCATGGACTAGATTTTTATTAATACCATGCAAAAAACCATTATTAACCCTATTATTGACCAATGGTATTCACCAAAATGGCACATGGTATTGACCAATGGTATTCACCAAAATGGCACATGGTATTGACCCATGGTATTCACCTGGAATGTAGCCTATTTAAATGGGGGAATTAAACCAGCATGTAGCCTATGCTAAGATTCACTAGGACTTTACAAAGTTTTATTATTTAGTGAAAGACTCGCCAAGATCTTACAAGATTTTATAATTGAGTAAAATATTCACCATGCTTGGTGAGAGATTTGCCAAAAAATTATATATACATATTATATTATTGATAAAATCGCCTTCCATTTTTCCTATATACCATGGAGATTCGCCCATTTATTATATTTATAAATTTAGGTGGGGTTCTTAAAATTTTCCCTGATTTATACCCCCCCAAAACATTTTTTTAGTTGTGATATAGTTAGGCCACATGCTCCTGTAGATAGGCTTCGCAGGAGGGAACTTCATGCAATGGGGACCATTGCTTCTTAAGGAGGGAGGAATGATCTGAATGGAAAATGGCATCAATCTGTGGTATTCATCCACCCATGGAATTTACCCATGGTATTGTAAGTGGCATCCACACATGTTATTGTAAGTGACATCCACGGTATTCATTCACCCATGGTATTTTCCCATGGTGTTCTAATATCCACCCATGGTATTCATTCACCCATGGAATTGACTGGTGGTATTGTGACATCCACCCATGGTATTCATTCACGCATGGAATTGACCTATGGTATTGTGAAATCCACCCATGGTATTCATTCACCCATGGAATTGACTCGTGGTATTATAAAGGAAAAATACTATAAGTAACAAGTCACATTCTGTAAAAGGACAGTTTGTCTGCCACAATGTAGCTTTTACAACTATTCTCTGTTTTAATAAAAAATTCTTTGGAGTCTTTTTTATTGGGAATTCTCTTCCTTTTCTTCTGGCATTTCAATTTTTTACATCTTAGGGGCCTCTCCCCAAAATCCATTTCAATATTTTAGATATTGGGGGCCACCCCACAAGGTCTGGGTCAGTAATGTAGTTTGTGTAGTTTGTTATGATGGCTTGTCTTGTTGTTTGTGTATTTTATTGACTTAAATTTATGCATTTATATTTCTTTTGTTTGCCCTCTTAGCTATAGGGTTTCCAAAAAATTCACACCAGTCGATGCCAAGTTACCCCTTCATTTGTGTGGAAACAATGATGGAGAGAAGCGTAGGTTGACAAACTTGTGGTAAGATGGAGGTTATGGGCCTTTCCAGCCTCTAACTTGAGGAAGAAGAAAAAATTATTACCTTCTTGGCTAGAACTGTTTTGGGTTCCTAGTTGTCAATGGAGAACTTGTAGTGGTGGTTGGCTCCACTTACTCTAGTGGCTACTTTTGTGTTTCTAGAGGTTCTCCTCATCTATGGGGCATGTTTTCTTTATTGGGACGAAGGACACTAAGGTTTTTGTGGTGGCCATATAGGCTTTTATAGAATACATGACAATGGATTGAAACGAATTATTGGTAGTTCATGCGCATCACAAAGACGAATACTAGATCTTGGCCTACAATGAATAGGGAAAGGACTTTGTGAATGTGCCTACCTTGTTTAACCACCATCTATTAGTGTTGGGATGAGATGTCGATAACACACTAGAGGAAAATTAGGTCTCAGGCTAATTCAAACATTGTGGAGAGTAGCTCTTAGGATCTAGGGAAGAGCTTATTGGAGATGGATATGAAGGGAATTTTTTTTGAGTTGATAATGTTTTCAAGCTTAAAGGCTACGAGGCAAAGCAATTCTAGTGACCAGATTTATGGAAAGTCCACTGACAAAATTTGTGTTTGAAATTTTATCTGGATTTTTCTGGAAACATGTTAGACCCTTTTGACATCATAGGACATCACATAAATTATTACGATGTCTACTAGGGTGATTTCAAACCATCTACAGTTAAAATGAAGCACTAAGATTCCTCTCTTGCTTATCCTTCCTAGTGCCCTATAATTCTGCAGAAAAAAAAAATAGATTTTCTTTTAGATAGTTTTTATGTTTATGGATTAGGTCTTGCTCATTTAAAGAAGTTCTACAATATCTGTAATAAGTTACACAACTATTTTGCATCGATTGGTATTGATGGTGTCAAAGTGGATGTTTGAAGTGCACAATATTCCTGTCTTTTGTCCATTAGAGTGTGTTGATTATTTTGGGTAGAAACCTGAGGAATCCTGTGAGGGATTAGATGATTCTCAGTTTCTTTGATGATAACACAGAGAGAAATTTCCTCACTCGATGTTACGGGAATAATACACCCTGGGGTCTGGGTTGAGAATGCCAACAGATCGAAGGGCATACACCAACAAGAAGAAACCAAACAAGCAGTCCTAAAGCTTAAACTACTAAAGTAGGAAGAAGAGATATTACCCGAAGGTCCTAGGTTTGAGGTTGTTCCTATAGGTTCCAAACCCTTTGCTTCCTCCAATGCTTCAAAATCTGCAACTCATTCAAGAAAAGCATATATACTAGCATTAGTTAAAAGCATGCTCAATATATAAATGTTAGATCATATAATCATATAAGTATAAATCATGAAATCATACATAAGTAGATCGCAACATGAATTAAAACATTATGATCATAACATCAAGAACAAGACAAAGCTTCTTTATTGATGACTCCAAAAGAATGTGGAAGAATACAACCTGATTTGACCACGACTCCAAGAGAAACCTTTGTCCAGATTAGTCCAGCCCAAGTCTTAACAATCTTCTTTTAAAAGTATACACATAGATGCCATATAAAGGATATGGACATATCTATGAGGAAACAAGGGTTTCTTATAGTTGGGAGTGCAGGAAGCATAGCGATGAATTAGACTTGATCGGGGACTAATTGGATATAATATCAATATCCTATCTTTCTCCTCCCTTTAGGCCTTCCCATGAGGTGTATTTATATCACCCTAAAACAGTTTTTTCAGTTGGGATATAGTTAGGCCACATGCTCCTGTAGGTAGGATTCTATTGTAACCCGTAAACCCCACCCATAAAATAGGGATTTTATATTTTTTTTCATATGTTAAATCATATACACAGGTTGGGTAAAGATGGACACATGTTTGCATGCATGTTTTGAAGGGTAGAGTCAAGTATGGAATTTAAAATATTTTTTTTTAATAATTGGACCAAGTCTAAACTGAAAGGGCTCCCGAAGGCCTTGGCTTAAAGCATCAAGTACATAAGGGTGATAAATGATGCTATAATAGATGACCCCTAATATATGAGGCGAGAAGGGGTACATGATGGTTGAAATGTATTAAGTGTATAGAAAAAATCATGCGAGGACTTGGGAGGAGATCACCATATTCGAGCTTGTCAATCCAATGGAAGAGATAAAAAATAAAGCTCATGTCTGAGGCGAGCATACCTATGCTCAGATATAGTAAATCACGTCCACATATCAAGTGTACAATGGATCCAATATGTATACATGTACAAAGGAAACTAAGAAATACATAGTGGATCATTTGATCACAGCCGTAAAAGTACATATCAAAGCCATGTCAGAATCACATATAAAAGAACTTATTAATGAAGTTGAAGTAGATATTTGATCACTGATGTCACATAACTAATCCTCAAAAGTACCATGTCAAAACGTGGAATAATGGTACTGCATACAACTCGGGTAGCAACATATAGGATGTTGTTGTGATGAACTGCAACATATAAGGTAGATGGTGTCACTAGCAGCAAACTAGAGGGATTGACAAGTGAACCAAAAAATATTGATGCAACGCGAGGTCTTCACCAACCACAATGGTACATTTCTACACTATGGGAATAAATTCTCTAAATTAGACCATGTGAGAAATCATTTGATTGTGATCATTGATGTATACCATTCAACAAATTTGAGACAACTCACCAATAATGATGATAATAGTCAAGGTACCCCAGTACAATCTAACAAGTGTGAAGAAATGAGTTGAAGTTGAACACTTGAGAGAACCTATCAATCAAGAGATATTGATGTATTCTCACTATCAATCGCAAAGGATTCTGCCACTAATTACTACAAACCCTAGGGTAGTGGAAAGGGACTATATACCTTGTTGCCAGAGCAATGAGCTGCAGTCGATGGGAAAATATCTACTGGAAGGAAGGCATTAAGGCATCTTACATCAATCTAGCACGAGTGTAACCCACAAGCCAATAATTTAGAAGGAATCAGATGAAGAAAGATGAAGTAACGATATCGAAGCACGTTTCCATAGTACACAAGATGTGGCTATCGCATGACATAAAACCTCTAAACCAACCAATAATGAAAGCTGACACAGAGGTGAGGAATCCACCAATAGGGTCAATTGGAAACAAACTTACTTCAAGAATCCCAATGTGTGATAACTTAAGATGACGTTGAACATAAGGGAAACCACTCAGTCAAAGACCGATGATACTGATTGATGTTGAGCACAAGGTCACCTATCAATGATGGAAATAGGGCTAGGGTGCAGCTCTAGGCCTACTCTCTGAGCAATTTGTCGAAGTCAATAAGAGAAAATCCACCAACAAGAAGTCAATGCAGACCTTCTTAACCAGAATGAGCAAAGGACCAATTAGCTAATGTGACATGGAAAATAACTCTGATAGACCTGGTATGGCTGACTGAAAATGAGTCAAGGGACACCATAGAAAGGCCGACTTAGGTTTACGTCCCTTGAACAAAATCACGACTCCAATGTGATTGTATGACAACATATGATAACTTTATATAAGTTTGTCATGCAGGACGCATAAACAAACTCTTCATATGATTGGAAGAGATAACCAACCAGAGGAGTACTAACTCAATGACATGGTTATGGCTCTCCTAAATCAAAATAAATCCCATCCCAAGTGCTTTGCTCAAGGGTGACACAATTGACACTTGCTGCCATTAATTATGGCAGTAAAGTCTCATTCCCACTCTTTTTGGAACATATAATTTTTTTGTCTTTTTCATATTTAGAAATCCTAAAAAAAGAATAAAAGGATGCCTATAGTTCAGTGGAAAGAACGAGTGTCCAAATACAGATGCGCTAGTTCCTAGGAGGGGAACATTCCTATGCTCAATGCAAAGTGATGAAATTGGTCAATGACACTCAAAGGAATGTTCTTTCCATGGGCATAAGGTGTCAATTCTACAGAGGCTAAGTGATTGCAATGTTGATTTTGTAGAAATACATGGTAAAAAAGTGGCTTATACATGAGTCCAAGTGAGGCCAGCTTAAGGAAAAAAGGTACAAATAGTCAACATGCAATGCAACAGTAAAACTGAACATATGGGAGCCTCCAGGGTATAAAGCCAGAAAGATAGTGAAGAAGGAGAATGAATCTTCATCACAAAAAGTCATGGTGGGACTAAAGAGGATGTTAGCGAGGATCTAATTAGGAATTCCATGTAAAGGAAGTCTCCACCATCATGTCATGATTTTGTAAGTAGGCGTGTGAAAATGGTTTGAGAATCATAACACAATGGGGTCGACCCTATGACAACATATTGCAGTATGGAGGCTAGAATTCATAATGTAATGGAAAAAGTGATATTCCCTAACCTATATTGTAGTGACCGAATGATGCTTTCCATGATGGGTTAGCGATATAGAATCAAAGAGGTAGAAAAAGTCTCAAAGTATTCAATTTAACTTAAAATACAACCTATTCCAGCACTCAAAGCCAAAAGGTCACAAAGTTCATAAAATTAAAAATAAAACATAAACTCTGTAAAAGTGGATTTTTATTTTTTCTTGAAATGAAAAGTTATAAATATACCTTTGACTCACCAGGCCTCATTTATGTTTTATACAATTGAGTGCAAGAGCTTTGCAGCAAAACCCAACAACCACAATCCACCCTATTTCTTGACCAAAACATCCATAAAACTTCTAGGTAATATCCTAATTTGATCTTTCAATGAATTTTTGTACATTTCAAGTATTTTTTCAACAATTTAGCAGTAGGAATTTAATTTTTAGATTTTTACTCTGTTTGTATGCAGTTTGGGAATATCGAAGTCATGTATTAGTAATCCCTATATGTGACTGTGTATGAAGTGAACCCGCATGCGCGTAGTGAAAAAATTTAAATAACGAATTTTAATGGATAAAAATGCTTGAATTGTAGGATGACAATCACATGGAAGGAAAGAGAGAACAATGTAGTTGATAATGAAGTGATGAATGATCCATTAGCACTGGATGCATTGAGAGGATGTGGATTATTGAAAATTTTCAAAATTTCAAATATGAAAACCAACACAAGGTTGCTAGAAATGCTTGTGAATTACTGGGATATAGAAGAATATGCTTTTATGATTGATCAAATGCCCCTGCAAATTGAAGTAGAAGACATCTACTTCATCACTAGACTTTCCTGGAGAGGAGAGCTAGTTAATTTGCAAGGGAAGGCCCAAGGAATCCTCAACGTAGATGATTACATTCACATCTATTGCCCAGAAATAATGAGAAGGTAGGGACACAGATCCTAATAAAAAATGTGGAGAGTCTTCCCCTCATAATTCTCCTTTTTACCATTGTGAGGATAGCAGGTTCAACTTCATAGCACCAAGAATCACGTGTTACAATGAGCCTAACAGTCAATTGCCTCACCACAATATTTGATTGGTGTACAACCCTCCTAATCATTCTAAAAAAATAGCATACTTCTATTAAGAAGAGTAATACGAAACACTTTGGGTATGGTACTATCCTTTGCACTTTCCTATTTGATAGGCTACTAGGACTTCAACCCAAAGTAATGCCCACCATTACCAGCCTACGAGATCCACGGATAGGTAGATGGGTTGACTTGATGGAGAGACTAGGCGGTGGTGAGGTCCCTAGAGCAACATTTGATGATGAGTTTTTCCTTTGGTGGGAACAAAAAGTCATTTCCATCGAGGACTACCCCTATGTAGTTATGGACTTCAGAGTGGATCGAGATCTAGTGGTTACACCTGCGCTGTATGGGGTGCTATTGGTAAGATTATTTTTAAGTTCTTAATGTTAATTTTTTCTTTTGGATTTCAAAATTATGAACTAAAATCCTTTTTTATGAGACAAAAATTCTTACAAAATTGTTTGATCATGATACAGATGTGGGACTAGTAATACTTGAGGGTCTACCCAGGAATAGTCATCGTGCAAGAGATGCAAAGAGTGTCACAACTAAGGCTGAGAGAGTCCTCCATACTGTACAAAGGAACTTGGAGAGATTGACTCACCGGGTACCTATGGTAGCGATAGAGAATCTACCAGAGGCTATGCAGAGACGTGTGGTAGGAGTACCACGCGATTAGGTGTGAATCTTTCAATGGATGGTTATTGTAATCATATTCTTCCAAGATGCACATCTGTGGTTAGACCCATAGATATAGATTAGATATGTCCATATCTTTTGATAGACATGATTGGGCTTAAGCCCTAATTTTGTAGGACATTTTGTCCTGATTTTGTATAATATTTTGAAAATAAAACTTCTCTCTATATATAGACGGTTTCATGATGTGATGATCATTTATACAAATTATTTTTTATTATTTTTTATTTTAATGTGATGAATGATTAATATGCCAATCTAATGTTTGATTAGTTATGGAATGAGTAAATTAATTTTATTATCGTGGAATATGAATAAATGTAATAAAATTAAATGATCTTTGTAATAAATCACTCTCATAAATTGGCGATATAAATAAGGATCTCTCACACGATAGATGTTATTTAACTGAGACATCACTGGTTGTGAGTCCAAGTACACAACTAATGAATTAGTACCAAGAGATATTGCTTCGTATAATAAATTAACAACAACAATAAATTCGGAAACATTGAAGCAGGGATGATACATATGCCTCTTGAAACCAACAATTGATTGGATGGCTAGTAAATCGCCCAAGTTGTGGAAGCCAAATTCTGGGTATGTCGACTAGAACCATCGATGAACCCTAGTATTACCAGATAATCCATCGATACCTTCCAATGCAGATAAAAAATACCGATATCACTATGAAACCCATTGACAAATATACACAAATATATACATTATCTACAAGACCAAGAAAATGCTAGGTAGAATCCTTGGCATAATACATTTTCAGATAGAGCCCATTTATGGGCTCTGCCAGCTCGTTTCCATTAAAATCAACCAATTCGTAAGATCTTTTTTTCAATACCTTTTTAATGATAAATATATCGTACCACATGGGTTTAAACTTACCTACCCCCAAGGCATCTATGTCTTGGTCATAGACGAAGACAAGCTCACCTTGAGAGAAAACCCTAGGATGCACAACCTTATCATATTGGACCTTCACTCTCTTTTTATGAGCTTCGTTAATTGTGGTTGCATCTCGACACTGCTCATCAAGATGTTCCAAATAAATCGGTCATTCTTCAAGACTGGAAGTGTCTGGAAGAAGTTCTACAACTAATTTAAGAGAAGGAATTTCACATTCCATAGGGAAGATCAATTCCAAACCATAAACTAGTTGAAAAGGAGTGAAACCTGTAGCAGTCTTAACCAACATCCACTATGCCTAAAGTGCAGGATATAACATGATATGCCAATTGGATCAAGATTTATTAATTGTCCTTTGCAGGATAAGTTTCAAGGATTTATTCATGGCTTCCACCTAACCATTGGCCTAAGTATAGTAAGGAGACGAATGATCCTACTGAAACACAACCTGAGAGCCAATCTAGCCATCATATTGTTCTAGAAATGACTGCCATGGTTAGTGATAATCTCCTTTGGATTACCGAAGTGAGAAATGAATTGGTTAAATACAAACAAGGTTGATGTTTCATCTTCATTCACAACAGTAGGCATAGCTTCAACCCACTTAGCAGAGTAGTCCACTGCTACAATAATATACTTATGACCCTTTTCAAAAGGTAGGTTACAAGTCGTTAAATCAATGCCCCACTTTGTGAATAGACCGATGGTAATAACAGGAAAGAGTGGAGCTAGATGAGTGCGCATTTTCTAAGTATAAACCTAAAAAGGATGGAATTGTTTGACCACTTGAACACAATATCTGAAAACCAAAGGTCAAAAATACCCTACACGCAATATTTTTAGGTTGTAGCAAGCCCAAATAGATGACCACCACAATCTCCACTGTGGCAATCATTCATCACTGACTCAAATTCTTCTAAGGTTAAGTAGTGTCTAAGGATTGACTCAACCTTGCGATGATATAAAGTGTCACTGATAATAACACAAATTTTAGCTAACTGACATAATTTTATTTTCTCATCCTTTGAAAATGTGAGAGGAAACTTCACAGTCTGGAGATATATTATAATATCTTTTAGCTAAGTGACGTAATTTTATTTTCTCATCCTTTGAAAATGTGAGAGGAAACTTCAAAGTCTGGAGATATATTATAATATCTCCATACCAAGGATCTTGTGAAGAAATAAAGAAAATATCTTCATCGGGGAATGATTCCTTATAAACCATTTCTTCTTCACAAGGAAACTCTGAGATTAATTCCAAAAATACTAACGATTTCTTAGATTTGGCTGACAAGAACTTGAGATCAAATTCTTGTAAAATAAAAATCGATATGTTATATTTTCCTCCAATCACTTTCCTACTGAGAAGAAAATGAAATGGGTTGATAGCCGCTAAGACAAAAAAATTTCTAAGCAGATTATAGTGTCAAAGCCGTTGGATAGAACGAACAACTTCTAAAGCTAATTTCTCTACAGAAGAGTATTGTAATTCAGGACCTACCAAGCCTTGACTCAGATAAAAAATCATGCGTTCATGGAGAGCATTGTCTTCTTAAACCAAAACCATACCGATGGTTGATTTTGCCGCAGTGAGATATAAGAGGAAATCCCTGCTATAATCAAGTGGACTCAGTAAAGGAGAAGAGGTCAATTCTTTTTTCAAAGCATCAAACGAGCGCTAAGCGAAATCATCCCATAGAAATGGAACTCCTTTTTTTATCAATCTCATAAATCCCTTTGTAATCTCAGCATAACTGATGATAAATCTCCTCAATAAATTGGCTTTTCCTGGGAGACTTTGAAGTTGACAGATGGTAGACAGGAGAGGCAACTAAATTATTGCCTCAACCTTGAAAGGATCTACATGAATCCCTTCAGTAGATACTATGAACCCTAATAAATGACCAAATGTGACAACAAAAATGCATTTATTCATATTCAAATGGATTTTATAATAAAGACATCACTCAAAAACTAATCAAAGATGATGAGGATGATCAATTATCTTCCGAGAATGAGAATCTAAGTCATCCAAATAAGCTTCAATGATATGTTTGATATTGTGGAAAGCGTAGGACATGGCCCACTAAAAATTTGCTCCAGCATTTCTAAGGCCAAAAGGCATCTTTTTTTTATGAAACGGTACGCTAGGGGTAGATAAAATTTGTCTTATGCTGATCTTCAGAATGGATAGTAATTTGATTATAACCCAAGAAACCGTCCATGAAGGAGAAAATATCATTTCCCGCACATTCATTGATAATATGATCAATGAACGGTGTGGGGAAATCATTTTTAGGAAAATCCTTATTTAAATCCCTAATGTCTATGCATACACAGATCGTTCCTTGTTTTTATCAACCATGAACGAATTTGAGACCCACTCAGTCAACAAAATGGGGTATATGAAACCTGCCTTAAGAATATTCTCTACCTCGGCTTTGATAGTTGCCTCTTTCCTAAGGTTTACCAGTCGAAGCTTTTGTCATATAGGCTTCGCATTCATGTAAGTCTTGATCTCATGTTGGACTATTGATGGATCAATTATAGGCATTTCCTCATAAGACCAAGCAAACACATCATGAAACCCTTTAAAAAGATTGGTATAGATTCAAATCTCTTCAGGGGAGCATTTGGCTCTGATGAAAACATTCGCAATTATATTGGGTTTCCTAGAGATGTTCACCAAATTTTTTTTTGAAATGGTAAACATGTTACCTTCTCCAAAAATTGTGTTGGAGCCAAAGGGTTTAAAATTATGTGAACATCACTAGTTGACAAATGGCCAGACAAACTTGATTCTACTTCACACAAGTCTGGGATAAAATACGACTGATGATGAAAATCATCCCATGGCCTGTATATACCTATCATTGATTCTAAGATTTCTTCCTTTAATCATAAAACAATATCAAGGTAGTCCATAGAGGAAGTGGAGTCAAGATTCCAATCCAGAGCCACATCTCCATCCAAATCCTCTTATGAAAGAGGAGTAGGATTGGAATCTGTAGTGTTAACTATAATTTGATAAGAAATTTTAGTTGTAGACATGGGATAGGTTGCTTCACCCACTTTCCCATCTTAAAATGTGGTTGTAGGAGAGGGTAAGGGCCAACGATCCAAAAATTAATGAGTTCTGAAGAATTCTATTCGAGAAGGGGCCTTGGATGAGGAAATGGAATTTATTCAAGAAATAAGAGAAGGAAGATCAAAAGTTCCCATCAACGAGGAATACAATTCGACTCCTAAATCCTCAATAGGATGCTTGGAATTTTTCAACAAAGAAACGAAATAATTAGAGGACACATTGGATTCTTTCGGAGAATACTCCATCTAATTAAAAATAACAATTCTCCCTTCATGGGGAAAGCATAGGATGTGAAATAATGATGATACAATGACATCCATTTCATAAATCCAATTTTGTCTCAATAGAATATTATAATCCAAATTCACATCTACTATTTCCACCTCAATATTAACCACCTTTCCCGTAACACAGATGGGAAAGGCTAGAATATATCCATGCATCCTATGAGGATGATCATCAAATGTAGTCAAGAGATTAGGTGAAGGAACAACTTGAGGAGATCTGATAGCTTTCCAACAAGTAATCGAAATGACACGCGTGGAAGCACCGTCATCAACTACAGTTCGAAAGATATTGATATTTCAATATGTAAATTTAATATGGAAAGCCATGTGATGAGGTAATATCTTCTTAATATTTGACATGTCAAATGTAACAATAATAGAATTTTTCAGATTTATTGCCTTGATCACAGTGAGCAATGCACTCCTTTGTGATGGGCACGACTAGATTACCTCTAATGTAAACATTTCACAAGGACTTTGGGCAAGATCTTCAACAATGGAGTAATTCTGGGCATCCATGGCATTAAGTTTAATAGTTGAATGTTTTTTGGATCCTTTCAGCATCTGAGGTGAAGCCTCAACTGTGGGCCTCTTAATATGGAGTGGATCTAGAACATCAGGAGTGGTCTTAGCCTTAGAGGATTATGGTTCACCATAATCATGTGATCTTGTAGAAACATCAACATGAGAACTCATCATGTATACATTCAATGGATTTTCCCCTTCTTGGTTTACCCTAGTGGGCTTTCCAGCATTAGCATTCGTGTCAACAAACATTTGTTTCCCTTGGGGAAAAGGGTTAATCAAAATAACTTGGGAACTAGAAGAACCCTGCCACACTAACAAGCGCTGAGCATCCTGAATCTTAGGGAAAATATGAGTTAAATGGTCTCCATTGCACAATTTACAAGGAAACTTAACTTTATTTTTGGACCCCTTTTACCCTACCCAGTATTATTACTAATTTGTTCGCATTACCCTTCCCATCCGTATATTTCTTTTTACCATGTTCTTTTTTCCTCCCATCGTATTTTGTATTTCCATTGGGGTTGGAAGAATGGACAACGTTAATCTCTGAAGGTTGAGAAGGCATAGGCACTGACAACGATGCCTAAATTGAAGAAGCAGTTTGTAAAGGCAACTGTTGTAATTGAATTAAAAGGTTAGTCGTGTTATTATTGATCGCTCTGATTATCCCGTCTTCTTGGGGCCATAGATTCAATTTGGCTAAATCAATTTTGGATCGAGGAGCATCAGGCACAATATTTTCAAGAATCCCAGAATAAGAATAGATAAGTTCTAAATGTTGGGCTCTAAAGATAGCATGTTCTTTGGTGAAAACCCTCAAGAGTGATACATCCTTAGAAATTTCTGGCTGTAAATATTTTAAAAACCATCCGAGAAGGAATTCATTAGGAATATAGGCTTTGATGAGCCTCTTCCTTCTTCACCATTCTTGAATATGGTAAGAAATGTGAGTTTCCTTATCTTGTTGAACACTAGCCAATCGCTTAGTTCTAGCATCATATCGAATGGGAAATTGAAAATGGTTCAAAAATATAGTAGCCAATTCACCAAATGAAGAAAAGGTACCCACACTAAGCTCTATATACCATTTGGTAGCCTTTTCAGTTAAGGTTCATTGGAACAATCTCAACCTAATTGAATTGTCAATTAGGGAGTTAGATGAACACCATAAATGGAACATTATTATATGGTCAATCAGATCCTCCCTAGACTTTCCTTTGAATTCTGGAATATTCGATGGAAGTTTGGCGAGAACCAAAGGCCAAGCTAGATTATATTGGATCATATCATTCATCAATTTTGAGAGACCTAGCAAATTTAGTGCTTTCAGGAATGGTAAGCATAGAGGATTCCCAACATTTTGAAAATAATATCTTGGATTTGTAACGGCACCAGGTTACTGAGGATTGTTCGTAGAAGACACTGAACCGTAAGGAAAACCTTGTGGTCCAGAAAAAATTAGAGTTTGACCACCTCCTGCCAAAAGGTTACCATAACCAAGAATATTTCCCCCAAGCGAAGTACTAAACGGAGAAGAGATCCCTTGGTAAGGGTTGCATGCATTAGCGAAAGGAGAATAAGCCTAAAAGGACCTTATGGAGGAGTAAGACATGTTCCCCTATTGACCAAAAGAAATATGATTCCCAACTACTAAACCACTAAAAGAAGGGTTATTCCATCCTTGAAAAGGATTATAACTTTGACCTTGAGCGGAGAAAGGAAGGGATCTTAAAGAAGGATTAAAAGGAGGTATATGACCACTTCTAAAAGGAAAGCCTTGAAAAGAGGTTAAACCACTAGCCATCGAAATCATAGTTGTGTAAAAAGCGAATGTGGTGGTTAGAGGAACCGAGGGAATTACACTAGAAGGCATCCCCAAGGGGAAGGAACTAGTGTGGGAAACAAAAGATTGGGTGCCCCTACTCAAAGATGGAATGGAGGTAGAGCCAGATATTACAGTACTAGGAGTGATAGCAGATATAGAAATAATACCTCCTCCTTGGACTAAAAGATGAGTATGATCACTAGTAGCATTCATAGCTAGATTCGTTCTCCCAGTAGTGAGCATCGAAAGAAAAGGACGATAAAAACTAGGGCTTGTCAGAATGTGAGTCAATGTTCCAACATATAATAGAACTTCTAGATAATTGGGAGGAAGAGGTGAAGAAGGAGTCATAGGGGACTCAAGAATCTCTTCAACCTCAACTTAATCTTTCGACTATAAGAGAACCCTAGAAAGGATAGTAGTATCCCTATCCAAAACACAACTTACACTAGGTCTGCCCTGTGAAACTATAGCCTAATGTGGAGCATAAATGACTGATGTGTTCGTTGTTATTGATTGAAAATCACAAGCAGAATTTCTCCAACACCTTCTAGAAGACGGCTCAACACTTTTAGGTGAGAGCCCACAAAGCCTCTTGGGCCAACAAACTGGTCATTCAAGCACTTTTAATTATGATGAGAATTTGTAAAAACCCAAAATTATAAATCTATGGCAATCTAGGTGTAAAGAGAATTCACTGAAATGTCCCTAAACATACAACCACTCAAGCTACTTTCAGGTATCTCCACTCCGAGTGATTAGGACCAAACAACAAAATACAAGAAAGAAAATTAAAGGACCTTATGAAGATAGTTTGGGATAGTGACGGCCCAAGCCTACCATCTAAGGTAATAGAAACAATTACGATAACCTCCAATCAAAATACTTTGCCAATGCAAGTACCTGAGCTTCGCAAGGTCACCTTCCAGAAGTACTAATGAGAGTGATACAATGTTTGCCTCAGGTACCACAAGTATCCCCCCCCATAGTCATCTATGTGGTCCCTAGGAATGGTAACTAAGGTCACCAATTCTCATTAGAAGTCGAGCGGAATAGTCTTTGGTCAGGATCCAACAAGTAGGAGAGGGGGTATCTCTCTTCCTTTCCTTCATTCACCCCTGTGCTTAACTCCCATTAGAGAAGAGCTTTCCCAAACAACTTTAACAAAAATGGATTTCACACTTTTAATAAACTTCTATGGTTAAATTCATACTGGCATTGGAGAGTTAACCCTCCACACACCTATTCCAAGGCCCTAGTATGACCTAGAATAGTTGGTGTAAGTATGAAAAATCAAAAAATTCTAGTTCATTTTAATTTTAGCGCTTGATTTTAATGGTTGTTATTTAAGTCAAGGGTCAAATGGAGGTGAAACTTATAATGTTATCGACGCAAAAATAAATCAATAGAAAACCTGGCTACATGTATATGCAACATTTTTTCTTCGATGCAAGATATTTCTACAAGGTTATGCGAACAAACTATGAAAGCAAAGAATCTTTTTCTTTTTCAAAACACATGCTCACACACTCAAAATCTACAAAAGCTAGAAATGCTTACAATGCAGCTATCCTAATGCAAACTCAATTATTAATGAAATATTCTAAGGATTCCTCTTAAAACAAGAAAATGTATTTCTCGAAGAGGTCAAGAGGCCAAGACTTAACAAAAGGAAGAAAAAATTCAATCACAAAATTTTTCCAAAAATCAACCAACTTCAACCTAATGAAAAGACTTCACAATTTCTCAAAAATGATGAGAAGACCAAAAACAAAACCAAAAAGAAAAAGAAATGAAACAATAGATGTTTTTATTTTTTTTCTTTTTAAGGACACCAAGATTTCTTGAGAAAACAAAAGCTACTAAAGACTCCAACATAAAATCCAAACATAAAGGACCTCAAATTTCACAATCCATAAGAATCATAAGCATGATCAGACTGAAGGTGAAAAGAGGCTACAAACTCAAACAAACTGAGAGGGAAAACAACATAAAAACTCCAACAAATAAGAAATATTTCAAGAAGGCCAAGAAAAATTTTCAAGATTGAAAGGACGAATTTCTCAAAAACCAATAAAAAACCAAAAATTTCAACTTTCAAGAAATAAAGGAAAAGAAATGTAAAGGTTGGGTTATAAATGAATTGAGACCAATTCCCTATTCCAAATGTTTAGAACGGGAAAGAACTTAACTGTTTTGGGTTGTGTTATATTCTTTCCATGACTAACCCACATAGTTAACCAAGGGGTTAGTGGGGGGAAGAGCCCCACCCCCCCACCTTCGTTGCGCCGATTGCGTAGTGGGGGGGTCACAGGGGGTTTGAGGGGTGCAAGTAGTCCCCCTCTAAGGGGTCTGGGGTAGTGGCCTAGAAAATTTTGTTTTCTGACCCTATATTAGGTTGGGTGGACCTACCTATGGTTTTGTACATGATTTTCGCACATGGTTTTGGACGCAATGGTTTTCGGTCCATGGTATTGGATGCTTCGGTAGGTATGAATATGTATTGTAACATTGAAAGGAACATAATGAAAAATCAAGCTAGTAGTCCCGGTTTTTGGGATCTAGGGGAAAATATCTGTGTATATTTGTTTTATGTGTTATGCTCTCGCATTGTTTATTTTCTGTGTTTTTGAATTCGTATGCAGGAAATTTCTGTACGAGGTTAAAACCTACACAATGAGAATCCTTGAACCCAAATATAGAAACAAACACTTCACCAAAAAGAAAACCCTAGGTTGACTAGACGTTAAACAATATTTTATCACACCTCCTGCACTTCCCTGTGACATACACCAAAGTGCCTGAAACATGATGGTAATTCAATGTACTCAGTCATATATGCATTTCAGAGCCTTCCTAAGATATTGATTGGAAAATTCCTTGAGCTTCCCTTGAAGGAAATAGCTCGTTAACCCTAATTTGAGCATCATCGCTCTTATGAGGCTAAAAACCATGATGGTTGCATGTTTCACTATGCCCGACCCGTGATGGCATCACTTTGTTTTCTCATATACCCGCGATGATCCCAAAAAGGAAATTTTCCCAAATAATATGAGAAGCTTCATGATCTAGAAGCTTCCAGAGCGGCGCGCTAGAGGTAGTTTCGCAAACATGAGGTCGAATCCTCCTAAGTTAACCTTTTTGTCTTATCCCTGTGAGATACATACTTGAGATGTGGGCCTAATCCTATATTTGTAGAAGTCCTAACTACCTATCCCAGTCTATAAATTCCTCCTCTCCTATTCCCAAATGGTTGGTCAAGTTAGAGGCTGGGTTGGTCTATGTCCATTTTCACCCCTATGCTGAGCATGTGCATAGAGGCTATTTATTAGACTTGGAGAAGGAGTGTTTGGATATTTTCTTGGATCGGACTTGGATTACCACTCAAGGAGAGCCTTTCAACATCAAGGCTATGGTTGTAAGCTTCCCATTATTCCTTAAATAATATACAACTATTGGTTCATCTTCCCAAAATATATATGTTCATGTATGTATTAGCTTGGAATTCATTGATTACTTAAGTAGGTTGTTATTGGATTTGCTATTGGTTTTGGAATGCATGGTTGTCCCTTGAACACTTGTGAAGATACATAAGCACTAAGGGAAGAAGGAACAAGTCTATGACAGAAGTAGTTCAAGGCCCTCGACAAAGGAAATCAAAATAGCATCAGAATGAGGTAGGTCATCTCTTTCATTCTACTTTTCAATTATAACCTAGGAAGATGTCTAGCTGATTGTCACTTCAGTTGCTAGACCCACTCATTGGGCTAGAGGGATCATATTAGTCCATAGAGAGGATTAAACTTATCAACAAAATGATGACTCTACTAGGAATCCTATGATGCTTTCCATCTAATCTTTCACCCTGATCGATTGTCTAGTTTAACCAACCGTCAAATTTTCGACTTGTTTGCATCAATTTGGGTTTATACCATCACTGATTACTGCCTTAGAGTGCTAATTCTAGATCGTTTCTTGGAATATTTTTAGTTTTTATCCATATTCCTCGCTCATCATGGGTCTACCCTTAACAATCGCGATGGCATTGAAGTTTTTACCTTTACAGTCGCAATGATCATAGCTTTTACCTTTATAGTTGTGATGAAAATAATTTTTTTCATTTTTTTGTTGTGCTGAAATCATCACTACTTTTTCTATATAAAGTAATGATGCCATGGTGGATTTTCCTATGCAAAGTAGCGATAATCGTGGGTTTGGGTATGCAAAGTAGAGATGATCCTTGAATATGAGAATTTCTAAGATTTCTTCCTTAGAATCCATTATGTCTTGGCCCCTAAGGTATTTTCCCATCCTATATTCTTGGATTTGTCAATGTTTTGATTGATTGCCTTGATTAATTTGAAAAATTTGTCTTGTTGGCTTCGAAGTGAAATCTGACTTAATTCTAGGGTTTCTAGTCATTGGTCATCATTTTCTACTTGTTGGTGTCATTGAGATGTTTGTTTTACTGATTTATTGAGTGTTGTTTTCTGTAGAAATCATTGAAAACATCGTTTTGCATCAATTTTAGCTTGTATTTCAAAATTTAATTTTCGTGAAAATGCATTAGATTAATTGCATTGAAAAGTCATTTTTTGAAATTCATCATTGAAAATAGATCACATTTTTCAATGGTTGAAAGCTTAACATTGTATTAGGTGCATCAAATCATTCAAAATGAAAGGAAAAACATAATTCATACACATGCATCTTAATAAAGTAAAACCATTTTTCTTTCGCAAAGTTTCATTTAGGATAGTGGAAACTGAAAATCATTTTTACTTTTGGCATTTCATTTCAAAGATGAAAGAGAAAGTTAGTGGAAGGAATTTTTGCATGATGCATTTTGTTTGATGCATTAGTGATTGAAATTTCTTCCCTTGGTTAGTCTAGCTTTCATAGGAAAGAAACATTTTCTTTTTCTCATATAGTTGCATCATAGGTGTTCACATGACATCGTTAAGGAATTGAAATCAAAACATAATCTCAAGATTAACTTTAAAATCTATCAATTAATCTAAGGATAATTTGAAACATTAACTTTCATACTTAGTGGTCTAGGCTAGAGATGTGTTAAGATGTCTATAAAACTTAGCAGTTGTCATTTTATTTTGCATTAGATAGTGCTAGCACGGACTTGTGCTCCCCGTACGGTTGAGTATATAATTTGAGACCCTCATAGGTTGCAAACCTTTTTCCATAGGAAGTTGAGTCTGCCACCCTGTAAATGTGATACACTGAACACAACATTCGAGGAGATTTCCTACACGTATGTCAAGTCCTTGGTAAATTTATTTGCTGAGGTGTATATTGCAGTTCATGGTTACTTGGTACTCCTTTTTGCCTAGAGTTACCTGAGTAGTCATTTTTATCTTTTTTGACTTCTTAAATTTGAAAATATCATCGAGCAACTTGTCCTTTCAAGTTTGCTAAACCAATGAAAGCGACTAGAGTCACCTTTTCGTCCTTTTCTCAACTCTTAAAACATGAAAAGGAAAACTTTTTGTTTCAAATTATAAAATCAATTAATTTACTGTGAAACAATGCCCTTCCTATGGAAATACTCCTTGGTAGATCTTAGGTTGATACTAATGGCAACATTTCTTGAGTCTACCAGTCAAGGAAACCGCTCTGACTAGAATCCTAGTCCTTTTCCTTCTTTCGGAAATAATGTTGCTCCTTATATTGCAACATTGTCCCTTCCTAGATTGACCATTGGTCTTCCAGTTTGGTTGTTTTTGACCTTGGTGGTTCCGAGTGTCCAAACTACTTTTCAACGAAGTTTTCCTCCACCTGAAAAATATCAACCTCATGTTGATCCTAAATTTGACCCCTCACCTTCTTCGCACATTTCTTCACCTCATTCTTCCTCTTCGCCTAGTGAAATTATGGATTCTAATAACCGGGAAGCTAAGAATAAGAAGAAGATGACGAATAAGAAGAAGCAAAATAAGCAAGAGGTAAACCAAGAAATCATTGCTACCAGTGCAAATAATGATGAAAAATATTCCAACGAGCCCCAGAAAGTAAACTTCCCTTGCATGTTATGTAAGGGTGACCACCTTCTTTGGAATTGTCTTGGTATTCCCAAGGTCTTAGAAGTGTTAGTCTACATGTTCACATCAACCTTTGTCATCAACCTTTGGCAATCATGCTAGTGATAAACCTTCAACTAGTGATAGTAAAGCTCATGGGAAAAAGGGAAAAGTCAAATTTCCCTATAAGTTGCATGAAGGTAATAATCCCATCCACTTTTGTCTTCTTATGGATGAAGCTTCCAAAGAGTTTGGAAACCCTACAACTTCTCAACCTCAAATTCTGACTGGGTATCGAAAACTTTCCCCTGATCCTTCACTAGTTTATCCAGTGTTCAATCAAAGTTCATCCTTTGTCAATCCCACTCTCTCTAAAAGTGAATCTCGTGAGTCTGTTCTCAACCAACCATTGATTGAGAAACTGGTAGACTTGACCCCACCTTCAATTAACTGTACCCTTCGGGTAGAGAGTGAACCTCATACTGCTTAGGTTCTTCTCATTTCTTTAGTTTCAAATGAATTGGATGTAAATACTCCTATTCCCGAGGTGTATGAGAGCATTTCTCTTGCTCCCATCGAGAAAGAGGGTAGCTCTCACGTTCCTACAACACCCCCTCCGAGTAGTTTAGTCACTTCTTTTGACTGGAGTCGGCTAGCAGGATATCACCTTCAATCTTATGTGCCTTTCCAGATTATAGTACAGGCTTTCCATTTGGTTTCACTAGGTACAATCATAGATGAGGGTGCATTTGTTAATATTTTTTCCTCAAATACATGTCAAGCTTTAGGTTCCCCTCAGCTTGTCCCCTTCACTCAGAACCTATTAGCTTTTAATAGAGGAACTAGTCAATCGTTAGGGATCCTTCCTAAGTTACCTATTACTTTGGGGGGAAATATTATCTATATAGACGTGATGGTTGTCCAAGGCCCTTTAGACTTTAATCTACTCCTTGGTCGTGACTATGTTTATGTCATGGGAGCTCTTCTTTCTTCCCTCTTTTGAGTGACATGTTTCCTGCATGAAGGAAACATTGTGATCATTGATCAACTTACATTCATTGGTCCTGAATCAACTCCCAATCAACCATCATCCCTAAATGGTTCTTATGTTCAAGAAGTATCACCACTACTACAGGTTAATTACGTGGTCACCTATTCCATGCTCACATCTACTGATGATCTAGTAGGTGATGTAGTACACCATGTACCTAGGGAATTGGAACCTAATTTTTCATTTGGATCCCTAGACATGTATCCCTTCTAGAGTGTTTTTGTCCCTTTTGATGAGAACCTCTTGGAAGTCATGGCCTCCTTTTTTTTGTGATCAATGGATCATGGAGTAGAGTTCCTTGTCTTGTGTCAAGCTTGTTAAAAAATGAATCAAGGGATATGAGGATAGTTCTTTTACTATGTCAACCTCGTTAAAAAATGAAATAGGTACCCATGAGGATAGTTCTTTTACTATGTCAACCTCATTAAAAAATGAAATAGGTCCCATGAGCATAGTTCCTTGTCTTGTGTCAAGCTCGTTAAAAAATGAAACAAGGGATGGAGCATAGTTCCCTGTCTTGTTTCAATCTCATTAAAAAATGAAACAAGGATCATGGAGCAGAGTTCCTTGTCTTGTGTGAAGCTCCTTAAAAAATGAAACAAAGGATATGAGGATAGTTTTTTTTCTATGTCAACCTCATTAAAAAATCAAATACATCCCCATGAGCATGGTTCTTTTCCTATGTCAAGCTTGTTAAAAAATGAAACAAATCCCCTTCCAATTCGAGTATTTGGTTAGATCTCGTAAAATTCCAGTCGAGTCTTTCACTTGATCTCAGAAGTGAACCTTCTTTCCATCCACTTAGGTGCATGAAATGGAGCTTGGGGGGCATGTACCTTGAATTGAGTCACTATGTTGGGGGCATGCAAATGTATCTCAAGCATAGTTTATCTTTGTTTCAAGCTTGTGTAAAAATGAAACCAAATACAAGCATAGTTTTATTCATGTGTCATGCTTGTGAAAAATGAAACCATCCTCAAGTATACTCAAGCATAGTTTTTGATGTTTCAAGCTTGCATAAAAATGAAACCATTCCCACTTTACATCTCATGATTTCCATTTTTATCAGCTTATTTTACCAGATGAGCCTTGGTTTGTTCATTCCATCATCACCATCTCTTTGGCCGATCATATGCTTTCACTTGGTTGATTTACCTTTTCCTGACGAACATCTGTGATGAGGGGTCCTATTAGCCAGCTTCTTGACCATTACATGTTTTTAGCAGTTCCATCATTACCAAAACCAGTTGTTATCCTTCTATACCACTCGTTCCTCCAAGGGGAGTCCTCTTTCATCTCTTTTCAGACTCCAAAAATATGAAAAGATTGTCGAGTACTTGTCTTTTCGAATTCAATAAATTAAATGAATTGATGTCACCTCATTATACATTTACTCCTTTTTCAGTCTGAGATTGAATATATACGAGAAAGGTATGCCTTGATCGACATGGTCAAGAGGTTTTCTCGAATATTGTTGTCTACCTTTTCAGATTCGAGAGGCAGATTACGAAAAGGGGCCTGATGGATTTTTCCTTTTTCGTCTCTTTTTCAAAATCTCTAAATATGAAAAATATACCGAGTTATTCTTCCATCGGACTAATAAAAATTAAACGATGAAAGACTTGTCACCATGACGAGCCTGAGTTTCTCCTTCCTAGGACTCATAAAGCTTACTAGGATGGGTTCATATGAAGGGTGAACTTATATGACAAGCATATGGTATTGTTTAGGGACAATGTCCCCTAGGGTCTTGGGTTAATACCCTAGTAGAGCGAGGGTTATCTATAAAGAAAAACAAGCATTCCACACAGCCATGATGCTAATATAAACAAACTACGTGAAGAGGGGTGCACCTAGGGGTCCTTCATTTGGGAAGATCCAACTAGGGTCCAAACCCTCTTGGAGTTCCTTTCGCTCCTTTAACCTACAAAAAAATCAATTCAAGAAAGTACAGCAGTATATGGACTAAACATCATAAAGAAATCTTCTTCATATCATATTGAAAGTTAGTTATGCAATTGAAATAGTCATTCATTTGTAAATCATAACATTGATATCATAAACATGAAGAAGATTCATATCAGGAACAAGAAAAGTGTTTCTTTTATTATAGATAACTAAAGTATAGAAAGGAATGATTTCACCTAAGTCTTCCTTTTGCAGGGTCCAAGCGGAACTGTCCTCTGGATTCGTCCAATCTCAAGCCTTCAACAAGCTCCTTCCATAACTCACTCAAGGATATCTCAACAAGTGAAAAGACATCATAACTCAAGGAAACAAGGGTTTCCTGTAATGGGGGAAGTGCTAGAAGCACAAGGATCTTTAGACTTGATCATGGATAATCTCAACAGAGTGATTTTTCTCTCTATTCTCTCATCCCTTAGGCCTTCCCATTGAAGCCTTTTTATACTTCTCCCAAAGTAGGCTTTTAGTTGGGAATTCGTTGGGAACAGTTGGGACATGGGCACTAATAGGTAATCAGCAGGTAAAACCCGTGATCTCCACCCGAAATTAAGGAGATTTAATTTTTTTAAGTGTTTTAAAACATATATGCGGGTTGGGTATACATAGACCCACGTACACACGTGTTTAGCTCAGGGCATTGTCGCGTATAGGGAGTAAAACACTGTTTTTATGTATTTGGGCCATGTCTAGAAGGAGGGGTTTCCCTAGGCAATGAGTGCAGCATCAAAAACATAAAGAGTGAGATTTGGAGCTATAACAGATGCCCCCTAATATATGAGGTCAGAAGGGGTACATGATGGCCGAAATATATTATGTAAGTGCATGGAAAGGAAACCAGCCAAAATCTTAGAAGGACTTCACCAGAGTTCAGCCTGCCAAGCCACAAAAGGAGATCAGAAAGAAACACTGTCTGAGGCGGGCATACCCATGCTCAGAGAAAGTAAAACATGTCCGCATATCAAGTACAAGTGGATCCACTATGTATACAAGTATAAATCACTGGAAAATATATAATGGATCATTTGATAATGATTGAATAAGTACATGTCTGAATATCACATATAAGAATGTCAACGACGTTGAAGGATGAAACGTATCACTGATATCAAAGACTGATCCCAAAAGTACCAAATGAACATGATGGATTAAGATGGCACTACACTGCAAACTTAGGTGCCAGCATATAGAATGTCGCCATGAATGATTGCAACATATAAGGTGGAGTGGTATCAACTAGTAGCAATAGGAGCAACTGTCAAGTGAACCAATGAATGCTGATGCAATCTAAGGTCTTCATTGACCGCCGTGGTACATTTCTACACCATGGGAATAAATGATTTGAAGTCGACCATGTGAGAAATCGTTTGATTACCGGTCATTGATGTATACTGTTAACATATGCCAGACTACTCACCAACAATGATAATGAGCATCAAGGTACCTAGTACAATCTAACAAGTGTGAATAGATGAGTTGTAGTTGAACACCTGTAAGAATATATCAATCAAGAGAAAATGATGGTTTCCCACTATCGATAGCGAAGGATCTGCCACTAATGACTGTAAAACCCAAAGTACTGCCAACTGGACTCTAGATCTTTTCCCCAGAGAAACGAGTCATAGTCGATAGGGAAAGATCCGCTAGAGGGAAGGCATTAAGGCATCCTTCATCGATCTAGTGTGAGTGTAACTCGTAGGCCAATAATGTGGAAGGAATCGGATGAAAAAAAAGATGTAGTAACCCGACCGAAGCACGTTTCTGGTGTACACAAGATGTGGTTAGTGCACGACAGAATCCCTCTGAACTAACCAATAATGAAAGATGACACAGAGGTGAGGTATCCACCAATAGGGTCAAATGGAAACCAAGGCACTGCATGAATCCCAATGTGTGATAGTGTAAGTTGATGTCGAACACAAGGGAAACCACTCAGTCAAAGACCCATGATACTGATCGTTGTTGAGCACAATGTCACCTATCACTAATGGAAATAGGGCCAAGGTGTAGCTCTATGCCTGTTCTCAGAGCAAGATGTTGTCATCGATAAGGACAAGACTCGCCAACAAGAAGTCAATGGAGACCTTCTCAAATTGGCACGAGTAAAGGACCAATATAACTGATGTGATGATAGAAAAGATACTAACAACTAGGGATGGCTAACTGAAAAATGAGTCAAGAGACACCGCAGAGAAGCCGACATAGGCTAACTTCCCTTGAACAAAAGCACGACTCAATGTGACTATCTGGCAACATATGATGACTCTGTATAAGTTCGCCATGCAAGAGGCACGAACGAACCCTCCATATAATTGGAAGAGATAACCAATCGGGGGAGAACTGACTCAATAACAAGGTTAAGGCATACCTAAGTCAAACTAAATCCTGCCCAAATGGAGGAGACTTTGTTTTTAGTGCTTTGTTTAAGGGTGACATGACTGACTCTAGCTGCTAATAATAAGTGGAAATATTGTCCCATTCCTGTTCGTTTTTGGAATATATAATTTTTTTCTTTTTCTTTAAGCTGGAAAAAGAATAAAAGAATGCTATAGTACAGTGGAAAGAACGAGTGTCAGTGAAACAGATGATCTAGTTCCTGGGATTGTAACATTCCTATGCTCAATGCAGGGAGGTGAAAACTGGTCAAAGACACTCAAAGGCGTGATCCTTCCATGGGTCAAGGTGTGTCAAGTTGCAAAAGTCAAGGGCATGCAAGTTTGATTTTGCAATCGTCATGGTCAAAAGTTGGCTTAAACACGAGTCCAAGTGAAGCTGGCTCAAGGCCAAAAGGTGCAAATGGTAAAAATGCGATGCAGTAGTACAACTCAACACAAAGGATCCTCTAGGGTATAAGGCCAAAATGAAGCAAAGAAGCAAAGAGGAATGAGTATTCAGTGCATAAGTCATGGTGAGACTACAGAGGACTCCCGAGCCTACTTAGATCGATGCAGCATGGGCAACAAATGTCAGTGAGGTGCTAACTACGATGCCTATGAAAAGGATGGCTCTACCATCGTGTCATGGTTTCAAAATCAGAGAGTGAAGATGGTTACAAACCATGACACGATGGGATCGACTCTATGGCAAGTGTATCAGAAAATGGAGTCTGGTATGCATAACACAACGGAGAAATGGGCTTCCCTAACCTATATGCCAGTAAAAAATGATACCTGCCATGACGGGTCAATAGTCATGGAAATGTCTTGAAACTATCAAAAAAGCATCCTAAAAATCTTGAAAATCAAACCTGTTGGGTATACGACCAAAGTCCCACATTGACTAGAAGTGGGGAGGATCATGGGTATATAAGGATGGACAAATATCTCCATTGGAATGAGGCCTTTTTGGGTAAAGCCCAAAAACAAATCCATGAGGGCTTAGGCCGAAAGTGGACAATATCATACCATTGTGGAGATATGTGGTGTCTAGAGTCATTACAAGTGGTATCAGAGCCAAGTTCGAAGTTAGCCAAGTGGATGAATCCTTGGAATTTTGAACGAAGGTGGTGGGCCCTGGTAATATCACGATGGGATCCGTGGATGAGATCGGTTAAACAGGCGGTGTGCTCTGGATTCTTCATGGATGTGCCCTAGTCCCAACATGGTGAAGAGGAGTTACGGTGAAGAGGAGTTGACCAGGGATAGAGCAAGCTCTCGAGACAGGTCGTGCTCCATGTAAGGCATGTGCTTCCAACGCATTGGAGCGAAGAATCCTAGTTGGTAGAAAGTGGACGGATGGATAATCGTTTGAGGGGAGGCTCGATGGTCCTTTGTTCGAGGGGAGGATTGTTGGGTATATGATCAAAGTCCCACATTGACTAGAAGTGGGGAGGATCATGGGTATATAAGGATGGACAAATATCTCCATTAGAATCAGGCCTTTTGGGGTAAAGCCCAAAAACAAATCCATGACGGCTTCGGCCCAAAGTGGACAATATCATACCATTGTGGAGATGTGGTGTCCAGACTCCTTACAAAACTATTCTCGACATTCCAGGCTCCCAAGTTAAAAGTTACATGAGACAAAACAAAATCAAGATTTGAAATAATTTTGCATTTTCAAAGCCTATAAAATGGTTTTTTGACTCACCATTATCACCATTTTGTTTGAGAGAAAAGGAGTGGAGCAAAAGGAGCAAGCATTGCCATTCGCAAAAACCGACCGTTCAAATTGTCTCAAAATCACCAGGTAACCCTTAAACTTATATTGCATTCATCTGTGATTGGTTTTATAATTTTTAATTTAAGTTTTACCGTTGAATTATCGTCAAATTTTTTTTTGCGCCGTATACACGGGTTGGATATATGAAACCCGCGTATACACAGGCCCTACATGCGACTGTGTGTAAAATGGACTGGTGTATATGCCGCAAAAACTTCAAACAAAAAATCTAACAATATAAATTCATTTTTTCTTTAGGATACCAGTCACTTGGAGAGAAAGAGAGCATACCTTAGTGGATGATGAGGTTATGTACGATCCTAACGCTTTGGATGCCTTACGGGGATGTGGTTTGCTAAAGTTTTTTAAAATGCCAAACATGAAAGTAAACACTCACCTGATCGACATGCTCATTCACTACTGGAGCATCGAGGATGACTCATTTATGATTGATCAGATGGTGCTCAAGATAGAGGTTGAAGATATTTATTTCATCACAGGCCTTTCCTGGAGGGGAGAGGTAGTACATTCCACGGGCAGGTCACGAGGTAGTCTCTCTATCGAGGACTACGTACATATCTATTGCCTGGGTTATCCTGAAAAGGTTGGAAGTCAAATTCCAATCAAACATGTGGAGAGCTTATCATTGAGGATAATCTTGTTCACCATAGCTAGAGTGAATGGATCAGCTTATTTGTACCAGGCATCACGGCTAGCCATGAGCTTGGCGGTAGACTGCCTCGCCTCCGTCTTTGATTGGTGCACTCCTCTTATTGCAAACTTGAAGAGCCAGCTTACTTCTATCAAGAAGGGACAAACCCAAAACTTTGGGTATGAAACTATCTTGTGCTCTTTCTTCTTTGAGAGGGTCCCAGCACTTCATCTTAGAGTATCGATTTCAATCAGCAGCCCACGAGATCCACGAATGGGCAAGCGGGCTGACTTTATGAAACATCTAGGAGGTAGGAATGTACCATGGACTGCTTTCGACGATGAATTCTTCTCCTGGTGGGAGCAGCAGATCATTGCCATAGATGACTACCCTTATGTTGGGTTGGACTTCTGAGGAGATCCCGATCTAGTATTACCACCGACCGCAGCATGGGGCGACATAGGTAACAAATGTTTTTTGATTATACGATTTTTTTTGTGATTTTTAAAATATAATAATAAATTTTGAAAAATATTTTTGATAGGATTCAAATGACTAATATGATGATCATGTTCGAGATATTGGGCAGGTGTGACCAGATGGGTTCCCACGGCATGGACGTCGCGGCCGAGTGGCCGAATAGGCGGCTACAGACACAGAGCAACTTCTACACACAATTCAGCAGCACTTGGTGAGACTAACTCACCGAGTACTGATGGAGGCCGTAGAGGATCTCCCTATAGATATGCAGCGTCATGTGGTTGGCATGCCATGAGACTGGGTTCACACTCTTAGGTATGTGGCCAAAGCAGTAGTCGCATACTTAGCCGCTCATCCTGAGCCAGGGCATTAAATGTACTGGACATGATTATGGGCATTTGAGTCCCAATTTTTGTATATTATTTTGGACACACTTATGTACACTCGATATGCTTTATGACATATATATATATATATATATATATATATATACATACAGTTCCGAGTTTTTGATGCTTGATTTTATTGCGATGAATGAATGATATGCCAGTTTAATGCTTGATTAGCGATAGAATTAGCTAACCAATTATGAGATCTTGGAATGTGCAAATAATTAATGTAAGTAAATGACCTTTGCAACAACCTCACCCTTAAATACTAGCAATATAAACATGAATCCCTTACCCAATAAATGTTATTCAGTTTTGACACTATCAATTGTGAATCAACATAGACTACCAATGAATCGATTTCATAAGAAATTGCTTCGAATGCTAAATTAATGACGACAGTATACTCAGCCATATTATTTGAATCAGGACCAATGCATACTCCCCTTGACACCATCAATTGACCAGTTGGATAGTAGATTACCCAAGCTGTGGAAGCAAGGTTTCAAGTGTGCCGACTAGCACCATCGGCGAATCCAAAATATACCAAGTCATCCATCAACACCTACCACAGCAGACCAAAAAGAGTCAATATAAAAAAACTCTCGATGAGATATGTACAAGTATACAAAATTTACAAAGAAGCCATTACCTAGCTACTACTTAAGCAAAGTACTTCTTGAGGTAGAGCCCATTTCGGGGCTTCGCCAACTTGTTTCCTTCAAAATTGATTAACTCATAAGCCCCTTTTTCTTAAACTCGTTTAATTATAAAGGGACCGTACCACATAGGTTTGAACTTGCCTACCCCCAAGGCATCCTTATCATGGTCATAGACCAAGACAAGGTCACCTTCAGAAAAGACTCGAGGACAGATAGCTTTATCATACTGAGTTTTAATCCTTTTCTTATGAGCCTCATTGATTGTGGTGGCATCTCAACGCTGCTCATCGAGATGATCCAAATGAAGGAGGTGCTCTTCGAGACTAGAGGTCTCTGGAACGAACTCAATAGCTAAATTAAGAGATAGAATTTCACATTCAATAGGAAAGATAGATTCAATCCCATAAACTAACTGAAAACGTGTAAAACCTATAGCGGTCTTTACGGAGGTTTGGTATGCCCAAAGAGCAAGATACAACATAAGATTCCAATTAGACCAATTTTTGTTGATCGTCCTTTGCAAGATCATCTTAATGGTTTCGTTCACTGCCTCGACCTGTCCATTGGCCTAAGGATAATATGGAGACGAGTGCTCCTGCCGAAAACCAAATTTAAGAGCCAATTCAGACATTAGTTGGTTCTGGAAATGACTGCCATTGTCAGTGACAATCTCTCTCGGGATACCGAACCTTGAGATAATTTGATTAAAAAGGAACCTATTTCACTATCGTTTTTATAAGTGGGCATGGCCTCAGCCCACTTCGTGAAGTAGTCTACGGCCACGATAATGTACTTGTGATTCACTACTAAAGGCAGATTACAAGTTGTAAAATCAATACCCCATTTATTAAAAGGACCAACAGTGACAACGGGAAAAATAGGAGCTGGATGTGTGCGCATCTCTCGAGTATAGATTTGACAGGGGTGACAGTGTTTGACTGCTTCAACACAATCTTTGAAGAGCAAAGGCCAAAAACAGTTGGCACATAAGATACGCTGGGTTGTAGCAAGCCCTGAAAGATGACCACCACAAGCTCCACTATGGCAATTATTAAGCACTAACTCTGCTTCCTCTAGGGTTAAACAACATCGAAGTATTGAATCAACCCCTCGATGATATAATGTGTCACTGATGATGACATAGTTCTTAGCCAGGTGACATAATTTTCGATGTTCATCCTTAGAGAAAGTAGAGGGGAACTTCGAAGTCTGGAGATAGACAATGATATCTCCATACCAAGGGTCGAGTGAAGAGATGAGGAATAAATATTCATCGGGTAAACTTTCCTCATAAATAGTATCCTCTCCACAAGGCAACTTGGAGATTAACTCCGCAAAAACCATAGATTTCTTAGACTTGGCAGACAAGAACTCGAGTTTGAATTCTTGTAAGATGACGATCCATCAATTATATTTTCCCCCAATCAATCGCCTACTGAGGACAAATTGGAATGGATTGACCGTTGCTAAGACAAAAGTTTTGGATAGAAAAATATAATGGTGGAGCTGCTGGACAGCATGGACAGCTACCAAAGCCAACTTCTCAATAGGAGAATAGCAAAGTTCAGGACCTATCAAGCCTTGGCTCAAATAATAAATCACATGCTCTATGAGAGCATCGTCTTCCTGAACGAGAACCATACCAATGGTTTATTCTGCCACAATGAGATATAAAAGGAAATCCCTACCATAATCCGGTGGACTCAAAAGCAGGGCAGAGACTAATGCCTTTTTCAAGGCATCAAACAACTGGTGCGCAAAGTCATCCCACACATATGGAACCCCTTTACGTAGCAAACGTATAAATCCTTTAGTGATCTCGACATAGTTCACTATAAACCTTCTTAAGAAATTAGCTTTCCCTTGAAGACTTTGAAGTTGTCGAATTGAGGATGGGGGAGGCAATTGAATTATTGACTCTACCTTTAAGGGATCAACCCAAATCCCTTCATTTGACTCAATGAACCCTAATAACCAACCAGATGTTACCGCAAAAACACATTTATTAGGATTCAACTAGATCTTGTAAAATTGACATCACTCAAAAACCAATCGAAGGTGACTAGGATGATCAGTTCTCATTCGATAACAAGCAGCTAGATCATCCAAGCATGCTTCGATGATATGTTTAATGTCATGGAAAGCATATGACATGGCCCGCTGGTAGGTAGCTCCAGCATTTTTAAGACCAAAAGGCATCTTTCTATATGCAAAGGTACCCCAAGGACATATAAAAGCTGTCTTATGCTGATCTTCAGGACGGATAGAGATCTGATTATAACCAGAAAAACCATCCATGAAGGAGAAAATCTCATTGCCCACACACTCATCAATAATCCGATCAATAAATGGCATGGGGTAATTATCTTTGGGACAAGCTTTATTTAGCTCCCTAAAGTCAATGCACACTTGGATTGTTCCTTACTTTCTATCCACAGGGATTGGATTAGAAACCCAATCTATAAGAGGAACAAGGTATATGAAACCTGCCTTGAGTAGCTTCTCTACTTTAGCTTTAATGGCTGCTGCTTTCCTAGGATTAACTAGCCGAAGATTTTGACGAATCGGTTTGGCGTTTTCATACATCTTGATCTCATTTTGAACTATGGATGGTTCTATGCCAGGCGTTTCTTCATGAAACCAAGCGAATACATCTCGAAACTCCTTAAAAAGGTTAGTGTAAATTTGAATTTCTTCAGAGGAACATTCGGCTTCGATGAAGAGATTCTCGATCATGCTAGGGTTCCTATAGATGTTTATATATATTGTTTTTGAAATCACAGACATATTACCTTCGGCATGAAAGTGTGCTGGAGCCAAAGGATTTGATACCGTACAAACATCACTGGTAAAGAGCTCGGAGAACCTAGATTCTACTTCCTACAATGGAGGAAGAAAATATGAACGATGGTGTAAATCTTCCCAAGGTCGATGTACACCCATCATTACTTATAAGATTGCTTCCTCGGATGGTAAAACCATGTCTAAATAGTCCATAGCAGAGGTTGAATCAAGGGTCCAAGCCGAGGCCACATCACCATCTAGATCCTCGTCAGAGAAAGGAGTAGAAAGGATATATACAGATTTGACGATAGAATGATATCTTAGCTCTACTACAGACATAGGAAATTGCATTCCACCAACTTGTCCTTCAACTAATGTGTTCGTAGGTGAAGGCAAGGTCCAAGGGTCTGAAAAATAATGAGTTCGAAAGAACCCTTCTAGTGAAGATTCCTTGGTTGATGAAACAACATTGATTCTAGCGATAGGAGAGGGAAGATCAAAGGTACCCATCAATGAAGAATACATCCCAACTCCTATATTATTAGTAGGTAGATGAGGTTTATCCACTAAAGGAATAGTATAGTTCAATGTTTCTCGAGGATCAACTAGATAATAATCCAATTAATCAACCTTAACGATTTTCCCTTCATGAGGAAAGAAAATGACATGAAACATAGTCAAAACAGCGATGTCCATTTCGTATACCCAGTTCCTTCCTAAGAGGAGATTGTAGTCTAGGTTAGCATCAATGACTTCCACTTCAATATTAACGACTTTTCCCCCAACATATATGGGAAAGGCCGGGATAAACCCATGCGACTTATGAGAATGCCCATCAAATGCAGTCAAGAGGGTATGTGAAGGAACAGCCGAAGGTGATCCGATGGCCTTCTAGCATGACATCGACAAGACGCAAGTGGAAGCTCCTTCATCAATAATGCTATGAAAAATGTTATTTTTTCGGTATGTAGGCTTTATTTGAAAAGACATGTGATGAGGGAGTCGCCTTTTGACATTCAACATGTCGAAAGTGAGCACTAAAGATTTATTTGGATCAACTGCCCCTATCGGCGAAAGTAAAGCACTTCGTTGAGCTAGACATGACTAGAAAACCTCTAAAGTAGACATAGCACATGGACTCTGAGCCAGATCCTCAACAATGGATTAATTCTAGGTGGCCCTAGCATTTGGATTGATATTTGCGCATTTAGTGGAACCTTTTTGTATCCCTGGTATAGTCTCGACAGGGGATCGCTCAATATGAAGGCCGATATTTCCAAGAGCAGTTTTGTCCTTGGATGTTTCAGCTTCACCGTAATCATGCGACCGAGTGGCCACATGGAAGTTAAAACCCATCATGAAAACATTTGATGATTTCTCCCCTTCTTGGTTGCCCTCTGCAGAGGTACTAGGGTTTGAATTTGCACCAGCAAGCAGTTGCCACCCTTGGGGAAAAGGTTGGTTAACACAGCTTGAAAACTAGAAGTCCCTTTCTTCCCTAACAAGCACTGAGCATCTTGAATCTTTGGGTAGAGATGAGTTAAATGGTCTCCACTGCATAACTTGCATGGAAACTTGACCTTCTTTCTAGACTCATTTCCACCACCACCAGCATTATTACCGGATTTATTTACGTCAGTCTTCCCATCTTGACTCTTTTTCTTACCTTGTCCTTTATTTTTCCCATTGGAATTTTGATTTCCTTTGGGGTTGTCAGATTGGATGGCATTAACCGAAGAGGGTTGGGAAGATGAAGGTTAGACGATGTGACTTGGTTATTAGGAGCAGTTTGTAAAGACAATTGCTGCAATTGGCTCAATAGGTTCACCGCATTTGTGTCTACGGATCCAACGATACCATCCACATGGGGACCTAGCTTTGAGTTAGCTATATCTACCTTAGTCCCAGGAGCATCAAGCAAGATTTTTTGTAGAATCCCAGACTGAGAATAAATCAATTCTAATTGTTGGGCCCTCAAAAAAGCTTGCTCCTCAGAATAGACTCCAGACAGGGAGACATCCTTAGCGATTTCAGGTTGTAAAGATTTCAAAAACCATTTGAGATGGTATTCTGGAGGGATTTCGGCTTTAATGAGCCTCTTTCTCCATCTCCATTCCTGAATGTGATCAGAAATGTGAGTTTCATATCCTGACGAAAATTTGCCAGAAGTTCAGTTCCAACATCATAACGGACGGGCAACTGGAAATGATTTAGGAAAATATTGGCTAAGTCGGCGAAAGATGTAAAGCTTCCCCCTAGTAACTCTATGTACCACTTGGCCGCATTACCAGTCAAGGTGCATTGAAAAAGTCTCAACCTAACAGAGTCATCGCTAAGGGAGTTTGATGAGCACCACAAATGGAATGTGGTTACATGGTCGCCCGGGTCTTCACCACCCTTCCCCTCAAAATTTGGAATGTCTAAAGGGAGTTTGGTTGGGACCAGAGGCAAGGCTGGATTGTATTTGATTGGATCGTTTGTTAATTTCGTGAGATCTGGCAAATTCAACGTTGCCAGAAAGGGAAGCCTAGGAGGACCTTGGGGATTCCACCCACACTGGGCGGAGCTCCCAAAGTTCTGAAAAGATTGGGCTAGATTTTGGAAGGCACCAAGCTACTCGAAGTAACCAGTTGAACTAGCTGAACCAAATGGTGGACCTTGTTATCCAGCAAAACTCGGAGTTTGACCAACTCCGGCCGAAAAATCTCCATAACCGGCGATGCTTCCTCCTAAAGGGTTATAAGGAGTTGATAACCCCTAATAAGGATTCCAAGTAGAAGCTAAGGGAGGAATCCTTTGAAACGCGCTAAATGTGGAGTACAGCCTATTCCCTTGTTGACCAAAAAAAGAATTCCCAGTTCCCATGCCACTAACTATAGGGTTAGTCCAACCTTGAAAGGGGTTGTTGCTTTGTCCTATAGTAGAAAAAGGCATAGATCCTATCATTGGGTTGGAATGTGGTATATGACCACTTCCAAAAGGAAAACCCTGAAATGAAGACGACCCGCCCATAATGGATGTGGAGGCACTAAATGGAACTAACGGAATACCCTGTGAATGGGTGCCAAATGGGAAGAATGCAGAACTAAAAACATTGGCTTGGGAATTTCCACTCGTAGAAGGAATGGAGGTAAACCCAACTAAAGATGTGTTAGCAAAAGACCCAAATAAAGAGATAGAGGGGATGGAAATAGTTCCTCCCCCTTGTACTGATGTTGGAGTCTACATGGTTGTAACACTTATGGTAGAAGCCATGCTTCTAGTGGTGGTCATCGAATGTAAGTGTGTAATATGACCTAGACTTGACAGTCTATGCATCGGAGTCCCAACGTATTGTAGTATGTCTGGATGGCTAGAAGGTAGGGGAGAATTCGGAGCTGCTAACCACTTTAGGAGTTCTTCTACCTCTATGTTATCTTACGACTGAAAGAGAACTCAAGAAAGAACTGGAGTGTTCCTCTCTCGTTCTTTGGAAGTACCAGGTTTGTCTTGAACACTAATGCCCCTGAGGGGAGGATCAATCCCTGATGCGTCAGCTGCCACGGGATGAAACCGACCGGCAGTATTACCTCTGCTCCTTCTAGGAGAAGGCTCTAAACTTGGTGGTGAAAGACCACGAAGTCGTCGAGACCGTCTAGGCGATTGGTCGGCCACTTTGAATTTTTTATTAAGATCTAATTAAAGACTCATGAAAAAATGAAAGCTAGGCCAACTAAGAGCATAGAACACACACTAAAAAGTCCCTAAAAGATGTCAGGCAGTCAAACAACTTTCAAGTATTTCCACTCCGGGTGATGACGACCAAACACCAAAATACAAGAAAGTGAAGTAAGGGGCCTTCTGAAGATAGTCTGGGATAATGACGACCCAGTCCTACCAGCGAAGGTAACAGAGCAAGTTACCCTGACTTCCTAACAACAACCTATACCGGTAAAAGGCCCCAAGCTTCGCAAGGGTGCCCTCTAGTAGTATCATTGAGAGTGATACAACATCGACCTCAGGTACCACGGGATTCCCCTCCGTAGCCACCTATGAAGATCCCTAGGAGAAGCAACTAAGGTTACGAACTCATATCAGAAGCTAGGTGGAACAGTCTTGAGGTAAGATCTGATAAGTAGGAGAGGGAGTATCTCTCTTCCTTATCTTCAAAAACCCTCATGCTTAACTCCCAGATCTGGAACTTTCCTGGTCTTCCTAACACTATTGGATTTGCACTCACTATTCAGACTCCTATGTTTGACAGTTTAAATGGCCTTGGAGAGTTTTCTCTCCACTTGCCTAATCCAAGGCCATAAAATATCCTAAAACTTGTTGGTGTGTCTAACTTGACAATTTAAAAAAGTTTTAGTGTATTTTAATTAGCGCTTGTTTTTAAATAGGCTATTCTTAAGTCAAGGGATAAGAGGAAATGAAACTTGTGGTGTTTTGACGCAAAAGAAATTAATAAAAACCAAACTATATGCAAATGCACTCGTTTTGTTCTTCGATGAAAGAAATTTCTACTAGGTTCAGAGGAACTTCAAATGGAACTTCAAAGAAAGCAACAAATTTTTCTTTTCTTTTCCTTTACTCAAACTTCAAACTCACAAAAATTAACAAAACTATGGATTCCCTAAAAGATGCACAAATTTATCCTAATGCAATGAGTACATGCTGACGAAAAACTTAAGACTACTTTAAATCAAGAAATGAAAGTAACTTGTTTATCAATCATAAATTTTCCATTTAAGATGTTTAGATAGAATATAAGTTGCTAATGCTCATCTTCATCCAAACACTAAAAGGAATTTTCAAGACAAACAAAATTTCACTTTCACTCGCAAAAAGAAACTAAATCAAAACAAAGTTCAAGAAAGCAAAACCAAGTTTTGAAGAAGTTTTCTTCAAAAAGAAAAAACAAAAATGACTTTTCAAAAGTTCTCTAAATCAAACTGAAACTTTATGATCAAAGAATAGGAAACAAAACACTTTGCAAGTTAATGACACAAAACCGGTGAAAACTCAACAAAAAATGTGTTTCAAGATGCTCTTAACAATCAAAAGTAGCAACAAGAGCTTGGAAAAAAAGACCAAAAGATCGAAAAGACAATTCTCAAGAAAGTGTGAATCAACAACTTTCGAAAAGTAAGAAAAGCAGATGGTCACAAAGATGTAGTTTTGACAAGCAAACAAAAAGGTCACCAAAACAAGGTTTGACACAAAGATTGAGATCAATCTTTCTACCCTGGAAGACTAGAGCAACTAAGACTCCCAGCAAGAAATCTTGTGTGCTTAAACAAAAATGATGATGCTTGCAACAAAACAAAACAAGACCAACACTTTCCACAATCGGAGAGAGTTTGAAATCATAAACTTGCTGTAAAAATAAAGACTGACATAGAAAAGTAACTGTTCAGGACTAATTCAGACCAACAGATAGATCTCCAGAAACAAAAATATTTGAAAATTTTTGAAAATTTTAGGGTATACGTGACTATGTTAGTGCACAGCTGCGTGTATATGCTATCCAGCCCAAGGAAACCTGTGTATACACGGGTTGAATTGAGGAAACATGCATACATATGCTTCTATAAACTAGAAAAACAACGTATATAATAGATTACAAGAAAAACAAAAAAAAATCTGAAGAAACTGACCAAACTTACAATTCAAGTTCCTACAGGAACAGACTACTCAGTCACAACAAGTAAATAAACAGTCGAGCCCTGATTGGCTGGAATAAACCCAAACTAGGAACAACAATACTGTTGTCCCCAACAGAGTCACCGATTATGTTTAGGGATAATGTCCCCTAGGGTCTTGGGTTAATACTTTAGCAGATCGAGGGTTATCTATAAATAAAAACAAGCATTCCACACAACCATGATGCTAATATAAACAAACTACGCGAAGAGGGGTGCACCTGGGGGTCCTTCGTATGGGAATATCTAGCTAGGGTCCAAACCCTCTTGGAGTTCCTTTCGTTCCTTCAACCTGCAAAACAATCAATTCAAAAAAATACAACAGTATATGAACTAAACATCATAAAGAAATCAACTTCATATCATATTGAAAGTTAGTTATGCAACTGAAATAGTCATTCATTTGTAAATCATAACATTGATATGATAAACATGAAGAAGACTCATATCAGGAACAAGACAAGTGTTTCTTTTATTATAGATAACTAAAGTACATAAAGGAATGATTTCACCTGAGTCTTCCTTTCGAAGGCTCCAAGGGGAACCGTCCTCCAGATTCGTCCAATCTCAAGCCTTCAACAAGCTCCTTCCATAACTCACTCAATGATATCTCAACAAGTGGAAAGACATCATAACTCAAGGAAACAAGGGTTTCTTGTAATGGGGGAAGCACTGGAAGAAAAAGGATCTTCAGACCTAATCAAGGATAATCTCAGTAGAGTGATTTTTCTCTCTATTCTCTCCTCCTTTAGGCCTTCCCATTGAAGCCTTTTTATACTTCTCCCAATGTATTTTTTTAACTGGGAATTCGTTGGGAACAGTTGGGCCATTTGCACTAATAGGTAATAAACGGGTAAAACCCGTGATCTCTGCTTGAAATTAAAGAGATTTAATTTTTTTAAGTCTTTTAAAACATATACGTGGGTTGGGTATACTCAGATCCGCGTACACACGCATTTAGCTCAGGGAAATGTTGCATATAGGGAGTAAAACACTATTTTTTAAGTACTTGGACCAGGTCTGGAAGGAGCAGTTTCCCTAGGCCATGAGTGCAGCATCAGAAACATCAAGAGTGAGATTTGGAGCTATAACAGGTATCCTCTTCAAGCTTTTGTAAAAATAAAGAGGTACTCGCTAGAAATAGCAAGGGAAAAAATAAAGATGAAACATCCTTTGTATTGGTAGCATGTCGCTCTTGAACATGACACTCATCTGCTTCTCGTGTCGGGTTTGGAATATCCTCACTTCGTCACTTTTCCTTCCTAGTTTGGGTGATCCATTATTCCTCTCATTTGAATATTCCGCCTAGTCATTATGACCCTTGGTCCTATGTTGAGTCTAATGCTACAACATTCCAAAGTCATGTCGCCAATATGTTCAAGAGAAGTCCAATCTACAGTTATTTACCTATACAACATCTGAGTCATTGTTACAGTCTTGAAACTTATTCCACTCTGTTCCTCATTCATGTCGATGATGGGGGAATTAGCATTTCCCTCCTTCGATGGGTTACTTCGTGTCAACTTCAGCTCATTATCTAGGAAGATGACTTAGAAACTCCCTCTCAATACCTTAGAGCATGCATGCCTTAATGGAAAGTTCTTCTCATCCAACAATAGGTTTTAATCATTGGCCTTTGATCGGATGATTCCACGACTGTTAGACTTTAGGTTCGTTATCACATTTACGAATTGTATTGTAGTACCTTGAGAGTTATTTCATTATGGGTGGTTCATCTCATGCTTGTTAACGGTCCATATGAATGGCCAGTAATCAAGTGGTTTTCTAGCATGTTCGACTGTGACACGTTCATTCACATGTTAGAATTCATACTTTGATCCAGTTGGGATGGAGTGCAAGACCCTGAGTTTTTGTCTAGTATAACTCAGGCTGCGTGGAGTTATGTATTGTTCATGATTTTACACATGTTTCTTTTATACGGATGGTTGTGACCATACCGTGGGACTTTATATTTATGATGATCCTTCTATATCTGATGGTTGCATCCATGCCTTGGATCTTAGATCACATATGATCCTTTTGTATTGGATGGCTTCTCCCATGCCATGGATCCTTTCATATAGTCCTTATTATCAGGATAGTTGTGTCCATGTTGTAGATTCATATCTTTCTCTCAGATATGTATATGTATACGTGTCCTTGATTTGCAGGTCTCCTAACAGTGCGTGTCCTCATCCTTGCAAGAGATCATAAAGCATCTTAGCCATCACTCCTCATTTTTTCTTAATGCTTTAGGGGGCATCTATTACATAGTATTTTGTGACACCTCCTGCACCTCCTTGTGACATACCCCAAAGTTCCCAAAACATGACCATAATGCAGTGTACTCATTCACATATGCAATTTAGAGCCTTCCTAAGACATTGATTGGAAAATTCCTTGAGCTTCCCCTGAAGGAAATAGTTCTTTAACCCTAATTTGAGCATCATTGCTCTTATGAGGCTAAAAACAATGATGGTCACATGTTTCACTATACGCGATCCATGATGGCATCACTCTATTTGCTCATATACCTGTGATGGTCCCAAAAAGGAAATTTTCCCAAAGAGGATGAGAAGCTTCATGATCTAGAAGCTTTCAGAGCAGCGAGCTAGAGGTGGTTTCGCATAAATGAGGTCTTATCCTCCTAACTTGACCTCTTTATCTTATCCATATGAGCTACCTCCTTTAGATGTGGGCCTAATACTATCTTTGGACAAGTCCTAACTCCCTCTCCCAGTCTATAAATTGTTCCTCTCCCATTCCAAAATGGTTGGTCAGGTTAGAGGCTGGATTGGTCTATGTCCATTTGCACCCCTATGTTGAGCTTGTGCTTTGAGGCTATTCATTAGACTTGGAGAAGGAGTGTTTGGAGAGTTTCTTGCCTTGGACTTGGATTACAACTCAAGGAGAGCCTTTCAAAATCAAGGCTATGGTTGTAAGCTTCCCTTTATTCCTTAATAATATACAACTATTGGTTCATCTTCCCAAAATATACATGTTCATTTATGTATTAGCTTGTAATTCCTTGGTCAGTTAAGTAGGTTGTTATTCGATTTTCTATTGGTCTTGGCATGCTTTGTTGTTTCTTGATCACTTGTGTAGGTACATAAGCACTGAGAGAAGTGTTGGAATTATGATACAAGTATTGTCCTTGATGGCAATTCACTCACAGGTCAGTTCAAATTTGATAAAGGGAAACCCACATTGTATTAGGTGAATTCAGAGGTAACGGGGAATTGGTACAGAAGAACAGGAAGTTGGAACAAAGGTCTGCTGATCAAAATCAAGAAGTTGAAGGAAAAGGATGTTGTAAGGTCGTTTAAGTTTTATACACAGGTACACTTTGTCAAATCAGCGTATGCATGCAAGTTCACAAAACAAAAGGTGTTAGGTAAACTTGACTAGGGATAGAGTCAAAAGTTGACGAGGGTAAACAGTGATGGTTTTGGGGCACATGGTATTGTGCACCCATGGTATTATGCCTGTGGTATTATATGTAATGGAGCCTATAAAAGGCTGGAAGGACTTCATTGTAATAAAAAGGCTTGGAGGTGAGCGGTGAAGGCTCACTGGCCGGATTGGCCTGGGTTTTGGCCAAGGATAATGAAATTTCATTATGATTATGTTTTTCCTCGGATTTGGGGTTTTCCCAGATAAACATGTGTGTTTATGTGTTTATGGTTATTGCTGGTTAATTTTATATTTATTCCTCTCAGTATTTATTTATGTTATGCAGTAAATTTCTTAACAACTGGTATCAGAGCCAGATATTGGCTTCAAAGGGATTCTTTGATGCCAGGGGTTTATAGTGCTTAATGATATCAATGTAGCGTTTTTCCGAATCTCGGTCTGGAAAATAATGGTGGAACAATTGTACATGGAAGAACCTCAATGAGAATGTGTGGAAGATAGTGTCGTAACCGCAAGGGATCGTAGTGCATTTGCGATATTTACCGTTTTGGAACATTCTGACGAATTGTTCAGGGTTCATGCAGCTTCAAAAATTATTCGTTTTCTGCTCCGTGAGGCCACTAGTGCTAGAATCTACGAGGTTCTCATCAGGCTCATAGTTGGAGCGGTTTGATAGAAGTTTTTGAGCAAATCAAATTGAGAGAGGATGGATCAGAATCGCAGCAGCAAGGAAAAGAAAAAATTAATGAAGTCAAAATTATTGCATGTAAATGGGCATACTACTGTAAGACCTCGTAAGGCATGTGTACCCCTTGGTGATCACCAGTAAAGTCTGGGTTAGACCTAGGTGATAGGGGGGATGTCGAGTTAACAATACCCCAGGTAAAAACTTTGAGGGGGGTAAGAGCTAGAGTGAGCGGGATTGGCTCACTTAGCAGGTTTAGCTGGAGTTAGTCAAGGAACCCCAAGTCAAGTTTAAGGGGGGAATTTTTAGGTAAACTTGACTCGGGATAGAGTCAAAAGTTGAAGAGGGTAAACAGTGATGGTTTTGGGGCACATGGTATTGTGCACCCATGGTATTATGCCCATGGTATTATATGTAATGGAGCCTATAAAAGGCTGGAAGGACTTCATTGTAATAAAAAGGCTTGGAGGTGAGCGGTGAAGGCTCACTGGCCGGATTGGCCTGGGTTTTGGCCAAGGATAATGAAATTTCATTATGATTGGGTTTTTCCCCGGATTTGGGGTTTTCCAGGATAAACATGTGTGTTTATGTGTTTATGGTTATTGCTGGTTAATTTTATATTTATTCCTCTCAGTATTTATTTATGTTATGCAATAAATTTCTTAACAAAAGGAGAGTATACATATGAATGCACTTTCACAAGAGGAAAAGCACGTATATGTTAGAAAATCAAGGAAATTCAAGGCTAAAGAATAGAAAGGGTCAATACCATGGTATTAGCCCACAATTTTGAGTGGAGTAACGACTATTTGATTCCAGCCAAGAAACCACAGGTTGTAAGTGTTGCTTTGGTGCAAGGTACTGAGAAAGGCCAAAAACTATATAAGGAGGAGAAGATCAAAGGGCCAAGTGTGCAAGTGAAAGGGTTTCTCATGAATACTTCTATCTGAAGTATATTTTATGTTGCAGGGGCTACGATTATGATATAATTTGAAATATTGTGTGCACCTTAAATTCAATGATGGATCAAGATCATGAGACCTGAAATGACTTATCATTGAGTGATTTTATATTGGTTGGGATAGATATGATTTCTTACACATGTTTTATTCTTTAAATATCATGATCTGGGTATGTCTAAAATCTGGAATAACAATGAAGTTGAAAGTTAGTATTTGCAGATATATACGCTAGGTTTCCTTGGTTAAGGTGTCTATACACATTGGTTCGAAACTTCTAAGTAGCCTATACAAAATAAAAGCTTCTTATTCAGAAATGATTGATCTATCTGATCAATGCTGCTAGTTTACTAATTTCTATCCATGATGTCTTCTTAGATTTGAAAGTAGAACTGAATGCATAAGGAGATTGAGTCTAACTGATTGATTAATTAAGTGAGAAGGGTGATATTTGTTGCTAACTCACTAGATCTCTGTAATTTGATAGTAGATGTTCATAATATTACTGGTTAGTACAAATTTGATTCATATTTTTTATGTTTCAGTAGCTTGTGGGGTATTCGAAGGTTTGAGTAAAGGAAGTAATGTATACATGCAGGTTGGCTTCATTAAAGTAGCATATGAATTCTGATGTATGATTCTTGAGGTTGCAACTAGTTCTAAATGATGATGTAGGTTTTTGGGTTCAGCACAATGTTCTAGTGACAGTGATCTAACTATTCAGATTGACTGATTGTGGTTGATGTAGATATTATTATAGAGTTTTAGCTTCAAAGTTTCTGATGGGTCTAGTGTGAAAATTTGATGAAAAGAGGCATTCATATTGTGTTGTTGTGTACCGGGAGCATCCAGTCTGAAAATTTATGAAACGTGGTCCTTGGAGGAAGAGAGAAGGTCATAGCCTTCTGTAGGTCGGTGCCTACGTACTAGTAAACATATCAGATAGGACAAGGGCTAGGGGGTTGTAGCTCCCTTCTAGTAGAATCTAGGGAAAGAGAGAAAGTTATAGCCTTTTGCAAGTGGGTACCTACATACTGGTATGAGTCTGCACCAGTACAAGATTGTAAACAAATTTTCTTCATATTAAAAAGAAGACATAAACGACATCAGCAGGTGATTTTTCTCCTGCATTGGGTTTCCACCTTAAATCTTGGTTTTCATATGTGTTGCTTATGCATGATGGTTTATTATGTTATTACTACACATAGTTATTGTACAATAAGACATTGACACTCTGATTCAAGATCAACACATAATGAATTAACTAAATCATAAGTTCTCTGGGTATACACTGGTTTCCTTAATCATAGTGCGTGCACACACAAGTTCACTTCATTGAAGTAGCGTATATAAATCTGATTGGGAAATGAAAAATTATGAATTTTAAATATTGATTCACCCCCCCCTCCACCCCCCGCCCTCTTAGCATTATTTCCAACAAGAAGTAGGAACAACTCCGTGACACAAGTGGTTCAAGGCCCTCAACAAAGGAAATCGGAATAGCATCAGAACAAGGTAGGTCATATATTTCATTCTACTTTTCAATTATAACCTAGGAAGATGTATAGTTGATTATCACCTCAGTTGTTAGACCCACTCATTGGGCTAGAGGGATCGTCTCTGTCCACAAAAAGGATTAACCTTGTCAACATTAGGTCTTTCCACAAGGAGAGATAGGAAACTAAAAAATTTCAAAAAGCAAGACTCTGCCAGAAAATCAGTGACTAGACAAGAGCAAGAAAAATAGGCAAAACCCTCTACTAGACTCAGCATTTTAAAATTTCATTCAAAACCAAGAATACACAATTCTCCAGTGACAGACTCATGTGTATAGACGACTGTACCTAAGGAAACTCGCATATACGCATGTTTAGTTGGACAAAAGTGCGTGTATACGCAACTGTGTGAACTAAAACTCACGTATAAAAAAGTGAGCAATGAAAAATAAAAATTTAGGTTTGATCCAGAAGACTAGAATTTTTGTCCAGATTGCAACAAGTCAAAGATACTGGAAAAGTCAAGAAACCAAACAAGAAGGCCCAAATAAAGAGAAGCAACTCAAACTAGGAAATAAAAGATTGAATTCCCCAATGTAGTCACCAATTCTGTTATGCTAATAATACACCCTAGGGTTTGGGTTGAGAACCCCAATAGATCGAAGGGTATACACCAATAAGAAGAAAGAAAACAACCAGCCCTAAATCTTAAAATATTAAAGTAGGAAGAAGAAATAGTACCCGGAGGTCTTACGTTTGAGGTCGTTCCCATAGGGTCCAAACCCTCTACTTCCTCCAATGTTTCAAAACTTGCAACTCATTCAAGAAAAGCATATATACTAGTAGTAGTTCAAAGCATGTTCAAGATATAAATGTTAGATCATATAAGCATATAAGTATAAATCATGAAATCATACATAAGTAGATCGTAACATGAATTAAAAAATTAATATCATAGCAGCAGGAACAAGACAAAGCTTCTTTATTGATGACTGCAAAAGAATGTGGAAGAATACAACCTGATTCAACCACAAATCTAAGCGAAACCTTCCTCCGGATTCGTCCAGCCCAAGCTTCAACAATCCTCTTTCAAAAACATACACATAGATGACATATAAATGAGATGGACATCTCTATGAGGAAAGAAGTGTTTCCTATAGCTGGGAGTGTAGGACGCACAGGGATACATCAAACTTGATCAGGGACTAATTGGATATAATATCAATATCATATATTTCTTGTCCCTTTAGGCCTTCCAAAGAGGTGTATTTATATCACCCCAAAATAGTTTTTCAGTTGGGATATAATTAGGCCACGGGCTCCTGTTGTTAGGCTTCAAGTGTAACCCATAAACCTGTCCCATAAAATAGGGATTTTATATTTTTTTATATCTTAAATCATATATGTGGGTTGAGTATAGGTGGACACACATGTGCACATGCTTTTTGAAGGGAAGAGTCGCATATGGAATTTAATTTAATTTTTTTTAATAATTGGACCAAGTCTGAAGGGAAAGGGCTCCCGAAGGCCATGGCTCAAAGTATCACGTACATAAGGGTGATAAATGATGTTATAACACTCGATAATCAAATATCAGAGTAGGGTGAATTGGCTTTAGTGAGTTGAAGGTTGCATTCACTAGTTCGAAGAAACGACCATTAAATTTTGAGGGGAGAACTTGGAAGAGTGGAGGATTAGATTTATTTAGTGTGCAACCTAGAATGATGTGAGCCATACATTCTGTCACAACAATATTATATGAACTTTCCCAGGATGAAAGATGATGTTCCAGGAGAGTTCGTGCAACTAGATTAGGATATGTTTCATATCTTACATCCAACACGCTAAGGATAACATCAAGACAAGGATTCATTCAATAGTTAGAAACAATGAAAAAGTGGTTGGAGTTTGTAGTTATAGCTGCCGATGGAGCCTAATGGTTGCACATGAAAAAGGATTGCGCAAAGCAGTGCAAGACCAATATGGTCTTGTGCAGGTGCATGTACACTCATTTCATAAGACCACACAGTGACAAGGAAAGCCATGAGGGTCACAGAGTCTCTAGCCTGTAGGATAAAATGGTTATGCAATCAAATATGCAGAGATTACATGTTGCAAAGATAATTACCTATGCAATATTGAAATCCAGATTATATAGAAATCTTGTAGAGGATGACTATTATGGTTCCGAAATTTTGTAGTGAATTGTGCTGGGGGAACCATAACTCAGAATGTGAAAAACCCAGAATGTCTAAGTTTGGTTACAAAAAACATTTTTTTGTAGTCATTTTCCAACAAATTTGGACCCTTGACTTGTGTTGATGTCATGTTATTTTAAGTATTATGCTTATTTTTTTAGCTAATAAAGAACCCATGCAGGCTTGAGAGTAGAAATGAAATCCGGGATAAAGCATTGGGACAATCTTTCTTAAGACCCCCACTGGTGTCACTAGTGTTTCAGGTGAAATCCCCCAAGGGCTTTGGGTTAGAACCCCAATAGAGCAGAAGAAAACTACACCAAGAAATACTCATACAACTTAGGAAAGATGCATGTCAACTCAGATAAGTCGTTCTTGCAGACAAGACCGACCTCCCTATTATCTAATGATATCTAGCAACAAGCAAACCAAACAAATTCTATCTTTGTCTAAATATGCAATTTATAAATAAAGGCAAACAAGTGTTTTAGGGCTACCTTGAGTCCAATGCAAGTTTATGGAAGCCTCACTCCGTTGATCCAAATGAGCTCCCTTGCAGAGAATATGCAAACACAAAAAATCACACACATTAAATAGCACCTGAAAAGCCAATATAATAAAGCATACTTATCATGATGATCAAGGAATTTATGAAACAAATCACATAAGACAATTTGTTGAGAAAAATGAATCTGATTGTATTAACTTAAATCAAAGAAGAACTTTACAACCTTGGTGCCTTGATGTTGTACAAGCTCCTCCCAGGGTCCAACAATAAGTCTCCTCTACTTTGACAAGTTTCACTCTCTTCCCAATGAGGCCAAAAGGTATGTGATCTCTCCTCTCAAGCTTAACTAGGAAGCCTCAATTCCAACAACATTTACCCTCAAAAATGTTCAACTTCTAACCTCTCTAGCAACTAGCCCAATGCCTTAATTTATAGTGCAATGGAGGGAAGTTATTAGGTCCACCTTCAAAGGGATAAAGCCCTCCTTCAAATGGATAAGCTCCTCTCATCAAGGGATTAGCTCCTTCAGTTTTTGGATGCATGAACCACCTAGGAGCAAACCATCCACGTCAAGATTCCTTCTAGAATTAACCCAAAGTGAGTTTTTAAGAATAAACTTGCACCTTTTTGACTTTCACAGGGGTCCGCACCCACTCCTTTAGAGACATAGTGGGCAGGTCTGCAGATAACATGAACAAGGGGTGCGGGACCGTAGGTAATAGTGAGAGAAAGTGCGAAACCAGAGCTTTATTGATTTTTAAGGTCTTTCTCTCATTTTAAAAGCTTGACATGAAGAGCTAAGGTTTGAGACTTGCTAAGGAGGACAGTATGAATGATGATAGACCCATACTGACGGCAAATAGTCATGGTGACAATATTTTGTGTAACAGATTGCCCCTTAAAGTGTGAAGTCTGTAGTAGATGAGGATTTCATTTATCATCTAAGAAGAGTGAAGTACTTTATCATTTCTAGGATCATCTTGTGGAGAGCCCGGTTGGAACTTGTAAAAACATTCAATGAAAAATATATATATGAGATCATATCATCGCTGAGGTAGACATTCCCATACTTAGATCAAAACTGACTAAAAAACTAACTACTGCTCCGATATAGGAATGATCTTGTAATACATCACAAGTATAGACACATGTAGACATAGTATGGACATAGCCATCTATTTATGAATAGTCCAGTGTATAATGAATACAAAATTCCTCGCAGCCTGGATAGTGGAAACTAGATCTAGGGTCTTGATTTCTACTTCCCGAAATAGTATGATTCTAACCATGTGAATGAATTTGTCGAAGTTGAACATGGTAGAAACCACTTGATTACCAGTCAATGATGTAAACTGTTAACAAGCGTGAGAGAAACCACCAGTAATGTCAATGGCTATCAAAGTACTCAGTACAATCCATGAGATGTGAATAGATGTGTTGATCTCGAACATGCCATGGAATCATTTGATCGAAGGTCAATGATGCAACCTATCATCGAAGGTGAGAAACCTGCCATTGAGGCATGCAGATCCCAAGGTACTGACGATTTCTAGATAATCTTTCTAGATAATGAGTTGAAGTCGATAGAAAGCGATCCGTTGTAGGCAAGCCCACAACATGAAATCATAGATCAAGTTTTGAAGAAATCTAGTTGCAAGCACTGACTCAGGGATGGTCAATATGGATGATAGATATTCTGATGATGAATGGTTTATTTGCACTGACCTCTTGAACACATAATGACACAGCAAATGGTTTGGTGACAATTGACCAAAAGTTAATACCCAGAAACCGGAGAAAGACTTTCAATATGGTTTGATCAACTGTTAGGAAAAGGATTTCCCAATCCAGGTGAATAAAAGTGTCGTGTTTAAGAGTGGTTACAAAGTATGACAAATAGGCTCATTATTCTCTCTTTTCGCCCACCATTTTTGGCAAGTACCTCTTTATTTTTGACAAGCTTGAGGAGGATAGCATTTGCTTGATTATAAGCTCATCCTTCGGATGAGTCCAACTTAGCTTAAATTCGAAACCTAAGAAGGAGTGGTCCATTCCTATTTGTAATTGAACAGGTCCTTTACTATTAAATTTTAACGAGTCCAGTATAGGAGAAACTCGGCGTTTTTCAATTTTAGAGAGTCTGAAAAAACTTAAGAAGACTCCATGGTTGTCCTTTTTCGTAAATTTGTGTATCCCAAGCCCGAAAAAGTATAAAATAATACTTGAGAGAACCGCTTGATCATTACAACCAAGGAGTACTTTTCATAATTAGTGCCTCTGATCTGGAAATGTAAAAAAGCGATCAATGACACGTCATTTTATAACCAATATCGAATTTGAAACGACAAAATCCCAACAATCTTTTCATGTTTTTACGGTCGGAAAAGAGGTGTAAGTGGACTGTCTTTTTAGTTGCATTTTAACGAGCTTAAAAATAAAAACTCGACAATCTTTTCATGTTTTAGGAGTCAAAAAAGAGCTTAAAGGTGACTCTAATTTTTTTTGTCGAAAATGACCAATTTTGCCGGAAAAATCCATTATCCTGCACAAAAACTCAAACATTACTCATACCTGTTTAAAATAGATAAAAATGCTACAAAAGTTACCTCTTTAAAGTGAAAAATAAACAAATTAAAAACTCATTTATTCAAAAAATCTTATAAAAAGGGCTTTCGTAAATTCATTTTTACCGTTTGACTTCAGAGTGAGAAAAGAGAGCTTTTGTTCAGAAACTTCCCATGAAGATTGCAGAAAATCCGTCCGTTGGAATCGAACGTCGTCTCCTCCAGGTAATCTACATTATCCTACTCTTTCATTTCATCCATTTCAAATTTGTTTTTAGGCTTTGATTTCGTTTTTTAAAGAATTTTTAGGTAAAAAACCCGCGCGTGGGGATCCGCAGGCATAGCATAGGTAACCTGCGGACCCCGAATTTTTCGTAAAAGGAAAAAGGTCAGGGGTCTGCCTGCCATGAAGGCAAAGTGTGGACCTAGGCACTATCTCTAACAAAGAGGGTGCGTTCCCCGTAGCAAAGGTTTTTAAACCTAAATTTCTCAAATTTCACCCAAAAATTTTGATTTTAGATATTCTAATTTGCCTTTTTATTGAATGTAGGGTATACATCATGCCTGATTGGTGAGAATGATAGCACGAGGACGTAGATATCGCCGCAATAAATCATCAACCTTCGATTGATGCATTGAAGGCATGCGGCTTATACAAATTCTGGGCCATATCTGGCATGAGGGCCCAGGTGGACTTTTTGTAGTGGCTGGTAGACAGATGGAATATACACGACCAATGCTTCTTTATTGGTGGTCACCAGCTCGAAATGGAGCTGGAAGAAATTTACTTCTTAACTGGTTTGCCTAAGATAGGTGAACACTTGACTCTATTCGGGATTAGGCTAGGTGGCCAGTCTGTCGATAGCCTCCGGCTAGAGTTTTCCAACGACCAAACTTAAGACAAAGGGATAGATATCAAAACCATATCCCTTCCTAAACTGAAAGTGATTTCATTTATAGTTAGAAGGCTCTACAAAAGTGCAGCACTACATATAGCCACTGAATCCCAAATGCGGATGGTAGTAGACTGCTTTCGAGGCACCGTCTTCAACTGGTGCGATGTTGTGTTGGCTAATATAAAACGCCAATTGACTAGAGCAAAGAACGAACAACTGAAGACCTTTGGATATGGTGCTTTAGTTGTGAGCTTTGGTCTGGAGAGGGTTCCAATGTTGGTCCCACAACATCTCACTGTTGGAGCTGGACTTCCCTGAGAGCCCAAACTGATGCGTTGGGTTGCAGTTATGGCCCGTCATCTTGAGGAGGGGACAAAAGTCGTTTGATTCACTCCTGAGTATTTCCATTGGTTGGAGAACCAAGTTTTTGCTATTCAAGACTTTCCTTACGCTGGGGTAGATTATCGTGGTAACCCAGACATGGCTCTTCCACCTGGAGAGCAATGGAATGACTCAGGTAAAATCATTTTCAACATTTTCTAATTTATTTATTTTTTTTTATTTCGTTCCAAAATTGATAGTAAAAGTTTCAAATGCAGATGTAGGTCAACGGCGACCAGCCACTCTCCGGCCCTATGAGAGGAAACAACCAATTGCAGCAACACCAGCCCCACAGGACGAATCTACAGAGACCTTGGCCGAATTGGAGAGTCATCTAGAGCGTTTGACAGCAGACATTCTGGAGACCAGCATAGATGACATTCCTCTTAGGCTACAACGCTATGTGATTGGGGTCCCAGGACCTTTCAGGAGGTTCCTTTGTAAGGTGGCCCGTATAGTGGTTTCTTATCGTGATCATCACCAGTGATAGGATGATCGCCTGTTGTAGACAAATATGACATTTTTTGCTTTTTGTACTGTCATTTTTATCGATCATAAGGTGTTTTCCAACCTATGATCGAAGACGATGTATATTTGACACACTTCTATGTTATACTATATCACTATTACCGGCTTATCTTGTAAAACATGTTATGAAATGTTTTTAAATTTACTTGTATGATTATTGCAAATGTCTACTTAACATTCGAGAAGCAATTGCATCTGCTAATGTATTTAAATATCTTGGAATATGTTGATATTCAATATAGTCAAATTCATGTTCCAAGTGATGAACTTTCAAAAATAATATCAATAACACTGTATTTCTTATGGCATACACTCTATTAAGTTGTAATACAACAAGTTCATAATCTAACCTCACTATCAAACTCCGAATCCCAAAAGAGATAGATTTAGATAATAACTCGAGCACTGCACTATACTCGGCAACGTTGTTTGTTGTTTGACCGAGGCTTACCCCATGCATAGATACCAAATCGTCAGAGGGCGAATAGATAACCCAAGCTACGGAAGAAATGTTCCGTGTATTACGACAAGCACCATCAGCAAAACCAATGTATGTTTGGAGAGGCGTCGACATTTGCAATATCAAGAGTAAAATCAAGACAAGCAGGAATAATGACAAAAAACACTCTCTAAGCTAAGCACACTTTTTAATCTAAAACACACTAGTTAGAAAGAAAACTAACCTAACTAAAAATCTCCACACCCAGATTTAAGCATAATATCTCTTCAGGTAAAGACCATTTATGGGTTTACCTAAAGAGACCCCGTCAAAGTCTACCAATTCATAGGCCCCTTTTGCCAGCTTTCGCTTAACAACATAAGGACCATGCCACATGGGTACGAATTTTCCAGCGCCTAATTTATCATTGTCTTGACCATACAATAAGACTAGGTCTCCTTCCGAAAAATTACGAGGGGTAACATTTCAATCATACTGAGATTTAATACGTTTGGCATGAGTTTCGATTGCTAATGCAGCGTCACGTCGATTCTCATCTAGCTGAGCCAAGTATAACAAATTTTTTTCCTCTTCAGAAGTGGCTAGAAGTAATTTGATGGCCATTTGTATTGACGAGATTTCACATTTAATGGGTAACACATCTTCCAGACCATAAACTAGTTGGAAAGGAATGAAACTGGTTGATGTTTTTACTGAGGTTCGATACACCCAAAGCATTGAAAATAGCATGTTATGCCAATTCGACCTATGAATCCCAATGATTCGTCGGATCATGATGACTAGAACTTTGTTGATGGCTTCAACCAGACCATTAGCTTGTGGATAATATGGAGTTGAACTGTCATGACACAAGCCAAGTTGGTCTATAAGTTCAGTCATCATAATGTTTTGAAAATGGCGCCCATGATCAGTGATAATCACTTGTGGAACACCAAACCTAGAAATTATATGATTGAACACGAAAATAGCAACAATTTTGTCGTCTGCCTCAAATGTAAGCATCGCCTCGGCCCACTTGGTAAAATAATCTACCGCAAGGATGATATACGCATGCCCCCCAGCCGAGTGAGGGTTACATGTAATAAAATCGATACCCCATTTTGCAAAAGGACCGACGCCAATTATAGGGTGGAGAGGAGCTGGTGGAGCGTGCATCTTTCGATAAAAAATTTGGCAGTTGTGGCATTTTCAGACTGTGTTAATACAATCTTTAAAAAAAGACGGCCAAAAATAGCCAACGTGCAATATATTTTGGGTTGTGGCAAACCAAGACATATGACTGCCACACGCTCCAGAGTGACAGTCATTTAGAACCCTTTCAGCTTCCTCATGAGTTAAACAACGTCGGAAAACAGATTCCGCCCCACGAAGATAAAGTGTATCTCCAATAATTTTGAATTGTTGGGACTGGAATCGTATTTTCCAACGTTATGATCTTGAAATTTCTGGCCGAAAGGATTGGTGATATCCCCATACCATGGATCTAAAGTGCTAATTAGAAACAAGGATTCGTCTACAATGGGCTCCTCAGCCACAGTTTCCATGTCAGCATGCGGGAAGTCACACATTAACTCCACAAAAACTAAATATTTCTTCGACTTAGACTTTTCAAATTCCAAGTCGAACTCCTGCAGGATCACAATCCATTTGGAGTACTTTCCCTCTAGCAATTGTTTGTTCAAAATATAGATCATAGGGTTGCAATTAGAAATTACTGCGGTTTTGCGTAGTAAAATGTAATGACGAAAACGTTGGACAACTTGAATATTTGCCAATGCCAATTTCTCCACATGTGAATATTTTAGTTAAGTTGGATTTAAAGTTCGACTAAGGTAATATATCACATGTTCACTACCGAATTCATCTTCCTGAACTAACACCATTCCAATGGTGGAATGTGAGGTGGTGAGATATAAGAAGTAGTCCTGGTTGTAGTTGGGAGGATGCAGTAACGGTGCATGGGTCAACGCGTGTTTTAGTGCATCAAAAGATTTGTCAGCTATCTCATCCCAAAAGAATGGAGTATTCTGTTTCAACAACCGGGTAAAACCCTTTGTGATCTCGGCGTAGTTAGGAATGAATCGTCGTAAAAAGTTTGCTTTCCCTTGCAAACTTTGGAGTTGGCGAAGACTCGAAGGAGGAGGCAATTTGACAATAGCTTCAACCTTCGAGGGATCGACGCAGATGTCGGCTTTCGAAACAACAAACCCCAGTAACCGACCCGTTTCTATACAGAAAACACACTTGTGTGGATTCAACCTAATTCGATAATGCCTACACCTCATAAAGATTGCTCGTAAATGGATGAGATGATTAGCTTGATGTAATGAATGAGCAGGTAAATTATCGAGATAGGGTTGCACAATGTGCTTGATATCATGAAACGCGTAAGACATGGCTCTTTGAAAAGTTTCCCCAACGTTCTTAAGCCCAAAAGGTAATTTGCAATAAGAAAATGTCCCCCATGGACAAATGAAAGCCGTTTTTGGTTGATCAGTAGGTAGAATACTTATTTGATTATATCCGGAAAAACCATCCATGAAGGAGAATATTTCACTGCCGGCACAATCATCAAGGATTTGATCGATATAGGGAGTTGGGTAATTGTCTTTTGGACAAGCTCGATTAATATCCCTATAATCGATACATATTCTTATTGTTCCTTGCTTTTTGTTAACAGGAACCTTATTCGATACCCAATCCGTTAATGGAATTGGATAAATGAAACCTGCTTTAAGTAATTTTTCAACTTCTACTTTAAAAGAAGCAGCTTTTCGCGGGTGGATCTGACACAAACGTTGCCGGACAGGTTTAGCATCTGGGTAAGTTTTGATTTCATGAAAAACAACTGCTGGGTCAATTCCTGGCATTTCCTCATATGACCAGGCAAACACGTCGCAAAATTCTTGAAATAGGGGCTTATATGTTTGAATTTCATTTTCCATATAAGAGGCACCTATATGAATGTTTTCAATAATTCCAAGCTTAACTGAAATGTCAATATGAATAGTTCAAGAAATGTTTCCCAAATTTAACTTAGAGTCAGGATTTTTCATTGGATTATGAGGTTCCTTGACATATTCAGTCGTAAAAATAGATGAAAAATCATTTTCAAAGCGATCAATCTCAGGTAAAAACAAAGATCTATGATGAAGATATTCCCATGGTAAATCATCAACACATAGGATTTCACGAATTTTCTTCATGGAATACATTCATTAAGTCAATTTCGGTTGAAGAAGGGTCGGAAAACAACAGCACGACTTGATACACAATTTCATACGGACTCAAAGGCATAACATCACCAAATGAATCTATCTCAGATTCGGAAGGTACGATCCAAGGATCATCATAAACAATAGTGTCTAAGGAAATCATATGAATGGTTGCAGTAGAAGATGATGCATTGATAGGAGGAAAAGGAAAAGTTCCTAGTAAACCAGAATCTTTAACCAGTCCTACTCCAACATCCTTATATGGCATAGTTGTTTTGCCGACATGCTGAATACTTTCAGAAGAGGCTAGGTCGGATGAAAAGTAAGTTAGCTGGTCTATAGTTACGATCTTTCCATTATGAGGGTACTTTATAAGCCAAAAGACCGATGAAACAACAGCTGTCATAACATAATACCAACCACGACCCAAGAGAAGGTTGTAATCTAGAGGGGCATCAACCACCTCCACATCTGGATTAACAGTTTTACCTTCAACCCCTATAGGTAAATCCTGTAGAATGCCAAAAGGATGGAACCCATGGCCATCAAAGGCCTTTAGAATCGTTGGGGATTGATTAAGCGTGGGAGAACCAAGGGATCTCCAACATTGGATCGACATAATACACGTTGAGGCTCCCTCATCAATCACAGTCCTATAAAAAGGTCTGTTTTTTACTAACACTGGAATCTAGAAAGCCATTTGATGAGGTAAGCGAGGTGTACTATTTTCTAGATCGAAAATTATATGGTTTGAGTCCTAAACGTCAACAACTCCTATAGCCGACAATAGAAATTTATGCTATGCTGGACATGATTGCAGAACTTCCAAAGCCGACATTGCCGAAGGTGAAATAGCCAAATCTTCAACCATGTTATAGTTCTGAGCCGCTCTCGCATGTGGATTGAAAGCTGACTTTCGAAGTATACACTTGGCGGGTGGTTTGATTACTAAGTCTAGGTTAGGTTTCTCGATCTGTAGTGGATCGGAACTGGGAGTTGAAGTTGATGGGTTTGAATGAGAAGATTCTGCTTCCTTACCATCAACAGGACTTTTAATTCCATAATCTTGCGATCGAGTCACAATCCTAACATGGGACATCATCATTATGGGTTCTTCAGAGGCATTTGAGGAAGAAACTATCATCTTACTGTCTTGACTGGGAAAAGGATCCTTCAAAACAACAAGCGTTTGGGAACCTTTGACAATTTTTGCAACCTCAGCACGATGACGACATTCTCTTGTAAAATGCTCTTCATCACAAATTAGACAAGGATAACGAGGTTTGCGTTTCTCATCAGTTGATTCCGTTTTTTCTGGTTTCTCTTTCGAATTTTTATCTGTTTTATTTTTCTTCTTCCCTTTCCTTTTACCGCCGAATTTTGGTTTGGCTGTAGATGACTCTAGAACATGAATATCAGCGGAAATTTCCGTGAAAGAATCTCCTGTCGGGGAACCTGGTAAAGTTATGGTAGGAGAATAATTCTTGGAAGATTTCTTCTTACTTTTGGTATTAACCGTACCAATCATATCATCACAGGCATGAGACCCTGAAGGAGCTGCAATTATTTGATTTTTTTAGGAAGGTCGGGGATTTTCTTGTGTAATGTACCTGACTGCGTATAAACTAAGTCAAGGTACTGAGCTTGAGAAATTACTTGCTCTTCAGTAAAGACTCCTGCCTTAGCTACATCCTCAGTGATCTTCGGTAATAAAGATTTTACAAACCATTCAGCTAAGATTTGATCCAGGATAAAAACTTTTAGTAAACATGTCGATGTCTCCATTCATGAATGTGATCTGAAATGTAAGTGGACATTGACTATTTTAATGAAGTTAATAATTCTGTGCCATTGTCATATCTGACTGGCAACTGAAAATGAGTTAAAAATGAAGTAGCTAACTGACTAAAGCTATAAAAAGTGGCTTGCGGTAACTCAATGTACCACTTGGCTGCAAGACCAATTAGAGTGCGTTGAAAAAGCCTTAAATGGATTGAATCATCTGAAATGGAATTAGATGCACACCAGAGGTGATAAGTCATCACATGGTTCGACGTGTCCTCTCCTGATTTGCCTTCAAACTTAGGAATATCACTAGGCAACTTATTTGGCACTGGCGACCAAAATAGAAGATAGTTAATTGGATCGTTCGTAAGGTGCGACAAGTCAGGCAAGTCTAAAGTTGCAATAAACTGTAACTGACGATTAGGGTCCCTAAAACCTTGGGTCATGAGACCAGCCCCAGGAGGAGGATATCCAAGATAACTAGGAATTAGAATCGCATTTGGGATATTATATCCTCCCTGAAAACCAGGATTAACCGGACCGTACTGGGGTTGTTGAGGTTGTTGATATGCATATCCAGGGTACAGTTGATACTGATAGACTGGCTGCTGCACAACAGCACCGAATTTTTACTGTCCCTGGTATGGTTGATAAATAAATTGAGGTTGACTTGTGACAACCATACTTGGACCAGGTTTTCCTACAGGCATTTGAACCAAAGTCTGAATTGTGGATCCAGACTGAGGTAAAGATGTATGAGGAGTTGATACAGGAACAATAGAAACCGAATATGTCGATACTCCAGAAGTAGGTGGGGTAGATTGAACAGATGTTGCAGCAGTTGCAACAGTCGTTTGAGGCAGAGTACGAGGCGTACTAGGCCCAGGCTGAGAAACTACAAAAGGTGTAGAAGCTTGAATAGTAGACTGGGCAGGTTGCTGGGGTGAACCAGAAAGCAAGGGTTGTCCAGATTGAGATGACAACTGCACATTCGGTTGCAAGATCTGTTGAGATTGAGATGGATCCCACACTAAGTTCATTCCGAGGTGCGGACCCATAGCAGGTTGAGAATATTGAGGACCATAACTGGGTTGAGGGTAGGGTTGATAATTCAAAGGTAAATTTCTAGCTCCTTGGACAAATGATTGACTGGAAGGTGGTTGTAAACCTTGGGTTGGGTACTGACCTTGAGGTTGATAACCTTCAGGCACGTACTGATACTGGGGATGACCTTGAGTTACATATTGATACTGGGGTTGACCTTGAGGTACATACCGAGTCTGGGGTTGACCTTGAGGAATGTACTATCCCGTAGGTATGTATTGTCCTTGAGGTTGACCCCAGGCGATAATTGAGGACTTTGAGGCTGCCCCCAGGCGGTAACTGGCCACTTTGAGGTTGTGGATTAGGAATAGTACCTGACATCATGAGAATATCTTCTACACTCAATGGCTTAGTTCCGTTATTACAAGTTAATAACCCTTGTTCAATAGGTTGAGGAGATGCTCCTGAAAAAGTACCAGTAAGTGACTGATACCCAGAGGGAATAGAAAGAACTCCATATAAAAAGGTTTCTGGAGATTGATAAAACATGGATGACTGTCTTGACATATTTAACGAAGGATAATAACCCCTAGGTGTTGGGTGAAAAGGAATGCGAGGTGGTGAAAAACTTAGTCCCGGGTTTTCCAAAAAATTGGTCAATGAAATATACCAAGCGTTTCTCCTAGGTGGACTGTAAAATATTGATTCACACTCCCTAATTTCTATAGCTGGTTGATTTTCAGGGATAGGGATACTTTCTTCCGAAGTAACAAGTTCTTCAATAGCAATAAGTCCAAAAGGAATATTTTGGGTAATGACTCTTTCGACCCTGGGTGAACCATGACCACTGGAAGTTGGAGAGGCAAATCCTGACGTTGGAGTAGCAGCAAATTTAGTTTTGATGTTCAGATATCTCAGGTTCCTCAGCTAAATCACTAGTAGATGAAAAACTACCAGTAATTTCGGAAAATGAAATAGATTGCAAATTATAATCTGTTACTAGAGCTTGATAATCAGGATGTACAACCAGTGAAGACTCTCCTTCTTCAGGTGACCCAACTCTACTGTCTCTAGGAGTTACAAGGGCTCGTAACCCTTTAGGCTGACTCGGTGAAAACTCAGGAGGTTGGCCCCAAAGTCTACCGGACTTCCTCGGTAATTCAGCCACGATTAAATATTTTAACTACTTCACACGCAAATAAAGAAAAATCTCAATGAAAACCACCTAAAGCCTCTAAAGAACAAAACAAATTTGAATCACACGCCTAAATAATCTAGGAAGTCAAACCACACACAAATCCAATGTCGCAGAATCAATATAGAAATGGTGGTTGGAACAATTACCCCAGCAACCTGCTTAATGAATAGACTGGCACAACTTTCTCCACTAAACCGTCTCGAGTGAAGAGAACCCCCCAGAAAATCCAAGTGAGTCTAGCTAACGTCTGCTCCAGGTACAGTGGGATCTTCCCTCCACCGTCACCTTAGGAAAGAATCCTATAGAATATGGTCACTATGGTTACCAACAGAAACAAATATACCTGGGGGAACAGTCTACGATTCGATACGCACGCATGGGCAGAGTAACAAGCTCAATCCCCTTGAAGGCTCCTTGACATAATCCAAGGTTTACCAACAAGTGACCCCAGGCTCCTCGACAATGGTTAATCCGAGGTTTACCATTTTTAATACGTGAATATCTTCTATTTTTCCCAATGAGGAAGGATTGATTCCCACACTGGTTCAGATATGATCTCGTGCTTCTCCTTTAAGAGGAGATTTCCCAGAGCATAGATGTAACAATTGGAATTTATCTCCTACCGCAAGATACAGCTACTTGTTTGTTTTACTATCTTGGAGAGTTAATTACTCCCTACTCCAAGATACTAGCCTAAGCTATGTTGGTGATAAAGAGCCCTAGAAATAAAAAAGATTACTACATAGATTTTACTTTAAGCGTTCTTTTTATTGGTTTTTCCTTAAGTCAAAAGGTGCGGAGATGAAACTTGTGGTGTGAAGACTCGACTCCAAATCACTAAAAAAAAATGCACTTAAGATGATAAGAAATCTTTTCCCTTCAATGAATTTCTAGCTAGGAAAGAGTTGAGAATGCAAATGCTTGTAAAAACAAATCTTTCCTTAACAAACAAATCAAAAGAAGAGCTTTTTGTCTTTTCCAATACACTCAAAACAAGACAACTAGTTATGCTCACGAAAATTTCCCTTTTCTTTCAAACACTCAAATACTACAAAAACAAACTTTTCCAAAAGAGATTTTTTATTTTTATAAAACGCTCAAAACTATAGAAAAATCTAATCTTGAGATCTATAAATTCTAAAAAACTATTTGAAGTAAAAGCTTACAAGATTTCTTTTCAAGGATGTTTTACTTAGTTATAAGCAAACTAAGGACTAATTTGTCTAGAATCAAAAATCAGTCAAAAAACAACCAATTTTTGTTTTCTTTTCTAAAAATGAAATCCAAAACTTTTAACACAAGTCCTTTCGAAGTTTCACAAAGAGAAACACAAGATGGATTCCTCAACAAAGGCAGATTTTTCAAATGGTCTGATTCATAAGAAGGCCAATAAAAACCAAGGTGATCTGAGGCTTCTAAGGCTTCTAAGCTCTGAGCTACTACAAGACCAAAATGAAAATCAAGCCCGACAACCAAAACTTCTAGGAATTTCACCTAAAACCCTAATGCAAATGGAATTAACCTAAGAAAAGTTCCTGACAAGTCACGTGCAAATCTGGGTAGAGGCTAAAAACAAATTAACAAATCCTAAGCTGACTGAAAGAGAAAATCTTAAGTTTTTCAAAATTTTGACAGGGTCCATATGCCCGCAGTTCACACAGGTGCAGTACCGCTCTGTGTGTAAAGAAAAAGTGTGGATAGGTCCGCACTGTGTTACAAGCAGAGGGTGCGGTCCTCTCCCAAAAGTATGAAAAACAAAAAATAATTCAAGATCTACTAAACCTACCCAATCCCACACACATCAAGCCAAAAACAGAAAAAAAAACATAGTTTCTCAAGTCAAAGTAAAAGCAAATAAAAAATTCCTTTCCCCAGCGGAGTCACCATTTTTTCGGCCCGGATAAGTCATTCTTGCAGACAAGACCGGCCTCCCTAGTATCTAATGATATCTAGCGACAAGAAAACCAAACAAATTCTATCTTTATCTAAATATGCAATTTATAAATAAAGGCAAACAAGTGTTTTAGGCCTACCTTGGGTCCAATGCAAGTTTGTGGAAGCCTCGCTCCATTGATCCAAATGAGCTCCGTTGCAGAGAATCTGCAAACGCAAACAAGCACACACATTAAATAACACCTGAAAAGCCAATATAATAAAGCATACTTATCATGATGATCAAGGAATTCATGAAACAAATCACATAAGACAATTTGTTAAGAAAAATGAATCTGATTGTATTAACTTAAATCAAAGAAGAACTTTACAACCTTGGTGCCTTGATGCTGTACAAGCTCCTCCCAGGGTCCAGCAAGAAGTATCCTCTACTTTGACAAGTTTCACTCTCTTCCCAATGAAGCCAAAAGGTATGTGATCACTCCTCTCAAGCTTAACTAGGAAGTCTCAATTCCAACAACATTTACCCTAAAAAATGTTCAGCGTCTAACCTCTCTAGAAACCAGCCCAATGCCTTAATTTATAGTGCAATGGAGGGAAGTTACTAGGTCCACCTTCAAAGGGATAAATCACTCCTTCAAAGGGATAAAGCCCTCCTTCAAAGGGATAAGCTCCTCTCATCAAGGGATTAGCTCCTTCAGTTTTGGGATGCATGAACCACCTAGGAGCGAACCATCCACGTCAAGATTCCTTCTAGAATCATCTAGAATTAACCCAAAGTGAGTTTTTAAGAATGAACTTGCGCCTTTTTTACTTTCACAGGGGTCTGCACCCACTCCTTTAGAGACAGAGAGGGCAGGTCTGCAGGTAACATGAACAAGGGGTGCAGGACCACAGGTAACAGTGAGAGAAAGTGCGGAACCAGAGCTGTATTGATTTTTAAGGTCTTTCTCTCATTTTCAAAGCTTGACGTGAAGAGCTAAGGTTTGAGACTTGCTAAGGAGGAGAGTATGAATGATGATAGACCCATACTAACTGCAAATAGTCATGGTGACAATATTTTGTGTAACAATGCATATATTATCAAACTATGTAAGAGTGACCATACCCAAATTTCCTTTGTTCGAGTAGGTCCTGCAGGGTTCAGACCCTCTGCAACTCTTGATGTTCTTCAAACCTAAAAATCATTCAATTCAAACATACATAGCAGTATAGAAGTAAAGAATATTCATGAAATTGACTTTATATCATATAAACAAATGATTGATCATACATTAAAACAACATTCATATATGAATTAAAACATAATTTGATCCATAAACATAGTTAATTTCAAAAACAAGACAACATTTATTTTATTGTAGTAAGCTATACACAACATGAAGATAATTCACCTCAGTCATTTTCTGGCTCCCAGCAAAACCGTCCTCCAGATTCGTCCTATCCCAGCCTTCAACGATCTTCTTCCATCACCAACACGATGATATCTCAAACAAAAGGAAGGTTATCTATAATCAAGGAAGCAAGGGTTTCATGAAGCTTGGGGAAGTGCATGAGGCACAGGGATTCATTAGAATCAATCAAGGATAATCTCAGTATAATAACTCTATCTCTTCTCCCCTTAAGGCCTTCCCAAACAGGTCTATTTATACCTCTCCCAATTAGTTTTTTAGTTGGGAAAAAGTTGGGCCATGGGCAATAGGAGGTAACCAACAAGTAAAATCCATGAACTCCACCTAAAATCAAGGAAATTTAATTTTTTTAAGTGTTTTAATACTTATACATGGGTTGGGTATTGACTGACCCGCGTGTACATGCTTTTAGCTCAGGGAAAAGTAGCGTACAAGAAATAAAACACTATTTTTTATATATTTGTACCAAGTATGGAAGGAGGGGTTGCCCTAAGCCATAAACAAACCATCACATATACCAAGAGCGCTAAATGGTGCTATAACAAACGTCCCCCAATATATGAGGTCAGAAGGGGTACATGATGGGTGAAATGTATTAAGTGTATGGAAAGAATCATGCCAAGATTGAGAAGGACTTCACCAAAATTCAGCCTGCCAAGCCATCGAAAGAGATCAGAAAGAAACTGTTGTCTTTGGTGGGCATATCCATGCTCAGAGAAAGAAAATAATGTCTGCATATCAAGTACAATCACACCCAATATGTATACTAGTATAAAGGAACTAAAAGTACATAATGGATCATCTGATCGTGATCAAAAAAGTACATGTCTGAATATCACATATAAGAAGACTATCGATGATGTTGAAGGATGAAGCTGATCATTGATGTCAAAAACTGATCCCAATAGTACCAAATGAACATGATGGAAGAAAATGATACTACATCACAACTCGGATGTCACCATATAAGATGTCGTTATGAAGAACTACAACATATAAGGTGGATGGTGTCAACTAGCAACAACATGAGCAACTGACAAGTCAACAAAAACATGTTGATACAAATTGAGGTCTTCACTGATCGCCGTAGTACATTTCTACAGAATGGGAATGAATGATCTAAGGTCAACGACATGAGAAATCATTTGATTACTGGTCATTGATGTATACTATTAACAAATGCGAGACTACTCACTGATAATGATAATGAGAGTCAAGGTACCCAGTACAATCTAAAAGTGCGAATGAATGAGCTGAAGTTGAACAATTGAAAGAATCTATCAATTAGGAGACAATGATGTTTTCCCACTATCGATAGTGAAGGAATCTGCAACTAATGATTGCAAACCCCAAGGTACTACTAAATGGACTCTAGATCTTTTTCCTAGAGAAAATGAGTTGTAGTCGATAGGAAAAGATCCGCTAGAAGGAAGGCATTAAGGCATCCTTCATCAATCTAGCACGAGTGTAACCTATAGGCCAATAATGTGGAAGTAATTAGATGAAAAAGATGTAGTAACCCAACCGCAACACATTTCCGATGTACACCAGATGTAGCTAGTGCACGATAGAAACCCTCTGAACCAACCAATAATGAAAGCTAACACTGAGGCAAGGAATCCACCAATAGGGTCAAATGGAAACCAAGGCACTGTATGAATCCTAATGTGTGATATTGAAAGTTGATGTCGAACACAAGGGAAACTACTCAGTCAAATACCCATGATACTGATTGATGTTGAGCAGAAGGTGACATATCAATAATGAAAATAGGGCTAGGGTGTGGCTCTACATCTTCCCTCAAAGCAATTTGTCATAGTCGATAAGGACAAGACCCGCTAGCAAGAAATCAATGGAGACCTTCTCAAACCAGCACGAGAAAAGGACCAATATAACTGATGTGATGACAAACATGAAACTGACAACTAGGGATGGCTGATTGAAAAATAGGTCAAGAGACACTGCAAAGAGGCCAACTCAGGTTTACTTCCCTTGAACAAAAGCATAACGCAATGATGACTATATGGTAGCATATGATAACTCTGTATAAGTTTGTCATGCAAGAGGCATAAGAAAACTCTCCATATGATTGGAAGAGGTAACCAATTGGAGGAGTACTGACTCAATAACAAGGTTAAGGTGCTCCTAAGTCAAACTAAATCACACCCCAATGGAGGAGAGAATTTATTTTGAGTGCTTTGTTTAAGGGCGACACGACTGACTCTAGCTACCAACAAAATATGGAAATGTCATCCCGTTCCCACTCTTTTGGGAATATATAATTTTTTTTGTCCTTTTCTTTGAGCTAGAAAAAGAATAAAAGAATCCTATAGTATAGTGGAAAGAACAAGTGTTAGAGAAACGGATGATCTAGTTCCTTGGAGGGGAACATTCCTATGCTCAATGCAGGGAGGCAAAACTAGTCAAGGACACTCAAAGCAATGCTTTTTCACAGGTGAAAGGATGTGTCAAGTTGCAAAAGCTAAGTGATTGCATGGTTGACTTTGCAGAAAACATGGTCAAATAAGTGGCTTAAACACGAGTCCAAGTGAAGCTGGATCAAGGCCAAAAGGTGCAAATAGTAAAAGTGCATTGCAGCAGTACAACTCAACATAAAGGAGCCTCTAGGGTATAAGGCCAGAGATTAGCACAAAAGAAAGCAGAATGTGTCTTCAACGCATTAGTCATGGTGGGACTAAAGAGGACTCCTGAGCCTACTCAGTATAGCAGCATGGGTAACCAATGTGAGCGAGGTTGTAACTAAGATTCCCATGTAAAGGATGGCTCTACCATCACATCATGATTTCAAAATCGGCAAGTGAAAATGGTTTTCTAACCAAGATACAATGCGGTCAACCCTATGGCTAATGTATCGTTGAATGGACGCTAGTATGTAAGATGTAGCGGAAAATGGTTTTCCCTAACCTAAGTGTCAATGATAGAATGATACCTACCATAACGTTCAAAGGTCATGGGACTGAAACAACATATCAAAGAAGTATCCAAAATTTCCTGTGAAAACAACCCACTCTCGACAATCCAAGCCCACAGGTCAAAAAATCCATGAGAATAAAATCAACTTTTGAAAAAATATTTTGTAATTTCAAAGTTATAGAATAACTTTTGGACTCACAGTTTTTTAATTTATGTTTGGAGCAAAGAGTTGTAGAGAAAAACTAAGCAAGCTTTCCTTTGAACAATTGGACCGTTCAAATCACCCCAAGTCTCCAGGTAATCCTCAAATCCTACTTGTAATGCTTTATGATAGTATTTTAAAAAAATTTCAAAGTTTTGACCATAGGAAACTATTCCCAAAAGTTCAACTCTGCATACACGCAGGTTGGATGTGAGTAACCCGTGTATACGACGACCCTACACGCAATTGTTTGTAAAGGGAACCTGCGTGTACGTGAGTTAAAGTTTTAACATATATATTTAAATTTTTTAATGAGGTAATGAATGACCAAAATGCATTGGATGCTCTAAGAGGATGTGGCTTACTCAAATTCTTCAAAATGCCAAATATGAAAGCCAATACGTGCTTGCTAGAAATTTTGATCCACTACTAGAGCATAGAGGAAGACACTTTCATGATCGACCAGATGCCTCTACGGATTGAGGCCAAAGATATCTATTTATTATCAGTCTCTCCGGAAGAAGGGAGTTCATGCATTTGGCAGGCAGGATGAGAGGTAGTCCATATATATTGTCCTGGACATCCAGAGAAGATTGGAAGTCAAATTCCAATCAAACATGTGGAAAGTCTATCCTTGAGGATTTTTCTATTTACCATTGCACAGGTAAATGGGTCAGCTTCCCTGCATCAGGCATCATGAGTATCTATGAGCCTGGAAGTGGAATGTCTTACAACAGCATTTGACTGGTGCATGCCTCTTCTGATTAACGTGAAGAGTCAATTGACCTCTATATAGAAGGGTCAAATCAAGAATTTTGGATATGGAACCATCTTGTGTTCATTATTCTTCGAGAAGGTACTTGGGATACATCCCAAAGTATAAGTGTCCATCAGCAGCTCTAGAGATCCACAAATGGGTAGATGGGCAGACCTGATGAAGAACCTTGGGGCGATGACATGCCCATAATGACCTTTGATGATGAGTTTTTCACCTGGTAGGATCAACAGATCATCGCGGTCGATGACTACCCATATGTCGGCATGGATTTTCGAGGAGATCCAGACTTAGCTTTACCACCAAATACAGCATGGGGAGACATAGGTAACAATTTTTAGGTTTTTGTGAGTTTTTTTTTTTTTGGATTTTTTGATATGAAATGAACTTAGAAAAAAATATTTTTGATGAGACGAAATACTGACAAAATATAATGACCATGTTCCAGATGTGGATCTAGTCAGACCTAATGGATTTCCGAGGCATAGGTGTCACGGAAGAGGGGTCGAAGAGGTAGAAACCGAGACAGAGAGAGTCCTTTATGTTGTTCAAAGAAACTTGGTGAGACTAATTCACCAGGTACCTATGATAGCTGTAGAGGATCTACTTGAGGAGATGTAGTGTTGTGTGGTAGGGTTACCACAAGACTGGGTCTGGATACTTCGGTGTGTAGCCAATGTTGTGGTTAACTTCATAGCCTCTCATCCTGAGCCGACTCGATAGATAGATATATGTATGACTAGACATGATTATGGGCGTAAGCCCGAATTTTGAGGGTATCCTGTCCCAATTTTGTATATTATTTTGTATAAGCGATTTTATGATATATATACAGATTCGATTTTTTTGATGTTATTTAATTTGATGAATGATTAATGTGCCAACCTAATGCTTGATTAACAATAGATTCTGCCAATGAATTCTCAGATCCTGGAATGTGAACATATTTGATATAAATAAATGATCATTGCAACACTCTCACTCTCAAAAATTGGCGATATAAATAAGGGTCCCGAACCTGATAAGTGTTATTTAATTGCGACACCACCAGTTGTGAGTCTAGATAAACTACCAATGAATCAATCCCATAATATGTTTCTTCATATAGTAAATTAAGAACGAAAGTATATTCAGCAATGTTGTTCGAAGTAGGGCCAATACAAACTCCCCTCAACACCATCAACTGGCTAGATGGATAATAAATCACCCAAGCCACGAAGCAAGATTTTGAGTATGCCTACTTGCACCATTGATGAACCTGAAATATATCAAATCTTCCATCAATACCTGTCAAAGCAGATAAAAAAATATCGATATCACAAAAATGCTAGATATATATGTACAAAGATACGATATATACAAACAAGCAATTGCTCGGCCGAAGCCTAAGCAAAATACTTCTTAAGGTAGAGCCCATTTCTGGGCTCTACTAGCTTGTTCCCTTCAAAATCAATTAATTCATAAGCCCCTTTTTCCAAAACATGCTTGACTATAAAGGGACCATACCACATAGATTTGAACTTGCTTGCCCCCAGGGCATCTTTGTCTTGGTCATAGACTAAGACAAGGTTGCCTTCAGAAAAAACCCGAGGACAGACAACTTTATCATATTGAGTTTTAATCCTCTTCTTATGGGCTTTGTTTATTATGGATACATCTCGACACTACTCATCAAGATGTTCCAAATGAATGAAACATTCTTCGAGACTAGATGTCTCCAGAAGAAGTTCTAAAGCTGGCTTAAGGGACAAAATTTCACATTCAATAGGGAAGATAGATTCCAACCCGTAAACTAGTTGAAAAGGAGTAAAACTAGTGGTAGTCTTAACTGAGGTTCGATATGCCCAAAGCGTCGGGTACAATATGATGTGCCAATTGGATCAATTTTTATCAATTGTCCTTTGTAGGATGGTCTGAAGGGACTTATTCACAGATTCAACTTGCCCATTGGCCTGAGGATAATATGGAGATGAATGCTCCTGCCGAAAGACCAATTTGAGAGCCAATTCGGTCATTAATTGATTTCGGAAGTGACTGCCATGGGCAGTGACAATCTCTCTTGGGATACCAAATCGTGAAATAACATGGTTGAAGAGAAATAAGGTTGCTATCTCACTATCATTTTTGAAAGTAGGCATGGCCTTAGCCCACTTCATAAAGTAGTCTACAGCCACAATGACGTACTTGTGATTCCCTGTCGAAGGTAGATTACAAGTAGTAAAATCAATGCCCCACTTCGTAAATGGACTGAAAATGATAACAAGAAAAAGTGGAGTTGGATGCGCCCGCATTTTCCGAGTATAAACTTGACAAGGATGGCAATGTTTGACTAATTCAATACAGTCTTTGAAAATTAAAGGCCAAAAGTAGCCTGATCGCAAAATTTTCTGGGCTGTTGCAAGCCCTGATAGATGACCACCACAAGCTCCACTATGGAAATCATTAAGTATTGACTCGACTTCTTCCAAAGTTAAGCAACGCCTAAGGATTGAGTCTACCCCTCTACAATATAATGTATCACAGATAATAACCTAGTTTTTGTCAAAGTGACGTAACTTTCGATGCTCATCTTTGGAGAAAGTAGGTGGAAACTTCGAAGTTTAGAGATATATAATGATATCTCCATACCAGGGATCCTGTGAGGAAATGAGGAATAGATGTTCATCGGGAAAATTTTCCTCATAAACAATAGCTTCCTCACAAGGCAACTCTGAAATCAATTCCACAAAAACTAACGACTTCTTAGATTCGGCTGACAAGAATTCAAGATCGAACTATTGCAAAATAACAAACCATCAATTATACTTGCCCCCAATCACTTGCGTACTAAGGACAAACCGAAAAGGATTAATAGCCATAAGACGAATGTTTTGCGAAGAAGAATGTAATGACGAAGCCGCTGGATAGCATGGACAGCCTCCAAGGCCAATTTCTCAATGGGAGAATAGCGTGGCTTAGCTCCTACAAGCCTCGACTCAAGTACTAGATTACATGCTCACTCAGAGCATCATCCAACTGAACTAGAGCCATGCCAATGGTTGATTCTGCCGCAGTAAGATAAAAAAGGAAATCTTTGCCATAATTTGGTGGAATCAACAATGGAGTAGAGGTCAATTCTTTTCTCAAAGCATCAAAAGATCGTTGCGCAAAATCGTCCCATAAAAATGGAACTCCTTTCTTAAGCAAACGCATAAATCCTTCAGTAATCTCGGCGTAATTTGCTATAAACCTCCTCAAGGAATTTTCCTTTCCTTGGAGACTTTGAAGTTGACGAATGGAAAATGGGGGAGGCAACTGAATTATTGCCTCAACCTTGAAAGGATCAATACGAACCCCTTCGGTTGATATAATGAATCCTAATAGCCGACCCGATGTGACTACAAAAACACACTTATTTGGATTCAACCGGATTATATAAAAATGACATCTCTCAAATACTAACCAAAGGTGGCTAGGATGATCAATTCTCTTGCGAGAACGAGCATCTAAGTCATCCAAGTATGCTTCAATAACATGTTTGATGTCATGGAAAGAATAAGACATGCCCCGCTGAAATGTAGCTCCAACATTTTTAGGGCCAAAAGGCATCTTCTTGTATGAAAACATGCCCCAAGGACAAATAAAGGTTGTCTTGTGCTAATCCTCTGGAGATATAGCAATTTGATTGTAACCAGAGAATCCATCCATGAATGAAAAAAGTTCATTACCTGCACATTCATCAACAATTTGATCAATAAAAGGCATAGGGTAATTGTCTTTTGGACAAGCTTTATTTAAATCCCTAAAGTCGATACATACTCGAATCATTCCTTGCTTCTTATCTACCGGGACTGGGTTGGAAACCCACTCAGTTAGAGGAATGGGGTATATGAAACCCGCCTCAAGTAGCTTTTCAACTTCAGCTTTAACAGTTGCCGCTTTCCGAGAATTGATCGGTCAAATTTTTTGACAAATAGGTTTGGCGTTTTTGTATGTCTTGATCTCATGCTAGACTATAGATGGATCAATTCCAGGCATTTCCTCATAAGACCAAGTGAACACATCTCGAAATTCTTTAAAGAGATTGGTGTAGATTTGAATTTCTTTAGGGGAATAATAAGCTTCGATGAAGACATTTTCAATTACGTTAGGATTCTCAGAGATGTTCACAATTACAGTTCATGAGATAACCGACATGTTACCTTCGGTAGAAAATTGTGCTGGGGCCAAAGGGTTTGAAACTGTACAAACATCACTAGTATACAGATTGGAAAAACTAGTTTCAAGTTCATGCAATGGAGGGAGAAAATATGAACGATGATGTAAATCATCCCACGGTTGATCCACACCCATCATTGCTTCCAGAATTGCTTCTTCAGATGGTAAGATGTCCAAGCCAGAGCCACATTGCCATCTAACTCCTCTTGTGAAAAAGGAGTGGGATGGTTGTCTATAGATTTAATGATAGGTTGATAAGTGAGATTCGCTACAGACATGGGAAATTCCATTCCACCTACTTGCCCTCCATCTAATGTGGTAGTAGATGAAGGTAACGGCCAAGGGTTCACAAAAATAATGAGTTCGAAAGAAATCTTTCCGAGAAGGTCCCCTAGAGGATAAATCACATTAATTCTAGTTGTAGGAGTAGGGAGGTCAAATATACCCATTAAAGAAGAGTACATTCCAACTCCTCAATTCTCAATAGGTTGACGAGGATTGTCCACTAATGGAACGGTAGAATCTAAAGTTGCGTGAGAGCCACCTAGAGAATAATCTAACTCATCAACTCTAACAATCCTCCCCTCATGAGGAAAACAGAGGATGCGGAATAATGATGAAACAATGGCATCCATCTCGTGAATCCAATTCCTTCCTAAGAGGAGGTTATAATCCAGGTTCGCATTGATGATTTCTACCTCAATATTCACTACCTTTCCCCCAACACAGATAGGAAAGTTCAGGATAACCCTGTGCGGCCTATGAGAATGTCCATAAAATGCCATCAAAAGAGTCAGTGAAGGAACAACTGAAGGTGATCTAATGTCCTTCCAACATGACATAGACATCACGCATGTGGAAGATCCCTCATCTATAACAGTCCAAAAAATATTGGTCTTTCGATTTTTGGACTTTGTTTGGAAAGCCATATGGTGAGGAAGTCTCTTTTTTACATTCAAAATATCAAAAGTGAGCACTAAATAATTCCTTGGATCTACTACATCGATTGCCGAAAGAAAAGCACTTCTCTGAGTAGGGCATGATTGGAGTACCTACAATGCTGACATAGCACAAGGAATTTCAGCCAAATCTTCTACAATCGAGTAGTTTCGGGCAACCCTAGCATTAGGGTTAACAATCAAGCACTTTGTGGAGCCTTTCTATATCCAAGGTATAGACTCAACAGAGGACTGTTGAATATAAAGTGGTTCTATGGCTTCGAGAACAAATTTATCCTTAGATGTTTCTAATTCACCATAACCGCATGCTCGTGTAGCGATGTCAATATGAGAGCTCATCATATAAACATTTGATGAATTTTCCCCTTCCTGGTTGCCCCTAGTAGAGGTACCAGCATTAGAATTTGTGCGAGCAAGTAATTGCTGCCCTTGGGGAAAGGGTTAGTTAGAACAGCTTGAGAGCTAGAAGACCCTTGCTGTACTAATAAGCGCTGAGCATCTTGCATCTTAGGGTAGAGGTGATTCAGATGATCTCCATTTCATAACTTGCATGGAAATTTTACCTTTTACTTGGACTCTTTCCTACCCTCTCCGACATCATTGTCAGGTTTGTTTACATTTCCTTTACCTTCCTAGTTCTTCTTCTTACCTCTTCCCATTGGATTATTTATTTCCTTTGGGGTTAGTGGTCTGGACGACATTTATAGAGGTAATTTGGGAAGGTGTGTAGGTACAAAAGGTGTTGCCTGGGTAGAAGAAGAAGTTTGTAGAGACAACTATTGTAATTGATTCAATAGGTTCATTGTGTTAATATCAATCGATCCAACTATACCATCGGTGTGGGGGCCTAGTTTCGGTTTGGATAAATCAACCCTAGATTTAGGAGCACCAGGTAGAATTTTCTAAAGAACCCCACATTGAGAATATATCAGTTTCAATTTATGGACTCTGAAAATGGCTTGCTCTTCCATATAAACACCAGAGAGACACATCCTTTGAGATCTTAGGTTATAATGATTTGAGAAACCATTCGAGAAGGAACTCTGGTGGTATTTCAGCTTTGATAAGCCTTTTCCTCCTCCTCCATTCCTGGATGTGATCTGAAATGTGAGTTGCGGTGTCTTGGTCAAAGTTAGCTAGAAGTTTAGTTTCAGCTTCATATCGGACAAGCAACTAAAAATGGTTCAAAAATACGTTAGCCAAATCACATAAAGAAGTATAGGTGCCCCCTGGAGACTCTATATACCATTTGGTTTCATTTCGGGTTAGGGTGTGCTAAAATAACCTCAACTTCATCAAATCATCTATCAGGGAGTTGGATGAGCACCATAAGTGAAATGTGGTTACATGGTCTCCTAGATCTTCACCACTCTTCCCTTCAAATTTTGGGATATTCGAGGGAAGTTTAGTTGGGACTAGAGGCCAAGCCGGATTGTACTGAATCAGATCATTTGTCAATTTAGTTAACTCTAGCAAGTTCAGCATGGCCAAAAAATGGAGTCGTGGTGGACCTTGGGAATTCCATCCAGTGTGGGCGGGGTTCCGAAAGGTCTGAAAAGGATGACCTGGATTTTCAAAAACACCAGGTTGCCTGAAGTAACTCATAGAGCCTATATAACCAAAAGGTGCTCCTTGTGGTCTAGCAAAATTCATAGTTTGACTAACTCTTGTCGAAAATCCTCCGTAACTAGTGAAGTTACCCCTTGACGAAGTGTTAAAAGGAGCTGATAGTCCCTCATAAGGATTCCATGCATTAGCAAAGGGTGGAAAATTCTGAAACGCATTAACAGAAGAATACGACACATTCCCTTGTTGGCCAAAAAGTTGATTCCCAGCTCATATCCCACTAACCGCAGGGTTTTTCCAACTCTGGAATGGGTTATTACCTTGACCTATAAAAGAAAAAGGCATTGACCCTACTATTGGATTGGACTGTGGTATATGACCACTTCCAAATGAGAACCTTGAAAGGAAGCCAATCCACTCATCATGGATGTAAAGGCAGTTGATGGTATGTTTAAAGGAACTAAAGGAATCCCATGAGACAGCATTCCATAATGGATAAATCCAAAAGTAGATGCAGTAGCCTGAGAACTTCCACTCATTGACAGAATGGAAGTAGACCCAAATATAGCTATGTTGGGAGTAATAGAAGGGATGGAAATAGTTCCTCCTCCTTGTATATATATGAGAGTTTGCATGTTCTCAACACTCATCGTAGATTCCATGCTTCCAGTAGTGGTCATTGAAGGAATATATGGGTGTAAACATGGGCTCGAAGGCTTATGAGTTGGGGTTACGACGTACAATAGAACATCTGGATGATCAAAAGGAAGAGGAGAATTTGGAGCCACAACTAAATCTGAAAGCACTTCAACTTCGATATTATCTTCTGACTGAAAAAGTACTCGAGAAAGAACTAGTGTGTTCCTCTCTAACTCTCTACTGGTGCGAAGTTTATCTTGCGAATTAATGATCCCAAGTGGAGGATCAATCTGTGATGTGCCTACTTCCACTGGTTGAAATCCACTGGCAAAATCGCTCCTATGCCTTCTAAGGGAAGGCTCAGGACTCGTATGTGATATCCCACGAAGTCTCCTAGACCGTCGAGATGGTTGATTAGCCACTTTGAATTATTTAAAATATCTACTTGAAGACTCAAAAAATTATAAAGCTAGGTCGACTAGGAGCAAAGAACACTCACTAAAAAGTCCCTAAAGATATCAACAATCAAACAACTCTCGAGCATTTTGGCTCCAGGTGATTAGGACCGAGCACCAAAATACAAGAATATTAATAACAAGGGCCTTTCAAAAATAGACTGGGGTAATTATGCCCCAGGCCTACTAGAGAAAGTATCAGAGGCAATTACGCTGACCTCTAGACAACATCATTTTCCAGTGCAAGCACCCAAGCTTCGCTAGGGTACCCTCCAGAAGTATTGTTAAACTTGATACAACCTCAGCCTTAGATGCCATGTGATTCCCCTCCACAACCACCTGTGTGATCCCTAGGATAGGAAACTATGGTCACCAACTCATATCAGAAGCCGAGCAGAACAGTCGTGAGGCAAGATCTAACAAGTAAGAGAGGGGTTATCTCTCATCCTTATCTTCACTCTCCCTCGTGCTTTACTCCCAGTTACGAAGCTTTCACAGTCTCCCTTGTTAGCACCTAAATCCGCCTCAGGCTGAAAGAAGGAGAAATCCAGGGAAACCACAAACCACGCGTAGTCTGGTAGCTAGCCCTACCAGAACAGGAGAGGGCTCTCTCTGAGTCACACTCAGTGAATAGATGAACAAAAAGGACTGAGATGACTTTCCAATGAACAATTTATCTTAGGCTAGTAAGTGAAAATGAACATAAAGAAGGATTTTTATGAATGACTGTGTTTTTGGGATGTTATGCAACCACTGGACCTCAATGAAAAAAGAACTTAACATAAAGGCACAGATTATTTCATGAGGCAAGGTAGGCGGAAAGTATAACAATTTTAGTTTTAAGATATGGCGGAATGGGGAGATTGATTAAGAAGGAGAAAAGGGCATGGACACCATGAATCCTTTTCAACAGAAGAATGAACACTGTACATGAAATTTTCCCACATGTAGAGCAATAAAATTGAATTCTACCTAATCTCATTCGAAAAATTTCACCAGAAATGAATATGAAATGAAATATGGGACATAACAAGGTACATATGAAACATAAGAGACACACTTGCTACACTCACAACCATAGGAATCTCATGAAATAGAGCCGCTGCCTTTCATTAATTCTCTGTAAAAATATACAATGCAGAAACAAAGTTTCTTTCCCACGGTCTCCCAGAAGTTACAAGCCAGCCAACCCTTTGCAAATAACTTTGCTTACAATATATAGAAAGTGTATAGAAGAGATGGAACGCCCAGGGGTTGAGAAGTTACTCAAATCATTTCGAAAAGGAGATGGAGAGCCAACCATCAGCTATAGGTGCAGCACTCTCAAGCATGACATTTGGTTGTGGTGACCCTTTGCATTCTTTGACACTTGGATAGATGCCCACCTGGAGAGAAAACTCTTTAAAAGCCACCTTTGGTGCCAAAAAACCGAAGATTGGATGACCGGGCCCACTTGGAGAAGTCGCGACCCGAAATTTTGCGAAACGGGAGCAAACTAGGCAAAATTTCCTCTGTGCACCGCATGCTTTTCTCTGTGTGTCGTGCTACTTTGGGGCCTGTTTTGAGGCATTTTCAGGTGTCCAAAATGTGCCCAAGTGAGCTTGTTGGAAATATTGGCCTGTCTACTTTCTAACCCCACTATCATTTCTAAATTTTAAGCTCATTTTCCCCTCCAAAACTTCATTCTCCCAAGACTGCTTTCTGTGTGTCCAAAAACTGGCAGAGACGCCATTTTTGGGTGTTTTTTTTACCTTTAGGAGACCCAAAACTTATCCAAATTTCTTTCCTGGACACCAGTAGATGTATTTTTTGATGCTGAATCTAAATATGTAAGACATTCCTCATTTAGAGCTCTAGAATTTTAGCACCGCGCAGGGTGAGCGACGCACAGGGAGAAAAACCCTGTTTTTTGACCAAAAAAATTTCCAAAAACACAAAATTGCCCCAAATTTTTTGAAATTTGGGTTGGGGACTCTCTATGGAGTGTCATGCTTAGCCAAGGAAGCATTAGCCAAGAGTCTAAACCTATCTTTCGCTTTTTCCTGTTTTGCCCTTCTTGTGGCTTTCCTCAATTTTGCATTCAAACTCCTTATTCGGGCTCTCAAACTCAAGTTCCGTGCCCTGTAGTGACGAGCCATGTGTCGCAGCAGTGTGTTGTCTTTGTCGACCTTGTTCAACATGTTTTCTAGGTACATGTTGACTCTCTCGAGAATAGACTCATGATCATCCATAACCTGTTGCTCCAATGAAGTGAATTCAATCCTCCTCTGCTGGGCAGTTAGGCGATCCTCATGGATGTTCTGCAGCTCCATGATCACATGCTGGTCTTCCAGTTGTTTGTTCCTCTGCTCTAAATACCTGATGTTCCATTTGGCCATCTCCAACTTGAGTGTCAAGGATTGAATCACTGTCTCTTTCTCCTGGAAGATCTCTCTCACCTGCGCGTTTTGTCGACGTGTATTTGCATCATCATCATCATGAGTGAGAATGAATCCAGTATCTTGTTTACCTGGTGGCACACCTGAAGGCCCCTCCTCATGCTTGGGCTTCTTGCCCTTGTCCCGTACCTGTATTGCCGATGTAGGAAGTGAGGCCCCTTCCACCCCGGGTGGAGATAACACTCGCTTTGCTGCTACAAACAAAGGCATGGTGCCTTTCGGATAGCCTCTCTGATATGTGATGGGAAATGGCACCACAATGGTCTCATGGCCCTCATGCTGACGAGAAGGACCACCTACCTCATGTTTGACCTCTGATACTACCTGTGGAGCGTTGAAGAAGTCACGTGAGATGAAGTCGTCCCAAGCAATGCCCTACAATCCCAACTGATGATCCACCAAAATCTGGATGAGAGCAAAGTGATATACACTGTTGAGCTGCTGCCAAGGGGTCTTGTGTTGCATGAACTTTCTCATCCTCTCTATATTTCCACAAATGAAAAATGGGAGGTTCATCATGCGCACCCTGGTGAAGTGCATGAGTAACCTGATGTGATAGGCATAAAGGTGAGAAAACCTCCCCTCACAACTGAAGTATTTCATGATCAATCTCATGAGAAGAGCATAATCATCTCTCAGAAATCTGAATGGGGAAACTCTCGTGAGCTGACTCAAACAACTGCCTTTATGTAAGGCTCATAAAGTTCCCTCTCCACCTTCATCTTCTTGTGCCACTGTTCTCCAACATTCGGTATGCATGTTGCCATTGATATGGTTTCGGGTATCAATGTGAAAGTGACCCTTGCCAAGATAGACTGTCCTCCATGTAGGTGAAGTGAAAAAAGGCAGGCCAACTCATGATGAATTCTGACATTTTCCACCCTCTGACAAAATTCAAAACATGCCAAGTGCTGGAAACAAGAAATAGCGAGAGGGCATGCCTGCAACTCAGTGTGGGTGTTTGGTTCATCCCTGACATGTCTGCCACTCCTAGGTCTTTGGGGAGCCTGTTCTCCTGAAGCTATGTCACTGTGAGTTTCCCCCTCATAATCTGATGAAACTTCTGATGTCATTTCTGCTGCTTGTACCCTGAATTTCTTCGCTACCCTCTGAATCCAATGACACTCATGAATGCTCTGAAAATCTGTTACCAAGGGGACAATAAAACAGGGGAGTGTTAGGAGGGGGATGATGAAAAGGGGAATAGGGGTTTAAAGGGTAAATTTTCCAGGGATTTGGGAGTGTTTGGGGTGTGATTTTGATGGGGTAGGGTTAAGGAACTTTTGAGCTATATGAGTAAAGGGGACAAAGGGATGGGACCGCACTGTAGCTAGGGTAGCTATTAGGAAAACTTTCTCTAGGAGAATTTGGTAGATAGAGATAGGATAGGAGTATGTCAAGCCATTATGTTACTATAGCAAAACCCTAGCTCCTTGTCCCTCTTTGTGTTATTTTTTGTTTGCTAAAAAAAAATTCTTTTCGATTTCATGGCCACCATAACATGCTTCTCTTTGAATTAAATGCCAATGATGAAGGTATTAGGGCCAGTTCTCCAAATATGAGGGCCATACATACGAATTTGGGCGACTTGGTCGTTTTTTAGGCTCACAGGCCTGTGCGCTGCGTGCTTTACCCAGTGTGCCGCGTGCCGGGTATGCGCCGCGCCAATGTATTGTTAACACTGTGGCCGGGCTCCCAGTGCGTCGCGTGCCCTGAGTGCGCTGCGCCACGTTGTGTGTGCGCCGCGCATGGTCCAATGACACAATTTGCTTGGAAAAACAGGGGATGGGTCTTAGTGGAGGTTTTTGAGGGGTTTTCTTAGGAGATATGGGGGATATGGAGGTGAAAACGATGAGGAGTGAGAGGAGAAGGAGAGGGGAAACAAAACCTTGGTGGATTCTTCAAATTTACAAACCCCCATTATCATTTTTGCTTTGAGGATGATTGGCATGGATGGCCAATATGTTTTGGATCTCATTCAACCTCTTCTGAAATAGCATATTCTTGACAAAAAATTGATGGGCGGGGATGTCACAAGGCCTACCTGTCGATTTGATCGCTTTTCCCAACTGTTGAAGTGTTTTGGCACCGTTTTTGGGCCGCTGGACTATGTGCGACACACGCTCTTCCCAGTGCACCGTTCGCCTTATATGCATCACGCCCTTGCAAATTTTCCACTGCATGCCGGCTGCCGGTGTGCCGCACGACCTGGTGTATGCGCCGCGCTCACTGAAACCGGCTCTCCCTCACTCAAATTCTCCCAATATCAACTTTTCCTTTGCAAATGTAATTCTCCAAGTCATGCAAGAGCTCAATGCCATTTGATTTGGGCAAAAACAAGTATATATAGGCTTGGAGGAGATGGATTTGATTTTTCCTTCCTTGTAAACCCATTTTCTAATGTTTGTGTTCTGCACTTTTTCATTGACCTTTAAACACACTGATTTTCATTTTTTCCTTGAAATGTTGGCTCAAATGATGAAATATTTGGCACATATTTGCAGGGACTATATGATGGAACATCTACCTTTGAAATCCTTGACTACATCTGAAAATGTCAATTGTTGATTTTTGGAAAATTTTGTCATAGTTGACCTTGTTTGACTTTTCTTCAAAACAGAGTTTTGAAGAAGAGTCAATGTCTCTTGCAGTGATGATGAAGCTTTCCGCACTGTAGGTGTATAAGATCTCCCTCTGGCTTGCGTGGCTTGTTTCTAGACATGTTTTCAGGGACCAAACTGATGAATTTCTAGACTTAAACCATAAAAAATGAATCTGTCCTGAAATGGGACCAGACTTTGACTATCATCACTTTGATTGATTTTGGACCAAGACCTCAACCATTAGAGGCTAGGCATGAGGGAAAATGAGCAGCATGACTTTCTCAGTCAGATCATGACATGTCCCTAGCGAAATGCAACTGAGTGAATGAAGCGGGACACCTGAAATTGAAATGCACAAAGAGCTTTGATCTTTGACGGAGGGATGACCAGACCGACTCTAACATTAGCTCCAATGGGGGATGGTAGCTCCTTGGAGATGCCAAGAATAGAAGATCTCTAGAGGAGCTAGACAGTGCCTCTTGGTCCATTGGGATATGGAGTCATCATTTGATAAACAACACAAGACTCTGACTTATTTACAAAACTGAAGTAACCAAGAAATTGACTTAAACTTGACAACTGGAATAACTCAAAAACTGACTGTACATACTGAAACCAAGCTAAAATAAAAATGGTATTTACAATGACAGTGGAAGTAGCGTTGATAGATCAACAATGATACCGCTTGAGTAGCCGACCATTGATCGACCCTCCAGGACAGTCTTCCTCGTTCATTTCCTTCAGAAGAAAGGCATTTTGACCGCTATATGCTGCAATTTTGAAAGGACCCTTCCACAGATTTTCGAACTTTCCGTGCTTTCCTTTCTCTTCATTCCTTGCATCCCACTTCAGCACCACATCATCCAACTGAAATTTGTCCGCTTTAGCTTTTCTGTCATAGATTTTCTTTATCTTCTCCTGCAACTTGGATGTCTTTTGGAAAACTTATTCTCTTGTTTGCTGCAAGTGGATCGTTTGATTCAGCCTTCTCTACACTGGATCTTCCTCACTGCCTACCTCCTGAAGAAGTCTGACCACCGGGGCAGCAAGGGTGGCTAGGAATACTGTGTCTACTCCATAAACCAACTGAAATGGTGACATACCAATAGATTTTTTCTGACTGATTCGATCTACCCAAAGTGCATGAACTAGCCTCTTGTTCCATCTCTTCTTATTAATTTCCAACAGCTTCTTGATGATTTTGACCAAAGATTTATTCGAAGATTCAGCCAATCCATTGCCTTGTGGATGATAGGTAGTTGAATGACCCAAAATGATGTGATATTTGTGACAAAATTCTACCATCCTTTTCGATTTGAAAGCTGCTGCATTATCGATGATTATTTTGTTTGGACAACCAAAGCGAGACAAGATGTTATTTTTTAGAAATGAGATGATTACCGTGTTCATTGCTTGTTTGGTAGGTGTTGCCTCAATCCATTTTGTGAAGTAGTCCGTGGCTGTAAGGATCCATCTATGCTGTCCGGAAGATGCGGGATAAATTTCCCCAATGAAATCCAACCCCCACTACTAAAAAGGAGTGCTCACTTCGATAGGCTTGAGTAGAAAATTCTATAATTTCTGTTTTCCTTCGAAAATTTGACACATATGACAGCGCTTTACCATCTTATGCACATCAGCAAACAAAGTAGGCCAATAGTACCCTGCTCTCAAAATTTTGTTAGCTGTTGATTTCCAAAAAAGATGACCACCACACTCTCCTCTGTGGAAATCTTCCATGGCTTTCTTTGCCTCCTTTTCCACCAGACAGTTTAACAAAATTCCAGCGGGATCTTTCCAATACAATTCATAATTCAAAATACAAAACTTGGCAGCTTTCAATTTAAGTGTTCTCACTTTGTTTCTAGCCATGCCGGGCGGTGGTGATAGATTTTTTAGCACATATATTATATCAGAATACCATGGGGGCAAAGCAAACATTTCGGATACCTGAACTGAAGTTCCTTCCTCATTCTCATCAGACATGGCAACGATCAAATTTATGTCTAATGCATGCAAGTTTGATTCAACCATTAGTTTTTCCAACCCCTATCCTTTGACTAGCTTTGTAGGCTTTATCTCCACATCGTATTCTAGCAAGGCTATGATCCATTTTCCTCTTCTCCCTTCTGGATCAGTCTGCACCAAAACATCTTTTATAGTAGTATTAGGAACATAGGCCAGAATGTGAGAGTGTAGAATGTATACCCGGAAATCCTTCAATGCTTTCACCAATGCTAGAGCTTGTTTCTCAATGATGTTGTACTTTAACGTTGCATCCCTTATAGCTCTGCTAAAGAATGAGATGGGTCTTTCATGATCATCCCTTTTCTGCAATAATACTGCTGCCATAGTGTGTTTAGAAGTGAATGAAAACAAGATGAAATCGTGAGTGTAATCCGCGCTGACTAGAACTGGAGCTGAAGAAAGGGCCAACTTGACCAAGTTAAAAGATTTTACAGCCTCATCCGTACATTTCACCTGGCTGTCCTTCTTAAGCATGTTTGTCATTTCTTTCAAGTGTTCCGCAAGATTAGGTACAAAGCGACGCAGAAAATTCATCTTACCATTGAATGACTGTATCTCCTTTTTGTTCCTAGGCAGATCAATTTGCTGAATTGCTTGGACACGTGCTGGGTCTATGCAGATGCCATCTTTTGAAATGATATGCCCAAGTAATTTGCCTTCATCCATGGCGAACAAGCTCTTCTTAGGATTCAACGATAAACCATATTTCTTGCATTTTTGAAAGACAATTTTTAGGTGATGCATGTGCTCTTCATCTGATTTTGAAAACACTGTCAATTCATCCAAGTACACCACCAAAAAAACATCCTTCTCATTTGTAAACGCCAAGTCCATTGCACGCTGAAATGTGGCACCTGCATTTTTCAAACTGAATGGCATTTTGGCATAGTGAAATGTTCCCCATGGAGTTGTGAACGATGTCTTATCTCTATCAACTTTATGGATAGAAATTTGGTTATATCCAGAATAATCATCAAGCAGTGACATACGAGATGCCCCCACTACTCGCTAAATTATATGGTCCATCTTGGGCAGCAGATAGTTGTCCTTCAATGAGACCTTGTTTAGATTTCTGAAATCGATGCATAGGCGGATCTCACCGGTCTTCTTTCTTACGGGTACCAAATTAGAAATCCAATCTGAAAATCTTATGGGCACAATGATGCCTGACTTGTACAACCTATTTACCTATTTTTCAATGGATGGCAACAACTTTGGATTGATCCTTCTCAGCTTTTGTCTAAATGGTTTTTGATTGGGTTTGATAGGTATGGTGTGCTGAATGATATTTGTATCATAGGTCTTCAAATCAGAATAATCCCAAGCAAAAGTTTCGGTAAATAGTTTCAATATGTCCAAAACTGCATTTCGATAGGCCCGCATCCTAGGATGTTTTGCTTGATATTCACCTCTGACCTGTTTTATTACTAACTCGGAGTCGCCATATATTGAAATCCTCTTTGCATTCAACTTTCTAAGAATTTTCAGGCCAGCAATCAGAGCTTCATATTCAGCCTCATTATTGGAACATTCGAAGGCTAGCTTGTAGGAGCAAACTCTCACGCTGTTAGGTACTTTGTTTAGGGTGGAGAAAGGACTGCGTAGCCAAATGCCAATACTAGCTCCATCATTCCCTACTGCTCCATCATTCCCTACTACTCCATCAAAATCCATGGTCCATAAGCCTTCTTCTTCTTCTTGCAAGTGCTGAAAATCCTTTTGTTGTCCATTGTTTATTTGCCGTCCATTGTTTTCAACTGATTGCCCAATCTCTTGTTGTTTTTCTTGTCTTTCTTTCTTCAAAATCTCTCTAAAATTTTTTGTTATCTCTGGAATGTCATATGCTTCTACTATCTGACTATCTATTTCATTTAAACTATCTGAAAACAAAACAAAAGACTCTAAATTTGTATGTACATAGTTTATAGGATGATTGATCGGTTTCTCCTTGCTTGTGATCACATACTTCATCTTTTGTTCCCGATATAGCTTCCTCATTTTTCCAAACACCAGGATTGTCGCATAGGAGAAATCCAGCTGTAGTGTCCCCTTCAATTTTGCCACCCAAGACCTGGAAAGAAGCATGCCAAACCTTGGAGGAATGTCTGCTACCACTACATCCATCAGAACATTTTTCATAGGAAGCTGATCCAAACTCACAACTAAGTCTTTGATAAGCCCTATGCACCTTACTCTGCTGGAGTCGAATGAATAGAGATCTTGATATTCCCGAGTGATGTCCAGACCAAGCTTATCAATGATATACTTGGGCATGAGATTGTGAGAGGCTCTGGAATCGAACATGGCATTGTGTAGCACAAAGTCATGCAGTTGTAAACTGATGTAGAAGGGTGGCACCTCGCTCTCAGGAGACTCGCCATTCGTTGCTGGCCCAAAAATCATTTTAGGCTGATCATCTTCCACATTTACCATGTCGGATGTTGGGTCCAGGTTCAACATTTTGGAAATTTGTCCTCTATAGTTGCTCTTTTTCATGATTTCAGTCAAAGGGATGGATATTTTTGACTTAGAAATTTCATTCTCTATGCTAAAAGTGGGAGTATTTTCTACCTCTTTGAATGGAGTCTCTTTCTTTTCCCTTTCTTTTGATGTAGCTTGTTGTTGTGATTGTTCTGCTGACTTTGATTTGCTGCTCTCCAGGACCACTGCCTCCTTTCCCTTTCTTTGTGTAGCTGATGGATCCTTCTTTGTTGTTTCATCCTCCTTCTTTTTCTGAATTGTTTTGACTAGCACATCTCTATTCCTCAGTGAATATCGATGATGTTGGGTGGATAGAGCATTCATATAGCCTCTTTGGCATTCTTCTAACTCTTCTTCCAACACGGTTTCATTAGCTAGAATAAAATCAGTGTCTCGGTGTGTAGCTGAATTTACTGCACATTCTTCTTCTTTGGTGATGTAAGTAGGCAGTTCATATGGAGTGAAAAGGTGATTTTCTCGCCTATTACATTCCCTTCTTCATTTGATTCCGGTCCATGCACAAAATTTTGCTGCAAAGGTGTCCATATGGGCTGCTGCGCTGCCTGCTCTTAGTTTCGCTGATCTCTTTGTCTTATCCTATATTGTGGCCGCTGCTGCTGGCCATGAAAGTTAGGATTCCTAACTTGTGGCTCAGGCTTGTCAATTTTCACTCTTTCAAGCATCTGCTCCACCTTTTTGAGCAGCTGATCCATTGAAGAGGATTCTTCTTTCACCGTGGTTTTCTTCTCCGCTTTCGCCCTTGCCCTTTTGGACAACAGGTTAGCCTCAACGCTGACTGCAATTTTCTGCAAATCTTCCATTATAGCCGGTTCTCTCTCTCTTAATTGGTACGCCATGTTAGCATCGAAACCATCTGGAAACTTCATCATTGCTAGTTCCACAGGTGGCTTTAGATGATCTGGGATGTTTTTGTAGACTACATTAAATCTAACACAGTAATCTTGGACCGACTCACCTACATTCCTTTTGATTTGCTCATACTCAGCCAAAATTTGGAGGGGATTCTTTTTCACTTCCCATCTGTTCAAAAATTGTCTTTGTAGCTCAGCTAAGGTGGTGATACTTGCAGCTGTCAAACCTCTGAACCATTTCCTCGCATCACCTGCAAATGTTTGTACAAAGAGCCTCATTGCCACGTTCTCCGCATCGATCTCATGAAGTTCATATAAGTCTGCCATTTTGTCTACATGTTGTTGAGCTGTAACACCGTTAGGAGTGCCATCAAAACATGGAATCTTACTTTGATAATCATTTGGCATGTTATCTAGCACTTGGGGTAGAATAAGAGGAGCGAAACGGGTAGCCATCATTCTGGGTGGATTTGGCCTTGGAGGTGTTGGAGGAGTGTTCACAGTCTGCAAGGGTCTTGCACTTGGAGTTTGGGGCTGTGTGGCAATGTCATTATCAATTAATCTACTAGCTATTTCTGTCTCAAGGTCTACAAGAAATTTAGGATCAGGGACGGTGTAATCAATAGCCCTTTCGGATTTAGATTCAAACAAAGATATCTCAAATCGTTCATCAAACTAAAACTCTTCAACGTATTCAAAAATGTTGGGACATGAAGGGGATTTGAATACGGAGTGAAGGTGATTTCTTGACGAAGGAGTTTTGGAATCAAATTGGGATTTTCGTAAATGCGACGAGGATCTGGATCCAGATTTGCTCTGGTATATCGTCTTGAAGCTAGCGTGCTATCGAGAAGAATTACGAGACACAACCAACTTACTCAGCCTTTCCAATCCTAAGCCCATCATCCGGGAGCCTAGAATTCTTATGAAACAAGGGGATTTTATTTTCAACTTGTAGTCCCCAGTATGGTCGCCACTATGTTAGCACCTAAATCCGCCTCAGGCTGAAAGAAGGAAAAATTCAGGGTAACCACAAACCATGCTCAGTCTGGTAGCTAGCCCTACCAGAACAGGAGAGGGCTCTCTCCGAGTCACACTCAGTGAATAGATGAACGAAAAGGACTGAGATGACTTTCCAACGAACAATTTATCTTAGGCTAGTAAGTGAAATGAACATAAAGAGGGATTTTTATGAATGAATGTGTTTCTGGGATGTTATGGGACCACTGAACCTCAATGAATACAGAACTTAACATAAAGGCGCAGATTATTTCGTGAGGCAACATAGGCGGAAAGTATAACAATTTTAGTTTTAAGATACGGCAGAATGGGGAGATTGATTAAGAAGGTGAAAAGGGCATGGACAACATGAATCCTTTTCAACAGAAGAATGAACACTGTACATGAAATTTTCCCACAGGTAGAGCAATAAAATTGAATTCTACCTAATCTCATTCGAAAAATTTCATGAAAAATGAATATGAAATGAAATATGGAACATAACAAGGTACACATGAAACATAAGAGACACACCTGCTACACTCACAACCACAGGAATCTCATGAAACAGAGCCGCTGCCTTTCATTAATTCTCTGTAAAAATATACAATGCAGAAATAATGTTTCTTTCCCACAGTCTCCCAGAAGTTACAAGCCAGCCAACCCTTTGCAAATAACTTTTCTTACAATATATAGAAAGTGTAGAGAAGATATTGAACGCCCATGGGTTGAGAAGCTACTCAAATCATTTCGAAAAGGAGATGGAGAGCCAACCATCAGCTACAAGTGTAGTGCTCTCAAGCATGACATTTGGCTGTGGTGACCCTTTGCATTCTTTGACACTTGGATAGATGCCCACCTGGAGAGAAAACTCTTTAAAAGCTGCCTTTGGTGCCTAAAATCCAAATAGTGGATGACCAGGCCTACTTGGAGAAGTCATGACCAAAAATTTCGCGAAACGGGAGCAAACTGGGCAAAATTTCCTCTGTGCGTCGCGCGCTTTTCTCTTTGCGTCGCACTACTTTGGGACCTATTTTAGGGCACTTTCAGGTGTCCAAAATGTACCCAAGTGGGCTTGTTGGAAATCATGGCCTGTCTACTTTCTAACCCCATTATAATTTCTGAATTTCAAGCTCATTTTCCCCTCCAGAACTTCATTCTCCCAAGACTGCTTTCTGTGTGTCCAAAAAGTGGCAGAGAGGCCATTTTTAGGTGTTTTTTTTACCTTTAGGAGACCCAAAACTTATGAAAATTTCTTACCCGGACACCAGTAGATGTATTTGTCGATGTTAAATCCAAATATGTAATCTATTCCTCATTTAGAGCTCTATAAGTTTAGCACCGCGTAGGGTGCGCGACGCACAGGGAGAAAAACCCTGTTTTTTGACCAAAAACATTTCCAAAAACACAAAATTGCCCCAAATTTTTTGAAATTTGGGCTAGTGCCTCTCTATGGAGTGCCATGCTGAGCCAAGGAATCTTGACCCAAGAGTCTAAGCCTGTCTTGATCTTTTTCCCGTTTTGCCCTTCTTGTGGCTTTCCTCAATTTTACTTTCAAACTCCTTATTCGGGCTCTCAAACTCAAGTTCTGTGACCTGTAATGACGAGCCATGTGTCACAACAGTGTGTTGTCTTCGTCGGCCTTGTTCAACATGTTTTCTAGGTGCATGTTGACTCTCTCAAGAACAGACTCATGATCATCCATAACCTGTTGCTCCAATGAAGTGAATTCAATCCTCCTCTGCTGGGCAGTTAAGCGATCCTCACGGATATTCTGCAGCTCCATGATCACATGCTGGTCTTCTAGCTGTTTGTTCCTCTGCTCTATATACCTGATGTTCCATTTTTCCATCTCCAACTTGAGTGTCAAGGATTTAATCACTGTCTCTTGCTCATGGAAGATCTCTTTCAACTGTGCGTTTTGTGGACGTGTATTTGCATCATCATCATCATGAGTGAGAAGGAATCCAGTCTCTTGTTTACCTGATGAAACAACTGAATTTCCCTCCTCGTGCTTGGGCTTCTTGCCATTGTCCCGTACCCATATTGCCGATGTAGGAAGCGAGGCCCCTTCCACCCCAAGTGGAGATAACACTCGCTTTTCTGCTGCAAACAAAGGCCTTGTGCCTTTCGGATAGCCTCTATGATATGTGATGGAAAATGGCACCACAATGGTCTCATGGACCTCATGCTGATGAGAAGGACCACCTACCTCATGTTTGACCTCCGATACTACCTGTGGAGTGCTGAAGAAGTCACGGAAGATGAAGTCCTCCCAAGCAATGCCCTACAATCCCAACTGATGATCCACCAAAATCTGGATGAGAGCAAAGTGATATACATTGTTGAGTTGCTGCCGAGGGGTCTTGTGTTGCATGAAATTTCTCATCCTCTCTATGTTTCCACAAATGAAAAATGGGAGGTTCATCATATGCACCCTGGTGAAGTGCATGAGTAACCTGATGTGATAGGAATAAAGGCGAGAAAACCTCCCCTCACAACTGAAGTATTTCATGATCAATCTCATGAGCAGAGCATAATCATCTCTCAAAAATCTGAATGGGAAAACTCTCGTGAGCTGACTCAAACAACTGGCCTTTATGTAAGGCTCATAAAGTTCCCTCTCCACCTTCATCTTCTTGTGCCACTGTTCTCCAACATTCAGTATGCTTGTTCCCACTGATATGGTTTTGGATGTCAATGTGAAAGTGATCCCTGCCAAGATAGACTGTCCTCCATGTAGGTGAAGTGCAAAAAGGCAGGCCAACTCATGATGAATTCTGACATTTGCCACCCTCTGACAAAATTCAAAACATGCCAAGTGCTGGAAACAAGACATAGTGAGAGGGCATGCCTGCAACTCAGTGAGGGTGTTTGGTTCATCCCTGACATGTCTGCCACTCCTAGGTCTTCGGGGAGCCTGTTCTCCTGAAGCTGTGTCACTGTGAGTTTCCCCCTCATAATCTGATGAAACTTCTGATGCCATTTCTGTTGCTTGTACCCTAAATTTCTTCGCTGCCCTCTGAATCCAATGACACTGATGAATGCTCTGAAAATCTGTTACCAAGGGGACAATAAAATAGGGGAGTGTTAGGAGAGGAATGATGAAAAGGGGAATAGGGGTTTAAAGGGGGAATTTACCAGGGATTTGGGAGTGTTTGGGGTGTGATTTTGATGGGGTAGGGTTAAGGAACTTTTGAGCTATATGAGTAAAGGGGACAAAGGGATGGGACCGCAATGTAGCTAGGGTAGCTATTAGGAAAACTTGATCTAGGAGAATTTGGTAGATAGAGATAGGATAGGAGTATGTCAAGCCATTATGTTACTGTAGAAAAACCCTAGCTCCTTGTCCCTCTTTGTGTCATTTTGTGTTTGCTAAAAAAATTTGCTTTTCGATTTCATGGCCACCATAACATGTTTCTCTTTGAATTAAATGCCAATGATGAAGGTATTAGGGTCACTTCTCCAAATATGAGGGCCATACATAAGAATTTGGGAAATTTGGTGGTTTTTTAGGCTCACGGGCTTGTGCGCCATGCGCTTTGCCCAGTGCGCCGCACGCCAGGTATGCATCGCGCCAGTGTATTGCTAACACTGTGGCCGGGCTCCCAGTGCACCGCCCGCCCTAAGTGCGCCGCGCCACGTTGTGTGTGCGCCGCGTGCGGTTCAATGAAGCAATTTGCTTGGAAAAACAGGGGATGGGTCTTAGTGGAGTTTTTTGCGGGGTTTTTTTAGGAGATATGGGGGATATGGAGGTGAAAACGATGAGGAGTGAGAGGAGAAGGGGAGGGGAAACAAAACCTTGGTGGATTCTTCAAATTTACAAACCCCCATTATCATTTTTTCTTTGAGGATGATTGGCATGGATGGCCAATATGTTTTGGATCTCATTCAACCTCTTCACAAATAGCATATTCTTGACAAAAAATTGATGGGCGGGGATGTCACAAAGCCTACCTATCGATTTGATCGCTTTTCCCAACTGTTGAAGTGTTTTGGCACCGCTTTTGGGCCGCTGGACTATGTGTTCCACGCGCCTTATATGCATCACGCCCTTGCAAATTTTCCACTGCAGGCCGGCTGTCGGTGCGCCGCACGTTGTTTGTGCGTCGCGCGACCTGGTGTATGCGCCGCGCTCACTGAAACCGGCTCTCCCTCACTCAAATTCTCCCAATATCAACTTTGCCCTTGCAAATGTAATTCTCCAAGTCATGCAAGAGCTCAATGGCATTTGATTTGGGAAAAAACAAGTATATATAGGCTTGGAGGAGATGGATTTGATTTTTTCTTCCTTGTAAACGCATTTTCTAATGTTTGTGTTCTGCACTTTTTCATTGACCTTTAAACACACTGATTTTCATTTTTTCCTTGAAATTTTGGCTCTAATGGTGAAATCATTGGCACATCTTTGCAGGGACTATATGACAGAGCATCTGCCTTTGAAATCCTTAACTGCATCTGAAAATGTGAATTATCGATTTTTAGAAAATTTTGTCATAATTGACCTTGTTTGACTTTTCTTCAAACCAGAGTTTTGAAGAAGAGTCGATGTCTCTTGTAGTGATGATGAAGCTTTCTGCACTGTAGGTGTATAAGATCTCCCTCTGGCCTGCGTGGCTTATTTCTGGACATGTTTTCAGGGACCAAACTGATGAATTTCTAGACTCAAACCATAAAAAATGAATCTGTCCTGATATGGGACCAGACCTTGACTATCATGACTTTGATTGATTTTGGACCAAGACCTGAACCAGCAGAGGCTAGGCATGAGGGAAAATGAGCAACATGACTTTCTCCGTCTGATCATGACATGTCCCTAGCGAAATCTAACTGAGTGAATGAAGCAGGACACCTGAAATTGAAATGCACAAAGAGCTTTGATCTCTGACGGAGGGCTGACCAGACCGACTCTAACATCCCTAATGCTATTGGATTTCTCTCATTAATAAAACTTCTATTTGTTGTAATTTTGAGCAGCCTTGGAGAGTTAGCTCTCCTCTCTGCTAATCCAAGGCCCTAATAGGCCTAAACTTGTTTGTGTATTCTAATGATAACATAAAAGTTCTAGTTTAATTTAATTAATCACTTGATTTTAATGGTTGTTCTTTAAGTCAAGGGTAAAGATGGGTGTGAAACCAATGATGTTTGTGTGACGCAATATAAATCAATGAAAAACTAACTACATGTATGAAATCATTTTTTCTTCGATGAAAAGAGATCTCTATATGGGTTCTATGAAACTTCTACAAAGAAAAGTACTTTTTCTCTTCTTTTCTTGAAACACACTTCACACATCCCAAAAAAAAAGACTATGAATTCTCTAGCACTGCAAATACCCTAATGCAAGATATAATGGAGATGCAAGATCCTAAATAACACTCAAAAAGCAAAAGCAATTGTTTATAACTAATAATGAGCGAAATTAAGTATTGAAGAGGATAGAAATTTTGAACAAAAAATTCTTTCCAAACAAGAAGGACAAATTGTAAAAGATCACAATTCACTTTCAACAACAAAAAGAAATCATAAACAAAACTTGGCAAAAGAAAAACAAAAACAAAGATTTTTGAGATCATTTCTTTTTTAAAGAAGCAGCCAAAACAACTTCTTGAAATCACCAAAATGCTACTAAAACTCAAAAGATCGAAAAAAGATGAAAAGGAGTCCTTGCAAGTTACAAACTTGAAAATGATCAAAAACTTGAGAAAAAAGACTTCAACTTGTACAAAACAATCCAAATAGCAGCAAAGAGCTTGAAAACTGACCAAGAATCCAAAAAAGAAATAGTTCCAAATTCCTCAAAAGGACTTTTAAAAAGCAAGAAAAGCTATGAGGCCCCAAAATAAAGGAGAGCAAAGCAAGTAGATTCGAAATCCAAGCTTAACATTGAAACTAAAAACAATCTCATGTTCTGGAGAACCAGAACCATCAAGAACTTCAGAACGAAGTCTTGTGTGCCAAAGCACAAATTACAAACTTGCTAAAAGAAGAAAGCCTAGGCCAAATATTTTCAATGAGGAAGAGACTTCAAAACAATAAGCTTGTAGAATAATTAAATTCTTCAGATAGTAATTGACCACATAGAGACTGAAAAGACCAGGCAACAAATCTATCTGGGCGAAAAGATTTGAAAAAAAATGAAAAAATTTGCATACACGGCTGTGTTCAAACACAAAGGCGTGAACACGCGCTCCTGACATAGGAAAATTTCATATACAAGAGTTCACTTTATAGAAACAAGTGTCTATACGCTACTATAAATAAAGTAAAGAGCATATACAAAGCTTTACAAGAAAAAATAAAAAACAAAGTCTGATCCAAAATATCAGACTTGAGTCTTGGGACTCTAGTAGACCAAATAAGACTGTAACCACAAGAAAACCAAAGACTAAGCCATGATTGAGAACTAACAACCGAAACTAGGAATAACAAGATTGTTATCCCCAGTGGAGTAGAAAATTCTGTTTCGGGTGAAAGCACCCTAGGGCTTTGGGTTAGAACCCCAACGGAGCAAGAGAAAACTACACCAAGAAATAATCATACAACTCAAGTAAGATGCTTATATTATCAAACTACGTAAGAGTGACCGTACCCAGATTTCCCTCGTTCGAGTAGGTCCCGTAGGGTTTAGATCCTCGACAACTCCCGATGTTCTTCAAACCTGAAAATCACACTGCGAACATAGATAGCAATATAGATGTAAAGCATATTCATGAAATTGAATTTATATCATATAAACAAATGGTTGATCATACATCAAAACGACATTCATATATGAATTAAAAAATAATTTGATGCATAAACATAGTTAATTTCAGAAACAAGACAATATTTCTTTTATTGCAGTACACTATAAATAACATTGAGAGAATTCACATGAGTGTTTTTTTGGCTCTAAGCGGAACCATCCTCCAGATTAATCTTATCCCAGCCTTCAACGATCTTCTTCCATCACCAACACCATGATATCTCAAGAAAAAGGAAGGATATCTATAATCAAGGAAACAAGGGTTTCTTGAAGCTTGGGGAAGTGCATCAGGGACAGGGATTCATCAGACTCAGTCAGGGATAATCGCAATATAATAACTTTAACTCTTCCCCCATTAAGGCCTTCCCATAGATGTCTATTTATACCTCTCCCAATTGGTTTTTTAGTTTGGAAACAATTGGGCCATGGGCAATAGGAGATAATCAATAGGTAAAACCCATGAACTCCGCCCAAAATTAAGGAAATTTAAAATTTTTAAGTGTTTTAATACATATACGTGGGTTTGGTATTGACTGACCCGTGTGTACACACTTTTAGCTCAGGGAAAAGTAGCGTACAAGGAATAAAACACTATTTTTTATATATTTGGACAAAGTCTGGAAAGAGGGCTTCCCTAGGCCATAAACAAAGCATCACATATACCTAGAGTGGTAAATGGTGCTATAACAACTAGCTATTTTTGTGCAAACTAAGTGCTAAAATCCATTGTAGATGTCCTAAAATAGTAGAAGCTGTAGAAAGAGAGATAGTTTTGTTGCGGAAGACTCCAACCCAGAATAAATAGTGAAACCTAATAGCACTAGCAAGTGACAAAAAGTAAAAAATTTGTGTAGGTATGATAGACCTAGGATGTGGAACAAGGGAGACCAATGAGGAGAAGAATGCAAGTTGTAGTACTTAATTCGAGAATAGGAAGAAACATAGCAGAGTAAAGAAGAAGAAAAATGGGGTCTTGCGAATAAGAGGTTGGGATTCCCATAGAAAGAGGAAGATGTGCACAAAGAGGGAGAGAAGAGTGAAGTAGACGTTAGGTAGCAACCTACAATTCAACATTTATAAGTGGATTTGGATCATGTAGTTGTCACACAAGCGAGTGTGGATGTCTGAAAATATCTAGCTCAAGATAATCCAACGATTTGTGTTGGGGGCTTGTTCGGAAGAAAGTATGACGTATAGTGCATTAGAAAGGGTAAATGTAAATGTAAATGTAATGAAATGTAAATGAAAATTGAATGTACTTGTAAAGGACATGCACTTGCAAAGAAGGTGAAATCAAAATGTGATGTAAATTATGTTAAATGTGAATTTTCCATTGAGGGAAAATTAGTTAGGATATTTTATTAAAATAATCCCCTCTAGTTTTATGAAAACAATTAGGGTTAGGTGTTTTGGTGAGGCATTCATCGGCGTTTGTGTCTCTTTTGGAGTTCCACGTAGGGATTTGGGGCTGAGAGAAGAGATTTGGAGGCAATGCAACCTCCCTACCACCATCGAAAGGATGGCTTGCATGTTATGTAAATTTTTCTTATGTTAAAGGGTAGAATCTAGATTCTAGTTTCTTGTTATTTACAACAGTTGTGTAATGTAGTGGGAGAATTTTGGTGTGTTGGCTTGTCATGATTTTTGTGCATTTCCATTAGTTAAATTTTTACATTTATGTTTCATTATTAGCCTTCCTGACCAATGGGTTTCCAACACCCTCCATTCTTGATATATACATTCCCTTCTCGCTACCTAAAAATTTCTTGCATTCCACCTTGCTTCCCTTCCATCACAACTCTCTCTTATATTCTATAACCAGTCATTTTCCACTCCAAGATCCTCCCCCCAACATAAGGTTTTTAAATTTCCATATTATTTGAATGATAGGGAAACAATCTTTCTTCCACCATCAAGATCTTGAACCACAAAGGGATTTCCTTTAAAAACCTTCCTCTCAAGCCAAAATTGAAAATTGATTCTTCTTTTGAAAAGGACTAATTGGTTTTCTACAGTGAATTTGATAATGTACCCTCCCAAAGTAGCTCTTGCCAAAAAATAAACAATTCTAGTAAGCTTATGGTTGAGTCGATGTAATGCACTTAGATCTGATGCGGTCTAGTTTTGGTAGATCTAAATATAAATCCAATCCCTCAATGAATTTTTCAACCTTTGCAACCAATGATACAACTTCTCAAGGAACTCAACCCAAAATATCTCATACTTTTTGTTCCAAACAGGTTTCAGATCCATTTCATTCATAATTATTTGTAATCAACATTTCAAACCAATAACTATGGTTCTTCTTCAAGATGAAAAGAGATAAGAAATATTGATTCATGAAATTTTTTGATAAATAGAAAAAGGAAGGTGAGGATGAAGAGCCGACAATAAAACCCTAAAAATTGTAATGTATATTATAGTTTAGGAATATTTTAATTAATAATGATGTAACTTAAAATATATATTTAATTTTGTAAAAGTAATTTAAGTTTTATAACTAATATTAACAAATATTTTATAAAATAATACTATGATATTAGAAACATAATTTTTCAATTAATATTTAATTATATATATATATATATATATATATATCTATGTGTGTGTGTGTGTTAATTAATTAATTATAATTAATGTAATTATCAATATTATTTATTTATGATATGATTTGTCATAAAAAAAATCTCATATTGTTCACTGGCAGACTCAGAGAAAAAGATCTCTTCACACAACCAATCAGGGTTCTCTTGTTGTAGCTAGGCTCGCTGAAGAATGAAAGTATCACACTTTTCCGCTCGCCACTCCTAAATAATCCTCTTTAAAATACTGCTCAACATTGTCACAAAACCCCAATTAAAGTTCAAGTCTTGGCAATGGAACCATTTGTTGGTGAAAACTTATCACAGAGTGTAAGTTTCTACTTCAGGGCCAACAAAAAGGGTTTTGTTGTAGTCTAGCTTGTATCAAAAATTTCAATCCTCCGCAAGGGAAGAAGGTCTCACCTTAAGCAAAACAGGGACTTAAGTGGATTATCAGGGCTCTTAGAATGTGAGTGGATACATATTACTAGTTGTATATAAAACAAAAACCATAAAACTATTACAGAGAGAATAAGAAAGGTAGTGTGCGTAAGTTATAATATGAATTTAATTTCTTTTAAGAAGATATATAATAACACATAAACACGTGCATTACACATTGAACCTCCCTACAACAGTCTCCCTTTTATTATTATCAAGACAGAAATGCATTGCACTCATATATTTGTGGCTTTACAATTACATATTTCATATATCAATCAACTAAACCTTCTATTACAAAATACAAGGATATGTGATTATCATGGTAAATTTTAGGGGTGTATTTTAGCCCAAGGGCAAATTTTAAGGGGTTTTTCATTTTAGAGGGGCGAAAGTTTTATAAAACACCCATTTCATATATTTAGCGCAACTTTTATTTAAAAAATAATTAATTTTTTCATTTTAGCCCCAAAAAAGGGGGTGGATAAACTATGAAAAGACTCATTTCACCCGATTCGCCTAGTTTGGGAGGTTATATTCCATTACAATCGCCTGATTTCTGCTTTGCAATGTTAAATTCATTTGCAGACACCCATTTTCTAGTTTGGGAGGTGGTTTGGGAGGTTGTATTTGGTCTCGATCACCGTGATTTCTTCTATGAACAACTCCATGTTCTCAAATGTGGTTTTCATTGATGGAAAGAGTGTAAATAAATAAAATTATAAATAAAGTGGAGGTATGGTAAATAAATAAAACCTCTTTTATACTTACTCCAAAGGTATGGTCAATAAATAAAAATATAGATAAACTAGAGGTATGGTAAACAAATAAAACCTCTTTTTATATTTAGTCTATAGCTCTCTTTCTATTTAAGAAGGCTCAAAAAATAGGTTTTATTTAAGTGAATCCTATGGGCCAATGGTAAATAAATAATTTTTTTTTTATATTTACTCCATAATTCACCTTATATTTAAGAACACTAAAAAAATATGTTATATTTAGGTGAAGCCTATGGGCCAAATAGCACGGGCCAAATTATTATTAATACCATGGAAGAAAACATTATTAACCCTAATAGTAGTATTAATAAAAATAAAGATGGCACATGGTATTGACCCATGGTATTCATGTGGAATGTAGCCTATTTAAAGGGGGGAATTAAACCAACATAGATCCATCTTTACTGATCTACTAAGTGCTGAGAGGGATCAAATACCATGATATGCAAACTAGCATAGAGTGAAAAAATATTTGATCCCTCTCAGAGCTTGGTAGATGAGGAGTAAAAATGGATCTTGGAATTTAATGTCACTTAAACATTTTAATTCGGTTAAAATAATAAAATAAAATAAAAATCAATTATTAATTTTATTAATTTTTATAAATTACTAATAGTAGTTTTTAAGCTCCAAGTTTATGATAAGCCATGGTGTTGACCCATCGTAATACCATGGTATTCATGTGAGCATAGACTATTTAAAGGGGGAATTCTATGAGCTTAGATCCATCTTAATTCCGGGTCTACCAAGTGCTGAGAGGGATAATTAGATTTCATCCCTCTAAGTGTTTGGTAGATGTAGAGTTGAGATGGATATAGGTTGGTTTTTATGATAATGGAGATATTAAATAGAATTAGGAACTTATATTATGACAAACATCTTAAGGTGAATGGTTAAAGCTATATTTAGTCACTTCATAAAATTTAGTAAAAAATACCAATATCTCCATTAATATTGGTTTTTCTGATTTAACAAAAAAAAAATCAAAACAATGAAATCTTATCACTCTTTCCACATCATCCTCGTAGAAGAGAGATAGTAACTGCCCAGATTTCCCACCATTTTTCAAACATTCTAAATATGATATCTTTATGAAAATGTTAAGGTAGTGATGTTGGATTAGTTGCTTGAAAAATATGTTGGTTTGTACAACCTTTCATCTCCTATGTTATTCTTAGTTTTTCATAATGATATGTAGGGGTTGGGCCACTACACCATATTTTCCTAAAAGGTGGAGATTGTGCACCAAAAAGGAAATTATTCCACATGTTACAACGTTATTAAAAAATGGAAGACGTATGAAGGTAGTGAATTATGCTAATAACAAATTTAGATTGGGAGAGACGTAATTAAATTTTATTATTTAATTGAAGATTTCCAATTAAAATAATGATAAATCTACATTTATATATTTATATATTGATTGGAAGGCTTGTGAAAAAAATCACTTCTTTCAATTAGATCCCCTTCATTTCTTTCTATTCGATCTCGTTTAGGCCTTTGGGATACCTACTACTTTCTTATATATATAGTTGGGGCTTGCTACTTGTTGGCGTGTTGAGGTAAACAAACTTGATGTGTTCTTTTTCTCTCTTAGTTGGAGTCTATGGAATAAGAAAGAAATTTGATTTTCATTTTCTCATCCTGGTAGGTAAATGTTTGTAGATGAAGATTCCATCTTAGTAGCTATATCATAAGGCAATTTTTTATATTTTGTTGTGGTCAGTACAAAATCAAGCAATTTTTTATTTTTTTTTAACTCAAAATTGGTTGCATTTAGGAGCAAAGAGTTGTCTCCATGTCTTCTTCACACAAGAAAGTCGTATGGTGTAACGATCCTGCCATATGACTATTGACAGCTAGCTTGCGGTACAAGGCTATCTTTGATGCTGAAGCAGTAGTAGTATCTTGGTGGTGGGGAAGATTTGCAAAGTTAAATCTTCAATGAAATCCATGATTTTTATGTGGTTTTCCCTAACGAATAATGTTTTGACGTGAGAGGTTCTAAAAAATAGGACAAGGTAGGGTCCTGGAATTTGTACTCTATGAAAATGTGAAGGGGAAACAATAGACCACGTGTTGGTGTTCATTTTTATTTTTTGCTTAGGAGGTATGTGGTGTTATTCTCCCCTTATTTCAGGATAAGGTACTTGGCAGGAGGCTTCCTTGTTGGATTGTTTGATGATAGACAAGGAGATCCCTCCTTTTCAGGTACATCATCAAATAAAATACCTATATGAAGGCATAAAAATGGCTCCAAAGGTTAAAGTTCCAAGGTGGGTTGCAATATGGAGGTTGATAAAACTTATCCATCGCATTTATTTGTTGGTGCTTGCCAAGGTGATATTCTTGTTATATATATTATCTGCGAATATGTGTGATATTCTTGTTCTATATATTATCTGTGATTAAAACCCAAGTCAGCTGCTCCTGCATGTGTGATATTCTTGTTCTGTATATTATCTACAATTTGAACCCAAGTCAGCAACGTGTAGGAGGCAAATTCAAACTTGTACTACTTTTGGTGTCTTTCATCTCTACCTTTGCCTAATAATTATCCACAATACATCAAGTTCTCGATTCACATGTCTCCTGATTTTGAATATTTTTCACATTTTGAAGTTGGCATAGAGGATAGCTCTTGTTTCAGGTGAAAACATATTCATTTCAGGTCATAATGGGTAGTGAAATAGTAGGGATGGGCTTGTTGGGTCAATATAATCTGAACCCAACTACGAATTTGATGCCCAAAACTTCACAACTAGTTTTGGGGGTTCCCTGGCAATAGAAAAGCAGAAAATTAGGAGGTTTGAAACTTTGAGGTTGTGCCCATCATATAAACCTTTTTCTATCACAACAAGCTTGACAATGGGAAATCCTTTGGAGTTCATGTTAACGTAACCCTACAACTTCACAGGTGTGCATGCTGTTCATAATTCACGATATGATTTATTTATTTATGTATTTGTTTTTGGTTGAAATTGCTACATGTATAGATAGCTTGTGTGACATCCTTGATAATCTTGTCATTTGAAGACCAAGTGAAGAAAGCACAGATCATAGTTCAATATAGTTTAACTTGGAAGTGTTTAGAAGATTCATTTGGTAATTGAGTTGCTGCAAATAAGATTCTTATCTTCATTTAATGAACTATGTCAAATACCTCAGTTTTATGTATAGTTTTGTTGAGTTAGTGGTTAGCTAATGGCTTGATAAAGACTTTGTTCTTGATCTAGATTCCCCTCAGATGCCAACAAACATAAATTGTAGACCTCAATAATATAATTAATACTCCTATCAAATCGTGCCTCAATTACTGAGGGTACTAAATTTATTGTGATTTCTTTATCTAGTTTGTAAATTACTCTGTGCATAGGGAAATAAGAGCTTTGTATATGCTCCTCTGAGTGAGATCGATCCTTAAATGAATGTGAGAATTGAGAAAGAAAAGCAGTCAAAATTCAATGGCTTGGAACTTATTTAATCTGAAAAATTTTCATCCTGGGAGGTTATGGAAGTTGTTGGATCATGTCTAACAAACAAGTATTCAGAAGGACTCCCTGGTAAGAGGTAAGTACCTGGAGATATTACTTGGAATGTGAAGAATGACACCATCATGATTGTGATTGTGTCTGAGTTGCTTGGTAGTTTCTTCTTGCCACTTGGTATTTTTTTCTTGTTAAAATCAATTTCTCTTAGATTTTGAACCTGTACTTTTTAGTTTGAATGTTTGACATGTGTGCAATGGTTTCTGGGTTCAGCTTTATAGTGTAGAGACCTATAGTTGTTGCATGAGTATCTATTATCACAATGATGGATACAGTTATGGGACACTTTTCTATATTTATTCACTACTGTGTTGGGTTGGGATTTATGCCATGCGTATAATATGCCGACAATGAATTCATTGACCAAAGTGAGAGGCTTTGCTAGCAGAGGGACCTAGAAGCATTCCATCTTGACAACAATACATGGGGTGTTAATTTTCAACCATTATCTTGATTCCCAACTAATTTTTGTTTATACAACTCTCCTCCAACCACATCATTGCATTATGGTGTGTATGGTTTTGAACTATGAACCTCCTTTGATAATATTATCATTCCTATTTGGGCATGTAACATGTGAAAATTGTCTTTGCAACATTTAGGTTTTGGACTTACCACATGGAGGGCATCTGTCTCAAGGATTCATGATAGCAAAAAAGTGATTATATGGTACATCAATTTACTTTGAATCAATGCCATATCATCTAGATGAGTCCATAGGTGAGCTCAAATTTCCAGGCTAATAATATTTAGAAGGGAAACAGTTCTATCATTGGCAAATATTGAACCAATGTTTTGGGGAAGTGCTCAAAGCTTAGATGGTCAGGTTTGTTTTCTTGGGTTGTAGGATTCATTGACTATGAGATTCTTGAGAAGAATGCCACCCTTTTTAGGATCAAGCTTATCATTGCTGGTGCTAGTGAATATCCCTGAGATATTGATTACCCCCGCATGAGGAAGGTATTGAAGCTGGGTATTTCTACATATCTTATAATGGAAGTCCTTTCAAAATTTTACCTTTCCAACAATGATTAGTCTAGAATATTTTATTAATATGTTCTTATAGTATGTAATGTTGGATTTTTTTTATGATTTTTAGTACTAAAAAGTTTGTGGTTTGGGAAGATTGCCAATACAGTCAGGGCATACTTAATGATGGACATGGCACACATAGATAGTCTCATTGTTGCTTCTATAATGGCCGGTCTATTTTATTTTTGTGATGTAGTAACAACTACAACGCACAAGGTGAGTTGATGCTAGTCATTTTCTCTGCACTTCACCCTTTAGATTAAAAATATGACTATATTAGATGGATATTTTCTTAGATCTATCTTAATGCTATCTATCTGTGCCATTTCCCCCTTGTAGAAGAAAAAGAATCCCATTAATGCTAAAGAAACGACAAAGAACTAAAACAAATCTGCCATTCCCATCATAGGAGGAGTGATTATAGAGTTAAGAGGTGTAGATTTTCCTTTTGATTCTCTTACATGTTCATTGATTCAGTTTCCTATTTTCATTATTTTATGTTCTTTCTGTTTCTTATCTCTACTAGATAAAAGCTTCATTGAAACTCATATGTTCCTTGAATTGTTTGTCAATTGTTTCAGTTTTTTCCTTTCATTTTTATCCTTCTAATATTTTTCATTCTCAAATATTTTTTGATTGGAGGGTTGTGATGTCGTATTTACAAGGTCTTTGGGGAGGCATGATATTCTTCAAGAAGGAACCAATATTGGGGGTCGACCTAGAGACAACCATAATAAATGTAGTTTTTCCAGGGTTACAGGTCAATCTGAGTTCTCCTTCCTTTCCTCCATCATCCATATTGTTCTCCTTCTCACCAATATCATAATATTGGATATATCGATTTTTTGTATCATTTCGTTTCTAAAAGATACATGAAATAATTTGTCGCTTTCTAGGGAGGACCACATAACCATACCATAGGAGGGTTGTTTGTTTGTTTAAAATAGGATGTAACTGCAAAATTCGAGGCTTATCAAGTACAAGTCTAGCACTCTCACATGTCTAAGCATATGTAAAATTCATGCATGTGAATTATTTTTTGAATGGATTTTGTTTGTTATCAAAGGTAAAATATTTTTAGTCAGTTGTAGTGAATTGACGAGCCCTTCCAAAGAGCCTAATGGATTTGGGTTACAATTTGGTGTCCAGTGGTAGTGAAAATCACTTAGTTCTAGTTGATTTGAGGCCCCTGGTAAGGATCCTATGTTCATGTGCTAGAGTAAAAAACCTACTTTTATATTGATTTTTATTGGATTTAGTTGTTTGAATGTAACATAGTATATATTAATGGGCTTGGACAGGGCATTGATGGTGCAAGAGTAGAGGATGTTTTGGATGTTTCTTCTATCACACAAAACAATAATTTTGTACCAGGTTACATGAATTTTTTCTTTGTATATTTAAATGTAAGGGATTCATTGATTTTCCTTTCTCCATGGGATGATATAGCTTACTTTAATACCTTACATTTTCAGGTGATAAAAGTGTTATGGTTCCTGGTGGTATATGCATAAGGAATCCTGCATTAGCCACCAGCGGGCTTCTTTAGGATGACTTTATCAAGGTTGCAGATTTTATCCACGAGGGGGTGTAAATAGCAATTAAGGCTAAGGGCTCTGTGAAAAGTACAAATTATTTTATAGAATTGATTAAGTCAGACAATTTCTAGCTACGGAATAACATTGTTGATCTCAAAAAGCGGGTTGACTAATTTGCTAGCCAATTTCCATTGTTTGGTGTTGGCACTGAAAATCTTAGTTAGATATATGACGTGCTCACAAGATCAGAAGTTTCCTTTATTAACTTTTAGGCTGGGCTTCAGTGATGATAACCAGGTTGGTAAGGTTTGGTTCCATGTCTATATTATAGCGATGAATAATGTTTTAAGCTGAATATTGTCTGAATTTATGTGCTTTCCTAGCATTAGCATTAACAGATTCTATTCCGATGTATTGGATGTTGACTTTGCCATTTTATTTATTGGCAATTTTTACGACTCTCTTTTTGTTCATCACAAGAATTTTGGGTTGAAAAATATTGATAAATTGTATGGAATCTATTATAGCACTTATTTATGTGGTGTGAATATGGATATTTTATATAGCCTAGAAAGTAATATTCCATACTTCTCAAGGGCCCAGGTATTGGGCCAATTACATAGTTTCATAATGTGTGTTCACTAAGATACTTCTACACATGCACAAATTCCATGTATACATGACACATTTTCAATCAATTGGGCTTCTAAGATTTTATTGTTATATTCATCATCTCACATAGGCTGGCAAGAATTGGACCCATTTGTAGATTATAGAAATGAACCATGTTGAGGTCTGTATTTTTCTAGAATTTATGTGCTTTCCTAGTATAAGCATACAAATTCTCTTTTGGTGTGATGGATGTTGAGTTTTCTATTTGATTTATTGGCAAAAAAATCCTACATAATTTGTATGGTACACCCTTTCAATCCTTCATTTTCCTGAGAAATTATTTAGACTCTCTTCTATTGGTTAGGACTAAGTAATAGGAATAGTAGGCATAACGACTTAGGTAGAAATAAATAGAAAGAAAGTTCTACTATTACATTTATTGTACACACCCTTTATAGAATTAATTTACCACCCTATCCATGGTTTATAGATAGAATTGACATAGCTTGATTAGGTATTTACACAAGGTTTAATTAGTAAATTTACCACTTTACACACACTATCTATGTTTCATTTGACTGGCTGACTACTCTTACTGTTTGAATTATATTAGTATTAATTAGTATATTAGATTGATTGGGACTTACACTATTAGGAAGCTACATCCTGAGTTTATTGAGTCTATAGAATCAAGTTCTCATTTAATCTATAGTACAGAGGAATGCAAAGTATATAGAGACAAATTTGAGAGCCAAAATAGAAAAAACTAAGCGAAGTATTTGATCCAATTACTATTGGATTCACTTATGCCAAACAAGTGTATATATAATTTTTAATGGAGTTTTATGGGGTGAAGAAAAAAGTGCAAGGATTTTTGGATTAAGGTTGTGAGATGTGATGTGATGTGCCTGAGGACTATAAAATATACCATGACTGGGTGGTATCTATTTTTCCAAAATTGCATAGGACTTGTAACTAGTCCCATACACAATAAGAAACCCCTTGTGGAGGTATGCCAGTCCATGAGAGGTGAACATGTCACTTGGGGGATTTGAACCCCAGTGGGCATGATAACAACACCCCTCTTTCACTGACTAGGTAAGACCATGTTGACAACATTGTTTAGCTTTTTATTTAATAGCCTTCTAGTCTTAATTGTCTTAACAGGAGAGGGTATTATTCAATGGAATCATAGTATCTAAATGATGAACATGGGTTAAGTTTTGTTTCAAAATATTTGACTCTTGAATGCTCAAATTTTTGTGTGACCACCAAATGCAAGGCATTTCAACCAACTAGATGTTCAAAGTAGTGCAAATTATAGCTAGTGCAGTCTCACATTGCTAGAGATTGTTTTTAGTTGGAAGTGCCGAAAAGAATAATGGGAATTTGCCAAACTAGGATTGTGAAACATATGAGTAACTAATTCTATACCTTGGTGAACTTTCATTTGCATATACATATATTCCAACTAATCTCTCCTTGAATTAGCAGGATGTAAAATATTTTGTGAATGACGAGCATGGTGTATTACGATGTTTCCATTAACTCAGGTTTTGAACATCATGATTGAGTGTGAGGTTACAGGTAAAGACTTGGCATGTTTTCAATTAGTAATAATTTCTTTCTCAATGCAAAATTTTCATCTTCATATACATCCTATATAGGCTCTCTGGAAATTGCAGAATATAAAACTTTTGTTGTTGTGTCATGGATTGCATAAAGTAATATGATTTAATTAGCTCAAGTTTTCATTAGGTTAGGTGTCGAAGATCAAGATTGAAAGTCGTCTACAACCATGGTGGTTTATCAAATCGTAATGGTGTTTTAATGAGAAACCTTCATCTGCATGTACATTCCAACTCAACTCTTTCAGAAATGGTAGAATGTACTTTTTTGTTTTGAGTATTATTGGTCGAATAAGGTAACATTATTTAGGCAACTCGGTTATTACATAGCAACGATTATTTTCATGTGTCTAGTCATCATCTCAAACTCTTATGCTTGTTTTTTTTGGTGCATACTGCAAAATTGAGAGTTTTTTGCTTTTGATTAGCTACTCTGATTTTTCAATGGGGATTTACGTCTGATAATGTGGTGACTGTGCATGATTTGTTTTAATTCCTACACAACTGTTATGATATGTCATTCATCAAAAGAGAACATTTTTTTCAGTCTTGACTATTTTTCATTACTCCACTGCCAAAACACAGAAGTCCCTGCTAGGTTATGCATGTATTTGATTATTGGGATTTTATGTTTCCAGTTCCTCTATTGGTCGTTGTAATACATTTGACATTAAACATGAGGTGATATTTGTGGTGTAATAATACATTTGAAATTAAACATGATGTGTTGTTTGTGGGGTAAAACATTATTCTTAAGCAACACCTCTTGTTGATCAATGCTTTGAATCTTTTTGTATTTGATGTCATGATCCCTAGTCATTCCTACTATAATGGAGATTGTTCTCGCAATAATTATTGCATACTTAATGTATTGTCCTAATACAGTGACCTAATTATGTTTTTTTATTGTTGCAACTCCATTGATATTATTGTCATGTTCCCATTGGTTCTTTTCAATTGTAATCAATGCCTCATGAGTTTGTGATTCTGGAGCATGTGATAAACTAGGGGAGGGAAGCCAATAGTGGAATGGGGATCAATAGTGGAGATAGAACTTGACCTATGAAGCTATAACAAATCAGAACATGACACACCAATGACACATTATAAAAGTGGTATTAAAATAACAAAGAATGCTCACAAGTTTAAAAATAGTCCATAAACTCACTAGGCATACAATTGTCTAGAAAGTGACTCTTAGTTCACTACCATAAAAAACATCATGTCCAAACACATCTTTAAATTCTCTAATGTAAAGACACTTCAAATCCTTAGAAATTAAGAACCATAATATGTTTAGTCCAAAAAGGTTCAGTTTTGATGTACGGATTACCTATCACATCTGACAGAGAGGTAGATTGATGGAGAATGTCTATAGTAAATGGTGTTCCAATATGTATAACCTCAAGTCCAATAGATCTCAATTCTTCTTTCCCATTGTGCATTTGATCATACATGAATAGGTAATGCTTATCATTCAATGCTTTCCATGACCCACCCCTAAGTTTGTAATCTGTAATGCAAAGGAGTAACTTATTCAACTATGTTCAAAATGACCATTAATCAAATCAATTTTCCAGGGCCATTAAACATTTTAGAAGCACCAACATTGGCTAAGAGAAACTAAGAGCCCCTAGATCATAATAAAATCAATCCTAGACACATATATCATCATTCTGCATATGAAATCCATGTCGATGACCATTCACCGCTCAAATTTCCAATGGAATGTTATACATTTAATCTATAATTCATGGAAGCACCATTGCAGAAACTCAATTTACAATACTTCTCTCTAGATCACTGTTAGAATTTCATACAATGTATCTTTATTCTTGGGACTCATCAATCAAGATTTCCAATGGAGCATTATAAATCTAAACCATCATTAATGGAAGCACCATTTCTTCAACTTAGTTTATAATACTGCTCTATAGGTTACTACAAGCAATTCTCTCATGAGAAATCTTTAGTTAGGGATCAACACTATTTCATAAACTCTCTCCTTTTAAAGTTTTGTTTCTTTTCACCTATGTTTACCTTAAAGTTTTTTGTTTCCTTGTTGCTATGCACTGCATCAAACTCTATTATTCTACAATATCTGCTTGTTTAATGTTTTTCTGTCATGCACGAGGAAATAATGTTGCTCTTGTGAGGTAAGAATGCAAGTGACAAGGGTTGATCATCTACAAAACTATTCCTCAAATGAGGAGTTAAATCTGATAGGTTTTGAAGAGCATAATAATATAAAAGTTGAAGAGCATATAATGTAGATATCGAAGGTGGTGCTTCTGCATCAATTATAGTGAAAGGTGCAAGTTTAAACAAGAATATTAGTGTTAATAGAGGCCGAACTAAAGAGGATATGCTAAAGGAAATTGATGATGTTGACTTCAATGGATGCTTAATGAGAGTTGCAGATATGGAACTCACTAGCATCAATACATTATTGGCTAATACCTCATGCAAGGAAGAAGAAGAAAGGAGTTATTACAGTGTTAATTGAACAAAAGGAGGAAATAGTTAATTGGTGTAAGGAGATACTTGAAATTGGCCATGACCTAGAGTTGATACAACTTAAGGCTAACGTTGCTCCACTTTGAGTCCATTCAAAGATAGATTTTGGGGAAATCAGGGTGTGTGGTGTTAGTGCCTAAATATACCTCAGGCTGAGAAAGGTAGAATCCAAGACAAAATCAAACCATGCTTAACCTGGTAGCTAGCCCTACCAGGTTGGGAGAGGGCTCTCTGCAGGTCAATATCAGAAAATTATGATCGATGAGGGCTTGAGATGACTGATAGAAATACTGATCTTAGGCTAGGTATATGTGCAAGAGAGTTTGAATGAATAAAATTATGTTTTTTTTGGCTCAAATGGAAAAGCTGATTTTGGGTGCGGGAAATGAGTCAGAGATCTCAATGGGGCAAGGTATGCAAACTAATTTGGCACTTTAAATTGAATGAGATGGAGAGATTATACAGGTGAGAAGTTGAAGAGGGAAAGAAAGCTCAGGGATCCTCTCCAAACAACTGAAAACATCAAAAACTAACGCAAACCCTAGGTAGAGCACTGCACTTTCAATGTATTCTAAATTTTCCCTTGTTTGTTTTAGTTTAAGAAGAAATAAGATAGATAATGGCATACATAACACATAAGTAAATTCAAAATTATAGAAGAAAGCACTATACCAAGACAAAATGCCACATGAATCCCAAAGAGTGCTACAATTCTTGGTCTCAATTCCTTAGCCAAAATGCTGATATGAATATACAATGAAGCTCCTTGCTTTCTCAAAAGTCCAACCATGCTAATGAATGAAAGATCACAAGATATAGACAAACCATAACTCATCCTAGCCTCTATGGGTTGAGCTCACAAGTTTAGGAGCTGTTTCAACTAATTCTAAATTAAGAACTAGAAATCAGGTAGTGGAACATCTTGCCTCTAGAAACTAGGGAACTAATTCATTAAGTTTCAAACAACTTTTCGAAAATGGATTATAGATTTCTGTGGTTAGGTTTTTTAGAATATGAGCTAAGATATTCCATAGTTTTCATCTTTTCTTTGTCGACGTTTCGAGCCTAGACCAAGACTCATCATGAGGACTTGCTTTACAAAGGATAGAGACAGTAGAGATAAATAAGTGAAAATTAAACATATTTACATCATGATCCATCCATTTACATTAAATTACATCATAAGTTTGACATTAAGAAGCAGAAAAAGTCAAACTGTCAAAAGCTAGGCGAAAAACAAAGCATTCTTGGTCAAACTGAGCCAAATTTACCCAATGCGCCACGCCAAATTCTCTATGCGTAGCGCCCATTCGAAGCCACATTTGGAGGCCTTTCCAATGTCCAAATTTGATACAAGTGTGCTTGTTGGAAAGGTATACCTGTCTACTTTCCAACCCAATTTGAACGTTTGAATTTTGCCTCCATTTTCCCATCCAAAAATCAGTTCTCGCAACACAGCTTCGTGTGTGTCAAAATAGGGGCAGTAAGGTTAGGTTTTCAGTGTTTTTGACCTTTTTGAGGGCTCAAAACCTATCAAAATTCCTTTTCCATTGGTAGGAAAGCATATTTTTCCATGCCAAATCCAAAAATACTGAGTTTTTGTCATTTGTAGGTTCCCATCAAAAGCGAGCACCAGATGGCACGGCGCATAGAGCAGAAAAACCTGTTTTTTGAGCAAAAAATTCCAAAAATGAAAAAAGTGCGACAAATTTTTTGAAATTTGGGCTAAGTCTCCTCCATCAAGAGCTATGTTGGGCCAAGGAAGCCTCAGCCAAGATCTAAAGTCTATCTTGCTCCTTTCGCCTCCTCGATGCCCTATTCAATTTTGCCTTCAAGCTCTTGATTCTTGCCTTACACACTTTGTTTCTTGTCATGTAATGACAAACCATATGCCTCAACAATGCCTTCAACTTATTTTCCTTCTCCAACCTCCTCTCCAAGTGGATATTAGCTCTATCAAGCCATGACTCTCGATCGGCATTGATTTCTTGCTCAAGTGATGTGAGCTTCACCTTCCTTCTTTTGGCAGCTTGGTGGTTTTCCTGAATGTTTTGCAACTCCATAATTGCTTGCTGGTCTTCAAGCTCCTTATTTATTTCCTCCAAGTACTTTATTATCCACTCAGCTTTGTCTAAATTGAGGGACAAAGCATTGATGTCCGTCTGTTTCTCTTGGATGACTTCCTTGAGCTTTGAGCTTTGTGGTCCCAAATCCATGTCATCGTCATGAATGAGAATGAAATCAGTCTCCCACTCACCTGAAGGCCCCTCATCATGTACTGGCCTCTTTCCCTTGTCCTGAACCTGCTGTGCCGATGAAGGAAGCGAGACCCCTTCCACCCCGGGTGGAGATAATACTCTCTTTGCTACTGCAAATAACCATCTAGTGCCCTTCTGATAGGTGAGAAACACTGACATACTAGCGGTATGTGTCTCATGACCCTCTTGCTCATATGAAGGTTCACCTATCTCATGCAAAGCCTCTGGAGGTCCCTAAGGAGCTATGAAGAACTCACGAGAAATGAAATCCTCCCAAGTGATGCCTTGTAAACCAAGCTGATGGATGACCACAATCTTAATGAGAGAAAAATGGTAAATATTGTTGAACTGCTAGTGAGGAGTCTTCTACTGTACTAGGGTGGTCATCTTCTCAATATTTTGGCACATGAAGTAAGGGAGATTCATCATCCTCACCCTGGTAAAATGCATCAGCAACCTGATATCATAAGCATATAAACAGGAAAACCAGCCCTCACAGCTGAAATACTTCAGTATCAGTTTCATTAAAGGAGCATAGGAATCTTTCAAGTACCGAAAAGGAAAAAATTTGCTGAGCTGTCTCAAATAACCGAGCTTGATGTATGGTTCATAATGTTGCCTGTAAATTTGCTGCCTTTTGTTCCATTGCTCTGCAATGTTGGGAATACCGGTTGCTATAGAAATAGATTGTGGTGTTAAAGTGAATGTTACACCAACTAGAGTGGCTTGACCATCATGTAAATGAAGCACAAACAAATGGGCCAGCGCATGATGAAACTGAATTCTAGCAACCATTTCGTAGAACTCGTAGTAGGACTGATGTTGGAAACATGTCATGGCAAGAGGGCAGGCCCATAGCTCAACAAGGGTAGTAGGTTCCTTTCAAATATGTTTGCCACCTCTATGAGGCCTCCTGGGTGCATGTACCTCTATAGGAGAGTCACTGTGTGTCTCCTCTTCATGATCATATGAAGGATCAGACTCCATTTCTGTTAGTAAGTTGTTTTCTTGATGAGGAATAGGAAATTTATGGTGTTTCTTGATTTTCTACCACCAAGGGAAAAGTAATATGAAGGACTGTAGAGGGAGGGAATAATGAGGGATTTTAGGACTTTTTAGAACAAGGTTTAGTTAGGGAAACAAGAGATTAGGGAGTGATATGGGAGTTTTAGGGATAGAAGCTAGCATTTGGGAATCTATATTTAGGATTTTGGGAAAATGGGATTGGGGATAGGGATATATGATTTTTTGGAAATATGGGAGTTAGGGAATGGGGGAATAAGGTGAGAAACTTAGTGAAGGAGTGAAAGGGGGAGGAAATGACAAAATGGACTTGGCAACCAAATAACCAATACAAACCCTAGGCAACAGTTTCTTGAGAAATGGCAAGAATGTAGGGTTTGATTTTTCTATTAGACAATCACCATAAACTTTATGAAAAACTCCTTTACTAGCAATGGAGAGATCGTGGCTTACTTGCACAATAGGAGTCGTGAACAATTTTGGTAATTTGAGAGAGTTTTGGAGCGAAATGGGCTTGGCAGCTCTATGCGCCACACCTCAAAGCCAATGCACTACGCCCTATGTGTGCATCGCGCCCATTCAATTTTGCACTAGAAATCATGGCCCTATGTGCCGTGTCACTCACCTTGTGTGCCACGCCTCTGATTTTGCACAGTTTTTCCTCCAATGTCACTTGTTTGCTCACACTTTTTTTTTTGAATGCAAATGGGATTTTGATTTAAGGAAACAATTATATACAAAGAGCTTTTAATTTTTTATGCATAAAAACCCACTTTTACAATGTTTGGAATATGACTTGACTTTTTAACTCTATTTTTTGAGGTTTTGACTTTATTTGAGCTTTTTGATGAACTGAATGACTTGTTTTTTGTTTGCTTTGTAAGGGATTGGAGCTAATGAGGCTAGGGAAAGTGACCAGGGTTGCCATTGAACGGATTTACATATGAAGGAAATGAAATTACATGAATTTATACAATAAAACCTGCAAAACTCAGTTTCTCTGTTTTGTGGAAAAATACATCTCTGAGCACTTTTTTATAAAAGTTATTAGTACTGGATCTTCCTCATGTGCCTGCTAGATGTTATTGGACATTTTGAAAACCGTTTTGATGAAACACTAATGAAACCCTAGACCTAATGACAGTGAAACCTTAGAAAAACTTTTGCAAATTTTGAGGACAAAAAGTGACTGCAAATGATCTTGATGAGTAAAAATGGGCCAGCAGGTGAAAGACATGAGGGAAAATGTAGGAGAAACCACTACTGTCAGATAATCCATGCTCCTAATGGAATGCAGCTGACTGGGCGGGACACATAATATGCAATGCAACAAGAGGATTTGATCTCTGAGGGAGGGATGAAGATACCGACACTAACATTGGCTCCAATGAGGATGGTAGCTCCTTGGAGGTGCCAAGAACTACAAATCATTGGAAAGTAGACAGTGCCTTCATCCATTGGGCAATGGAATCAAAAACTCAAGTTGAAATGCATGACTGAAAACTGACGACTTGACGACAAAAACTGACTCTCACTCAACTAAAAATTGACTCGATACTTAAACACAACCGACAAACTAGAAATGATGCTCAAAGTAGAGCTTATTCATCAAAACCTACTCTAATAGTTTCATTCATCACCTGATCAAGTGAAATGAAACAACCAATGCAACTAGGTAAGAATTCTAGCTGCTGCTTGAATTATCCGCAAGTGCTTGCTTATGAACAACAAGAGAGAACTACTAAAAGGCAACTCCCATGAAAATTTGTGAACAGATCCATTGAATAATATGGATTCTCTATCCACCTCCGAAAACACTGCATAAGGATCTTGAAGTTCATGCACACTAGGACTTAGCTCATCCAATGGATTACTTCTCTTTTCCTCATACCATGAATGCAAACTTTCATCTGAGCTTTGTGACGAGACTCCTGCTGAAAATGACAAAGAAACCGGCCGCCAGATCAAGTTTATATCAACACATGTTTCAAGCTCACATGTAGTCAATGGAGAAGAACTTTGACTACAGAGATCATCCAACACATCAGCTATTGGATCATGAAAAACTTGGAAAGACTACTGCAACCCATTTTCTATTGGTTCCGATGAGATTACATGATTCCCTACATGCTGCTCATTCTTTACTGAAGATGTACTATGCAATTTTCCCTTCAAAAACTCAAATGATTCAAAACAGAAAGGTACGGAATCATCTTGTATCATTTGATTATATGGTTCAGATTCCAAGTCCTCATCTGCAACTTGACAATCCATGGCATTCGGGGGCTGCAAATCTGGATATGAGAAGTCTTGAACAAGGTTTTCATTGCCCTCAAAAAGGTTCAGATCAAGATTTGTCAACAGTTGATTTTTGATTGCATGAATGTTATCTCTGATGATTTGAAACGAATCAAAACAAACAGGAAAATATCCTTCACTTACTTCAAAATTTGTTGCGGTTTCCTCCTCACTTCCATGACTGATATGCATCGGCTGAACATTGTATTCGAGCTGCTGAAAGTGAACTTCTTCCTCCCACAAACTAGCTGTTGATTTATCTGCAAGATTAGCTTCTATTTGGAGAACATAATCGTCGTCATACTAATCAAACTGAGGCAAATCATCTGTATAAAAGACATCATCAAGCATACATGTCACATCAACAGATCTCTCTTCTCCAAGATGATCTACAAAACAATCATTATCAGATCTATGACAAATAGGATAAGAAAGAAGATGTTTTGGATCAGCAACTTGTTCCTCTTCAATCAGCGAGCCATGGGCTTGAACATTATACTCATTCCTTGTGATGATCCTTTGCATCATCTCTTCCACTGCACTTACCAAAATGTCAAGCTTTACCTCTAGAGATGTTGATTCCTTCGGATCTATGCTTTTCATCTCTTCTTCCTTCAACTTTGACCTTCGAATCAGCAAATGAGCCTCTACATCTACTGCACTGTTTTGCATCTCTTCAAGTGTTGCAAGATTCATTTCTCTCAGCTGAAACTCCATTTCCCAATCAAAAGCACTGGGGTAGTGCAAAAGAGCGGATCTAAGAGGAGGTCTTATATTAACTGGCATCAAAAAATATACTTTGTTAAATCGGGTATAAAATTGTTGTATTGTCTCCCCTAATAGTCTTTTCAGCTAGTTATACTCTTCTATAATCAAGAAAGGGTTCTGTCTGACCACCCACCCATCGAGGAAAACTTTGACGAATTGCTGGAGATCTGAGATGCTCACATCAGGCAGGATTTTGAACCAACTCTTGACTTTGCCTCGCAACGAAAGAGAAAAAAGCCTAATACTGACATCTTCTTCATCAACTTCAAAAAGGTCGAGAAAGGACTCAAAATTCAATACATGTCTCTCAACAGTGATATTGTCGCGTTCACCATCAAATCTTGGTAGATATAGATCATGATTTTTAGGGAAAGCATGGGATATAGGAGGTAAAATCAGAGGCTTGTATCGATCTGGAATTTTACAAGGTATAGGAATATGTATAGAAGGTGTAGAATCAGTCTTGATCTCTTAAGGCTCATCAGTTTGAAGACAGTCATCACAAGGATTAGAAGAGGGGTGTTGATCAAGCTCAAAGGCATGCAAATATTTGGTATTCACAATATTCAAAGGGAAGGAATCAAATGCAGGCCGAGGATCTTTTCTCAAATACAATATACTTTGCAAAGCCTTCTTGACATTCTTGTGAAAAGAGAAGAAATAATTTATTACAAAGAACAAAATTTCCTGGATGAAATTCCAACTTGAATACCTGATCTTTCCATATTGTCCTTTCATCTTTTTCCTGGTCAGGTTCATCTTCTAGTGGAGTCCTTGGATCTGATCTCGAAACTGATTTAGAGTTTCCAGGTGGATGACTTCAGCCTTGCAGTGTTTGATCGTTGTCCACTATCAACGATCAGATCTGAACTTGATTACATTTTTACTGAAGAAACTAGATGTTCAGTTCATTAACTAGACCAGAGATTGGCTGAAGTAGCATTCATCTACTTTCCCCAATGCAAAGCAAGAGTGTTTCGAAGGCTACCTAGCTAATTTCAGGCTCCGTCTGTAGTTTACAAAGCAAAAAAATGATAATATTTTCTTCCCCAGTATGGTCACCATTATGCTAGTGCCTAAATCTACCTCAGGCTGAGAAAGGTAGCATCCAAGACAACATCAAACCACGCTTAACCTGGCAGTTAGCCCTAACAGGTCAGGAGAGGGCTCTCTCCGTGTCAATCTCAGCAAATTATGATTGATGAGGGCTTGATATGACTTATATAAATACTGATCTTAGGCTAGGTATATGTTCAAGAGAGTTTGATTGAATAAAATGATGTTTTTGTTGGCTCAAATGGAAAAGCCGATTTTGGGTGCGGGGAATGAGGCTTAGTCTTGCAGAGATCTCAATGGGGCAAGGTAGGCAAACTAATTTGGCACTTTAAATTGAATGAGATGGAGAGATTAGATAGGTGAGAAGTTGAATAGGGTAAGAAAGCTCAGGGATCCTCTCCAAACAGCTGAAAACATCAAAAACTAAAGCAAACCCTAGGTAGAGCACTACACTTTCAATGGATTCTACCTTTTCCCTTGTTTGTTTTAGTTTAATAAGAAATAATATAGATAATGGAATACATAACACATAATTAAATTCACAATTACAGAATAAATCACTATAACAAGACAAAATTCCACATGAATCCCAAAGAGTGTTGCAATTCTTGGTCTCAATTCCTTAGCCAAAATGCTGATATGAATATACAATGAAGCTCCTTGCTTTCTCAAAACTCCAACCATGCTAATGACTGAAAGATCACAATATATAGACAAACCATAACTTATCCTAGCCTCTAGAGGTTGAGCTCACAATTTTAGGAGCTGTTTCAACTAATTCTAAACTGAGAACTAGAAATCAGGCAATGGAACACCTTGCCTCTAGAAACTAGGGAACTGATTCATTCAGTTTCGAACAACTTTTCGATAGATGAATCTACCTCCATAAGTAAAAATTAAACATATTTACATCATGATCCATCTATTCACATTAAATTACATCATAAGTTTGACATTAAGAAGGAGGACAAGTCAAACTATCAAAAACTGGGCGAAAAACAGACCATTCTTGGACAAGTTGAGCCAAATTTACCCAATGAGCCGCGCCAAATTCTCTATGCATAGCGCCTGTTTGAAGCCACTTTTACAGGCCGTTTGGATGTCACAATTTTCTCCGTGTACTTTTTGGAAATGTCAGCATGTCTACTTTCCAACTCAGGTATAATTATTGAATTTGGCCTCCATTTGCCCCTCCAAAATTCAGTTCTCCCAACACTACTTCCTGTGTGTCAACATAGGGGCAGTAAGGTCATTTTTTGAGTGTTTTTGACCTTTTTAAGGGCCCAAAACCTATCAAAATTTCTTGGCCATTGGTAGGAAAGCATATTTTCCATGCCAAATCCAAAAATTTTGAGTTTTTGTCATTTGGAGGCTCCCATCAAAAGCGAGCGCCAGATGGCGCGACGCGTAGAGCAGAAAAACCTGTTTTTTGAGCAAAAAAATCCAAAAATGAAAAAAGTGCCCCAAGCTAAGTCTCCTCCATCAAGAGTTATGCTGGGCCAAGGAAGCCTTAGCCAAGATTTGAAGTCTATCTTGCTCCTTTCGCCTCCTCGATGCTCTCTTCAATTTTTCCTTCAAGCTCCTGATTCTTGCCTTATACACTTTGTTTCTCACCATGTAATGATAAACCATATGCCTCAACAATACCTTCTCCTTATTGGCCTTCTCCAACCTCCTCTCCAAGTGGATATTAGCTCTTTCAAGCCACGACTCTCGATCGGCATTGATTTCTTTGCTCAAGTGATGTGAGCTTCACCTTCCTTCGTTTGGCAGCTTGGCGGTTTTCCCGAATGTTTTGCAACTCCATAATCGCTTGCTAGTCTTCAAGCTACTTATTTCTTTCCTCCAAGTACTTTATTATCCACTCAGCTTTGTCTAAATTGAGGGACAAAGCATTGATGTCTGTCTGTTGCTCTTGGATGGCTTCCTTGAGCTTTGAGCTTTATGGGCCCAAATCCGTGTCATCGTCATGAATGAGAATGAAATCGGTCTCCCACTCACTTGAAGGCCCCTCATCATGTACTGGCCTCTTTCCCTTGTTCTGAACCTACGGTGCCGATGAAGGAAGCAAGACCCCTTCCACCCCAGGTGGAGATAATACTTGCTTTGTTGCTGCAAATAATCGTCTAGTGCCCTTCTCATAGGTGACAAACATCGACATACTAGCGGTCTGTGTCTCATGACCCTCATGCTGATATGAAGGTTCACCTGTCTCATGCAAAGTCTCTGGAGGTCCCTCAGGAGATGTGAAGAACTCACGAGAAATGAAATCCTCCAAAGTGATGCCTTGTAAACCAAGCTGATGGATGACCACAATCTTAATGAGAGCAAAATGGTAAATATTGTTGAACTGATGAGGAGTCTTCTACTGTACTAGGGTGGTCATCTTCTCAATATTTCGGCACATGAAGTAAGGGAGATTCATCATCCTCACCCTGGTAAAATGCATCAGCAACCTGATACCATAGGCATATAAACGGGAAAATCGTCCCTCATAGGAGCATAGGAATCTTTCAGGTACCGAAAAGGAAAAACTCTGCTGAGTTGTCTCAAATAACCGAGCTTGATGTATGGTTCATAATGTTGCCTATCAATTTGCTACCTTTTGTTCCATTGCTCTCCAATATTGGGAATACCGGTTGCTAGAGAAATAGATTCTGGTGTTAAAGTGAATGTTACACCAGCTAGAGTGGCTTGACCATCATGTAAATGAAGCACAAACAAATGGGCCAACTCATGATGAAACTGAATTCTAGCAACCATTTCGCAGAACTCATAGTAGGACTGATGTTGGAAACATGTCATGGCGAGAGGGCAGGCCTGTAGCTCCACAATGATAGTAGGCTCCTCTCGAATATGTTTTCCACATCTATGAGGCCTCCTGGGTGCATGTACCTTTGTAGGAAAGTCATTGTGTACCTCCTCTTCATGATCATATGAAGGATTAGACTCCATTTCTGTTAGTAAGTTGTTTCTTGATGAGGAATAGGAAATTTATGGTGTTTCTTGATTTTATGCCACCAAGGGAAAAGTAAAATGAGGGACTGTAGAGGGAGGGAATAATGAGGGATTTTAGGACTGTTTAGAACAGGGTTTATTTAGGGAAACAAGAGATTAGGGAGTGATATGGTAGTTTAGGGATAACAACTAGGGTTTTGGAATTTATATTTAGGATTTTGGGAAAATGGGATTGGCGATAGGGATATATGATTTTTTGGGAATATGGGAGTTAGGGAATGGGGGAATAAGGTGAGAAAACGAGTGAAGGAGTGAAAGGGTGAGGAAATGAAAAAATGGACTTGGAAACCAAATAACCAATACAAACCCTAGGCAACAGTTTCCTGAGAAATGGCAAGAATGTAGGGTTTGATTTTTCCTTTAGACAATCACCATAAACTTTATGAAAAACACCTTTACTACTAATGGAGAGATCGTGGCTTACTTGCACAATAGGAGTCGTGAACAATTTTGGCAATTTGAGAGAGTTTTGGAGCGAAACGGGCTTGGAAACTCTATGTGTCGCGCCCTGTTTGTGCATCACGCTCATTCATTTTTGCACTATAAATCGCGGCCCTATGCACCGCACCTCTTCTATGTGCTATGCCACTCACCCAGTGCGCTTCGCCTCCGATTTTGTATAGTTTTTCCTCCAATGTCACTTGTTTGCTCTCACACGGCCTTTCTTTGCTCACACTTTGTTGATTGAATGCAAATGGGCTTTTGATTTGAGGAAACAGTTATATACAAAGAGCTTTTAATTTTTTATGCATAAAACCCCACTTTTACAATGTTTCGAATATGACTTGACATTTTAACTTTGTTTTTTGAGCTTTTGACTTTATTTGAGCTTTCTGATGAACTGAATGACTTGTTTTTGGTTTGCTTTGCAGGGGATTGGAGCTACTTAGGCTAGGGAAAGTGACCAGGGTTTCCATTGAACTGATTTACATATGAAGGAAGTGAAATTACATGAATTTATACAATAAAACCTGAAAAACTCTGTTTTTTCCTCAAAATAGAGTTTTGAGGAAAAATACATCTCTGAGCACTTTTTTATAAAAGTTACTAGTAATGGATCTTCCTCATGTACCTGCTGGATATTATTGGACATTTTGAAAACCTTTTTGATGAAACCCTAATGAAACCCTAGACCTAATGACAGTGAAACCTTAGAAAAACTTTTGCAAATTTTGACGACAAAAAGTGACTGAAAATGATCTTAATGAGTAAAAATGGGCCAGCAGGTGAAAGAAATGAGGGAAAATGTAGGAGAAACCACTACCGTCAGATGATCCATTCTCCTAATGGAATGTAGCTAACTGTGTGGGACACCTAATATGTAATGCAACAAGAGGATTTATCACTGACGAAGGGATGATGATACCAACACTAACATGCAGGAGTTAAGAAAAGATATCATGAGCTGGCATTATGAACAATTGAAATCCTAAATAGAGACAAATCTATGGATTTACACCTTACGATTCTGGCCAAGTTCTATTACAATCTATCCAAGGCATACACATATCAATCATAAAATTTACAAAATATATATGAAATTGTGACAAGTTTCCTTTCCAAGTTCGAAGGAATTGTGGAATGTGGATAAATTCCAAGAGAATGAGTGAAAATGTGCCAAAGTGTTTCCTAACAAAAACATGGATAACTATATTTTGTTGTGCAATTACAATTGGTTTATCAATGTTTAGGCTATATTTGTTTTAGGGAAATAAAAATATGAAGAACCATGTCAACAATTGTGAGAAAGGAATATCCATGGTTGTACGTGCTAATGCATGGATGACTAAATAATTGTTTATTATTTGGCTAGACCATTTTGTTACTTTTTACCTGGAGGCATCTATCTTACAAACATATACTTGTTAAAATTCTATGGCCATCACAACACCACAGCTCTACAAACCATAGAGGAAAACACGATAGGCATACATAGTGTTGGCACTTCTTAGACATTACTCATAAGTTGCAACCCTATAAGTGTGTTTGGGCCTTTTAAGAATTATTAAAGGTTTGAGAGAATAAATTGGATGGCAAAAAACCCATGGATAGAGGTAAAAAGGTTTGAAACAGTTGTAATTGCTAGCATATCTATTGAAAGGACCTTGACACCCTCTAATATTAATGTGGAATGCAGGTGCAATATAATTTGGCTAGTCAATTATGATGCTCTTACAAATGATGAGTCTTGTAGACAAGTTTTTGAAATACCTGGTGATAAAGATGCAAAAGTTGTTATAAACATGTTGAGTCTACCTCAAGGATGTTATCCTTTATTAGGTGATGATGATGATCATGGAAATTCTACCTAAGAATATGGTGGAGCAATTAAAGAAAAAATAGTAGTTGTTGATGACAAAAACCACATATAAATTTTACAAATTCTAATCAAAATGAAATTGTTGAAATGAATATGATTGAAGGTGGTTGATTCATGGGAAGCATTAATGAGAAATTTGCATTGCCAAGACAAGTGACCCTACATGAGTGGTTAGCAGAAGTCATGACGAATATGAATTGAAATGATCTTTACGAAGACTAATTAAGAAATCCTTAACATGCCTTCATTCATGTTGGGCCATAAGGTGTTCAGGTGGTGGGGACCAGAGTTACATAAATCTTTCATTGTTGGTCTATTAAACTCCATCATTCAAGGTAGCAACCATTTTTTGGTTGGGTAAGATACAACTATTCGAGTAAGAGAAAGGAAGGTCGGTAAGTAAGGGGGGACCTATTTTATTTTCCTACTTGCATAAAGCATGCTTGAGGGGGAGGGAATTTAATAATGACTCAAAACAGAAGATTTCATCATAGGACCACAGGTAAGGTTCATGGGTATGGGATTCCCTCGATTCAACACTTCATCACATGGTAGAATGAATTTCATAACTTATATATTTCTTGAAAACAACGTGTAGTGACCAAATATCATATGGAAGGATGAACTACCTGAAGGTCGATGGCTTAAAAACTACCCGGAGAGCTAATGAAAGTGTTTATAAATTGCCCCTACAAATATAAAAACTTATCCTTACAATGAGGCTGCAAATTTGTAGAAGCAATAAAGTCCTTTGTCACAGTTAGGCTGGCATTTGAGAAATTGGTTTGATATGGAATCAACAAGGTATTGATAGAAACACTCAAGGAAACAAAAGTTGGGAGAAAAGTAAAACAAAATTTGTACAAACATTAATCTCTCATAGCTTGAAAAAAGTGGCAGAGAGAAGATTAATCTCTCCTACCTCGACAGAACTAGTGGTAAAGATCAACACATACAAGAACTTTGTTGTGGAATATTATCAAAACTATAAGAAGGATATGAAAGAGTGTGCAGTAAGAAACTTGACAAACATGGCCACTGGAACTTGTAGCATTATTTTTAGGAAGAGAAAAATATGTTTCTTTTTTCCAAACATGTATGTTAGTATATTACAATTTAATGAATATGCTTTCCTATTATAATATATGGTTTCATACTTTTTACAAAACATTCTCCAAGACTTCACAATGTTTTATTATTCAGTGAAATATTTCCCAAGATCTTACAAGATTTTATAATTCAGTGAAAGATTCACCATGAATTTACAAGATAATATAATCTGGTGAGAGATTCACCAAAAAAAATATATGTACATATTATATCATTGATAAAATGGCCTCCCATTTTTCCTATGTATCGTGGGGATTCACCCATTTATAATACATATAAATTTAGGGTGGTTCTTAAAATTTTCCCTGGTGATTATAGCATGAGCCTAAATTATGGTAGCATGATGAACATTTTCTCATATCCTCATGTCTGTGAAACTTTCCTTTCTTATATAACTTTGGTCTGTTTGATGCTATCAAGCAATCCACACCCTTGATGTGGTCAAAATTAAACCCCACAACTTGACACAATCAATTTTAGTTCCTCTTTGACCCAATATTTTCTAACCCATGCTTGCTTGATGCTATCAATCCTTCTTTCATGCTCGATTGACAATTTCTAAGATAACCGTTGTTATAGACATTTTTGTGCCTTACAGCTATAAGCATGAAATGTCCATAAATCAAGGGATCCTAAGTCCCTAAAGATGTTGTTACAGATCCTAAAGGAACAAGGTCAACCAATGACAGCTTCTCCTAGAAGTTCTCCACCAGAAACTGCTCAAAACTAGTCAAATCAGGATCAATTCAGAAGCTCCACTAGCTGCCTGTGTTGCAAAGCACCCAAATACACTGGCTAGGTGTGTTGCAATGCACTTGAATGCACTACCCAGGTGCGTTGAGCGGGAAATGACAAGTGGCAGAGTCATTCAACGAGGTGGAGAGACAATGGAAGCTTCCAGAATCTTCTCCAATGACACTTGCCTCACTGAATTCGACCAGTGATGAGTAAGAGGCTCTCAGTCTCCAAGTGGAAGCAAGAACTGACAGAGAGAAGCCACAAGTCAAAACATAAGCTGACTCATCCTCTCTGCTTACATCTATATATGGATCCCTCATCCCAGAGATCCAGAGGCTGGAATTTTGTACTTTGCAGAGAATTGCTGTTGGTTTGAGATTGAGATTAGTGCATTGGGTGACTTATGCTTTGTTGGAGTTGAGGAAGGGATTCCTTTGCTGGGAGGTAGATGCTGGATCGGGACTCACTTGGTTGTATCTCCTCTTGGACTTTCTTATCATATCAATAAAACTATTTGAGTTTCTCCTACATGTTGTGTATCAATGATGTTTTGTTATATTTGCATGTTTAGCTTAATATGATCCTAAGCTTTTTATGAATGTAAATCTATATCTTCATGTAGTTTCTCTCTTCTGTGATCTTGCAGGAATTCGGTGAAGCTGGGCCGGTAAGGGAGCAGGGAGCTGGGAGCTATTGAAGAGAGGAGCGATTGGATCAACAAACTAGCGCAAGACACAGGTTAGTTTATCCTTCCTCTTCGTCTACATTTCATAAAGAAGAATACTCAAGTAGTTTTCCTTGTTTGTTGCTAAGGCACTGTCACACCTTAGAGTGGGATAGGGGCATTCTGAATAGATACTTTTCCCAACAACAGAATGGCGACTCCGTTGGGGATCGTATCTAGTTAGTTTATTTGTGTTTCTATTGTTGTTCTTCTCATAAACTTAGGAGTGGCGAATCGAACTGCATTTGCCATTGACAAATGCAAAGTAGAGATCTGCTACTCTAGTCCATTCGCTGGGCCTGTTTATGATTTGAACAGCTGATCCACAAATGCTCTAACTGCCCTTTGTGATAGCTCGTAGTCCTCCTTTAAATCATCCCTCTAATTGTACCTTACTGATAGCTTTTATCCGGCCAAAAACCATAGATTAAACTGCAAACCGTGACCCAGAACCCAGAGAAAATTCACGTTTCTGCTTCAGCGCAGGCCCTGTGAAGAGGTTCTGCATTTCAACGCAGGTCCTGAGAGGGCTACCTGCACTGCAATTCAGTTTCTCTGTGCAACAGGTGCGCTGATCAGCCTTTGCCCTGTGCAGCTGTGGTTCTTTGCTTCATTTTGTTTAGTTTTATCTCTGAATTTTGCAGCCTGTTATCAGTGTGTGTACCTATCTGAAAACCCCTTTTCTTTGCCTTAATTCGCCTCAATTGTATAAAAGAAACTGTATTTGTTTTTGTGTATTTGTTACATCATTTGCAGTTTCCCATTACAAAAGTAAACTAGTCATACTGTCGCCCTTAGATCTAGACCTGTCGTAAGTGTCGTTTTGATCTTAGGAGAAAGTTTGTTTGCTGTTGACAGTTGATTGCGCTTTTACTTTTGTCTTTTGGTTTGAATTGGTGAATTTCTAGTGTCGAAACAAGTGTTTACTTCAAAATCATAAAGTGTCGTAATCGTCTTTTTGATTTTGAAAAGAAAGCTTGTTTGTGTTTTCACTTGAAATTGAATTCAAATTTGTACAAAAACTTTCTTTTTAGGCATCAATATTAAGAAAGTGAAAACAAATACATGCACAAGTGCATTTGCATTTTGACAGTTTGTATGGTTTGATTTAGGAAAAGTGCATTTAGAGTGTGCTCTATGCTCTTTGAGAAAATATTGTGTCTTTCTTTTCCCCTTGTAGCTAGGATTTTCATTGTTGAAAAGAGATAAAAGCTTGCTTATCATCTTTAGACTGCATTTAGGAATTATATATACATCTCGTGGTGATCCAAAAAGGCAAACTTCTAAGAAAGATCAACCTAAAATAAATTGAATGAACTTAACAACGCATTGGAACTTAACGCACAACATAGAGGTCTAGGCTAGAGACGTGTTCCAGCGTCGTAAAGCCTGGTAACTGTTGTCCTCACTGTTGGTTGGGTGATTCCTCCACTATGAGACAATAAGTGCCAGTACGGATTGTGCTCCCACGTACTGTCGAGTATATATTGGGAAACCCCTATAGGCATAAAACCTTTATCCATAGGAAGTCGTGTCAGTCGCCCTACTGATCGCAATGCATTGAACACAACATTCGGGAAGATTGACCGCCCGTACCCTAAAAAATATTCTGCGGTTTTGCGATTGGTTCGGTATACCCTCTACCTAGATCTCCAGAGCAGTCCCTTTCGTTCCTTTTCAGACTCCTTAACGGAAAAGGTCCATCTGAGCACTTGTCACTTCAGGCTCATTAAAAATCGAAGGAGACTAGAGTCATCTTTTACTTTTTCTCGACTCTTTAAAATTGAAAAAGCAAGTTGTGTCCAAGCGTCGTTAAAATTTATTTTAAACGGAATATTCATACCCTTTTTCCCGCGTTGATCTTTAGGTTGAGAAAATGGAGCCTACCAACCAAGGAATTCCCCTTGGTGGAAATCCTAGTCCCTTCTCCTCTTGGGGAGATGTTGGTGCGCCCCATATGGCCACATTGTCGCTTCCAGGACTGACAATTGGCTTGCCAGTTTGGCTCTTCTCAACCAATGTCGTTCAGAACACCACTATTCCTGAATAGTCAAATCAGCAATTAGACCAGTCCAGAGTTACCCACCAACCTTCCACTTCCTCTAATTCTTCCTCTCCTCCTTCCTCTTCGTTTGATGGGGTTGGCAAAGCCAAAAGTCAAGTTCCTAAGGAGAAGAAGGAAAAGAAGAAGAAAGAGAAGAAGAAGAAGGAGCCAAAAGTGACTAGGGGCAAATGAGTGTCGTCTAACAAAAATCCACACACTGCACTGACTAGGCCTAAATCGCCATGTGTCATTTGCAAGGGAGACCACTTTCACAGAGATTTTCCCTGCATCCCTCGGATACTAAGGGACTGGTCTCCCTGTTTGCACAATCCGGTGGCGTCAACCTCTGATAGCCATGTTGAAAGCACACCGTCAACTAGCGAAAGTGAAGTCCCTGGACAAAAAGGGAGAGCTAGATCTCCTTGTAAACTATGCGAAGGCAATCACGCCATCCACCGTTGTCCCTTCTTAGACGAAGCTAAAAGAGTTTTGGATGATCGTCCGGTTTCACCGTTACGACTCCCTCCTGGATATAAAAAACTCTTGACAAGTCCTTCGTTAGTTGAAAATCTAGCTGGCCCGCTCAAGTGGTCAGCTGAAGCGCCGGTCATTGAAGATGAACCAGCTGAATCCATACCCGACGAAAGTCAAAAGGTCGAGGCGGCAGTTGACCCGGTCTTGCCTTCAGAGGTTTTATCTTCGAATGATACAGTCACTGAGGAGAATAAGGATGACACCGTCCAAATTCTCTTCATCAACACAGACTTTGACGAACACGGGGGAAACCTACCCATTCCTTTATCGCAGGAAGGAAGTTCGTCGGAGCCGTACCCGGCCATCTACTCGGTCCCACCTCCAAGCAACCTAGCTGTCTCCTTCGACTGGAATCAACTAGGCAGACCCCGTTTACCAGCAAGCATACCATTCAGAATCATCATCAAATATACAGAATGGTCATGGCTGGCACCATCATTGATGAGGGGGCATCTGTGAGTATCCTTTCCTCTATTGCTTGGAAAGCGCTTGGTTCGCCATCGCTTTTGCCTGAAATGAGAAATCTGACAGGCTTTGATAAAGGAACCAGTCGACCTTTAGGGATCCTCCCCAATGTGCCCATAAGATTGAAAGGAAAGACTGTTCAAATGAACGTGATGGTCGTTCAAGGACCCTTGGATTATAACCTACTCCTTGGACGAGACTATATATATTACATGGGAGCCATCGTCTCCTCACTCTTTAGAGTAATGTGTTTTCCGCACGAAGGAAGAGTGGTCAAGCTTGTGGACCAACTTTCATTTCCCGGATCACGCATCGCAAATAGTCATATACCGTCCCTAAATGGTCTCTTCACGCAAGAAATGTCTCAACCCACGGTCTGTCCTCCCGATGAGCGCGAGTAATTCGGAGGGATATGACTGGAACCCAGGGGGCATGCGTCCTGGTCTGCTTCGGCAGGAAAAATTTGGGTATAGGGTAGGTTTCCGCGGGAGAATACGACTAGTCTGTACCCCGTCCGTAATTGGAAGAGGGGTTTTTCTAGAATAAGATTCTCTTGTCAAAGTTATGTGTGTGGCGCTCGTTGTCACTCACCTTTGTTTATCTCGGTAGACATCGCTAGAGAAGTGTTTTGTTTACGGTGTAAATAGAACAATCTTTGGGTAGCCTGTAAGAGGTAATACCCTTCCTGATAAAACAAATGTTTTGGCAGCTCGAATAAAGGGTGGCCCTTCCTAATAAAATGAATGTTTTGTCAGCTCGAATAGAGGGAGACCTCGAAACTCTGTTTTATACCCGGGGGCATGCAAACCTTTTGGAGTGCAAGCGAGGGGCGGCTATTTATTTTTTTAAATTTTTAGGTCCTCCCTTTAAACCTGTAGGCTAACCCTTTAAACTCGTAGGATTAGTCGTTTCCTAACTTGCATAAAGAAAGGAAGTGGGGCAAAAATCTAAATGTTTCCATTTTATATGAGACATTCTTATCATATGACTGGATTATCGAGCAGTTTTAGCACATAGTTCATGCTCGTTAAAAAATAAACATAAGACCTAGCAAGTGTTTCAACCCGCGTTTAAGCTCGTTAAAAAATGAATTATCCTCCGGTAAATAACCACCATGAATGTAACATTATCAGCCATTAAAGCCTTGGTCGTGTTTGCACCGTCACCTCCACTTTTCCATTGGCCGATCATTCACCTCCATTTGATTGTTTACCCATTTTGAGGAACAGCTGCGAAGAGTGATTTCACTAGCCATCCCTGTGACACTGCCGTGATTGGAAAATTCCAACCCTTACCTGGAATCAACTGCTACCCATTTTATCACTCGTTCCTCAAAAGACGAGTCTTCTTTAAGCTCTTTTCATCTGACTCGTAAAATATGAAAAGATTGCCGAGTTTTGGCCTTCCAGCTCGTTAAAGCGACAGGAAGAGCTATCCCTCCTCTAGATTTTAATCTTTTTGGACCTGAGGGATTATTGCACAAAAAGATCGAGCGCTTGTTTTGTTCGGCTCGTTAAAACTATCAAAAATTCATCCCTTCTGTATTGTTTTATACTTTTTCGAACTTAAGGGATTAGATGACGAAAAAGGAATTCCGGAGTTAACTTTATGTACCTTTTCAGACTCTCTAAAAATGAAAAGGACCGAGTTATCTTTGTCGTTAGACTCGTTAAAAAGATTAATAGCGACAAACTTGTCTTTAGACGAGAACGAGTTTCACTATCGCTAGGCTCGTTAAAACATAGCGATGGGTTTTCCCGAAGGGAAAATTATAGAACAAGCATATGTTATCCTCCTCAATCTTGACAAAAATAAAGAGGTACTGGTCAGCAATGACTGGGGAAAAATTGGGAAGAAACTCAAAGAACCTTTATTGGTAGCAAGTCGCTCTTGAACATGACACTTCCACTCCGTGCCTGAGTCAGGTTGGGTTGTTTCATTCACCAGTCACATCACCATGGTCTCACCATACCATCCACCTTTGGGGTAAATGCTACCAATCCATCATATAAGTGTCGCTGATATGTTCAAGAGAAGTCATCCAGAGAAGTCACCCATGTCCCATCCACTACCATACATTATACTTCATTCTTTCATGACCGCCACCCTGAACCATATATCATCAGATCGTTTTCACCTCCATCAAAATAATTTGCTCTGTTCTGTGTCACTGATGTGGGATACATTAAGGCCCTCCTTTGACGGATCATTTCTTCTCGACATCAGCTCATTATCCAAGAAGATGATCTAGGAACACCCCCTTCAGTACTTTGAAGCTTGCATGCCTCAATGGCAAGTTTCTCACTTCCGGCGACAGGTATACATCAATGACCTTCGACTGAAAGATTTTGCGTGGTGTTCAACACCAAGTCCTTTATTCACACCACGTGAATTGTACTGCAGTACCTTGAGGGTCATCATCCTTATCGGTGATTCCTCTCGCGCTTGTTAACAGTTTACATCATTGACTGGTAATCAAGCGATGTCTTTCCATGTTCGACTTCAAAACATTTCTCACATGGATCAACTTGTACTTAGAGTGAAGATCGGACGAGATTGAAGACCTCGGATCTAGTTTCATCCATCTGGGCTGCGATATGTATTCAGGAAATATAAAGACATTGACATGTACAGCATTGCAGAACAGATAATCATCCTACCAAAAGGATGATGATTTCATCAGAATCATCAGTCTACCATCAGACGATTGTCTGTCCTATGTACATAAAAATGAATTTATAAAGCTGAGCATGGGAATGCCCGCCTCAGCTAAATCATGAAAACAGTATGAAAAATAATGTATTGTATTGTATCTTATTACAAGTCTCCTCCCAGCATTGAAAGAACTTCAGATCCTCCTAATAAAGCATTTCACCCGATAAACGACCTCATACTTTAGGGGGCAACTGTTATAGACATTTTTGTGCCTTACAGCTATAAGCATGAAATGTCCATAAATCAAGGGATCCTAAGTCCCTAAAGATGTTGTTACAGATCCTAAAGGAACAAGGTCAACCAATGACAGCTTCTCCCAGAAGTTCTCCACCAGAAACTGCTCAAAACTAGTCAAATCAGGATCAATTCAGAAGCTCCACTAGCTGCCTACGTTGCAAAGCACCCAAATACACTGGCTAGGTGCGTTGCAACACACTTGAATGCACTACCCAGGTGCGTTGAGCGGGAAATGACAAGTGCCAGAGTCATTCAAGAGGTGGAGAGACAATGGAAGCTTCCAGAATCTTCTCCAATGACACTTGCCTCACTAAATTTGACCAGTGATGAGTAAGAGGCTCTCAGTCTCCAAGTGGAAGCAAGAACTGACAGAGAGAAGCCACAAGCCAAAACATAAGCTGACTCATCCTCTCTGCTTACATCTATATATGGATCCCTCATCCCAGAGATCCAGAGGCTGGAATTTTGTACTTTGCAGAGAATTGTTGTTGGTTTGAGATTGAGATTAGTGCATTGGGTGACTTATGCTTTGTTGGAGGTGAGGAAGGGATTCCTCTGCTGGGAGGTAGATGCTGGATCGGGACTCACTTGGTTGTATCTCCTCTTGGACTTTCTTATCATATCATTAAAACTATTTGAGTTTCTCCTACATGCTGTGTATCAATGATGTTTTGTTATATTTGCATGTTTAGCTTATTCTGATCCTAAGCTTTTTATGAATGTAAATCTATATCTTCGTGTAGTTTCTCTCTTCTGTGATCTTGTAGGAATTCGGTGAAGTTGGGCCGGTAAGGGAGCAGGGAGCTGGGAGCTATTGAAGAGAGGAGCGATTGGATCAACAAACTAGCGCAAGACACAGGTTAGTTTATCCTTCCTCTTCGTCTACATTTCATAAAGAAGAATACTCAAGTAGTTTTCCTTGTTTGTTGCTAAGGCACTATCACACCTTAGAGTGGGATAGGGGCATTCTAAATAGATACTTTTCCCAACAACAACCGCTTTGTCCACTTATCCATTTTTCAATTGGCACTTTCTTATTTACATCATTGATTTATGTTCACTAAGCCACTCTTTTTTTGGCTTTCACTTTCTCTTTTTTGTGCCCACTTTGTGCTCAAAACTGTCCAAAAATGGACCCAACAGAATGGTGGCTAGATATAAGATTGGGTGTTGGGGAATCCAGTAGGTGGAATCTTGTAAATTAGTGGGAGTGATGGTTTCCATTACATGGTAGTACACAAAGTTCAAGAAGTGGTGGCTTCCGTAAGGTAGTTGTCTAAAGCAAGAGTTACTCACAATAATAGAAGGTCGTGTCTTGAAATTTGGTGGTTGCCAATGATTATGTAAGAAGAATATTTTGATAATAATAATAAGTAGTAGAGTAGAAGTAGTTGGTGTTTTTTCCCTAAAAGGGTTTCCACCTTGTTTCATGTGTATGGTTTCCTATTTGTTGATGTGTTCCTGCTCATGATTTTCTTTCTCATGCATTTGTTATTTATTATGATGATCATGTTTTATGTTATGTTGTGTTCCTGATGGATAATTTTTTCAACTTTTTCCCTTGTCTTTATATGATGTTGCTAGTTAATTTACGTGTGATTTAGTGGTTTGTGAAGACAAGGGAAAACGTTGTGAAAGTTATTTGTCCATCAAAACACTGATTGAACCTCTCTGAGTATTATGAAGTTCACAACATTATAAATATTGTAATATAAATATCATTATATTTTATATATTAGAACAATAACATGTTTGTAACTAAAAAATTACATAGGAAAATGTTTTATCCATCATTGTGTATTACCTAGTAAAATCTCAATATCAACTTTTATTTATTCATATCAAACATTTTTCAATATTGTTGGGAAATTTTTTTAATGTTTTCTTCGTAATTTTACCTTGATTTAAATTCATATAAGAGACAATCCAATATTATTTTTTCTTGGAGTATTATTAGTAATAATGAAATATTAGATTGCTTGTATACTTTATGTAAATATATAACTTATCATATTCTAATGCCATCATTTGTATCCTTTCTTCTAAATTCACTTCGTACTTTTGTTTGTGCAACTAATAAATAGAAAAATAATTATTGCACATATATAATTTAAAAGAGGAAAGGAAATGATTTAATAATAAATAATAGAGAACCATAATTTGACAAGTATTTATATGGGCAAGAAACTTAAAAAGAGTTGTTCAAAACATCAATTGAAAAAATAGTTTGATATGTATGAGATGTTTATTTCATTTATATGATACACATTAATACATCATATTATGACTCTTGGTTTTATATTGTAAGAGGTCTCTTTCATTTCTCATGTTTTTTAAATTTGTGGCTTCTCGCCCTTCTCTCAAGTAAAGATTTTAAATTTACATAACCTATAAGGATTGTGTTTGTAACATTTTCCTCTTAATTTAAAGGGAATATGTGAGTCCAAGAAGAGGGGTTGAAATGTTAAGGTAAATAATAGCCAATGACTAGATGTGCTCTCTACATTTGGTGGTTTAAGGAACACCATGGACCAAGTGGGTAACATAAGAAAATTCTTCTACCCACACGGTATTTAAGGTTTACTTCTAACTATAGAACTTAGCGCAAAGAAATTTTTGGAATAATTATAAGTCTAGCAAGAAGTTGATGTCCTCTGCTAAATGGAAGTTCTCTCTAATGATGGTTTAAATAAGACAACAAACTATTATCTCATAGAATTAGTAAGTATTCTACCGAGTGGTGGTTTAAGGAGGACCACAAATCAACTAGTGCTCATGGAACATGGGCATGTCTCTAGCTACACCTCTAACTATGGCTATGGTTGATGCTCACTCCAAGCTCTATCTTTAGGCTCTATTTCTAGTTGTGGCTCGGCTTGGTTTTGTATGAATACAAAGCTAGTAGATGAATATCAATTTCCCCCCCATCATGTTGGGTGTGTGTTATATTCTTTCCATGACTAGCCCCATGTGCGGGGTGGGCGGGGGCTGGGGGGTGATAGCCCCCCTTGTTTGTTGCATCAGGTGCAACAAGGGGGTCATAGAGGGATGGCAGCCTAGGCTATCAGGGGTTTTGAGGGGGGCAGTATCCCCCCTGTATGGGGTCTAGGAAAATGCCCCATGGAAAAAAATTGGACCCTATATTAGGTGGGTTGACCTACCTATGGTTTTGTGTGTGGTTTTCGGACATGGTTTTGGGCATGATGGTTTTCTACCCATTGTATTTTATAGATCCGGTCAAGAGAACTATGGTTATTTTCTAATCCATGGTTAATGGATTGGAGTTTATGGATTCTTTGGCATGTATATATATGTATTGTAACATTGAAGGGAATATAATGAAAAATCAATCTAATAGTCCCAGTTTTGGGATCCAAGGGAGAATCTATATGAATATCAGTTTTATGTTTTATGCCAATGCTCAAGAATGAAATTTTTAGTATGACCAATATATCTTCTTTTCTATTGAAGACCATTTCCAACAAGGGATCCAACCAAGGTGAACATTTTCTCTTGTAGGAGTCTTGTGACTATAACATTTGTCTGATGATGAGTATTTTTTCCACAATGCTCGCAAGCCTGGTGAAGATCAAAACATAGATAATTCATGTGGCCAACTCGATGACAATGTTGACATCTAAAACTCTAATGTGGATGTGGAACACGTAAGGATGAATTGTCGTGAAGAAACCTAACACTCTAAAGACATATTCATTTAGAATAGTCTAGAATGTGAAAGGTCACTTATTTTCCACATTCGAGACCAGTTTTGTGCTTGTTGTTGATGACTTATTCCCAAGGTTTGATGATGGGCTTAGGAAGTGTAAGTAGGTTTTTTGCATCTTTATTTGAAACTACCTCTAAAGTGGCATCATTATTCTAATCAAGCCTTGGATGCTAATGGGAATCAATCTCAAAAATCAAATTATTTTTTACAAGAACTAATTCAAAATGTTGATTCATTTGTTGTCATTCATCTTGTTGAAGTTGTCATTCAAGGTAAAGAAACTAAATCTTTTCCCATGCATTCACTAATTCTAACAACTCAAAAATTCTAACCATTTTCAGCAATTTAAACGTTAAGAAAATGAAGAGTGTTAGTTTCAAGCGAAAACGGACTCATTTCTAATGGAATTCAACTTATTTTCTTAAATGAATAAGTGAACTTACAAAAGAAACTGTTTTCAAGTTACCAATATTTGTGATATTAGAGTTGAATTAATGAAGCATTCCCTTCATGAAAACAAAGTTTCGCTTCAAATCATCTTTTGTAAGTGCACAAAGCAGAAATAATTCCACATTCTATAAATTTGCTCAAAGCAACTGTTAAAACCCACAATAAAACCCATAATAATAAATATCAAATATAAATATATATAATATATATATATATATATATATATATATATATATATATATATATATATATATTTATATATAACTATCATGGAGAAATAAGACTCCAGTCCTACCGTTATATGTCAAATCCTTTATATATCTTCTGAAAATAATTGTGAACAACAATCCAACAGCATTAGGCCTTATAGAAAAGTACCCAGATCTAGGGTTGTAAAAGCTGGAGTGGATAAATTCCCAAACTAGTACTGGATGATATTTGATGATATCTACTAATGTTTGATAATATACCAATGCAAACGTGAATGATGACAACTTTTAATTCCCTATTTCCAATCCCAACAATGGAACCAAAATCCATGTCCATCTCAAATGCATAAGAAGCATGCCATAGATGAGATGTAATGTTCTCATGCAATGCTATTGTCTAGGCTTCCATTGATGGAGTTTTAAATTTGTATCCCTTGATGAACAACTCTTTCTACAATTCCAAAAACTCCAAGTGCATTTGCTTGTACATCAATTCAACAAACACTACTCTTGCTTTTTCTGCACCTCATACAAATATTTAACAAAAACATTATGTTTCATTTCCATATGTGGATAAACATTCAAAAATGTTATTGATTCTCTTCTAAAACCTACATTCAACTTGGCGATCTAACATAGAGTGTTTAAGAACTACATAAATTGTGTTAGATGATTGTCAAACACAATAGGGTCAATTCAAAACCAGATACTTGTTGTGGATCGACTGCTGCAGTCATATAAAAAAAAAATGAACACCCACCAATAGCACTTGATGAAGAGTGAAATGCTCCAAATTAAAATTAATGGATGTGTAATAGCCCTGGTTAAAAATCCATGTAAAAATATATAACACCATGGTCATGGGACACGTATTCCAAGTTGAATGGTGGGGAAAACATCCTAGTGTGTGTTCATTCAGTTTATTATGGCTAAGGAAAATGGAAAATGAAATGAGAAAGGCTTTGGAAAGTTAAGAGGCATTAATTGGCATTTTATTTATGAAAATAATGGAAATTAGGAGAAAATGGAGGTGACAGGCCGCAAGTTACATGTGAGGAGGAAAATGAAGAAAATAGAGGTCTCATTAATAAAAAGGGTTCTAAGGATCAGTGGGTAAGATTGGTTAGTTCAGTTTTGGTGGAGCTCTCTTCCATTCTCTCTCATACTCTTAGACACTTAGATTTTTCTTGGAGCACTCTTGGAAAGTGTGGCATACTTGGAGTTTTGGAGCAAGAAGGCAAACGAATAGTAGGAAAGCACAAGAGGACATTGGGATCAACAACTACAACAGGTTTTTCTTGCAAGTGCTAAGTTGCATGTATGTTTTCCTCACTATTTTTAGCATGCATGGCATATTCATATGGTTTCTTGGTTATGATTTTCCATTGGCATGGAGGATTTCCTCCATTGATAGTGGATTTTCCTAGCCTTTCCATTTCCTAGATAGCCATGGTGTTTTGGGTTCATTTCTTAGTTTTTCTGATTGGTTCTCATGTTTCCTTTAGCTTGGGTTGAGTTATTAGTTCCTAGAAGCCATGGTTGGACAAACGCTCTAGAAACCCTGTAAAAACGTGGGTTGACTTACTAGTCCCGTAATCCTTGGTTGGGTAAACACTCTGGAAGCCCTTGGTTGGTGAGTTGCTAGTCCTCAAAGCCCTAGTTGGACAAACACTTTGGAGGCCTGATGGCATATGTGGGTTGAGTTATTAGTCTTGGAAGCCTTGGTTGGAACAAATTCTCTAGAGCCCTGGAAGGCTTGGGTAGAGACCAATCTGATGATAATTTTGTGATGTTTGACTATGAAGTGGAATCACTATTTGATGGGTTGAGGTAGTTGGCCTCTGGAAACCCTAGATGGTTTTGGATTGATGTGTTTGATGAGATTGAAATTCATGCCTGGAATATGGCATAGGGGTGACTAGCTGAAAGAAAGATTTCGTTCAACCATGTTTATAGTTAGGCGGTATGTGGAAATGCAAACCTAGTCAGGTTTTACTATGTTTAACAAAAGCTAAGTTCTCTTGATCCTTTACTTATTTATATGTGGATTTAATGGTTGTTATCTCATTGTTATTTTCATGGTTTTATGCTAGTTATAAGCATGGTTAATTCATTGCTTCATGTCATGGTTATTTCATGTATTTACTTGTATTTGTTAAAATGATGGATGCAAGACCCAATTGATGTCATAATAGTTCAAGGGAGAAGGTGGTGATACTTCTTGTCACTTTTCATAAGAGTTTTCAGTCATTCATTCTCTGTCTTGTATCTTAGACCTGTAGATTGCATTGATGCCAAGTGTTTGACAAAATGTCAGTCCCAATTGGGGATGTTTAGGCCTATTCTTGAAGTTTTTTTTTTTGTTTATTAGTCTTGTCATCATGTTTTTAATGGATTCTAGAAGTTACAACAAGTTTTGGGGAGTCGCCGAAATTGAGGGCTAGAAAAGTTCCTTAAGTCCCGTGAACTCTGACACAGGTCTGCTGGAAATAGTCCCTAGATGCAGACATGCAAAATTGTGGGAGCATCCAAGGCTCTCTGGATGCTAGCATGCCCATGGAGTCTCTTGAGAGATGGCATGGACATGTTCAGTTACAAGGAATATTATTTGCACAACAAGGTAAGGTAACTAGTATGTTGTTATGTTTATTTATGCACTGGCAGTTATGTGTTTATGAAAATATGACACATGGGATTTTATGGCAAAGAGACTACCATGACATTTTGGAGAAGGCTCAGGTTGAGGTTTCCCTTAGAAGCATTGGTAACCATGGGATTGAGTCATATAATTTGTCGCCGGTCTTATGCTTTTCGTATTTTTTAATTTGGTTTCGCTTGATTGCATCTTTGTTATGTCTCGTGCAAGGCCTTTCCACTTTGTTTGCGGTGTTGTATTGTTATTTATTTTCATGGTTTTCTTCTTGTTTGTTTCTTGTCTTGCCTTTTATGTTTTGAGTCTTGCGAATTGATTGGGAAAGAGGAAAGTTAATGGAGCTCGAGGAGAGTTATGTGGTACTCAACGGGTAAGGTAAGACCTGGATGAAGCTTTGTGCATGTATAAGGGTAGTTGAAGGCAAGGGTATGACAACCAGTTTGACTGGTTGGGTCCATTAGTGTAAATGGACAATGGAAGGACAGTCATGGGAAAGGTAATCAAGAAACATAAGGTGAATGGATTTGAGGCATCATATGCCTTGGCTATGTTTGGAACTATTGTTCTCGATGTTGTGCATGTTTTTCATGCATAAAGGGAGTTCTCTTAACCTTGATCTTATGATATTTAGTAATTATGTTGTGATCATGATTATGTTTTCTTCTCTATGTGTATACATATATATATGTATGTATGTCATGTCTGACAGGGTCATCATGGATCATGATGGTTTAATGTTAATGTTTATATATATACATATATGTCACTAAATGACAAGGTTGTCAGGGATCATTCTTGTGGAGGAATTATTGCTTATGTAGGTGAATGGCATGAAGAGGTTCCTGGCTATGAGGAATCAAGTGGGAGGAGTAGTAATGGAAAATATATAAGGTCAGTATCGTGTGGATATGAACTGATATCGCATGCTTGTATTATGCCTATGTTTATGTTATGAATAGGCTATACCAAGGGATGCATCAGTGAAATGAAAGCAGTGTGGTCCATGGCATGCTAGGATAAGCATGGATGGCATAGATACACTAGAAGCAAGGTTTCCTGGTAGAGATAGTGTGGTTTTGGATGTGTGGTACTACTGTTGTGTATATGTTGTACATGGTGCATCAGTGATGTTGTGTGCATGCGATATTGTGTATATATAGTGTTTGTACATGTTATTTATGCAATCTGATGTACAAGGTGGTATAGATAGTGTTGTGTGAATATTGCAGATACAATGCTGGGTATAGATTGTGCTATGTACATGTTGGATATGCAGTGATGTGTACATATTGTGTTGTGCACATGATGGATATGTGTTGTTGTGTGCATATGGTGTTGTGCACATGTTGGATATGCAGTGTTGTGTACATAGGGTGCTATGTACATATGGTGTTGTGTGCTTGATTGTACAAGTGGTGCTGCGAGCATGTGGTACTGTGTACATGTTGAACATATGGTGTTGTGTGCAGGTAGTGTTGTGTACATGTCGTGAATATAGTGTTGTGTACATGTGGTGTCATGTACTTTTCATGCACGTTTTGATGTGTACGTCTGGCATTCTGTACACGTTGTATAGGTGGTATGATGTACATGTGGCATTGTGTACATGTTGTGTAGGTGGTGTCGTGTACATGTGATGTTGTGTACACATTATGCAGGAGGTGTTGTGTATAGGTGGTAGTGTGTACATGTTGTACATGTGGTATTGGTGTCCATGTGGTATTGGTGTCCATCTGGTATTAGGTTCATGTCATACATGTTGTTTTGTGTACATGCAGTATTATGTATGTCCATTGTGTAGTTGGGGTATCGTGACATGTGTAATCATTGTGTTGTACTCTGTGTAGTGCATGTATTATGTTGTATTGTATGTCATGTGTAGGTACATGTATTGTGTGTTGTTGTACATCGGGTATAGATGTATTGTGTTGTGTTGTATGCCAAGTGTACATACATGCATTGTGTGGCATTGTACATCAGATATAGATGCATGTATTGTGTTGTACATTGTCTGTAGGTGTACATATGTGTTGTGTTGTATATCAGGTGTAGGTGTACATATGTTTTGTGTTGTACCCTAGGTGTAGGTGTATGTATGTGTTGTGTTATACCCTCGGTGTAGGTGTATGAGTTGTAGGTCAGGTCTAGGTGCATGTATTGCATGGTGTTGTATGTCGTATGTGGTTGTATGTGTGTGATGCACACTATGTGTATATGCACATGGTTGAGGAGAAAATGTTGGATGTTTTCCAAGTGCGGCAATCGATTCGGAGTGCGTACGGAATAAGGACAAAGGTAGAAGCTAAGGATTGATTAAAGGATGACTATCAATATTTTATTTTAGTTTTATTATGCATGAGATTTATGATTCTAGTCTATGATGATTACATGTGATCTATGATTCTGGTTTATGATGGTTACATGTGACTTATGATTTTGATCTATGATGGTTGTGTTTCAATCTAGCCTGATGTGATGTATTTATACATGATTATTTGGTCAAAGATGCTAGTTTGACTTGTTGTGACAAGAAGCAAATAGGATTGCAAGTGTACCTTGTTGATGAGCTACCAATGAGGTATGATTTGAAGCTATTTAAATTTATTTTGAATCTAATGTAAATTACGTGCTTGGTACAAGAAATCATGAAATGCCCTGTTTGTAAGTTTTAACCCCATACAGAAATTACCTGCATACGAATTCTAAAACACAAAAAATAAAATAATGCGAGAGAAAAACACATATACAGAGAGATTTTCCCCTGCATCCCAAAACCGGGACTACCAGCTTGATTTTTCATTATGTTCCTTTAATGTTATAATACATATGTATACATGTCAAAGCATCCAATACCATGGACCGAAAACCATCACTTCCAATACCATGGACCAAAAAACCATGGTGTCTAGTACCATGGACCAAAAACCATCGCGTCCAAAAAACATGTGCAAAAATCATGCACAAAACCGTAGGTCGGTCCGCCCAACCTAACATAGGGTCCAAAACCAAAATTTTCTAGGGCGTTTCCCCAGACCCCATAAAGTGGGGTTATGGGTGCCCCTCAAACCCCCTGTTAACTACGTGGAAAGAATATAACACAACTGAACATTCTCCCACTTGTCGTTTTCTTTCCACAGGGGACCACAAGAGAGCTTAGTCATTTTTCTAGCCCTGAAATGCCCATTGTCTCTCTACACCAAGAGAACTTCTCAAAGCTCACAAATTTTGTCAATGCATCTACAGTATTCTTCAAAGTGTCCACCTTTACCAGCAACACCTTTTTGTCTTCTATCATATCCCTCACAAAGTGATACTGAACATCAATGTGCTTTGTCTTTGAATGATATGCGGGGTTATTTGCCAAGAAAATTACACTTTGGCTATCACAGTCTATCCTTATAGCTTCCTGTACTAACCCCATACTTGAACACAATCTCTGCAACCAAACTTCTTCCTTGCTTGCATGAGTGGCTACCATGTATTCTACCTCTGTAGTTGACAGTGCCACTACAGATTGTTTCTTACTCATCCAACTGACTGCACCTCAAAATAGGTTAAACACATACCCACTTGTAGATCTTCTGTGATCTAGATCTCCAACCGAGTCTGCATCAACAAATCCATGAATATCCAACACTCTGTCCAATCCTGGTCTTCCTTAGTAGCACAAACCATAATCACTAGTGCCACGCAAATACCTGAAAACCCACTTCACTGCTGTCTAGTGCTCCTTCCCTGGTTTTGACATAAACCTGATCAATACTTCCACTGCATGTGCAATGTTTGGTCTAGTACAGACCATTGCATACATCAGGCTACTGACTGCACTTGCATATGGAACATGGGACATGTCCTCTTCCTCTTCTTGTGTCCTGGGACACTGTTCAGTAGATAGCCTCGCACCTACAGGAATAGGCACCTTCACCGGTTTATTATCCTACATATTAAACCTCTGCAATATTGTCTCGACATACTTCCTCTTGTTTAACTTGAGCTTCCTCTTTGCCTGATCTCTTTTAATTTCCATGCCCAAAATATAGTTTTCAGCACCAATATCTTTCATGTCGAATTTGGAGGACAGTTGGGTCTTCAAATCCTGCATAACTTCTTTGTCATTTCCAACCAAAAACATATCGTCCACATACAAGACCAGATAATTAACACGGTCAACAATTAATTTAAAATACACAAAGTGATTTTCTTTACTTTTGGTGAAGCCAAGTCCCCGTATAAATGTATCAAATTTCTGATACCACATCCTTGGTGACTATTTTAACCCATATAGAGACTTCTTTAACTTACATACCAATTCTTTCTTACCCTTCACCGCAATGCCTTCAGGTTGCTTCATGTAGATCTCCTCTTCCAGATCCCTGTGAAGAAATGTTGTCTTCACATCTATTTGTTCTACCTCAAAATCAAAAGCAAAAACAACAAATAAAAGTAATCTAATAAAAGTTACTTTGGCAATAGGAGAAAAAATATCACCAAAATCAATTCCCAGCACCTGGGAATAACCTTTTGCTACCAACCGAGCTTTGTATTTCTCCACTTTTCCTTCTGCATTTATCTTCTTTTTCAACACCCATTTGCTGCCAATGGGTTTCCTTCCAGCCGACAACTCTACCAGATCCCAAGCCTCATTTTTATGCAAAGATGCCATTTCATCAACCATGGCCTCTTTCCAAAGTTTTCCATCCTCTGAATCCACTGCTTCCTTCACAGTTCTGGGATCATCATCAATAACACACAAAGCAAAATTCGAACAGAAAGCAGATGGAATATACCTTTCTAGCTGCCTTCTTTCTCGAACTGATCTTCTCACATCTAGAGTTTGTGACTCTTCATCTTCTGATTCCTCCTCTGTTGTAGAGTTTGATTCTTCCTCCTTTAGCTCAAACTCTATCTTCTCAGGTTCCTTTGGTTGGACATCATGTTTAATAAAATCTTTCACCTCTCTGAACACCACATCTTGGTTGTACATAACCTTCCTTGCTATTGGGTTCCAAAGCTTATAACTCTTTAAACCATCCTTATGCCCAATAAAGATGCACTTTTCAAATTTACTATCCAACTTTGTTCTTTTCTCCTTTGGAACATGTACATATGCATCACATCCAAATACCCTCAGATGTGAAAGAGAGGGTTTCTTCCCAGTCCATACCTCTGATGGAGTCTTATCCTCCAATGCTGATGAAGGTGACCTGTTGACCAGGTAACGTGCAATATCCACTGCCTCTACCCAGAATTCTTGTCCTAACCTGGCACCACTGGGAATGCTTCTTTCCCTTTCCATCAACATCTTGTTCATTCTTTCTGCAACTCCATTTTTTTGAGGTGTATATGGAGTAGTCTTCTTCAGTGCTATACCACACTTCTTGCAGAATTCTTCAAATTCCTTATTGCAAAACTCTCCACCATTATCTGTCCTCAACACCTTTATCTTCTTCTCTGTCTAGTTTTCCACTAGAACCTTAAATTCTTTAAACCTATCAATGACTTTAGGTTTCTTCTTAAGGAAATATATCCATGTATTCCTTGAGAAGTCATCTATAAATGATACATAGTACACAAACTTACCTAGTGATGGAACCTTCATAGGTCCAAACACATCACTGTGCACAAGCTCTAATATATGTTTCGCCCTCTTACCACCAGAGGGGAAGCTCACCCGATTCTGCTTCCCATATACACAATTTTCACAGAAATCAAAATCCAGAGAGCTGTTACTCATACCTTCTACCATACCTTTAGCATGGAGTATTCGAAGGCCCTTCTCTCCAATATGTCCAAACCTTTGATGCCAAAGCATGGTCTTTTCTCTAGAGACCACTAGATTTTCTACTCCACTTTCAGGAACCATGGAACTGTTGCACCCATCAACAACAGTGCTACCTTGTAGCTTATATAGAGTTCCAATCCAAACTCCCCGCATCAATAGCAGTGCTCCCCGAACCATCTTGCAGGTATCCTTCTCAAACACTATTTTTACACCTACATCATCCAGCTTACGAATAGAAATCAGATTTTTGGCTAATGCAGGAATATGTAGAACACCCGGCAGTGCTCTAACCCTTCCACCCTGCAGCTTCAACTTTACTTTTCCACGATCAATGATTCTAGCCTTCCTGCCATTCCCCAAGAAGACATCACCACCATCATATTTCTCATACTCATAGAACCACTCTCTATGGGGAGTGAAGTGAAAGGATGCACCTGAGTCAATCAACCATGCCTCATGATCTACATGTGTACTTGAAGAAGCCAAGTACACATCCCCACCTTCATCTGAGGTGGTTTTCACCTCTGCAAAAGGAGCCTCATCAGATCCATTTCCTTTGTCAAGAGCTTTAGATTTACAGTTCCTTTTGAAGTGGCCTTCCTTTCCACATTTCCAGCACATCACCTTTACAGGTTTTCCTGGAGATTTAGATCTCCCACTTGATCACTTATTTTTCTTTCTGTTCTGGGACCGTCCTCATACAGACAAGGCATCACCATTTTGGATCTCCATATTTTTTCGTCTCATCTCCTCCGTTAGCAAGGCTGAAACTATTTCATCAAAATGCAAGGCAGTTGCATTTCTACCTATTGCAATAACCAGACTATCCCATGAATCTGGTAGAGAACACAACAAACTGATGCACTTATCTTCATCTGAAATTTTAATATCAACAGATGCTAACTGACTTACCACAGTATTAAATGCGTTCAGATGCTCTATCACCAAGTCTCCATCTTTCATCCTCAGGTTATACAACTTTTTCTATAGGAACAGTTTATTCACCAGAGACTTAGATTGGTACAAAGTCCCTAGCTTGTCCCACATAGCCTTTGCTATAGCTTCCCCTGATACATTCAACAATACTGAATCTGAGACACACAATCGTATTATGCTCTTTGCCTTCCAATCCAACTTCTTCCATTCTTCTTCAGACACTTTTGTTGGTTTAGTACCCAGATCTACCATAATCCACTGATCTTCATCCACCAACAGATCCTCCATCTTGAGTTTCCACAACTCAAAACTCTGACCATTAAATTTCTTGATCTCTATCTTTCCACTGCTCACCATCTTCTTTCACCACTAGAATCAATCTCACATATCTCCCATTGAACATGGTCTACCATAGGCCCTAGCGAAACCTTTCAGCAATAAAGGCGTCCCCTTGAAGCCAAATCTGCTCCGATACCTAATGTAGGCTTTAACCCCGTAGAGAAATTACCTACATACAAATTCTAAAACACAGAAAATAAAATAATGTGAGAGAAGAACACATAAAACACATATACACAAAGATTTTCCCCTGGATCCCAAAACTGAGACTACCAGCTTGATTTTTCATTATGTTCCTTTTAATGTTATAATACATATTTATACATGTCGAAGCATCCAATACCATGGACCGAAAACCATTGCGTCCAATACCATGGACCGAAAAACCATCGCGTCCAATACCATGGACCAAAAACCATCACGTCCAAAAAACATGTGCAAAAATCATGCACAAAACCATAGGTGGGTCTACCGAACCTAACATAGGATACAAAACCATAAATTGGGGTTATGGGTTCCCCTCAAACCCCCTATTAACTACGTGGAAAGAATATAACACAGCCCAACACTGTTGGGTAGCTAAAATTGACAACAAGAATTAGTAGCAATAACAAAAGGAATTGGAATATGCAACAACATGCTGGTAAAACATTCAGGAGCAAGGCCATTGTGGGACACTAGTACCCAATAGAGTCCATTGATTTCCATGAGCATGCTATGAATGGTATGATTGTTTTAACATAGGGATATGCCTTCTTATTTGTATCTTTGAATGCGAGGAAGACTTGCCAAGGGATGTGTTGTGGAGGTAAATCCTCTCTGCGGACAGAGACGATCCCTACTAGCCCAGACCGGGTCTAGCAACAATCAAACAATGCTATCACGCAAGCTCCTAATTTCAAATTAAAAGTGGATGATGAGAACCTACTTGGATTCCAATGCTAATATTCGTAGAAGAGACGTCGCTCTCGTTCCTTTGCCTCGGCCGGTCACGATCCCCATAATCTCCGTGATTGGACACCTGCAAATGCAAAGAAGAACACAAATACAAGCATAAAATCCAATAGATGCAATTATATATCAGTCATAAAAGATATAACTCAATATCAATCATAGGACAATGAGAGTGGAACCATAATGATAGTCATTTATTATTGATAAATAACAAAGAAGAATACAACCATAGTTCTGACGTCAAATCCTCCTTTGGCTGGGTGATCAGCTACACAAGTCTTGCAAAGCTTGTTGGGATGGGAAACAAGCCTCTCTCTCTTTGGTGACAAGAATCTCCTCACTTAGATTTGGCCTTATGGATGCAAAGAAGGCTCTTGTAACTTCAATCTCTTGAAATCCTGGAACTCTTACTACCACTAGCACTCTGCTGGAACTAGCTTGCTCAAGACAAAAGAACAAGATTTTATAGATAGAGGGGAAGGAGATAGGATCAACCACAATATTCATGGGATTGGCTTTATCACTTAGAAGCTTCCATGAAAGGTAGCAAACCCCTTCCCTTCTATGGAGATTCGAAGCCAAACCATCCTAACTCAACACGGATTCAGTCGGTGAATGGGTTAAGGAGAACCTTCGGAAGTTTGTTTGTTAAAAACTTTACCCAACTAGGTTGGCGCGAGTGCGACTCTGAGACAGAGCGCCAACTGGCGCGCCCTCTTTAGAGGATTTCCCCCATTGGCATGAGCAGTACACTGTGGAACCGCGCCAATGCAAAAAGAGGTCTTTTTATGGGTATTCTGCAGGAGATGTCTTCAAGGCATATGAAGCTCATACTTAGAGGAATATAATGCAAGTGGTTTCAGGTTATGTCACTTCTCACAAGTCCCAGAATGAGTCCTCCAACATGCGAGAGAGGGGTAACATGGACGGTGACAAATGGTAACAAATTACTGTGTAACAGGATGGATTGCCTAGGATAGGGGTGCTAGTGGAACTTCAAAGGTTTGTGACTGCACAAAAGGGGGTGACTAGATTTCCCAAGGGACTATATAGCACAGAAGGGAAGGTCGGGGATATATTGTTTTTGGTCATTACCATTACTAGATGTAATCATATGCACATTGGGAGTGTGCCCTAGAACAATGAGTTGGTAATTGTTCACTGAGAGAACAAGTGGAGATGGATTTTAGTGTTGGACATTAGATGTAGATTTGACCTTGTAGTGGATTCTGGACTTCCTGGGAAGGAGGTGAATCCTAGTATTACTTTGAGGGTGGAGTTGTGAGGCTTTGGATTCCATTTTTTCTAATGCAGGCACCATATCCTTTTGTTTGTTGGTATATGTGTATATTATTGTAAATATTGTATCGAGTTGGATTTATAAAGCTCCATAAACAATATTGTTATTTGTTGGTTGAATAAAATGTGCATGAGTATATGTGGTTGTCATTGTAAATACCGTAATGAGTTGTGTTATAAAGCTCTAGTAAGAGGTACGATTGTCATGTTTCAACATTGGTCATTATAAATACTATAATGAGTTGTGTTATAAAGCTCCATGGGCAGTACGTTTTGTTTTTAGCAGTCTTGATGGTTACAGGTGTTATTAAACACCGAGATGGTGTTCCCCTAAGGGGGAGGGTTCTGTAATAGCTCTAGTTAGAAATCCATGTAAAAATATATGAGACCACGGTCATGGGACACGTATTCCAATCTTAATGGTGGGAAAAGCATCCTAGTGGGTGCTCATTCAGTTTATTATGGCTAAGGAAATTGGAAAAGGAAATGGAAAAGGATTTGGAAAGGTAATAAGCATTAATTGGCATTTTATTTATGAAAATAATGGAAATTAGGAGAAAAGGGAAGTGAAAGGTCACAAGTTGCATGTGAGGAGGAAAATAATGGAAATGGAGAAAATAGAGGCCTCATTAATAAAAAGGCTTCAGAGGATTAGTGGGTAATCTTAGTCAGTTCAGTTTTGGTGGAGCTCTCTTCTATTCTGTATCATACTCTTGGACTTTACTTGGAGCACTCTTGGAGAGTGTGGCATACTTGGATTTTTGGAGCAAGAAGGAAAAGGAAGGGCATGAAAGCCCAAGAGGACATCGAGATCATCAGCTACAACAGATTTTTCTTGTAGGTACCGAGTTGCATGTATCTTTTCCTCATTATTTTTGGCATGCATGGCACATGTATGTGGTTTCTTAGTTATGCTTGTCATTAGCATGGAGGATTTCTTGGGTTGACAGTGGATTTTCCTATCCTTGTCATTTGTTGGATATTCGTGGTGGTGTGGGTTCATTTCTTTGTTTTTCTAGTTGTTTCTATTGTTTCCTTTAGCTTGGATTGAGTTATTAGTTCTAGGAAGCCCTGGTTGGACAAATGATCTGAAAGCCCTGTAACAACTTGGATTAAGTTACTAGTCTTGGAAGCCTTAGTTTGAAAAATGCTTTGGAAGCCCTTAGTGGGTTGAGTTACTAGTCCTAAAAGTTTTTGTTGGACAAAGGCTCTGAAAGCCCGACGACATCTGTGGGTTGAGTTACTATTCCTAGAAGCCTTGGTTGGAACAAATTCTCTAGAGCCCTGGAAGGCTTGGGTAGAGACCAATCCGATGATTGTTTTGTGATGCCTGACTGTGAGGTGGAATCACTATTTCATGGGTTGAGGTGGTTGGCCTCTCGAAGCCCTTGATAGTTTTGGATTGATGTGTTTTATGAGATCCTGCATTCATTCTTGGAATATGGCGCGGGGGTGACTGGCTAAAAGAAACATTTGGTTCAACCATGTCTATGTTCGGGTGGTATGTGGAAGTCTTGAACCTAGTCGAATCTGCCTATGTTTAATAAAAGCTAAGTTCTTTTGATTTTGTGCATATTTATATGTGGATTGAACGGTTTTTATTTCACTATTATTTTCATGGTTTTATTCTAGTTATAAGCATGGTTAATTGACTTGTTCATGTCATGGTTATTTCATGTATTTACTTGTAATTGTTAAAATGATGGATACAAGACATAAGTGATGTCATAACAATTCAAGGGAGAAGGTGTTGATCCTTCTTGTCATGTCTCATAAGATTTTTTAGACATTCATTATTTGCCTTATATCCTAGACCTGTAGATTGCATTGATTCCAAGTGTTTGACAAAATTTTAGTCCTAGTTGGGGATGGTCATGCATAGTCTTAGAGTAAGCTTTTTTTTTATTAATCTTGTCATCATGTGTTTAATGGATTCCAGAAGTTACAAAAAATTATGGGTAGTGACTGGAATTATAGGCTTGAAAAGTGCCTTAAATCCCATAGACTCTAGCATAGGTCTGCTGGAAATAATCCTTGGACACAGGCATGTAGGCTTATTGGAGTGTCCAAAGCTCTCTAGATGCTAGCATGCCCATAACATGGGAGCGTCCAAAGGTTTAATAACTTAAAAACTCAGTGGGACCCGGGGGCATGATACCCGAGTGGTTGGGATGGCTCCTAGGAGTGTTTTTGCTAATGGGGAAGGTATATTTGAGGTGTTTCTATCGATTCAACTTCTTTAAGGTCACCTAGGAGGTTGAGTCATATCATAGTAGCCTCTTGTCACATGTTTACCTCGGTTGGTCGATTAGTTAGGTAGATGTGGGAGTAGGGTGTTACAAAATGCCTAACACATTGCTCGTATTATTGGGATGGTATTTTGAGGCATTTTTAAGGCTTATGTATTGAATAATAGATGAATTGCACAACCGCAAAGGGACAAAATATCACAAATTGATCAACATTACCGAAGCTGATATAGATGAAGGCATAGCAAAAACTTGTTATACCTTTAATATATTATTACAAACATGAATATGAAAAAATTAGTAATGCTAAATGCATTTCTCATGTATATAATACACATTAATACATCATATTGTGATTTTTGGTTTAATATTCTAAAATTTTTATTAGATGGGTCATGACTTTTCAACCTTAATTGTAATTATTTTTCATCCAAACAAGTGAATATTCTAAAATATAATCTCTAAAAAATATGTCTCTAACCAAAAAAATCAAATATATATGCATTTGGAAATGAGATTAATGAAATCAATCACCATTATGGTTTCTCATTTTTACATGTGTTTCTTTTTTGAATTAAAATTTTTTTTTTTTAGCATTTCGATTATGCTTTACAAAATTGTATTTTGTTTTTGTTTTAATTTTCTCGTTTATGCCATTATCACATGTGCATTTTGATATTACTTTTGATATTATGTCTATGTGGTTCAAATTTGCCTATGCATGATGTGTCTCGTGTCTTCCATTATTATAAGGACATTTTTAACATAGAAGTTAAATGGTAGATTTTTATTTTTAATTATCTTGTTAGTAATATTTACAATGATTTCATTTTCATGTTTTTAATTTCAATTCGTTGTGATAAAGTTAATTTTCTTTTTCACTTTCATTTTCAATTATTTGGGTAAAGTCACTCTTATTTTATTAGGAAATAAGTAAATGGATTAAGTGTTATTTTAGGAACATGAGACTAATTGACTCCTCAATGTAATGGTAAGGGTTTGGAAGTTTACTAATACTTGTCGGTATTAGTGTAATTGTAAACCTCAAATGTTATGAGAGCTTTGGCCTAAGTTCAAATCCTTGAATTGTTTTTGAGGAAGAGAAGAACCAGAAACTGCATATGGCGTTGGAATAATATCACACTAACCTCATTAAGAATCAATTTCACCCGCAAAACTTGGAACGTACTACCCACTTAAAATAATTATAAAAATTTAAAATTTTACTAATAGTTATGAATTTTAATATGACAAAAAACCTTAATAAACTATAATACTTATTAAATATTTAATAAACAATTAACTTATATTTATAAAAATACGCCTATTTTTTTAATTTACTAATAAAATTCATAAATACATTATACATCTAAATGATGAATTTTAATATTTATAAATATTAGTGTGCGGTATTTTTAATGGTGTGCTTTGACTCATTTGCTTGTGAAATTTCTATATTACTTGCCAAAGATTAAAACGTTTTTTTCTATACCATATTATTTTGCATACATGACACTCAATATACCATTGGAACAATTAAGAATAGGTTTCGATTTTAAAAATTAAAAAAAATCATAGACATAAGCTCATGTCAATGCTCAATTTTATGCTTTGTATATAATGTTTTCTACTCTTTTTATTTAGGACTTTACTAAATTGATATTTTGTAAATTTATATATTTTACATATATATAATAAGATTAATTATTAGTTTTAAGGGTTAGTTTAATTGGTTGAGTCCTTGTTATTAAGTACCTTATCGATCGGGAAGTCATAGGGTCAATTCTCCTCTACGCCTTTAGGGTTAGGCCCTGCGAGTCTGGCCAACGCGCTTTAAAAGATTCCCTTCAGAGTTGATCTACGCAGATTTTTCCAAGGGAAAAAAATAAGATTAATTAATACAATGTAATATAGCTTTCGTTTCTATCGTTAATTAATTTATTAAGGTAATGAGAAGTTTATTTTTTGTCGTTACTCGATAATGTTCCTGGAAATATTTCCACAATATATCATTATTCCCGTCTCTATAGATGTTTCCTCTGAACCTCCACACTCTTAAAAATGAAAGCCACCTCTGCACTTCTCACAACAAAAACTTCCTCCACACCCTCAAAGAAACTTGATAGCACAACTAATAAAAAACAAAATCATGAGAAACTAGGAAAAGGCATTTGTATGGTGGAAAACTCACATTAGACTTTTAAAACAACTGTAGTTATGAGATGAATTTTAACCATGAACTTTATCATCCCAGTGTCCTTAAAAAATTCAATGTCATTATTATTTATTTATCTAAAAGAAAATGATATTATTGATAAATTGTTTGTCTTCTCTTTATTAAATTTGTTTTGTTTGCACTTATATGGAAATTGCACTAGTGCCCACTATTAGATAGGATCCACAACTTTGATATGCACACATATGGTGAGTGTGAATAAAACTTTCATTTCCACAAATTTGCACTAGTGCCCCCTACTAGCTAGGATCCACAACTTTGATATGCACACATATGGTGAGTTTGAATAAAACTTTCATTTCCGCAAATTACATTGTGAAATTCTCATTTTCTTGTACACTATTTATAATAATAATTTGAATGAATACTTCACTATCACTTAAACTAGAAATTTGTCTCTCATTTTCTTGTACACTTCATAATAATAATTTTAATGAATCCTTCACTGTCATTTAATATCTGGAAACTAGAAATTTGTTTTCCCTTTCACTGTTTGAGCCAAACTCTGAATGGACTTTCTCATAGTTATCAATTTCGGTGGTATCGTCCAAAAGAAATCGAAAATGTGTGAATACGATTCGATTCGTTTAATAATTCGTTAAGTTTAATACTTACTCATTCTTTTATTGATTAAATCTTTCATATTAGGAAGTTTTATATTAAGATTTAATATGGGAGGATTTTTTTTATTAATAAAATTTTTTATATTAAAGGTAAAAAATAATAGTTTTTGTATTTGAAAATTAGAAAGAAGTTAGGTTAAAAAGATAGTATTTAAAAATAGTAGACGTCGTATTTTAACATTGTAAGAAAGAAGATAACAGTAAAAAATCTATAAATTTCAGATTATAATATTGTAAAGAAAGAGCAAGTTTGATGTTTTAAAAGTTTGCAAAAATTTTAAAACATATATTTTTTAAATTTACCATTTTCTGGATGACAGTGATTATAATATTGGACAATATTGCAGGTGATTGTAAAATGAGGATTATTGTTATGGAAATTTATTTGTAATATTGGACAATATTGCAGGTGATTGTAAACTGAGGATTATTGTTATGGAAATTTATTTGAGAAATTTATTTTTTGGTTCATCAGAAAGATTAATCTACACACATTTATTGTTGAATTAATATAAATGGAGAGATAATTTTTTTAGTATGTAAACATTACTTGATGCCTATTATTAATATTTAATATCTTATTCTTTGTTTTGGACTCCAATATTGAGTTTTTTAAACTTATATTATTAAATTTTACTTATAAGTTTTCACAATCTTCTTCTTTTATTATTTCTAGATCATCTAAATAGATAGAAAAAAATAATGTTGAACATACTCAAACAAAGATAGTGTGAGAAATATTTAATGAGATTTCTTTGTAGTTTTGAATATAATTTTAGTTCATTTCATCTTTTTTAAATTTTGAGAAAGAAAATTATTAATATTTTTAAAATGTATATTTTCAAATTTTTCCTTATTAAATTTTATAATGTCCATTTTTTTCATATCTAATCGAAATCAAATTCTGATTTGAATTTGATAACTACCAATAAACAAACTCTATCTGCACATCTGACACTACAGATTTTCTTGAATATCAACAACTACCAACAAACAAACCCTATCTACACATCTGACAAAACCCATTCGCCATTCAACAAAACTAGTGCCAAAAATCAAGTCCCGCAAGAGCTTAAGCGACCGACGGAATTATACAAGGATAAGGAGATAACCATCACTACCACCGGCCACAGCCTGGATGCATTCCTTGCAACGCTCTATCCCTTCGACATCATCATCAACGACCTCATTAAACCCTCCACAGAGACAACAATTCCCGTGACCACCATAGCCTTTGGCAACCCCTAGATGGGCAACGATGCATTCAAGAAAGTGGGAAAAAAACTCCTGGATGCATCACTTAATAAATAATAGTCAAAATTAACAATGTTATACGAACTTTTCACTTACTACACTTAATAAGTGAATGTGACTATTTAATAAGTGAATGTGACTAAGATTTTAATGGAGGCCACATAAACTTAATCAACCCAACCATATTTGTGGCAAACAATTGCTAAGATATCTCTCCATGAATGGTATGCTTGTAACAATAGGGACAAAATTTATTTGATTCCAATCGAATAGGTGTATTGCGTCGATTTTTCCGAGTCGTATATCTAGAAATCCCCGGGAATCTTTTATAAACACTATCTTGGGTACAACTAGTGCACTCCAAAGTAATTGTTACTCTTATATCTCCGCTCTTGGCCATAAACTTACTCTGAATATTGGTTCATAAAAAAAACTATAAATAAAAGTTTAATTGTAATCGCATAAAACTAGGCAAACCAATGAAACCATTGTATGCATTATCATATATGTTAGTATTTTTCACAAAGATAAGATTAAACGGTCATACTCGCAATTTCACAAAGATAAGATTAAACGGTCAGACTCGCAATATCACAATGGGAGACAAATGCTTTTCTTTTGATTTGGTCATAAAGTTGAAGTTAAATTCGATTTTTTCATAGTTAATGTTTGAAGCTTCCTCTGTATAATAAAAGTTGTGCACAAGGAAAGATTTATCCAATGAAACATTGACTATTGCATAAAAAAATTATACTTTGACATCTCTATATCCTTATTCACATTTGGACGAAGTGTTCACCAAAGAAAATTTCAAATATTTTCTGCATGCAAGTTCTCGAAAGGATAGACAAGGAACATTATAAAAATGGACATCCTTGCAGATTAATTATCTTTGGCATAGTCTAACTTAAAGACGAAATAGACTTTTTCACCGAAATTTGGTTTCAAGAAATAATATATTTTTTGTCATTTAAAATTCATTTATGAATGCTTAATGGATTCAACAACCTAAAAAACCCCAAGGGTGCTCAAATTCTATGGATTAAACAAGTTAAACTCAAGTTTTTTAAACATATCTCCCAATTATTTGTTCAAATTAACCAGAAAAAAATGTCGTGAAAAATGTCATTTCGTTTCATGTATAAGTTAGAGTATGCCATTATTATTAATAATTTTGTAATTTTGTTTCAATATTTTAAATATAAAATATTATTTTTAATGTGTTATTTTCTATATTTATAATTTTTTATTACAATAATATTAATTTTTTTTAGAACTTGATAAAATATATTATTAACTAAGTTTGATTTGGTCATAGTCAATGTTTTATGGTGTGGAGTTTTTCTTGTGTGACGGAAGCTTATGAAATCTCCAAACAAGGAAAGCTCTACATAATGAAACACTAACTATTGTATAGAAAATCTATATTTTGACATATCCATCTCCTTATTCACATTTGGATGAATTGTTCAGCAAAGAAAATTTCAAATATCTTCTGTAGGCAAGTTGTCCAAAAGATAAATACCAAACATTTTTTTCTTCAAAACAATATCTTGCTATTCCAAATTAAAATCAAAGATACTTCCAAAGTCCATATTTACCATAGATAAAAAAAAAAAAAAAAAAAGAAGAAGATAACAAATAAAAAAGATGATTCAAAACCACCTCTGGACGGACTGAGAACAGATACTAACTAGATACATGAAATAGAGAGTAATACTTTCTTTTACCACAGACCGACATGGCTGAAGAGAAATACAGAAAAACAACACATGAACCTAGGGAACATAAACTTCACAACAACCGTGATATGTGAGCAGAAAGGACTTGGAAAAGAAAATGTGAGCAACTTGTTGAGAAGCTCAAAAAATCTGGACAACATTCCAACATAGGCATTGACCCTCTTTCCATTCTTGAAGTTGAAGAGAACATGCAAGTAACAGTAAAAATTTTCTAGACATGCATTTGCCTTATGGTTGAATTCGTTGTGCACATGAGAGAAGGAGAGGGACTGGAATTTTATACATCGAAGCTTTGAAGTTATTGTTGTTCAAAGCGCAAAGTGGGAAAATATTTTTTTAATGTTTTTTAAGTATTTTAAATATAAATTATTATTTTTTAATATACTATTTTATATATTTATAATTTTGTATTATAACAATAATAATTATTTTTAATCCCGGATGCAGGTGCATAGATAGGATTCAATTCTAATGGGACAGGGGTGGAGCGAGGTGGGACGACACCTGCCTACCCAGTACAGAATGGATAAACGGTTTATGAATGGAGGATCTCGGCATTTGAAAAGCGCAGTGTTCATTTGTTTTATGTCAAGTGGCTCTAGATCTCCCATCCTGTCCGACGCTCTGGTTAATGCCTTTGCACGCTCCGGCTCGCCTCAGACCTCGGCTCTATTCAATGCAGCAGTAATGGCGGGTGCTTCTCGATGCGTGAAGGGGGAAGATAATTTAAGGCTCAGCTATGAGCTTGCTGTGGAGCCGCTTTCGTCAATTCATTCGCATTACTATCTCGCTTCTGGCCTCAGCTATGGTTTCTGTCTGTATGATGTTGGCTCCGTCATCTCTGCTGCCTCTTGTAGCTTGAAAGGGGAGGCTGCTCTGAAGCTTTGCTCTGGTCTTTCTGCGGAGCCGCCTCCGTTAATCCCTTGGTTTTTCTCTTGGGCCTCTAGACTTTTCTTTGATGTTCTTCTGATTTTCTCTGGCCCTGTCATTGCTGCTGCCCTGCTTCACTTTTCTCCCACTGCTTCTGTCTCCCCAATGCCTCGTCAGCGCCATAGAATGCAGTCTCGCAGGGGCCATCCTCGGCGCGTGCCTTCCAGCCCTTCCTCCGATTCACCTTCCCTTTCTAGTGATTTCTCTGTCAGCAACTACCCTCGCACCCGCAGTGGGAGAGGGTGTCTTCTTGCTTCCAACCACTATCATATGCCTTTTCCCTCGTCTGGCTCCGTGCTCTTTACCTTCAACTGCTCTCTGAACCGCCCAAAGATTACCGTGCACATTTCGGTGGTCTTCCATGAAGAAGCCCAAGAGAGGGAGTCTAGCTCTCATTAGGAGGGCCCTGGTTCTGTCATTGTTCGGACTTCGAACCTCTAGATGGGGATTGGCACCACATCTTTGCAGGTTCCAGATGCTCAAGCTCGCAGCGCTCAGGCGGTGGTGATGGCGTCGGCTAATCTTGGTCCTTCCGATTCTGAAGCTGCTCTTGCAAGGAATATGCCTGATACCAGTTGGTGCCGTATAGTTGAAGAGCCTCCAGATGATTAGTTTGCTCACTATTACCTTGCTATCTTGCCTTGTGGCCCATACAATTGGGCAAGTTTATGTTCAAACTGCTATGTGGAATTTTTGTTTATTTTTGTAAACTCTGCAATATCAAGAAGATCATAACTTGTTCCCCTGCATGGGTTCTGATAACTAGTTGAAGACCGAGTTCCCTGACATTGGGCAGTGTCCTTCTATGCTTATCTTGAAAACTATGCCTTTCTTTAGGGCAGTGTTTTTTACTACGGTCATGTTGTAATTTTATTCCCTTTATGTTAATAGATTAATCTTATTTAGAAAATAAAATAAAATAAAATTATATTTAAAATTTGATGAAATTTATTATTAATAAACTTGATTTGGTCATAAAACTAACATAATTTACATTTATATTTATGATTTTTAAGTTTATAGTTTTTTAAAGAAAGCTTTCATTGTAAGATCCATACAATGAAACATTGATTCATGCAACTTTGTTTCCTGGCATGTATTCATTAGATAATATGAATAGAAATGACTCAATGTGATGGATGTTAGGATCTTTAGCTTTGGATTTTGTACGGTATGGTTTGCCAAATTCCTTCTTCTCTATCACAATCACATGTTTCTTCGCAATTACATGTAAATACATGATCTGTATCAATTCAATAAGCTTCTCCAAATGTTTTATGTAATTATTTGTAACTATAGTTGAGAATAATTAATATTATTTTGTTATTAATGGAGAAAATAGTTACGTTGTTGTAACTTTCTCCCTAGTTTAGGATTAGTTCCTATAATTATGGGGTTTGGGTGCAACTTCCTATTTCCTAGTATTGTATTTATTGATGTAATCTTTGATTGATTGTGGAATAGAGTGGACGAGAGTGATCTCTCAAGTTTGATGAGTGTATTCTCCAGGTGCAGGCCACACCTGAGAGCTACATCTCTTTCTTTTCAAGTCTGTTCACATTTTATCTTGGTATCAGAGCTCAGATTGAGTGAGCCTGATCTTTTGTCACTTGTGAGGCTGAAGTGCCTGTAGTAGCTAGCTTGCCTGTGTGGCTGGAATAGCTTGTGTAGCTTGAAGTGCCTTTGTGGCTGTGTGTACACGAGAGCTCTGTGCTCGATTGAGCAGGTGGACTGCAGAACACCTGGCTCGGACTCGAAAATTTTGGCGCGGATTTTGCGTGGATTGGCGTGGATTTTGCGCTAATAGTCGCGCCAGAACTGGAATTAGCGTGGTTTGCTGGGAATAAACTGCGCCAGAGCAGCAAAAGCCCGAATAGCGCGGGATTTTACCGGGAAAGTCGCGCCAATTAAAATACTCTAAGCGATTTTGAATTAGCGCGGATTTTTCGCTCGGGGTAGCGCCAAGGGATCTGCGAATAGCGTGAACTTCGTTTGGCGGTTTGCAAACGGTGCAGATCGGCGGAGTTGCAGACCCGTCTGGGAGAGACAGATCGGGAAAGCGCCAGAGGAGATCTGCGGGAAACCTCGACTTCGTTTGGCGATCTGCAGGGAGAGCAGGATCGGCGAAGTGGCAGATCAATCCGGGAGAGGTGGATCGGATCAATTGTGATCAGATCATTGTTTCGGCTGTGTTGGAAACGCCGAATTTGCTCATTGGAGCGGGAGTGCCAGACACTGTAGATCGGTGGCAGAGGTGACAGATCGATCTGACAGGTATTGTTTTTTGTTGTTGTTAAGTAGATTCACAATGAGTAATACGATGGAATCTTATCTTAACGAGTCTGGTAAACTCAACGGGTCTAACTTCACGAATTGGAAGTTTAAGATCCAGACCCTGCTCAAAGGTGCAAACGCTTGGACTACAGTGACAGGTGATGAGTAGAAGCCGACTGCGAGCACGCAGAAGGAAGACTGGGAAAAACGAGAAAACAAGGCCAAGGTCCTATTAAAGATGTTTGTGAAAGACAATGTCATTGCACACATCAGAGACTGTAAAACGTCCGCAGAGATTTAGACGAAAATCAAGAATCTGTATGAGAACCAGAATACAAACAGAGTTTTGGATTTGAAAAGCAAGCTATTTTCAATGAGGATGGACGAAAGGGAGTCTGCTACTGCATTTTTCGCGCGAATTAAGGATGTTAAAGACGGATTGGTGGCCATTAGAGTGGCGGTGGCTGATGAAGATCTTGTTGCAATTACAATGAATGGGATGCGTGATGATTTCCAAACCTTCATCACTGGAGTCTCGGCAAGGGAGAAAACACCCACTTTTGATGATCTCACTGCGATCTTGCAGGAAGAGGAAGATCGACGGCAGAACCTGAATCTGAACCCCCAAAGTGACGATCTCGCGCTGGTGGAAAAACGACGACTATCCAAAGGGAAGCAGTCACAGCAGCAATCAGTCCAGAAAGGAGGAACAACACATAAAAATCATTGTCATAAAGGTATGCTTGCAAATCATTCTTAAAAGAAATGCTTTTATTGTGGAAAGAAGGGTCATATACAGAGAGATTGTTATTATAAGAAGCAGGCTTATGAGGCAAGGAGGAGACAGGTAAATCCAAAACATAGAGGATATTTTGTTGAAGAAGAAGACTTCAGTCGTGAATTTCGACTGTTCACAGTCGACTGTGCCCTTTCTGCATCAAATGAAGATGACATTTGGTATGTCGATTCCGGAGCATCCTCTCACATGACAGGTAATAAAGAATTTTTCGACAGTCTTGAAGAAATTATAAATGGATCAAAAATATATGTAGGGGATGATAATGGATATCAGATTAAAGGTCATGGGGTGATTTCAGTTAAGTTACCAAATGGAAAAATTAGTCACCTTTCAAATGTTTTATATGTACCTGGAATAAAGAAAAACCTGATATCTGTATCCATGATGGTTGACCAAGATATGAATGTCGAATTCTTCAAGACTCACTGTGTGATAAAGGATTGCAGGAATGAAATTGTTGCAACAGGCATGCGAGTTGGAAGCCTATACAGATTGGATGCAAAAAGTATATCAAAGCAAGCCATGGTTGCAAGAGAGTCGACAGCTGAACAACTCTGGCATCAGAGGTTTGGTCATCTGAATCTGCAGGATCTCATGTTGTTACAGAAGAAAGGTATGGTCGAAGGTCTCCCCATCTTTCGTAACATTCAGTTAAACTGTGAAGGTTGTGCCTTAGGAAAGATGCACAGAGAACAGTTCCCTGTGCATGATAGGAGGAGGCAAACATAAATCTTAGAGCTAGTGCACACTGATGTATGTGGTCCCATGCAGACAAGGTCGCTAGGGGGAGCATACTATTTTTTGTTGTTTACTGATGACTGCACTAGGTATTCATGGGTTTATTTTTTAAACAATAAAAGTCAAACTTTCCAATGTTTTATAGATTTCAAAACCCTGGTGGAAAGACAGTTTGGAAAAAGTATTAAAATTCTCCGATCTGATCAAGGAGGAGAATACAAATCAAAGGAATTCATGAAATACTGCAAATCTCACGGGATTGTTCAGCAATATACAGTGCCGCACATACCACAACAAAACGGAGTTGCAGAGCATAAAAACAGAACCCTGGTAGAGTGCGCAAGGAGCATGCTGCAAGGTAAGGGTCTATCTAATACTTTTTGGGCAGAAGCGATAAATACTGCTATATATTTGAAAAATAGAAGTCCTACTAGGTTTCTTGGCTTCAAAACTCCTTTTGAAGCCTTGTATGGATTTAAACCAGCAGTAAATCACTTAAGAGTCTTTGGGTCAAAGGCATTTGCACATGTACCCAAAGCTGATAGAAAGAAGCAAGACCCTAAGGCAGTCAAATGCATCTTTGTTGGTTATGGCATAGAGTTTAAAGCATACAAACTGTTCAATCCTGAGTCTCGTAAGACATTTCCAAGTAGAGATGTAGTCTTTCATGAACAGGTACAGGAAAGGAAAGCTGATGTTGGAGATGATTGGCACATTCCATTTCTGTTGGAGGAAAGCAGCGAGGATGAAAGGGAGCAGGAACAGGAGCAGAAAGAAGAGAATGAAGAAGAACAGCAAGAAGGTGAAAGAGCAGGCCCAGTTATTGCAGAAGAAAACAAATTTGAGGTAAGTCCCCTACCAAGAAGGTCAGGTAGGAAGACTCAATTACCATTGAAGTTGAGAAACTATGCTTTGATGTCAAAAGTTTTGAACATTGTAGAACCCTCTAATTACAAAGAAGCTAGTCAATTTGAGGAATGGAGAGCTGCAATGAATGAAGAGATGGAATCAATTCTTAGAAATGATACTTGGGATCTAGTTGAGCTGCCTAAGAATAAAACACCCATAGGATGCAAGTGGTTGTTTAAACCAGAAAGGAATGCAGACAGAAGTATAGATAAGTTAAAAGCTAGGCTAGTTGCAAAAGGATATTCACAGCAGGAAGGTATAGATTTTGATGATACTTTTGCACCTGTAGCAAAACTAAATGCAATTAGAATGCTTATTGCTTTAGCTACTAAATGTAATTGGGAATTACACCAGCTTGATGTTAAATCTGCATTTTTAAATGGTGATTTAAAAGAACAAATTTACTTAGTACAGCCAGAAGGATATGTAAAGCAGGGGCAGGAACATCTTGTTTGCAGATTGAAAAAGGTTCTATATGGTTTAAAGCAAGCACCCAGGTCTTGGTACGAAAAGGTTGATTCTTTCTTTATAGAGTATGGTTTCCATAGAAGCTTAAATGACCCAAATTTGTATACCAAGTACAATAATCAGGGGCAGATTATTTTGATTTCTTTGTATGTGGATGACATGATTATAACAGGTAATGCAGATGATTTAATCAAAGGAATCAAAAGGCTTATGGCACAAGTTTTTGAAATGAAGGATCTCGGAAGCCTTCACTATTGTCTGGGATTAGAAATATTCAAAGATACTGGGCAAACTTTTGTTACCCAAGGGAAATATGCTAAAAATCTGTTGGAAAAGTTTGGTATGGATCAGTGTAGAACAGCAGCGACACCTTTGCAGCAGAATCTGGAATTGAGCAGTGATGATGGCACTAAGGAGGTTGATGCCACAATGTACAGACAGCTGGTTGGCAGCCTGATATATCTTACAACAACCAGACCCGACTTGGCATACTCAGTTAGTGTATTAAGCCAATTCATGTCAAAACCGCGTGAAAGTCACTGGACAACAGCAAAAAGCGTGTTGAGGTATCTTTGTGGTACTGTTCATTTTGGTATTTTATACATTGATGTATCTGATGTTACTCTAGCAGGTTTTTCAGACTCAGACTGGGCAGGTAACCTGGATGATCGGAGGTCCATCACAGGTTATGCATTTAACATAGGTTCCGGGGTAATTGCATGGAGCAGCAAGAAACAAAGTATTGTAGCTTTGTCGTCATGTGAAGCTGAATATCAAGCATTGTGTGCAGCAACATGTGAAGCAATCTGGTTGAGGAGACTTCTTAACGATGCAGGAAAAGAACAGAAGCAACCCACTTCTATCAAAAGCGACAACCAGAGCGCTATAAAATTAGCATACAATCCAGTGTTTCATAAAAACACCAAACACATAGACACCTAGTTTCACTTTGTTAGAGAAAAAATATAGTCAAAAGAAATTGCTGTCGAATATTGTAAAACTTGTGACAATGTGGCTGATATTTTTACAAAGCCTCTTGCACGAGTGAAATTTGAATTGTTTAGAAAGATGCTAGGAGTTCAGGAGAACCCTTTCTCCATTAAGGGGGGGAGTTGAGAATAATTAATATTATTTTGTTATTAATGGAGAAAATAGTTACGTTGTTGTAACTTTCTCCCTAGTTTAGGATTAGTTCCTATAATTATGGGGTTTGGGTGCAACTTCTTATTTCTTAGTATTTTATTTATTGATGTAATCTTTGATTGATTGTGGAATAGAGTGGACGAGAGTGATCTCTCAAGTTTGATGAGTGTAGTCTCTAGGTGCAGGCCACACCTGAGAGCTACATCTCTTTCTTTTCAATTCTGTTCACATTTTATCTACTATGTGATCCATATCAATTAGTTCGTTCCAATGTTTTTCTCTAATTACATGTAAATACATGATAAACATTAATCCAGTTAACTTGTCAGAAGTATGACTAGTGCACAATATTATTCTTAGTACCATCATCATAAGAATTGCAACTATTGAATGTTGTGAATCTTTGAGATGGAATTTGGCCAAATGGTTTTTGGTAAGAATTTTTTTTTTTTAATTGGTATAATATTGTGAAAATTTTTTGAACATTTAAATTGTGTAAAATTTACAACTCAAATTCTTTATTCTCACAAATTGTTATAAAATTATGAACAAATTTTAAAAAATAAACACTAAAAAATATCCAAAAATTAACACAAATTGATAACAATTTTCATAAATCACATTGAAATTACTTTCATAATACTATTAATTATATTTAAAAATTGATAATTAAATAAAATTGATTTGTTCATAAAATTAAATTAACTTAATTTATATTTATGACTTTTAAATTTATAATTTTTTAATGAAATATTTAGTTGTGCCAAAAAAACTTTCTTTAATCTAATAAAAGCTTTCATGGTAAGCCTTGCCCAATAAAAACTCCACACACAAAAAATTATGCATATAAAAAAAATTCACTATTATGCAGCAAAATTAATAAAGATTGGAATTTCAAAATACTAAAAACTTCTTTAATCGAATAAAAGCTTTCATTGTAAGCTTTGCGCAATAAGAACTCCACACAAAAAAAACATCCACATGAAAAAAAATTCACTATTGTGGAGAAAAATTAATAAAGATTGGAATTTCAAAATACTAAAATAAATATTTGGTTCTGGAAAAGCATCTTCGAACCAGCAAAACCCCATGTGTCTCGCTTCTGACATGAACTTGAACATTGTGTCAAGTTTGATTCTACTAAGGCAAGAGCCTAAGGTTACCGTTTAAATAAAACTCAAATACTATATAGTTAATGCCCAGATCTGCGCTCTAGTGCTTGCAAAGTTATCATGTGAAGCCGTATGCTATGTGGAAACAAAACAAATATTGGTACATAATCTCTGGACACTGAGATTGCTAGTTATTTATGATGTGTGTCTACTGATGTAAATCCTTGTTCGTTGATTCCAATATTTAGATAAAAACTTTAAAATACTCAATGGAATGCTTCTCGAGAACGAAGTTTTTACTTTAAAGGCTCAAAAGATTTTTATGATGCTAAGGAAATTATAAATTATCAAGTTTACATAGTGGGAGGTGGGGTACGAAAGAACGAAGAAACTTCTTTCCTCTGCAGTCCACACATTCCACACCATGTATATTTTAAAATTTTAATAAATTCGAAGTTAACACTAAGTTGAAAAACGATTAAGATATTTTTCTCACTAGCACCACAAATGTACCTTATCCTTAATTTCGCATTCTATATTGGACATGAGGTGAATAATGGGGAAAATGTTTCATTGTTCAGAGTTTGGATAGGTTGTTATGTAAAATGAACTATATGACGAAAGCATGGAACCTGGAATTGTTTCTTTGATTTTGTTGTCTAAGTTACGGGCAAAAATTTATCTTTTCTATGCAGACATTTGGCCCCAGAATCGAAGGCTGGCCTGGCTTTAAGAATAATCACACAGGAACAACGAGCACTTTTACATCCATAATCATTGGTTGTGTATTAGCGAAATGAAGAACAATGGAACCACCTATAGATTCAAAATCAATAATGATCGAACTAGAGGTTAGAGCCACCTGTAATTTATACACTATCAAAGAGTATGCATAAAACACAGAACTCAAAAATACTTGCTTTCATGCGCTGATTAAACAGATATTTATACAGGACAAAAAAGTTCTGGAAATTGAGTGGAGCGGTGACTTTTTCAGAAAGCTTTGTCTATTGTCAATGAATTCTAGAACCTACATTAAATCATCTGTTAAATTTTGACTGCTGTAATAATGTAAGTAGTTGGAATTAGTTCCTTCCAACATAGACTTGTAAACTCATCTTCATGAAAGCATAGTGTTACTTATTCGATCGATTGGGCATCATAGTGTTGCTTATTCGATCGATTGGGCATGCACTTCCCCTCTGGTACTTCGTTTATATGTCCAAATTGTATCCAATAAAATGGAATCAAAGCAAAACTGTCTTTCAGCGATTTATTTGTTTGTTTTTATGTTCACATTAATAACGAAGATGTCTGTTGACCTGGTTTTTACACATAATGATGGGTGGAAATCTTATGTTTTTCATGTCATTTATACTTTGTTTTTTAATTTCAAAATAAAATATTTTGTACATTAAACTATGCAAATAATTGCTTACATTTAAAAAATGATAAATAAAATGTGAAATTGGAAAATAAATAACTAGAATTTCACATTGTAATTTGTCGAGTGTGAAGGACGCCCACTATATAAAATAATAGTGTAAATAATGAACTTGATCATGTCACATATGCCATATTAGTAAACAATACATGTAAATTTTATAAGATAGAAAAAAATAACTTGCTATCATTGAAATATTTTCAATAAAATAGGAAAAAATCTCAGTAGGTGACAACAATAAGATTGAGTTGTTATATTAGCTCTATTTTGTTGGGAAAGAGTTAATGCATTTTATATTTGTGTAAGAGGATTTATGAGGCAGTGAGATTCTCTTGGCTATAAAACAGGTGTCCATACGGATTGGTGTGGGTGTGAGAGTTTGTGAGGAACTGTATTATCTTGTAATCTCCTGTTTGATAATAAAATTTTGCCGATGCCTATGTTTGGTGGACGTAGCCCAGAATAGTTGGGTGAACCACGTTAAAACTCCTGTGTCTTTTATGATGTGTTTATATGCTGTTGCTTGTTTTTAATTAGCTGCACACTGATTACTCTAACAAGTGGTATCAGAGCATGTTGGAGGCGTGGCGCAGCGGAGGAGGTCCTGTGTGTAATGTGGCGTGGCAGTGGTTTAACGTGGTCCTGCTATTGGAGCGTGGCGCTGCCCAGCAAATGATTTGGAGCGGACTGAAGGTTATAGACACGATGGCGAGTTTCAAAACCCGTGCGTTCTAGAAGGTTAAAGGGTAGACCTGCGTGGCGGTGGACCGCGAACGTTGCTGAACGCCAAAGAACGGTGGACCTGCGTTATTTAAATTTGCGCTGTTTTTCAAGTGCGGTTTTACAACGCTGACGTGAAGTTTTTCTTGAATGTATAGCTGCTGCGTGGAATTGGACCTGTGTATGTGCCAACGCAAGCTTGGACCTGCGCGTGGTGAATTAAACATTGTTGCGTGGAGGTTTGAATTATATATGATAGCGTTGAAAACATAAACGTTGGTGCGTGGACCTGCATGTTGAATTACACATCGCTGTTTAAATTGCTGCATATTGAAATAACATGGTAAAGAACAATGGTCAACACTGAAATGGGTGCTTCGGTATTTGAGAGGCACAAGTGGTTATTGTAATACTTAAAGTAAGAGTAGTGAATCTGTTTGCGGATATGTTGATTTTGATTTTGCAGGTGATTTGGATAAGAGAAGATCAACTTCAGGGTATGTCTTTACTCTTGCAGGTGGAGCTATTAGCTGGATGTCAAAGCTATAAAACATTGTTGCTTTATCCACTACTGAAGCAGAATACATTGCTGCTTCGCATGCTTGCAAAGAGGCGGTTTGGCTAAAAGGTTTGCTTGGTGAATTTGGTAGCTTACAGGACAACATCAAGTTACTTTGTGATAGTCAAAGTGCAATACATTTGGCTAAGAATCCGGCCTATCATAGTAAATCAAAGCATATACCAATAAAGTACCATTTTGTAAGACAGGTTATCACTGAAAGGGGAGTCTCTCTTGAAAAGGTGCATACAAAGGAAAACTGTGCAGACATGTTCACGAAACCAGTTTTGTTAGAGAAGCTGCGTTGGTGTTTGGCTTCTCTTGGCTTGCAGAAAAAATAAGTAATAAAGAAACAGGGCATCAGGCTAATTGTTGTCAAGGTGGAGATTGTTGAGATTTTCGGTTTTAATAAAATAGGCAAAAATCTCAGTAGGTGACAACAATAAGATTGAGTTGCTATATTAGCTCTATTTTGTTGGGAGAGAGTTAATGCAGCCTATATTTGTTGTAAGAGGATTTATGAGGCAGTTAGATTCTCTTGGCTATAAAACAGGTGTCCATATGGATTGGTGTGGGTGTGAGAGTTTGTGAGGAACTGGATTATCTTGTAATCTCCTGTTCGATAATAAAATTTTGCTGATGCCTATGTTTGGTGGACGTAGCCGAGAATGGTTAGGTGAACCACGTTAAAACTCCTGTGTCTTTTATGATGTGTTTATATAATGTTGCTTGTTTTTAATTAGCTGCGCATTGATTATTGTAACACATTGAAATAAAATCTAACCTTACTTTTGTATCTTCGATTCAAAATGGGTTCAAATTCTCAAAATTTCAGAAATTTAATGGTGATTTAAGCTTAGATTTAAATTTGTAGTTCTTTATTAATCCTAGTTTCAAAATTGGAATGTTAAATTTTTAATGTATTCACAAAATCCAGTGGTTTTAATCGTAAGAAATTCGCCGATTCGTTCACCCGCCGAAATTTAATATGATTCGTACATTAAGGGTTAATCGTGGGTTAATGTAGTTTGTTAATTCCGTGGCGTGTGATGCTTTCTAAATATATATGAGTTAATCAAAAGGATTATTCATTAGCTTTGCTTTGAATGGAAATAGATAAAAAGGATGAGATATTATAAAAAAAATGTCAAACAGAAGAATAGAAAAAAAATTGGAAATGTAAGTGAAATAGGATGAGATTAAAAAAAAATGTCAAACTGAAGAAGAGAAAAAAAATTGGAAATGTAAGTGAAATTAGACAAAATCTATTTTTCCAATTTTCGAAACTTAGAATAATGACAGAAAGTAAGTGAAAGTGGCTTTTTCATTCGTTGTTATAAGATTTTCTAAATAGAAATAAATAGAGTTTGGATGACATATAGAAAGAAAGAAAATGAAAGGTTGAAAACGCAGAGCAAAATAGAATACAATATCAAAAATTCTATGTTTTCCATCTTTGAAATGGACATGAAGGAATGTGGAAATAGATATGAAAGAATGTGTAATGTGACTTAATTTTAGGTAAATGGTTTTTATTTATGGAGAGATTGAAGTTTTGGAGAGAAAACATGAATAGTAGATTAATGTGTGAAGTGATTTAATTTTAGGTAATTGGTTTTTATTTATGGAGAGATTGACGTTTTGGAGAGAAAAGATGAATAGTAGATTTTTTAGATAATTTTATTAGTAAGATTATATATTATTTAAAATTAGTAAAAGTTATTCAAAATTTAAAATAAATTGAGAAAAAACTTAAAAAAAAGATCTTTAAGATGTCTATTATCAAATGTTTTAAGAATTAAAAATTTTTTATTCAAATTTTTATCATATTTTATTATATTTGAATTCGAACTTAGTAACTATAATTTTAATAAATTATAATATTTACAAATATAAAAAAAATTTATATTGCTAATTATATTAATAGCATACACATCAAGTGCAGGGCTTTACAACACATAACATTCCAGTGGAACTATTTTCTTACCCGAGAAAAATTGAATTCACGAAAGGGTTCATTATCCTTTCCCGCATTGGCCATTGAGATGTGATTTTTTTTCCTTATGCCCCAATAAATGTAGGAGTGTTGAATAGGTGAAAATAAGTCATAAATAAAGGACGAAGACATGACACTTTGGTTGTGCGCATAAATTTGGAATTCAACAAAGGTCATAAGCATAAAAGCTTTTAGAGAGAGATTAATTGGATCGACAATTTGTGATGTTGGATTTGGTTTTGTTTTTAAAATTTATTTTTATCAACAACAATAAAATTTTGTTTAGTTGAAGGTTATTTGTTTGATTGATGTGCACCACATCTAATTGTGACCTAACAAGAAATACTCACTGAATAATTATCACTAGAGACATGAAACGTCGATATATTGTGTACAGTGTATAAGAGTATAAAAGCATTCTCTTTAATCTCTTTGTTTCTTTCTCCATACTTTTGTACTCCACACATGTATTAATGTTATGGAGCCCCATGCATTGCTTATGTATGGGACTTGGAACTTCATTAATTATCGTCTGATTGTGTAGAGTAGTAGCATTGTCAAGAATAATATTGTCAAACTACTCAATGACGGAATGACCACTTATGAAATTAGCTTTTTTTTATTTTAAAATTATTTTTAGGGAATTGAAAAATATTAAACATAAAAATCCTTTGACCAATGAATTATGTTACATCAACTTCGCTCAAGCAATAGAAAATAAAAAATATAATATCTATAAATTAGAAATTATCTTTTAATTTAAGGAAAAAAATAAAAATATTTAACATTTACTTTGATTAAAATTTCTAAAAGTCAGACAAAATAATGGAAAGTCAATGGACTTTGACCACATAACGAGTGTTATAGTCCTTGAAAAAGAAAATAGTAATAATTAATTCAAGTTTTTCCGAAATAGAAATAACGATTAATATTTATCTAGGGAACTCACCATAAATACTTGTGATGATGGAATTTCTGGAGAAAAGTGATCCAAATAAAAGGTTAATATAAACACATTATATCACTTTAGGGTATGCAAAAGAGAAAACTATTAAGCAAATTAATAATAATAAATTATATATGAATGAAGAAGGTTTTAGAGTTATAAATTTGCATATTGGTTAAAATAATATTATATAATTGCGAATAATTTTTTTTTTAAATTATAATTATATACATAATTTTAATAAATTTATTAAATAATTTATTATTTATTTTAAAATTATATTCATATAGAAATTCTATTCGTAAAGTAATTTAGTTTCAATAAATCAAACTGTATCATTATAACAAATAAATAAAATAAAATAATAATAAATAAATAAAATAAAAATTATATTATAGTTTATTAAATTATGATAAATAAATAAAATAATTTATATTTTATTTTATTAAAACAATTAAGTTGATTTAAAAAGAAATATATTATTTAAAAAAAAAAAAAACATTTATAATTTGTAAAGTTATAGAAAATAATAAATTTACCATTGCCAATTTATTGTTTTAACAAAAATTTTATAAGGTTATTTATCTGTTTAATCTAAAGAAATAAGTTATTAAAATATAAGGATTATTTAGATGTTACGGGAAAAATATTTAAAGTAATTAATTAAGTGTAACCATGTGAATAGATAATTGTGAGGTGCTTTTTAGGTAAGAGATGTCATAATATAATGTTTAATACAAAAAAAAATACAAAAAAAATTAAATTAATGTTAAATGTTTTTATTGTAAATAATGTAAATATTTATTATAACATTTTTATTTGTAAATAATCTTGTTTTATAATATAAATTAATATGTAAATTTATTTAAATAAAAATATGTATTAAAATGAAATTTTAAAATATTTTATTCGAATGATAATTTGAATTATAATTTAAATAATAATTTATGTAAAAAAATTTAATTATATTTTTATACCATAATTTAAAAAATGCATTTTTTTATTAAAACAAAAAAATTATTTTAATTCAATTAAAAAATAGATTAAATTCATAAGAATACAAATTTGCACCATTATTTTCCTAATGTAATATCCCTATTATAATTAACCCTACGTAAAAGTAATTTCAAGCTACGAATCAGTTATTAACTAATTCTTGGTAGTTGTGAAATTGATCGAGGATGAAGGAAAGACATTTCGCGGCGGTGCGAGTTTTGGAAAAAATTATTGGAGAAGGACAAGCAGTATCCTTTTTGTCATATCCATGGAAGAAAAGCGTCCAATTCCTCACCCATCCAGATGGAATATGGTAAACCATCTTTATTATTCCCAACTATTTTGCCCACACAACACTCCAATGTTCTCGTAGCACCTTTGCCTTCTTCTTGGGAGGCGTTTGTTCAACCGATATTGTTCAGCAAATCCGGGCTAGATATTGGAAGAATGGCAATGGATCCTTTGTTGAGCAGTGTGCAGCAGCTGTTTCGTGTGACGGACGAGCTAGAAAAGCTCCTCAATGCTCCAACCCGCTCTTATGTGTCCGTATGTTAAAGAATACGCAAACTCATGCATGAAGTGGAGGTGAAGTAAATTCGCATGGAGCATAGGGTGGGAAATTCATGAGAGAATTAATTTTGCCTGTTGATTGCAACGTAGAGCCCAAGGCACAGTGTTTTTACACTATCAGATAAGTAACTGCATTCCTGATAGAGAAGAATAAATTGTTTCTGGATTGTTGGAAAATATTAGGTTATTGCATGCAGTTAAATATTAAATATTTAAATGTTTTCTTGGTGGAGAAAGCATGTTAATGCCTGCGGTAAATTTTATATGTTTTTTTGGTGGAGAAAACATGTTAATGCATGTGGTAAAAGATTAAATATTTTATATGTTTATTGGTGGAGAAAACATGTTAATGCTTGTGGTAAAAGATTAAATGTTTTATATGTTTTCTTGGTGGAGAAAACATGTTAATGCATGCGGTAAAAGATTAAATATTTTATATGTTTTCTTGGTGAAGAAAACATGTTAATGCATGCGGTAAAAGATGATTATTTTTATATGTTTTCTTGGTAAAGAAAATAGGTTAATGCATGTGGTAAAAGATTGAATAATTTATATGTTTTCTTGGTAAAGAAAGTATTTTAATGAATCCATACTTGTCTCATTAAAAGAATATGTGCATTGAAGTAAGAGTAATTGTGTTAGGAATAACACATGTTGCACGCACATAAGGGTAGCTATTGTGATTGTGGAAGTACGATTTTGTGTGTACTTAGAGAAAGTGATTATGTTAACTTTCTTGAAAATAATAATCTCTTGAGAAGTTTGTCTTGTTAGATAAGTTGTGTTGTTTTCTTGATTTTAGTGCATAAAAGGTTAAGTTAACCATGTTATTGTTTCCTGAATTTTTATGCATAAAGATGGAATCTATAATAATTTCTTGAAAGGGAAGAATGAGAAACTTACATATAGGAAGATAAAGAAATGGGGTTATAATGACTTCCTTAAGAAAGAAGTATGTGATTTGTTACATGAAATGATGGTAGTATTCTAGTGAAGGGAATATGTGTTGCATACGTTAAAGAAGTGCTATTATGATAAGGTAATGTATGCAGAAAGAATAGTCATTGTGATATAAGAGTTATGTTCTTTGTATGATAGAGAAATTATGTCGAGTTCTCGAGAAATAACTATGTGAAAACAACATATGTGCTTAAGCATAGAAACAATAGTTTGTTACATGTATGAAGATATAACAAATGTGTTATGCATGTTAGTAGAACTAATGGGTTAGATCTTTTAAAGATAATTATGCATTAGTGTGAATAAACATTGTGAAGGTAAAACAATATTTACTTGAGTATATGTACTAGTTAAATAGTATGTCATGCTTGCTCATGCATATGAGTAGATGTTAAAAGATCTCTTTTAGAGGTTGATTATTGATTGATTAATATGGTATCTAATCTTGTTGCCAAAGCTGGTTGATGATAACATTGACAGGAAATGATGGTGAATGAAGCCAAAGAAAAGTGATGTTAAATGTTGTGGCAGGAAAAGGATTAATGATCCATGCAGATGAGTACAAGTTGCGGGATCGTACATTGCTAGAACAATCATGCCACAAGGAATGTTGCATGTGACGGTATGTAAGTAAAGGGTTTCATGGAAACTGTATTAGCTTTTACCTAGTTATGTGACGACTTAATGATAATTCATTGTAATGATTTTATAACAATGGTTAAGGGATGGAATCCCTTATAAGCCATTGAGTGAGGGGTGAAAACCCTCACGAACATTTAATAATAAGATTAAACGTTTGGTGGTTTTCACCGTACGGGGTTTCCAGGGTATATTGGTGTTCAATGGTGTGATTGCCTTTTGTGTCAGTTTGATGATGATGAATCCTTGATGTTGATAGTTCTTTGTTTGATGGCATAATCATAATGTCCAAGGATGTGATTAACTAATATGGTTAAGGAAATCATGAAATGGATGCAAGGATTCATGAGACAGTTTATGTTATTACACTACCATAGTGGTGGTTAATGGTTAAGCAACTTACTATCTTCTATTGCAATTTACTTGATGTGCTAATGTACATTATATCTAATGGTTAATGATGAATTGTGGAGTTGTGAATTCGATAATTACTTGTGCGTAATTTTCATAAAAAATTCTAACTCCCTACTTTTACATGTGAGGTTACCGGGGTATGTGACAAGTGGTATCAGAGCTAAAGGTTGCAGCACTGGCGCCTTTAGGAATTGGTAAGCGGAAAGGAAATTGAGATAGGCCATCAGTGGGCATTAACTCAGGTATGAGTTTAACCATTCACATATGTAATTATGTAGTACACTACTTTCAGCATGATAAGTTTGATTCGTGTTTAAACTGCTTTGAGTAGTAAGTAATAAGGTTGCTGCATGACTATGTCCATGACATTGGATTCTTGATGAGGATAAAAGACAATAAAACTTTTGTCGCACTTATGAACAATATTGAACACTCATTGAGGAAAGTGACAATCAACTACCAACTTTGATTTGCAAATATGGCAATAACAATGATGCATTTATTGAACAAGATTGAAGTTACAATGAACAAAACTTAATGATCCAATGCATGAATATAAATTAGGGGGAACATCCTTGAATAGGATGACAAATTGTTTTAAAAGGACATTAGAAGAACCCCTTTAGATATTGAAAATATGGAATGAGTCAAGTAGCAAGACTTGATTGTCATAACTAATTTTTGAATAAGTTTTGCCATGGTTCCATTAAGATGATTGGTAGTTGTGATTGGTTAGTGGTGTATGACTAACTAATAGCACTTATGTGCATGAATTGAATTTGATTTAAGCTTATCACAATTCAAAAACAAGTGATTGTGGTAGTTGTTTCTTGTATTGGTCTGGTGATGGCAATACGTTGTGGGAAATTGGAAATGTTTAGATTGTTACCTCAACTATCATAGGCATTTACACTATAATGAATATTTTCATATACTTTATGCATGATAGTATTGTGTTGCAAACTAAAAAGATTAGGGGAGTGAATACTTGTTAAAGGGTGCAGATGTATAACTAATGTTGCTAATGGGATTAAGTAGTGGTAGCTTAATGGCAATAAGAAAACTCGTCACGTAAAATGTTGCAATGAGAATTGCAATCATAAATGAGAAAGAATAATGTTATATGATATGCATGATTGTGTTATTTGGAAATCAAAATGCATACAACATGTATGTCAACTGTGTTTCCTATCAATCTAGATGTTGTGAACCCATGTTGAGGGTTAAGTGTAGATGCATCATATACATGCATGTTTGTTTTGTTAATGATAATGATTATATGGTTCATTATGTCAATTACTTTGGGGATAGTGATAAAAGAGAAATTTAGCATGCCAGACAGTTGCAGATAGTTGTGAAAGGCTAGAATGCCTTGGGTTGATGGCAGTTACCTGCCCGGAGGGGTTGATGGTACTTGTCTGCCCGGATTGTGAAAGGCTAGAATGCCTTGGGTTGATGACAGTTACCTGCCCGGAGGGGTTTATGGTACTTGTCTGTCTGGATTTGGGTTCATGGCAGTTACCTGCCCGGAGGGGTTGATGGTACTTGTCTGCCCATATTTCCTCTCCCTAGAATTCTTGAGTTGGTTAGCCAGTGGAATTCCATGTTAGACCTAGTAAGGTTTCTATCAAAGAAACTGTCTGGATGTGAAAATGACTCGATCTGGTTGTGGAAACTAGTTCCTATGGGTTGGGAATTCTTTAGCCTATTGTGGTCTCATAGCTAAAGGAATTAACTAATCAGCTATATGTTATGTTAAAAATGAGTTTTACATATAGTTTTGTAAAATATGTTATGCACATTTAACAAGAAATGAGCTTAGTGCTCAATAAGGAGTTATTGCAAATTTTAATTCCTTTATTGTATTATTAATTTTGTGAACGTCTTAGTGGGGGCTAAGACAATTTTTACTTGATGCAGTGATTGATTGTTTGATGCTTAGGGAGCTAGGCGCTCTTTTGGTACTTTTAGAAGTACTTTGTGGATGTATTTAGTGAGAGTTAATTCAGTGTGCATGTGGAGCAGTGATGAGCTCTTAAGTACTTGTAAAAGTACTGTGACTTAAAAATCATATAACATTGCACAATTGATTAATAGTTAAAAGTATTTCATTTGACTCACAACATTATGACTAATGCGATTAAATTTGCTTGTCAATTATTATAGGATTACTTACCATGGAGGGTTGATGCGTTGACCAACCACTATTAAAATGCTTACGTAGAAGTGCTCATGATTTTCAAGACTAGATGGTAAGTAATGGTAAGTGGATATAGAGTTTGGATTTTGAATTTGAATAAGGGCCAAGTGGTGGCAATTAGAACTTGCGTATTTTTGCAGTTATGAATGCTTGTGACTATTGATCTTTCTTATAATTATATCATTACTATTTTGTTATTGTCATTTCTTGGAATGAAATCTTCGATTTTAAAGAGGAGGGATCATCTTTTGTGTGGTTTAGATGGTAATATCATGGGTAAAATCTAAGGTTCCAATGAGAGATGAACACTAAGGACGGTGTTCTTGTTAAGGGGGGGAGTATGTAATATCCCTATTATAATTAACCCTACGTGAAAGTAATTTCAATCTACGAATCAGTTATTAACTGATTCTTGGTAGTTGTGAAACTGATTGAGGATGAAGGAAAGACATTTCGGGGGCGGTGCGAATTTTGGAAAAAATTATTGGAGAAGGGCAAGCAGTATCTTTTTTGTCATATCCATAGAAGAAAAGCATCCAATTCCTCACCCATCCAGATGGAATATGGTAAACCATATTTATTATTTCCAACCATTTTGCCGACACAACACTCGAATGTTCTCGCGGCGCATCTGCCTTCTTCTCTGTCAGACCTTGCAGAAAAGGAACCTGGCACGTTGGGGGCCAGGGTTTCATGCTAGCATGTCGCATGAGTATAGTTTCATGAGGGATTCAAAAGGGTGATGGGTAATCATTCTTGGGAGGCGTTTGTTCAACCGATATTGTTCGGCAAATCCGGGCTAGGTATTGAAAGAATGGCAATGGATCCTTTGCTGAGCACTGTGCAGTAGCTGCTTGGCATGTCAGACGAGCTAGAAAAGCTCCTCAATGCTCTAACCCGCTCTTATGTGTGTGACCCGAACGCCATGGCCTCCACTTGTCCGGATGTTAAAGAATACCCAAACTCATGGATGAAGTGAAGGTGAAGTACATTCGCATGGAGCATAGGGTGGGAAATTCATGAGAGAATTCATTTTGCCTGTCAATTGCAACACAGAGCCCATTTCTACTGCCTGTCAGGATGGGGTGCTGACAATTATAGTTTCCAAGCTTCCTCTGTCGAAACCGAAGGAACCTAAGACTATCACAAGGCATGGTGTTTTACACCATCAGATAAATAACTACATTCCTGATAGAGAAGAATAAATTGTTTCTGGATTGTTGGAAAACATTATGTTAATGCATGCAGTTAAAGATTAAATATTTTATATGTTTTCTTGGTGGAGAAAACATGTTAATGCCTCCAGTAAAATATTAAATATATTATATCTTCTCTTGGTGGAGAAAACATGTTAATGCCTGCGGTAAAAGATTAAATATTTTATATGTTTTCTTGGTGGAGAAAACATGTTAATGCTTGCGGTAAAGGATTAAATCTTTTATATGTTTTCCATGTGGAAAAAACATGTTAATGCCTGCGGTAAAAGATTAAATATTTTATATGTTTTCTTGGTGAAGAAAACATGTTAATGCATGCGGTAAAAGATGATTATTTTTATATGTTTTCTTGGTAAAGAAAATAGGTTAATGCATGTGGTAAAAGATTGAATAATTTATATGTTTTCTTGGTAAAGAAATTATTTTAATGAATCCATACTTGTTTCATGAAAAGAATATGTGCATTGAAGTAAGAGTAATTGTGTTAGGAATAACACATGTTGCATGCACATAAGGGTAGCTATTGTGATTGTGGAAGTACGATTTTGTGTGTATGTAGAGAAAGTGATTATGTTAACTTTCTTCAAAATAATAATCTCCTGAGAAGTTTGTCTTGTTAGATGAGTTGTGTTGTTTTCTTGATTTTAGTGCATAAAAGTTTAAGTTAACCATGTTATTCTTTCCTGAATTTTTATGCATAAAGATGGAATCTATAATAATTTCTTGAAAGGGAAGCATGAGAAACTTACATATAGGAAGATAAAGAAATCGGGTTATAATGACTTCCTTAAGAAAGAAGTATGTGATTTGTTACATGAAATGATGGTAGTATTCTAGTGAAGGTAATATATGTTGCATACGTTAAAGAAGTGCTATTATGATAAGCTAATGTATGCACAAAGAATAGTCATTGTGATATAAGAGTTATGTTCTTTGCATGATAGAGAAACTATGTTGAGTTCTGGAAAAATAACTATGTGAAAAGAACATATGTGCTTAAGCATAGAAACAATTGTTTGTTACATGTATGAAGATATAACAAATGTGTTATGCATGTTAGTAGAACTAATGGGTTAGATCTCTTGAAGAGAATTATGCATTAGTGTGAATAAACATTGTGAAGGTAAAACAATATTTACTTGAGTATATGTACTAGTTAAATAGTATGTCATGCTTGCTCATGCATATAAGTAGATGTTAAAAGATCTCTTTTAGAGGTTGATTATTGATTGATTAATATGGTATCTAATCTTGTTGCCAAAGCTGGTTGATGATAACATTGATAGGAAACGATGGTGAATGAAGCCAAAGAAAAGTGATGTTTAATTTTGTGGCGGGAAAATGATTAACGATCCATGTAGATGAGTACAAATTGTGGGATCGTACATTGCTAGAACAATCATGCCACAAGGAATGTTGCATGTGGCGGTATGTAAGTAAAGGGTTTCATGGAAACTGTATTAGCTTTTAGCTAGTTATGTGACGACTTAATGATAATTCATTGTAATGATTTTATAACAATGGTTAAGGGATGGAATCCCTTATAAGCCATTGAGTGGGGTGAAAACCCTCACGAATGTTTAATAATAAGATTAAACGTTTGCTAGTTTCACCCTACAGGGTTTTCGGGGTATATTGGTGTTCAATGGTGTGATTGCCTTTTGTGTCAGTTTGATGATGATGAATCCTTGATGTTGATAGTTCTTTATTTGATGGCATAATCATAATGTCCAAGTATGTGCTTAACTAATATGGTTAAGGAAATCATGAAATGGATGCAAGGATTCATGAGACAGTTTATTGTATTACACTACCATAGTGGTGGTTAATGGTTAAGCAACTTACTGTCTTCTATTGCACTTTACTTGATGTGCTAATGTACATTATATCTAATGGTTAATGATGAATTGTGGAGTTGTGAATTGGATAATTACGTGTGGGTAATTTGTATAAAAAAATTCGAACTCCCTACTTTTACATGCGAGGTTACCGAGGTACGTGACACATAATCTATGAGTACATAAACAATAACTTACATAAAATCAACGAATATTAAACAACCACTTGTATTGTTTTCTACCAATTAGAGACTGTCTCCATAGATACACTAATGCCTTAGTCACACAATATCACTAAGAACTTAGTCATACATTCTTGCGTTGTAAGTTAATCCTGCATTGTGAAAGTTTTACATCAGTAGAACTCCGTTGCTATAGATGTTACAACAAAACAAGTATGTCTTAGAATCTAATAACTTTAGAGTAGAAATATATTTGACTTTAATTTTTCAATATGAGCATTTATTTTAATGATGGATTATATTAGGACAAAATCTCAAAATAGAAAATGAGCAACGAAATAAATTATTTACAATGTGTTTCACATTTAAAGCATTATTCTCCACTATTCTCAAAATAGATAGTGAGGAATTAAATAAATGATTTGTAATTTAACAATGTGTTTCACATTTTAAAACATTATTCTTCACCATTTCTCTCAATCGAATCAAATCCTTTTATTTGTTATTTGCGGACGCATTTGCACATTTCAAGTATTATTCTCCACCATTTGTTTCCATCGAATAAACCTTTTTGACCGTAAAATTTATTTAATCATATAGAAATACATATTAAAGATGTTCATGCAGCTACCTAAGGAATTGGACTATCTACCTGCTTATAATTGATTATTTTTATTAACTATAGTTATTCGTAACACAACATGGGGAAGGCTTGATTTGCGGAGATGGCAATGAATGATATAATGGAAGACAAAACCAAATTCTTGTAAGTATCCGATCACATAAATATCGGTGTAGTGGGGGTGGCTACCTATATAAATATTATTAAGAAGGCATTCTCGGTATAGTTTTGGTGCAGTGGGGGTGGTTATCTATGAATATTATTAAAAAATATTATCGCTATAGTTTGTGTGAAACAAGGTGGTTGTTCGAAGATTTTGGGAAGATTTGTGAGTGTTGGATTTGTAAGAGGAGAAATGTTTCATTATTTATCAAAAAAGTGTTCTTGGTATAGTTCACGTGGAGTAATGTACGTGGAGTAATGTGCTTGTTACTGGAATTTTTTTTTTAATGTAATAGTGAAATGTTTTATTATTACATTTGTACATATGGTATTAAACATTAAATTTTGTTTTGGTTGATTATTAGTTTGTTTTTTATTTAAAAATATATATTTAATTTATAAATATTGAAAAAATAATAATAAATATAGGTATTCAAAATGTTAAATTAATTAATTTTTGTTCATTTTACAATATGTACAATATATATCTAGTTTTACAGGGTTTTTAGTAATATGACAATTTTATTAAAGTAGTTGAATAGAATTTATTATTTTATTTTGGATGAAAATATTATGAATGATAATCGAGCAATTAAATAGATTTAAGTAGTTTTTTATTAAATAATTATGAGTGCATTTTTCAGACATTTCTTAATTCAAAACCGATAAAAAATTCTATGTAACTAATCGAAAAATAAAAAAATTTAAATACATTCATCTGTCTCATTTGTACATATTATTTTTATATATAGAATGTCTCTAAACATTGTACCTGCTACATCTACTAATATTGCAAATTTTATTAAGATGATTGATTAACTATTAATATAAGCAATTAAATGGATGGTAGAGGTTTTGAATAAAGAGTGATCATATTAATGATTAAGATATTTTATGATGATAAAATTACTATTTTAAAACCTATAAATAATCCTACCTAATTTCACTTCCCCACATATATACATATGTGGAAAATATCTCAACTTTGTGGCTATGGCACGGTAAAATTATTATTTCAAAACATATAAATAATATTACCTAACTTCATTTCCCATATATAAGTGTGGAAAGTATTCCAACTTTGTCATGTGGCACCTTCCCCTATATACATGTGGAAAGTATCCGACTTTGTCCCCATGGAAACTAAGAAGAGAACATAATTGTAAAGTGTCAGATGTAAAAATATATACTAACATAAAGTAAGGCTGAAATTGTAGTGTTATGAAAATCATTATTCTTTTTATATACCTGCATTGTGTTTAATTGGTCTTTCATGGAATATAGAAATTTTAACTAGTGGGGTGGGTAAACAATATTAAATCATTATGTTTTATTTAGAAATATTGAATTATATTTTACATATTTAACATAATAACATATTAATGTTCTGTTTTAAATAATGAAAAATAAAATGTTTTATTATATATATATATATTATTGTTTGTTCCTAACTCAATCGATTTTATTTTGGTCTTGGGGTGGAAAGTTTATTTTGGTTTTGAAAATAATTGTAAAACGAAAAATCCTGTAATGTGGGATAAAAAGAAGTTCCTCTTTGAAACTTTAGTCGCTCCTGTTATCTTATATGGCTATGAGGTTTGGGGTTGCAGCATCTCCAGAGAATCATGGAGAAAGATAGAGCAAATACAAAAGCGTTTTATAACTTATAACCTGAAAATTAAAAGTAATACACCCTATCCTATTCTCCTTATAGAAGCAGGTATTTCCCCTATTGAGAGCCTAACTATGATTAGGTTTCTGTTGTAAAAGCACAAACTCAATAACATAGACGATCATACACTTCCTAAGCTAGCTTTAAATTCCAGCCAAAACCACCTAAGGCTCAATCGGGGGTGGCATAAAGACACAAGGGTTTGGTTATACTATTGGGAGATCAACGAGAATGATGCATTGCAAAACATAAATAACATTAAAGATATTGTTACTTCTAAGTTCAAAGAAAAAATGTGGTGTGAGAAAGATTTAGCTGCTGAAAGAAAATTAAGTTATTATAAGAAGGTCATCAACCCCACCCTAGAAGATCAAAAGTATCTCTCTATTTTAACTAGCTCAAGGAAGAAAATTAATATTGCAAATATTAGAACGAATTCTCATGAGCTCCATAGTGAAACAGGTCATTGGGCAGTTCCTAAAACACCATGGATGGAAAGGATCTACCATATATGTGAGAATAGGAACATCAAGGATGAAAACCACTTCCTCTTGCAGTGCCCTGCATACAACCACATTAGATCTCAGTTTCACAATCTTTGTTACAATACTGACCTTCCTAGCCTTTTACAATGTCAAAATTATAGTGAGCTGGGGAGGCTTCTCTCCAAGCTTTTTGAGCATAGGAATAAAATCTTAAATCAAAATAAATAATTTGTTTCTTTAGGTTCGATAGACCAATGTTTGGTCTCAGTAGACATTAACCATCATCATCATCATCATCATCATCATTAATTCAAGAAATGCTTACAAAAAAAACTTCTTTATTTAAATTTAATTTTCGAAAGTAATTGTGGATGGAAAGAATTTACATTTTTTTTTAATTTATTTCTTTTTGAATTTAATGTTTATAAATTAAATTGCTAGTAAATATTGATAGTATCATAGACATCAAACTTAAAATAGACATTAATAGATTACAATGAGGATCATGTGTATCTCACATTGCCTTGTTTATTAAATGAGTGTATTTGAGTGACATTTAAAAACCTGTCATTCTTTTAAGGTGTTTAGTGTTTCTTATCAATGTCCTCACTATTTAAATACAAATTTGTTGCTGTTACATGCAATATGTTTCTTTTCTAATCAATGTCCTTGTTATGTAAATACAAATTTATTGTTGCTACATGCAATATGTTTCTAATCAATGTCCACGCTATATAAATACAAATTTGTTGTTCTACATGCAATATTTACAGGATGATGGTGGAACGTTAAATCACATGTAATAATCTATGCCTATAATGTTTCAATAAATATTGTTCTATGTCTCTCAATGTGCTTAGTATTTAGAAATATTATGTTTCTTGATGCGCTAATGAATAGATGACAATGGAACACTAGATGGCCTCCATTTGTATGGTTTTTTGGAATTCTTACTTTTAGAAATTTTTTTGGATGGTATCATAGATCTAACTGTATGCATAATCATGCTTATATTTAGTTTTTATGTATCCTTATAATGCAGGAGCATCGACCCACCCCAAACCAGAAGTTCGTTCCAGACACTTCCAGAGAAAGCGACATGGAAATCTTAGACAGATGACATGATTTCCTTGTTTTATTATAAATTTTAATTAATCTTATAAGCCTCTAGAAGGAAATTAGGTGGCATAGGGTGTGGTTCCTCATGGTAGGCTCAAATTATTTCTGTTAAAATTTGTTAGGTTTTGTTTTCTTTATATAAGATTCCTTCAAGATGTCACGGGCACTGACAAGTCAATGGAATATCGGGCTAGAAGGGGCAAGAAAATTTGAATCAGACTGAATGGTGTCAGACCGGAGAGGTCGTATAGGGAATCTTGTTGTTTTTCTTTTATCTAGGTGTCTAGTGTGTTCAGAAACCTGTGTGTTTCTTCTTTCATGTACTTGGTCTTTTGGTCCAATCTTTGCATTGTGTTTCATTGCATGAGGGAATGAACCCTTGTGAGAATTCATTACAATTGTAATTGACAACAAAGGGGAAAAGATCATGTAAGGGAAAATGTTGCCCAAGATCCATGATAATCAAAGAAAGAATGGAATGCCTAGGAGAGTTGTTGTCATAGCATTAAGGGGGATGCTACCATTGTGGCTATAGCTAGTGTAGTGAAGAATTAATTGACCAACAACCCATGTACTCAGCATGTGAATAACCTTTGGCCAAGGATAGATTAGAATTGTCAAAAATGGTAGTGAGGGTGTTAGACCGATATTCGTGAAAAGGGAAGGAGGAGTCTGACCTTCCTGATCTCCTACATGGGTGGGGCCTAATCAGGGGGGTCAAACCTTGCTTCCATTCCATCACAGAGGTAATGAAAGAGACAACCTACAACCTTCTCTAGTGGGGAGCGTTGGGCTGAGGTCCCCTGGGTCAGGTTTGGGGTTAAAAACCCAAGTTTTGATGTAATTTTGGTGAAAGATATATAGTCTCTATGATTTTTGGATACGAAGCACGTAGATGGTTTAGATTCAAAGGGGTTTTAGCCCTTTTTCTATGTAAAAGTTACGTTGATTTTGAGATCCACCCATAGTCCTCGGACCATGGGATTGTATGTAAAGGAATATAAATAGGTGTGTCTTAGAGATTCTAAGATATTTCTATAGTCATGATGGATGAAGAATGAAGTCTTGGGAGTCTTAGTGTAGAGAAGTGGATCAGATAGGAGATAAAGGCTCTACAACTAAGTGTGTAGAGGCCTAGATAGAGTCTGCAACTAAGTGCGCAAACCTCTGCAGCTGAGTGCGGAGGGTAGTTTTGAGTCTGTAAATCCTAATTGAAGATCAATAAAGAAGATTGTTGAATAATTCATGTGTTTATCTGGCTATCTCTGTTTATTTATGCTTGCGATATATGTTGTTGATAAATAATATGGTTATGGAATATTGATCTAATTGTTGGAGAGGTAAATCCCCTCTGCAGACAGAGGCAATCCCACTAGCCCAAAATGAGTTTAGCAACAATCAATTCACACTACCATGCAAGTTCCTAGTTGCATACTGAAAGTGGATTACGAGAACCAACCTGGAGTCCAACGCTAATGTCGAAGAAGAGTTGATACTCCCGTTCCCTTGCTCCGGCAGGTCACAATCCTTGCGATCCCCGCGTATGGATACCTGCAGATGCAAAGAACGAAGCGAATACAAGCATAAAATCCACTAAAATACAACTATATTTCAGTCAGAAAGGAAATAAATCAAACATTATCATGATGAACAATGAGATTGGAACCATAATAGTAGTCGTTTATTAATGAATAATCAACAGAGAAAGATACAACCAAGGTTCCGACGTTGAACCTCTCCTCTGGCTGGACGAGCAGCTATGTATGTCTTGCAATAGACCTTCTCTCTCTCAGACTTCCGGTAGCATAACCTCCCTATGCTTCAAGACTCTTACTATCACTCAAGACAAGCATAATCACAACTAGCATTACTCAAAAACTAGCTTGTCTAATGCATGAGGACAGACTTTTATAGATGGAGAAGGGAGGAAGATACAATGCATCAGGACACCCATTGTGGATTGGCATTATCTCCGAAAAGCCACTGTGGATAGATGTCAAGGATAGATGATGACTCTCGACCTCTATCAGATAAACTTTATCCTCAAAAGACTTCGTGATCTGAAGGGAAAAAACATCTAGGCGCGCGTTTGTCAAAAATCATTACCAAACTTGGTTGGCACGGGTGTTGTTCTAAGACAGAGCGCCAATGGTCGCACCCTCTTTTGAGGATCTTAGTGATTGGCGCGGGTAAGACATTGTGGACCTGCGCTAATGGGAAAAGGGCACTTGTAAGGGATATTTTGCAGAAGGTGTCTTTAGGGAACATGAAGTACATACTCAGGGGAACATAATGCAAGTGTTTTTAGGTTATGTCACTGCTCACAGGTCCCAGAATGCGTCCTCCAAAGTACGGGAACAGGGGGAACAGGGACGGTGACCAATGGTGACAAATTACTGTGTAACAGATGCCCCCTAAAGTATGAGGCCCGAGAGAGAGAGAGAGGGGTGAAATGATTTACAAGAACACATGTAGCTGCCGCCGAGAATCTGCATTGAGAGATACAACTGATAGCTCAAGTACATGATGTATGTGGTATGGTCGCAGCCATCCATAAGAGAGTACATAATAATCTAGATCCATAGTATGGACGTAGCCATCTGGTTAGGATCAATGAATCGACTCAGGTATGGTCGCATCCATCCAGTGAATGAGTCATGTATCAAGAATAACACCTAGATTATAACAGACACAATCCAGGGTCTTGCGCTCCATCTCGACCCAAACAAAAGTACAAGTTCAAGCATGCGAATATATAAGTTGAAGTCGAACATGCATGAACATCGTCTGATTACCAGTCAATATTGGAAACTGTTAACAGACCCGAGAGGTACCACCAATAATGACAATGGCCCTCAAGGTACTACAGGTACAATCTACGGCGTGCGAATTAGTGATCTGACGTCGAACACCCGTAGAATCATTCTATCGGAGGCCAATGATGAAAACCTCACGTCGAACACGAAGAACCTGCCATTGAGGCATGTAGGCTCCAAGGCACCGGAAGGGAGTCTCTAGATCAGCTTCCTGGATAATGAGCTGAAGTCGACAGGAAGTGACCTTGATCGAAGGTGGGCCATAACGTTTCCCACATCATCGACATGAGACAGAGAGATAATGTTGTGAATCAAGATTGTGCGAGCTATCAGAGGGATGTTGTTTCTTTGTAGAGGTCAATTTCTCTTGAACATATTGGCGGCACGACAATGGAATTGGCAGTATTTGACATCAATGTATCAGAAGTCATGGTGACGAGGCAATGAGCAGATGAGAGGTCAAACAGGATTACCCAAATCCATGGAGGCAAGTGAAAAAATGAGATGAGATATCCCCACCCAGACACGAAAGCAGAGAAGTGCCATGTTCAAGAGCGACATACTGTCGACACGATGGTAATTATGGTTCCTTTTTTCCCCCCGCCATTTCTGGCGAGTACCCCAATTATTTTTAACAAGCTTGACGGGGATAACATGTTCTTGTGATGTGTCATTTCGACAAAATCCGATGTCATCAGGTTTTAACGAGTCTGACAAAGGAAGAACTTGGCGTCTTTTCATGTTTAGAGAGTTTGAAAAGACAGCAGAAAAGGAAACTCCAGGGGTGTCCTTTTTCGTAAATTTTTGTCTCTCAAGCCCGAAAAAGTATAAAATAATGCTCGAAAGAACCGCCCGACCATTACGATCGAGGAGTACTTTTCATAAATAGTGATTTCGACCTGAAAAAGTAAAAAAGCGATCAAAACTACGTCGTTTCGTAACCATTAACAAGCTTGAAATGACAAAAACCCGGTAATATTTTTATGTTTTAACGGTCGACAAAAAGAACTTAAAATGACTGCCCCTTATTAACGTTTAACAAGTCAAGAGGAGTAACTCGGCAATCTTTTCCTCTTTAAACAGTCAGAAAAGAGCTAAAAGAAGACCTTAAAGTAACCTTTTCACACGTTTTACCGAGCTTGAAAAAGTAGGAAAAGGAGCTCGTTTCGTTGCTTGAGTTGCACCAACCCCTGTCATCATACAAAAAACAGCGTAAAACCCACTTCGACATAAATATATTCCAAAAATACTCAAAAAATATCATTTTTAATGTATTTTAGGTCAAAAAATGCTATAAATAGTGAAATGGTAAAAAATAAATTTACTTTTCACTTTTTACCTTGTGAGTTTACCATTGGAGGGTTTTGGGTGCAAACTTCAACTGCTGATTGCGATCAATCCAGGAGAGTATTCGAGCCGTCGTCTGAAGCAGGTAAGAGGCCTCATCCTTAGCTTCATTTTCATTCCATTTTTTCAGTTTTTCATCCGTAGATTAGTCCCCTGCCAGGGGAATTGCAAATTCTTAGGGTTGCGCCATTGGTGCGAGTTTCCCGCACGGGATCGCGCCAATGGGATTTTCTGACCAAAGGGGGCGCGAATGTTTTGAAAACAGTCGCGCCAACCGCGCGACCTAAATTTGCCATGAATTTAGCCGTTGTTTTTGCAAATTTCTTTCAATTTCGGTCTCACCAATGATCTAATGATGAAAATGTCGGCTTTATGGTTGCAGGGATTCATCAGAATGGCTGTAGAATGGAGAGAAAGAGAGCATGATGCCATAGATGCCATGGAAATGGAGGATGATGCATGCATGGATGCTTTGAGAGACTGTGGCTTGAAGAAATTCTTCCTCACCTCATATTTACGTGCACAACCTGAGTTGCTGCGATTTATTGTGGATGCTTGGGGTACAGAGGATCAGGTATTCCACCTGAAAGATCACACATTGGAGTTAGATGTTCCCGATGTCTACTTCATCACTGGACTATCGTGGAGAGGTTCACGGCCCATCTTGACTGGTAGTAGGCCCTCCGGGGAGAAGATGGGAGAGGGGATGGAACGAGTTTGTCCTGGGGCATAGTTTGGATCAAACAGTGCCAAAGTAGATATTATCACGGTTCCCGACCTCGTGCTACGAGTGATATTATTCACTATCACACGGACGGCTGGGGTACAGGCGCCCCACGAGGCCAGCAAGAATCATTTGCTGCTGGCCACTGAGTGTCTCCAACCTACACTGTTTGATTGGGCCACGACAGTGACGACAAACATCAAGAGGCAGCTTACCAAGTGTAAGCGTGATGGCAACAAATAGTTCGGATACGGATCTATCATAGTATCTTTCTTCCTGGAGTGACTGCCGATATTCCAGATTTAGGGAGGTATAGTGGCAGATCCAGTGCCACGGGAGCCGAGGTTGACTCGATGGGTAGAACTCATGCCCAGAGGAGGAGGGGGCCAGCAGATGGCCTGGAGGCCCGAGTTCTTCATTTGGCTATGTCACCAGATGATCGTCATAGAGGATTGGCCCTATGCAGGCACTGATTTTACTGGAGATCCAGATCTCCCATTGCCTGCAGGAGAAGACTGGGACGAGGAGCTAGGTAAGAACTCTTTGTGTTTTTTATGTATTTAAGTTTTTTTGTAATACATGCCAGTCTCTGACAATAGATATATATATGTATGCAGATGTTGGTGCAGAGCAACCAGCTGACTTGTCTCACATAGCACGAAGGGCACAACCTGCAGCTGACCCTCCGGTAGAGGGTGATGCGGGTGACGATCTAGTACAAAACCTTGAGGCACTTACTCGAGGGATTCCAGATTATGCCAGATTGGCAGACGTGCCCAGAGCGTACCAGAGGCACACGGTGGGAGTATCTACTCGCGTCCATCGTCTGTTGAGACGTTTGGTGCGAGCGGTGACATGATATCATGAGCATCACCGTGATTAGACGCCTAGGTTTCATTTTTGCATGTTTTTGAGAGACATGTTGTCAGCGGCCATATGAGTTTTGGACATGTATTATTTTTTGGATTATGTAATGCGCGTGGCGCAAACATTATGACACACACGTATATATATACATATGCCTATGGTTTATTATTGTGTTTTCATGTGCTTGCTTGTATATTGTTTTGGTTACAAATTACGCAAATGTCTATCTAATACATGATTAGCCAATGCATCATATAATGTGTTTAATTTTCGTGGAATATGTTGATATGTGATAAAATCAAAGTTCCTTTCTAACAATCTCACACGTAAATACAACCTTAGAATGCGATGGTCTCTGACGGAATATTGCCCGTTGAGCTGGTGGATGACAAGTTGAGAGTCCTGGTTCACTACCAATGCACGAATGCCGAGATTAATTGCTTCAGCAAGTAGCTCGATTACAGCACAGTATTCAGCGACATTGTTAGTAGTACGACCCAATCGCACACCCTGACAATCTATCAGCTCGCCACGAGGATCGTAGATCACCCACGCCGCAGAGGACAAATTGCGAGTACTGTGGCAGGCACCATCAGCGAAACCAACATAAGGTGCATTAGATATCTGCACAAGAAGCGAAAACACAATAAGTGGCAGTTACGCCTTTGAAGTTGACACACACACACACACACAACACACTTGCTAGAGTACATGTATGTACAAAATAAAATGTACCAGCATCACGCATAGTACTTTTTCAAATAAAGCCCATTTCGGGGCTTCCCGAGAGGGTTCCCTTCATAATCAATCAGCTCGTAGGCCCCTTTCTGCAGAACTTTCTAGACAATGTAAGGGCCTAGCCACATAGACTCGAGCTTTCTTGCTCCTAGCTT